>JAVQMF010000036.1:7260000-8468750 GCA_032878935.1 Erythrophleum fordii
TTTTTTCAGAAGTGTTTGTGTTGGGTTTAGTAAGCTAGTTACCGGCTTGGGCTTTGAAGCTGAATTTTGTGCGCTTTTGCATATGAAAAGTTGTGTTTATATGATGTTCAGTTTGTTTTCTCTTTTGTCTCATATACATCATTGTTGGTTAAATATTGCCAGTCATCTTGTGTTAAGATTGTAAACAATTTTTTTACATTACAAAAGTTAATTATTGTTAATGATTGAATCTCACTGTTTTTAGGTGCCGGGCCCTTAAAGGAATGGGTTACATTTAAAGGTGAAGGAGATAAGCCACCAAGAATACGTATTGCTTGTCCTTTAACTGGCTTGCATTATGAAGGAACGAGGAAGAGACGTAGAGCAGCTATGGGAGATTATGCTTGGTCTGTTGGGGATAGAGTTGATGCATGGATGGAAGAAAGGTGTGGTTATCTACAGTTTTCAGTTTTTTTACTTACTAGTCATTTGTTGTATTGTTACGATTATGAAGTAACTTGTTGAGATACGAGGGATGATAAGGAGATTGAACCTGATCGTTATATTTCCCCTTGGAGAAGTGCACATTGAATGATCTATTATTTACAGATTCAGCTTATCCTGATTTTACCCTACATTATCTTTGAAGCTGCAAAGCTAGAGCCAGTGATGTCTCCTTGCTGTTTGGTTATGGAGGTTCATTATTTTTCATACTGCAATCTCACATCATGGTTGCAGCACTTCTAATGTTTTCATTCCTTTAATAAGGTTTTGTGTACTGTACATTACCTATATATGCTGCTGTTTTTCATTTCACTTTTTTTTTTTTAATCAGCTGGCGGGAAGGAGTTGTAACAGAGAACAAGAAAGATGAAACATTTACTGTCCACTTTCCAGGTACATACATCATTTGGTTAAAGATAAATTTGTATTTTGCTTAAAAATGTTTTCCACCTGCTTCTTGAATATACATTATCATATTTGTTCTCTGCAGCTAATGGAGAAACAGCAGTGGTTAGAGCTTGGCATCTCCGTCCATCTCTCACTTGGAAGGATGGGAAGTGGGCTGAATGTTCCAGGGTAGGAGCAAATGACAATTCTACCCGTGAGGTACTTTGCTTACAGCTTCATCTGATGGTCATCTTCATGTTTGTATATACTGAGTTGTTTATTTTGCTTGCAGGGTGATACACCACATGAAAAACGACTTAAACTGGGTGGTCCTGCAGTAGAGGCAAAAGGGAAAGATAAGGTGAGTAAAAGCATTGATGCTGTGGAGCTGATGAACCATGATGAGTTGAGATTAGTTGATTTGACCGAGAATGAGAAAGTATTTAACATTGGTAAGACCAGTAAGAATGAAAATAAGCCTGATACACAGAGAATGGTGAGGACTGGTCTTCAGAAAGAAGGATCAAGAGTGATTTTTGGTGTTCCAAAGCCTGGGAAGAAAAGGAAATTTATGGAAGTAAGCAAGCATTATGTGGCTGATAGGAGCAATAAGATTAATGATGGGAATGATTCAGTTAAACTTGCCAATTTCTTGATGCCTCAAGGTTCAGGATCCCGAGGATGGAAAAATAGTTCCAAGAATGATACAAAGGAGAAACGAGGAGTCAACCCCAAGCACAAGACTTCTAAGTCTGGAAAGCCACATAGTGTTTTGGACAGGGCGATCCCACCACAAGACAATATTTCAGCAAATGCATTTTCTCAATCTAATGATCTAACAGATCGTACAGAAAGGATCAAGGATGCAAACCATTTGAAGAATGCATCAGATAGTGGAAATCAATCGGAGACAGCATCCTACTCTTCAGTTGATGGAGCAGCAGAGGGACCAATTCTATTTTCTTCGCTGCCAACGTCAGCTGATGTTCCTTCCTCTAAGAAGGCATCCCTATCAAGAGCAAGTAAAGGAAAACTTGCACCTGCTGGTGGAAAGTTGGGCAAGATCGAGGAGGAAAAAGCTTTGAATGGTAATCCTGTAAAATTAACATCTGAAGTCACTGAGCCCCGTAGATCCAATCGCAGGATTCAGCCGACATCAAGAGTAAGTATTTAATATATTTGCATTTCTATAACCGAAATTAGTTGTTCCAGGTTGCATTTTACGATATAGTTCCGGATTGGGGAGGGGAGGTCATTTGCTGCACTTACCCAATTATTTACCTATCTGAATAGAAAAATAGCCAGCATTAATACTTATTTTCAATTCATAAGGAACTGTATAACCCTATGTAATAGAGAATTTTTTTTTTTAAATATAAGCCATTTTCATCGTTTGACCCTTCGATGAGATTCTGGTTTTGTATTCAATGTTATTTTTGCTTGTTTTGAGACTAATGTGGTCTTTGGCTTTGGGATGGCAGCTATTAGAAGGATTGCAGAGTTCTTTGATAATCACCAAGATTCCTTCTGTTTCACATGACAAAAGTCACAAAAACCAAAGCCGCAATGCTTCAAGGTGTGAGAATCCTTGTGCAAGTATTTCTATTTCTAGTGATTTGCAGCATTTTTGTTTTTTTTTTCAAAACCTCTGGTGCGTCCATTTTACATTATAACTGACTGACTGTAACAGGGAATAACCAAGACTGAATGCACTCGTTGCGGTGATGCCAGATCAGTCGAAGTTCCAACTGTTTTTTGGACGACTGATACGCCCAGCATAGATGTGTATATTATTTATGGTAGGAAAGCTAGGAATTAAAGTTCTTGCTTCTTTCGGTTTAGGCAAACTAGTCCAGTAGATGTTCATAATGATGCAGTTTAGTCTTATTTTGTAATGATTTGATCTCCTTGGGTCTTTGGCACTGTAGGCTGTATATGGAATTTCCCCATGCTAGTCTGGTTTGTAGAGGTTTGCCGATGATTAAATGATAACGTCATGACCCACCATTCCCTCTGGATACAGACCTATAGACTTTTAGTTGTCTTCCCCCCTCCTCCTCCTTTCTCTCTCTCTCTCTCCTTTTTTTGGGGCTTCCCGTGCATGGGGATTGGATAATGGGACAACTGAGAGCGATTCTGTACGTTGTTTTACTGCCACATCTTGGTAAGATGTCAGATGCAAGGGAAATAAATAAAGTATTTCAATTCTAATTTAGTTCTGTTTTCCCAATCCAAAGATGCATGTCACGCATGACTCGTCACGAGGTGTGCAAGATGATCTTAATACGTCTTTAAAATCACGGCCTGCACGATGATACTCAATATGAAGATAGCTTACAATTGTAATTAAACCCAATCAATTAAACGGCTTCAGTTTAAAATCTACGCCAAGCATTGACCAAACCAAAAGGAAAAATATCTACACCGAGCATATCTCTCAACATTTGTGGTGCATTAACGTCTATTTACGTATACATGGGTCAAAATTGACCCTTTCGCCAACAACTTAGACCCTCCCGTCAGATGTGAAATTGGGGGTAATTACCATCTCATTCCAACCACACCTAGATGCCACTAACAAATATTAAAAAATAAGTTCAAATAGAAGAGTTAAAGTGTAAGAGTAAAATTAGTATTTTTGAAAGTCTTAAAACTCCAAATAGAGAGATAGATATATAACAAATATTGACAAATAAGTTTAAATAGAAGAATTAAAGTGTTAGAGTAAAATTAGTATTTTTGGAAGTTTACTCTAGATAGATAGACAGACAGAAGAACTAAAGTGTGTGACGCCAAGAGAAAGTTTGAGAGCTCCCAAGATGGAGGAGAAAGGAGTGGGGCAGGAAAGTTCTACTCGTCATCACCTTTGTTGAAGACTCTCGGCTCTTAATCCCTCCATGCATAATGGATTCATCCTTTGCCGTTCGTGGCAATGTGCCTAGGGGGGTGATATCCATCTTTGCGTAGTTCTTCATCCACAAATGGTTTCTCACACACACAAGAGGAGGGATATTCATGAAATTCTCCTCGTCGAGGTTTCATTTCATCTGGCTGTCCCCTGAATCCTCTCTGACATGCCTCAACCTTTCTGGTGAAGGTATCCCCGTCTCATCCCTTGCCATCAACAGCGCACTAAGCTTCTTCGCATTCGGTCTAATGGTTCTTTTGTGACCCATATACCTCCTACAATATGCAAAATTAAATCAGCAAGTTGAGATTCTTTTGTGGACCCCCAATACCACTCTTTCCTCCCCTTGAAAATAAAAATTAAATTAAAGAAACCACAAGGATTAAAAAACAAAATCCTGAATTGCTGATGAAGAGCAATTATAACCTTAAGAAGCAGGTACACGCGTGTTTGACAGCAATTAAAGAGACCATGATGCATTGCATAGTGCTATAGTTCACATCAACTTTTCAATTTTCTATTTATGTATAAGAAGCCAAAGCCAACACAGGCTGAACGAGAAATCTCTTCTAAAATTACTACTGCTTTCAGAGGACAAAACTCGCTCTAGAAAAAGGAATGTTCAATTAAAACTGAAAAAATTAAATGGATCATACTATTTGAACACCGATGTGAAATCAGATAATCCCCACTCCTGATTCTATATCCTGGACTCTGATTCTTCTTTTAAGTTCATTATCATTACGACAGAAAAGCCTTACAGTATAATCCATCCCTTCTTTTTTTTTTTTTTTCTCAACAAGACTGCATATGAATATGAATAGATTAAATTGCACCATCTAGGTAAAAATAAAACCACATGGGTTTGCCTCCTATTATGCCTATGACTAAAAGATCCTATGATGCAACATAACATAATGGCCAGATTTTATAATTGAACAGTCACAACTATAAATCTAGCTATTGTATTATGAAATGCAGTTATTCCGTTATATTGATATTTTGCATTATATTTTGAAACAGGATGGAGGTCCTTGTAATTTCACCTAAATGCAAGAAAGGATAATTAATGCACTGGTAGAATAACAAATCCCACAATTTCATGATATCAGAATTAATTTCTAAATCTTACCTTCTACCTGCAAGAATCTTGGCCATGTTACCATCGTTGTTAGTGACAAATACATCACCTTCATCGCAGACAATGTAGTCAATAGCAGCAAGGCGGGAAGAGAATGAAAGGAAAGGTTTCAGCTCTTCATCAGCAAGTGTATCCTCTGTATAGATGTTAGGGAAAAGAACTTTGAGAGGCTGCATAGTCTCATCTCCACCATATATTTCTCCTGATGCAACATAGATGCATGTGTCATTCGCAAAACCAAGTGCCTGTAGCATTAAACCAATTTCTTGAGGAGCAAGAGGATATTTCCCTCGCTTTCACTCTCCATCGGTGCTCAAGTTCTGAATTATCATGAGTAAGAGGTTCATTCATTTCATATTGGCAATCAAAGAAAAATAACCGGCATAAACTTTATCAAGTCTCACATGGCAAAACAATATGCAATTAAAAATCATATTAAGCTATGCATATGAAAACAATGTAGATTGGCAACTCCAGCATGAGCCTTATATGCAATTAGAAATCATATTAGGCTAAGCATATGAAAACAATGTAGATTGGCAACTCCAGCATGAGTCACCAAAATGACAAAACGTCATCATCCAGCCAATTGAATAAGGATTATATCATTATATGTCACAGAGGACTGAAGTCTTACTGGCAATGTTGTCCACCTTTTTCTAATTTCACCAGGCTCACATCTCTCTTTTTCTCCTCCACCGAAGTAACAATGTGAAAATGCTAGCATATCTGGCTCAAACCTGTCATAAATCCATTGTGAATGCTGTTACAATTATCTAAATATCATAGACAACAACAATTGCCATGGATACCTCCAGCCCCAAACTCTCACTTCTTCACTTTATCACAATGGAGACACAAGATCTTAGGAGTCAGGAGTAGGGAAACAGACAGGGTAGAAATCAAACCCCTGACATCATATTCATCTCAAACCTTAAAGACCAAGTCTAGTGCTATGTGAGATATAAGCTCATTGGCCAAACTCTCACTTGAACTCTGGATTAACTCTATTGCTCACTCTTTTATGAAAAAAATAACACTAATTATATGCATAAGCTGTATCAAAAATTAGTAGGAACTAGGAAGTATATTACTCTCACCCTCCCTTAGCACCTCACAGCAGAAGCAGACATATATCTCCAATTTGACATTTTGAAATTGTTAAGACAATTACGTTTGCTTTCTAATTTCAGAAAACGACATAGTAGAAGGTGCAAAAGGTGAAAGACAAATCAAACAGGTTGAGACAAGTTAAGACTAAGAGAAAAGAAAATATAAGATCTAGACAGTGTATGTATGCTCATGAGAAGGAAAGGAAAAAGAAAAAGAACCAGTATCAGATATAGAAAATTAAGCGCTTGTACGGCCAACTTGTTTCACCTTAAATGATAGTTAAATTTAAACTTTGTCCATTAGGTTCTTCAAACAAACCTGAAAGGGACAGCTATAAAACGGTCTGCCACTTTTTGCATTTTCATAACAAGTCTCTGACCAAGTTCTCGTATAGGTTTTGTAAATCTTAAGGCTTGATAATTAACATGGCAACGTAGTTTTTGCAGCTCATCATCAGGGTTATTTGCAAGTCTATAGTCAAACTTTGTCAATTGCAGAACCTGCAAAACATCCCGAATGTCAGTTCCTACACTGCACAAACCAAAACATGTTTTAGTAAAAGAGAAAATAATAAGAAGAAGAAATTGAAAACATGTATAATCACAATTACGCCATACCCGTCTTCTCAAGAGTATTGGCAAAACTTGTTCAAGATAATATTCAGGCTCTGATTTCCTAGGTACACACATTGTATATGGGGGCTTTTCCACTGAACGCATGACCTTATCAGGAACTCTTTTAACAATTGTAGCATCTTTTGCGAGATAAGCAATGAACCAATTAACATTGAAAATGTTGATGAAGTCACTGTATCAAATAAAGGTGTCTTAAATGAAAGAGCTGTAAACTTGATTTGCACCAACTCTAACCTGCATACAATAAATTTATTCATAAAATCTGCAAATCACCTATCATCCTTCCAGTATGACTGATGATCCAACTCAGGTACAACCACTGTAGCATTAAGAATTCGAGCAACAACCACAGCTTCTGTTATCTGAATGCAGGAACATGATGGTCATTCCCAAAGAAAAAATTCATTCATTATGTGAGGATAAAAATTATGGTAAATTATCTGCAAGAATATGAAAAAGAACTTAATTAAACCCCATATTCTCCGTAAACAGCTGAAACAGAGCTGATTACTTGAGAGAAACAGTGCATAAAGCTTTTTGTCTTTTTCATGCTTTTACTTAGTAGGGAAGCGACTAAGACTGTCAAGCTTACTTATCCTCTTTCATGCATGTAGGTATAAATTATCATTAGATAGTGACCAGCAGATCTTGTACAAATTCTGAGAGTGATGTAGTATACCATAAATGTTATCTTCTCCTTACCCCCGTTCTTGTTGGTTCAGTCCACCACTAGTTGCAACAATCGAGTAGCCATTGGACAAATGCTCACATAAAACAGCTACATTATCCAGTTACCAAAATCAAAGAAGGTTTCACATGGAAAATTAGTACATTGCTCAGTCCAATCTTAAGGAGTACATTTGTCAACAGGTAAGAGATTAAATATTGGAAACGAGTCAACAACGAAATATATAATGGATCCATTCAACTTGTTCACAAGCCACATAAAAGCACCATGAAGCAAACTTCTGCCAACCTAGATTGCATCAGCCCTAGCTTTTGTGCACCTATCTTGCTATAAAAGAAATAACAGTGTTCAAGGCACAATGAAACTTTCCAATTTTTGTAGCATCTTGAGTGAAAAATACCAAGGCAAATCATGAAATATATGGTGACTCTTTATCAGAGCCACAAGTAAAAATCTGGAAGAGTGACATTTATATCATTAGGCCATACATAAACATACTATGCTTAAAATGCTTATCTTTAATTGTAAATGTAGAATTACTTCTACTGTCAGCCAACGTAAAATACCTATGATATCATGGTAATAGAAGAAAAAATCTGAACTCCAATCCAGTAACCAAAGACTATGAAGTGAATATGAAGAAACTAGTGCTTGAATAATAAAAGTCCCATAGAATGGTAGATTCTGTACCATACGATGCCAAAAGAACATAGGACATTTGCTCAATTATACATGAGATAAAAACTGCAATAGAAACCAGAAAGATCATAGCACCAAGTAAACAGTCTCTTCTGTCTTCTTGGTCTAAATCTTGCCAAATTGTCCCAGATGTATTTTTTCCCCCCTTACTTTTCTTCTTATGTTGGTAATTCTTATGCTTTACAGGTTGGGAAGAAGATTGAGGGGACGGAGTGGGTGAAAACAAAGATGTCTAAAGCATGCAAAACCCAAGCCAAATTTGCTATTATCTTCAGTAAACCTACTGATGTCATTTAGTTCTAAGTTGGAAAGAAATTCAACAATCAACAGAAAGGGATAACAGCACAGTACAGCATGGAAACTCGTGAGACTCTACAATTAAAATTTTCAAAAATTACTATTTGCTTATTAATCTTCATCTATCACTACATCATATAAAAAGATGAAAAAAAAAAAAAAAGGCACTTTGGGTAAAAGAGAAAATTTAAAAGTAAAAATAAAAATCGCAGTGGCAGTGGCATTTACACCACAAATTGACCATGGTCTCGTATACTGAAATAGTTAATAGCAATTCAAGAAAGAATATGCAGTTGAATGGTAATGTAGCTATTGACAGTTATCAAATAAGAAACAGAAGGCAAGAGATGGTGAATTCACTTACAAGCAAAATGACGTCCCCTCTCACTGCATCCATAGTAATATCTAGAATATTGAGATTGCCATACATTAACTGGATCACGATAAACCTCATCCTACAAAGATTGACATCAATTATACTTTTAATTAGGCACAAAACTAACAACTTCCATCTCTCTTCTATATCTGCCATTCGGCAATAATACCTGCGAAACTAAAGCTCCCCATCTACAACCGCACTCCATATTCAGCATCACATCAAAAGATGAAAACAATAATACATCGCACGCAACCAGACACCAATTTGAGACGCTAATTCACGCAACACTACCAATTTAATTACGTAACGCGCACACGTACACACACTCTCTTACACAAAGATTACCAGTCTGGAGTAGAACGTACGCTGAACCAATCGCCGGGAGTACCATTCAAGATCAGAAGCCATATGACCCGTTAAGAGCGAAATTAAACCCAACCCGAAAAGCATCAAACCGCACACCACGGACTAGGAGATTGGCTTCCTGTGCTGAAATTTCGCCGGTGCCGTCGCCGTCGATCTCCAACAGACATTCTTAGTACTTGGGTACTGTAACAGAGCCAGGTTCGTCGACAACAAGCTAAACTTCCACGCCTTGGCCATACACATTTGGGTTAAAACAAAATCCCCAAATCGCCACCATATCGTTCACTTTAAAAGCCCCATTGCCTTCCGAGCTGCGTGAAAACAGAAAACTTGGGGATCTGAGACACTGCAGATAGTAAAGGAGCGGTTTGAGAGGAGTGAAAATGCAAGTAATGTGGATATGGATGGTTGTGAACTAACGCTTCAACTACCCAGAACTTGTGGAGAGAGCTTAATTCAGAGTTTCTGTGAATTATGAATTACTGTGGAGAGTGAACGGTGAAGTATACTTGCTGCGGCGGGCTGTGGAGGCTTTTCAGAGAGAAACAAGCCAACAGAGGAGAATGGAAGTGCTTTTGATGGTGTTATTTCTATTATTTTCTTTAATAACTTTCCGTAATTTGATTTAGATACCAAATGCTGGGATCTGAGTGGGGAAAGAATAACAATGCAATGAAAAAGTGATCACGTTCGCAAATAATCAAAGGAGCTCCTTTCTCCGTTTTAAGGAATATGACTATTGCGCCTGGTCAAAATGGAACATGAATATTGCAGATTGGGAAGGTTAAAATTGGAATTTAATATTCATATTTTATATATTGCAGACTCTGGTCATCATCTCGTGCCTGTCTTTAATTGGGAGTGTCTTTAATTAGGAGTTATGGGGCCGGTGGCACGCTGTGTTTGATTCGAAGATGTTAAAATAAATAAATATATATATATAATAAATAAGTGAAATAAAAAATAATTTTAAAATTAAAATAATATTTTAATAGATAAAATAATTATTATAAAAGTATCATAAATATTATAAAATTTATATAAAAATATATGTTGATATTGCGATGAACTAAATGGATGTTTAGAAATCACTATAATAAAGTGGAATTAATTGAATTGAAAAAATCACAAATTTTGGAGTTAATTTTTATATATTGTTCAATATCATTATTTATATTTTATTATATAATTTAATTTATTTTTAATAAAATTTATGTACTTTAATTTTAAATTTTATGTAAACATTATTTATTTGTCAATAATATTAAATCTTTTTAACATTATAAGAATATAATAAATATTTTCAAATTTTGTAAGTAAATAATAAGATTAAATTCAAAACTACAATTAGTTTGTTGTCATCATTTATTCCAAAATTATGAATTTTACACTAAAAATATTAAAAAAGTTACCTCCAAATGATTATTTAATAGAATATTTTTGCACTATACATACTTAAAGTATATCATCTATGGGCATTATTATTAGAGTGATAATAAACCCAAGGAAATATAAAATATAAAAAGACCCTAATCAAAATATCTATTCGGCAATTATTTATGGGTGTTTATCTGAAAGAGAAAGCAAAGGTGGATCGTGTCTTAGGAATATGAATTATAAGTTAACAGCTATTTTATTTTCTCATGTACACAAGTGCATTGGTAAAAAAGCCGGGCAAGTAAAACACAGGTTAACTCCATTACTGAACTTTTGTTAGGGATAGTTTTTAAATAAAGATAATTCTTTTATATAGTTATTAAGTGATATTTATTATTTTTATAATTAATATTCAATAATATTTTATTATTTTTAAATTAAAATATAAAACTTATCTTTATTCTTAAAACTATTATTATTTTTTATTTCTTTGATATTACATTTTTTTATATTTTGCATATTAAAAGTATGTCCTTTTTTAAATAATCACTTTATACTGAAATTATTGTAATTTTCACTTAAATAAATAAATAAAATAAATATGAAATAAAGGTAATCAAAGAGCAGCAACAAATCTACAAGCATGGGGAAACGTTATAGTCAAATATAGGTATAAATGACAATTAAGTGCGGCGGCAAGGCGCGCAATAAATCATTGTTTGATTGGGAAAAAGATCTTCTCCCATGTGCTCCTCTCTCCCTTACCTTTTTGGATTTTTGGATTGTTCATATTAAAATCTTAATAGTTTAATTTTTTTTAAAATTTTTTTAAACTTAAACTAATTTTTTTTTAAGTTTCACAATTAAAAAAATATTTTTATTTTATATTTTACTCTCTGTCAAAAAATTATTTTTTTAAAAACAAAACTAAATCTAGACCGCCCAATCTAAAGAGGGCAAGGGAGAGAATAATGGGAAAGGATCCAAATGTGCTGTGGGACCATCTCCTTGGAATAATGTAGGGCCTATTTGAGATCGCACTGAAAATTAAATAAAAATATTTTAGTTGCATTTTATATTTAACAATGAAAAAATATTTAACAATGAGAAAATATAACAAAAAGAAATTCAGTTGTGAAAAGTCATAAAATATTTATTTGGTATTGTGACGTAAAAAGAAAAAAAGAATATTCTAACTCAAAAATTGAAAAAATCTGTAATGCTCATATGGTATAAGATGAAGTAGCTTTGAAAAGATAGTTGGGTGCAAATCTATTTAACAAATAAACAAATGCTTGTATTTAATTTGGGTGATACATTATATATTTTTTTTCAGAAATTTTAATTTATATATATTTCAAATCAAATGATTTTTAGATATTACTTTTAATTAGTATATAATATTTTTACTTTTTTTAAACAAGAAGAACCCTAAATCTTAAAAAAAGAAAATTATTATTTTATTAATTTTTAATCTAAAAATTAATTAATATTATTTTTAAAATAAATAAAAATATTTAAAAATTAATTATAAAAATAATTAATAGTAATTATATTTTAAAAAATGATAAAACATTACATAATATTAAAATTAATAAATAATATTTAATATTTAAAAAATAATATTGACTAAAAATTAATTCAACCAACTATGAATCCGATAATTCTGACTAACAACTAGTTGGTGGGCTATATTGCCACAATGCGTTGATATATATATATATATATATATATATAATTAATATACATTAAAATAATATGTAATACAATAATAGATAATTATTTTATTATATCAAAATAATAATTTTTAAAATATTTTTTTAAAAAAATTAAATAATACAAGAAATGTATCTTTTAAAATATTTTTTTGAAAAGTAAATTTTTGTTAACATAAATATTGAATTAAAGATATTTTATTGTAAAAAATAGTTATATAATACTAATTATTTAATTATAAATTTTTTTATAATTTTATTAAAAGACTTAATTTCACTAAAAAATAGTAGGTTCTATATATATAATACAAATTTTTTTCTTATCAAAGACCAAAAAAAAACAAAACCAGAAATATTGCCTTAAGAAATAATAAGAGAAAATAATAAAAATATTAAAAAATAAATCATAAAACTAATTAATAGTATTTATGTATTAAAAGAAAATAATAAGACCATTATTTGATATTAAAATAAAACATTTTTTTGAAATTATTACTTTATAAAACATTATTTCACGTTGAAATAAAAAAATTAGATGTATATATATTAATATTATATATATAATAAATATGTATTATATTCCAATAAATATATTAAAAAATATTAAATTATATATATCAAAGTATATATATAATATTAAACCAAATAACTATTTTGATTATATTAAAATCATAACATTTTATTATAAATAAATATAATTATATATTAAATGAAATAATTACTCTACTTAATGATAATTATATATAAAAATCAATTCTTTCATTATTTTTTAAATCTAGGGACATTTTATTCATTTTTTATTATTCATTTTCTATTCTATTATTATTTTTATCTTACTAAATAGACAAAGAAAAAAATATAAACAAAAATATATGCTTTTTTCTTTTCTTATCATGCTAAATGCAATTAATTCAATTGTATTTTGTTTAAATTTTTTTATTTTTATAAAAAAAGATTTTATCTGCTAAATGAGGTCTAAAATAAAATAATTAAGTCTTTTGTCAAAATTAATCTTGTATCTCGTATGATTGTACAAGCTCACAAGATATTTAGAATAATAATTTTTTTATATTTTTATATAATATGTAGATTATACAAATACTTTTTTAAATAAAAATTTTATTATATTTTAGTCTATATATATATATATATTATAATATCTTTTATTAATCTAAATATATATTTTTGAGTTAAATTTAACAAAAATAAAATCTAATATATTTTTACAATATGCAATTTAGTCCAACTTTATTTTATTTTAACTAAAATATCTTCTATTAATATAAATATGCAAATATGTATTACAAATACAAATATAAAAAGAATAAATTTTGTTTTTAATTTTGCCCCAAAAAAAGTAAATTTTGTTTTTATTAAACTTGACCTAAAGCATTTTAATCAAAAGAATAAAATTTTGACTAAATTACAGCATAACCTTTTGTTTTAAAATATATCTTTATGTGTTTTTTAAAAATAAAAAAAATTACATAATTTTAATAAAATTAAAAAAAATAAATGTAAATTACTCGATAATCCAAACCTATATTTCAAACTAGAAGACGGTAAATAAATTCACATTCACCAATTTTTATCTCTCTCCCTTTAATTCAAGGAATGGTCTACAGGCTACCCCCTTACTTTTTATAGAAGTTAATGTAAATATACAAGCAAAGTACAGGTCATAAGAGCACAAGGAAGCGCTTGCAATTAATTAATCGACACCAACAAGTGATAAGGTTAATTTGGTATGTATAGATAATTCAAAATTTAAATAAATGCATTCTTAAATATCACATTAATAAATAATAAAATCATTTTAGTGATACTCGTGTATAAACTTTCATAAAGTAACCGTATAGAGAATTAAAATCAGTAATCACTCTGGATAATTAAAGGCATGTTTGGTTATTCACGAGAAAATGAAAGAATTTTTTAAAAATATCTATTATATTTTTATAATATTTATTTTTATAATTTTTTTAAAATAAGAAAATAGTAGTCATTTTTTATCTATAAAATTATTTTTTATGTTTATTTTTATTATTAACTTTTTGTGCACCAAATAATAATAAGTAATCAAGAGATGATATGGTTAGATCAATATATGAATAGTTTTTAAGGCTTAAAATTTTTAAGATTTAAAAAAAAAAGGCAACTAAAAAGTAAAATCACTAACTAAACTTCTTTACAAATACATGAACTCATTTAGTATTTAAAAGGTTAGGTATGAAAATGAAAATTAAAAAAAAATAATGATTTTATAGATAAAAAATATTTATAATAATTTTATTTTTTAATAATTAAATAATTATTGATAAAGAGTATTAAATAATAATTATAAAGATAAAATTATAATTTTGTTAAATTTTTTCTTACCTTCTTCCTTTCCCTCCTCAAACCAAACGGCCTGACTCTTAAAAGGATCCGTTTTTATTTCTAGCGGTTCCAAAGAGCCATTCTTTCCCTTTCGTTGTTTAGTTTTGATTATGCACGCCACCAATGTGGATGGCCTCGTGAGAGATAATCCACATTGCGATTTAATGAATCCTTCATTCACACGTGTGAAACAGGGGAAAGCCAAACACAAATAGTTTTCTAGATGAAACTCATGGTAAAAGTAAAAAAAAAAAAAATTAAATGACAGGGGTATGTAAATTAGTGGACATACAACTTTTCAAAGTTATAAGAAATTTTATCCATTGAATTTAATTATTTTCCTTAAATATTGGAACTGACAAACGCTCTTGGGTCAAGATGTTTTTATTTATGCATTGATATAGAATATGACATACATAATTTTCCTTCTTTTATCTGACTTATAGTTTGCGAGGAAAAAATTAGAGATAAAATTACTGCTCGTATATATGTTAGATCTTGCAGATATTGTATTGGGAATTCCATTTGTGTGGGTACTAAAACTTGGATCTTGCGCTTTCTTGGACCGCAAAAGGACTGGGGTGTTCTTTTGCTCCGTACAAATGGGGGCGACAAAAGTGAGTGGTTTTGAGACAGGAGAGGTTGATCCACAGCTATCACCAGTATCAACGACCATGAAAAATTTATATATTTTTTATTATATTTTTGTTGTTAAGTTTTTGACAAGTGTGTATTTTTTAATAATAATAAATTAAGTATGCTTTTTAAAAATAAGTGCATAACTTTTACAATTTAACATTATATGAATTGGATTTTTTTTAAAAAAGTTAGACATATTATAATTTTGTTAAAAAAATTAATAACAAAAATATAAAAAATTGTATTTAGAATATAGTTTTTGAATCATGACTTTCCTAACACTCTCTTTATCTTTTCTCTTTATCTCTCGGAGAGGCATCAAGAGACCTGATTGTGGGTCGAGAAACTCGTCTGACCCGATAGGCCCGGCCCATAAAATAGATATGAGCCCAAAAAAAATTTGAAACAAATTAATCCATTTTAAAAAAGTTCGAATATAAAAAGAGTCGGGTTTAGACTTTTTTTAAAAGTCCGACCCGAGTCTGCCCGTATTATAATTATTTTTTATATATTATTAATAAATAATATCATTAGAACATTTATTTATAACTATAGATATAAGTAAAAAAAATTATATAACATATATGATTATTATTTTTTTACTTTTACTTATTGTATAAATTATTAATAGTAATATTATTAGAAAAATTATTATTTTGAAAGATGTTACTATCTTATATATATATATATATATATATTTATTTATTTATTTCAAGTTATTTACATTTTTTGTAATTTTTTATGAGTTATTTAAAACTTTAAAAAAGAATAGAAATATGCCTAACCCAACAAGTAATAAAATAAATATATATATATATATATAATATTTAAAATTAAAAATATAAAAAAAAAAATTATTCCAAAACAGGCCAGCTTGAATCTAAGCTTGTTTTAATTGGATTTAAACTCAATCTGATACTGTTTAAATAGTACCAGACTTGGCCCAGGTCCAAGCTCAGGTTTAATCAAGAGGTGCCACAACAAAATTTTCAAAGTGGTGGCCTCACTAGACGTATAAATATCTATAGAAGAACCACTATATATATTGGAAAGGACAAAGGAGCACATTCCAATTCCCATCAACAATCTTCATAATAGAGGCATGCATGAGTCTCCAGTCTCCTAATTTGATAATTACGTAGTTGAAGTTGAACACATTAGAGCGATATGGGTTACCAAATCATGGCTTCCATTATATTCCACCAATTCATTGCCTGTTCATGTAATCAAAGGATTAGATTTTTCTATAGTGAAAAGTAGCTTGCCCCACACAATAGTAGTCTATTAATCTTTATGTAGTTAAATCAATGTATTTTTTATTATTTGTTTTTAATGAGTTTATAAATTTTATTTGGTTCTTTTTCATTGTACCATCTTTGCATACGTCCCCAGTTTTCAGATTATATAATTGCAAAATCTATTTGTATTTACGCGCGTCCTTGCTATCATCCCCTCCTATTTACTATATTTACCTTAAATTCTTTCGCTGAAAGTCTGAAAACATCCTTTCCCGTTCTGTACTTATGAGTTATGACATACAATTGTTATACAAATACGTTCCCCTTGTTGCTATGATTACTATATTATTTTTACAATTTTTTTATTCATTTAGCTTCCACATGATAAATATATATATATATATATATATATTTATTTCATCATTTTAAATTAAAAATATATATTAAAATATTTTAAATTTTAAAATTATTTTAAATGAGTCTAAAATAAAAAATTTTAGTGCGAATTATACAAAATTCTTTGAAATTTTGTCAAAATTACATAATTTTTTATTTTTAAAATATTCACAAATTTTTTATAACAACAAGTTATTTTATATTTTAATCTAATTTAAAAATTTTTGACTAAAATAATCTCATATTAAACCTAAATACTTATTTTTTAACTTAAAAATTTTAAATAAATAATATTTTAGTTAAAAGATTTAAAATTAGATTAAAATGTATGATAACTTTTTGTATTAAAAAATTTATATAATTTCTACACAATTCATAAAAAGTTTGTATAAGTTACTTAAAACTTTAAGTTGAGATCTGAACTATAACTTTTTTGGTATGGTTTAAAATTTTAGTTTTAAAGTTTTTTAAAATAATTTTAAATTTTAAAATATTTTAATATAAATATCTTTAAAATTATAATTTTTTAATTAAAAAAAAGTGTTTGGTTGAACAGTTGAAGAGAGAGTCGAAATCTTTTGTTTTTAACTGGCGGGTAAGAAAGCGGTCAACCCTTATTGGAATAACTATAGACCTATAGTCAATTGATCGATCAGAAAGTGAAAGAAGTCAAGAACAATTCCACCATGCGTGCATTTTCCCATATGCTTTGCCGTCTTATTTCCTCCAACTTTTGTTTTGGATTTTTGTTAACTTTGTTTCTGGTAATTTTATCCTGTGGGGTTTCAAGTTTCGTCACAACAGCAACACCAATGACAAATGACTACAAGTTTGGAACAAAAAAATCAATTAAAAAAAAGTAGGCATAGAAAGCAACTCCAGTGAGAGAGAGGAAATGTAGGACCCTCTGTTACAAATGACAGTGAGAGAAATTACTCATAAACGCTTAGTGGCAGTTCCGTCATGGCTCATCTACGTGACCTAATTTCTTATTGAAAGCGAAATCGGGGAAACTTTAGACCCTATCCGTCCTTATACCAAAATAAGAACTCAACAACCCGAGCATATATAACAAGAGTCAAAATACTTAAACACCCTTATAAAGTACCACCAGACTGAAAAGTCATTCAATTACTTTACTACTAATCTTTGTAGACTTGTGCTTACGTGTCATATACTTCGAGCTGTAAAATTAGCATGGAAAAGATACGCAGTGAATGAACGTAGAGGATACGTGCATATTTCTATAAATAGATCCCATCTAGTGTATAATTATCTTATCTTGCTATTTGCACCTAAACATGCATCTCTTCATTATAGATGCCTTACACGATAATGCATTAAGATTGCGTTTCGAAGTTCTTTTCTTTCACAAATTTGAATTTATTTGGCTTTTGCTGATCCGCTCTCCTACTCTACTCATTCAGTGCTCTAGGCATATATCAGTATATGTAAGCTCGAAATCCTCCTGATGAGTGAAGATAGGATTAGAGTAGTAATAATCTTTGTATTATGATATGGATAAGCCGCTAAGGAATTTTATTCAGCTAATTAAGTTGCGATTCACTCAATTGGATTGCACCTATGAATAAACATTCGAATTTGAGTGTTTGATTAAATGGTATAGCAATTGCTGATCACGAAAGGTGAGAATTTTAGTTGAGAGATTCAGAGAAAGAGTATAATGTCATTCATTGCGTAATTATTTTTCTCCCATATCTAGTCATTGTCTTATATATCTAAAAGGTCAAAACAATTGATTCCCACCAAATTCGATCAGCCAACAGAGTTCAATTCAGCTAAGCTTGAACAAATTAACTCGCACCTCATCCATATACGTACTTTTTATTAAACCCAACCTTTTATTTACAATTTCTATTTATTAGAAACCAGAACCCAAATATTGCAATACGTAAAATAACATATACATTAATGGAATCAAAACCAATGGGTTACCCACCATCACACTTCAAAACTCAGAATCCCCAATCAAAAAGGCAGAATCTTCTTAGCTTTCACATCTTATATTTGGCTTCTATGCTAACAAAGACAAGTTTGGTCTAATTTTATTCAAATTCAGTGGCATGATAATCGCCAATTAATAATTATATATATGGTGATCCTTGATAAGATTTTTTTAAGCTCCAAAAACCTCTTCGTCCTTCGCAACACCAAGGCTCAAATCTCGATAGAACCAATTATCGTTATGTTCCACAATTTCAGTTACTATTACTTTTTCTTCTTCTCCTTCATATCTCTTTTGCTTTCCCGCCCTTGCTTTCCCGCCAGGACCATATCCGAGACCGCAACTGTAATAGCTACCGAAACTCACAACGCCACGTGGCACAATTTCTCTAGATTGCTACACGCAGAGAGAGGCAGCGAAATCAGCGGCATATCGGAGCTCAAGAAGTACTTCCACCAATTCGGCTATCTCCCTAGAGTCGATACGATGTCGGAATTCACCAATACCTTCGATGCCCAATTCGAGTCGGCTCTCATCCTTTACCAGAAGAGGCTGGGCTTGCCCGTCACCGGGAAACTTGACTCCCATACCATATCAACGATCATGACGCCGAGATGTGGCGTAAGCGATAACTTATCGCATGTAATATATTCAACTCGTCACTTTTCTTACTTTAACGGTAAGCCACGGTGGGTTCGAGGTTCTCCGATGACTCTCACATATGCTTTCTCCCCTTACAACTTAATTGAACGTTTGAGCATATCGGAAATTCGAGGGGTTTTTCAACGTGGCTTTTCGCGTTGGGCATCGGTGATCCCGGTGAATTTTCAGGAGACGAGTCGATACGAATCGGCCGATATCCGGATTGGGTTTTATCATAGAAATCACGGCGACGGAGAGCCGTTTGATGGGGTGCTTGGGATTTTAGCACACGCGTTTTGCCCAGAAAATGGGAGGTTCCACTTGGACGCTGCTGAAACGTGGTCCGTCGATTTTGAGCGTGATAAGTCAAGGGTGGCCGTTGATTTGGAATCTGTGGTTACCCATGAGATAGGACATATACTTGGTCTGGGTCACTCCTCGGTTAAGGGAGCTGTTATGTACCCGAGCCTGAGGCCAAGGACGAAGAAGGTAGATTTGAAGATTGATGACGTGGAGGGAGTTCAGGCTCTGTATGGGTCAAACCCTAACTTCGCATTTGGTTCTTTGTTAAAGTCTGAAAATTCCTCCAATCTCGCTATTGAGTCAGAAAGCGCATTGTCTAAATGGACCGTTTCTTTGGCTCTGGGATTGTTGATAATATTTTTATCTACTTAAGATTTTTTCCCCTTTTCCCCGTTGATATATTCTTTGATGCATAAATGCATGTACATAAAAGAATTTAGTAATTTACAATCAGAAGAAAAATGAAAATTCAATTGCAGAGGCCAAGGCCTAAGGGTTTATCTGGATGATCTTTTAGTTATATTTAAGAAAGTTATCATATATTCATTTTAAATGGAAAGAAACTTATGTACGGATGATTTGAGACGAGATGCTTGATAGACGAGACCCATAGAAAGGGAACATGGAAAAGGTTGGGGCAACAGAAGCCCAGTGAGAAAACGCATGGAAAATATGAATTGTTCCATGAGAATGGATGACACATTTGAATAAGAATACATGCGTAGCCTGCATAATAGAAGGAACCAAGGTATCTCTTTTCTGTTGGAAATACATTTCCATAGACAGCTCGTTTCTTGCCAGTGGAGGGAAAACAACAAAGTTTTAGTGAACTTTGTCAACCACTATTTTCCGTAAGGCTAGCCATCAACAAAGTTTTACAAATGGATTACAAGTCATATTTGGCCCAAACCCCCCCTCCCCAAAAAAAAAAAAAAGGGGGGAATGTAAAATTTTTACTTTTCATTTCTAAGTTGGTGACTTCATTAATCGTTTTTTTTTTTTCTGATTTAATGCTTGGAAATCGATTTACCTAAAACTTGAAAAATCTTCCTCGTTTCTTTTTAGTTTAGACTTAAATGCAATTCTTAATACCTTTTTTATTAAATTTATTAATTAACATATAATAAATATATAATTTTTTTAATAATAACACAATAAGAATATGATTTAATTAAAAAATTATACAATTATCTACAAAAAATTATACATGTATTATGTTAGTATTAAAGAAGCTTACACTTGTTATGTTTTAATTAAAAATTTTGATAATAAAGATATAATATAATATATATTGATAACAAAGATATAATATAAGTTTTGCTTTTTTTTTTTGTTTTGGTTGAAAAAAAACTATAATATGGCAATACCAAAACAGGCTGTTCAGAAGGCCCAAAACCCAGTCCACCCAGAACTTTTATTTTTTTGATAGCGAGAAAAAGAATTTTTAACCCCCCGGCCAAAAAAATTAAAAGAGTGAGTAGAAGAAAGAAGTGCGTAGGACGGCGTCGTTTGAAGGGAGCTGTTATGCCGAACGCAAAGCCCTGAACCCTTCCGCCTGCAGCTATTCAACTGAAGTCGATAATAACTTGAACTTTCGGTTTTTCTTCCTCATCTTCCACTCGTCAATGGCTTCAGCCTACAGCAGAATTGCGCAAAGGACATCCCTTGCGGCCATAAAATCTGCCGTTAAATCCAACGTTCGTATTCCTTCTTCCCCCAGATCAGCCACCATTCCCGCTATTCCTACCAAATCAGCCGTTTCTACTCTTCGCAGATCCTTCTTAACCAGGTTTTAACCATATTATTATTATTATTTAAAATTCTGTTTCCGAATAAATATGAGCCTTAGATTTTTTCTGGGGTTCTTTTTTCCTCCGTTTTTTCTGCAGCAAGATTGCACCGGAGCTGGGATGCCTGCAGTCAATGTTGCCGCTACACAGTGCGGTTGCAGCGGCAAGAATGACGTCGTGCCTGAGCACAACTTCCAGGAGTTGCCGAGCGCTTTCTCAGGGTACACTCTGCTGCACATCTCCCGGCCTCTAATGCTTTCTTTTTCAAAATTCTTTGCAATTGTGAGTAGCTTCCTTGATTCTTACATTGATTTTCCTTTGGAAATATGTTTGGTATTCGCATCTGAATTGCATTCAATAGGCTTTCAACTGGACGAGTCTCAAGACCTTCGGAAATAAACGGGAAAAAAAAAAGTTGAAGCTTCTGTGGTGATTTCCTGAATGGGCTTTATGTGACTTGCTTCTTATCGATTTGTTTACAGTTTACCTAAGGAATCTATGCATTAATAACTTGTATACTGGCACTATCACATGTTATTTTTGAACAACTTAAGATCTGTTGCTGGTATATAGAACTTTGAGAGTGTATCAGACAGCCTCACATAGTCTGGTTTCCTCCAGATTCTGTAATAGAGTGTCATGGCTTTGGGTAGTGGGTTTTGTGGAAATATTTGGAGGCTGCGAGTGCGAAGTGAAAGTGCTTTAATTGGGAGTTTCGATGTCAACTGACTGTAAAATTTGGTTCCTGCAGGCACATAGTTAATTGGGAATCTGCGGGACCTACCAATTATGGCCTACTGCTTCATTATCAAGTATGAATAAAAGCCATCTTTTAACATTTAACAATCTCTTCAGCAATATTAGAACAGAGCTACATTTTGTATTATCTTAAAAAGTTCTACTGTAAGTTTCTAGTGTTACTTGGAATTCTATATGAAGGTTCTATAGGAATAACGGCTTTAAAACTTGGTCGAAGAAACAAAAAGAGGAAGGAAAAAGTGAGAGCAATATAAATTAGAAATGTCTAAAGCTGTAAAGCATGTGTCATGTCTTAGTTCATTGACTTTGTTATTTCCTTCCTCACAAACAAAGTAAAGTGATATTCTATCTGTGGCTGTTTTCTTGAGTTCATCCTTAGTAGTATGGTATGGTGGTTTTCTTAAAGGAACTTTGCCTGGTTTTAGAAGTCCCAACCTGCAGTATTTTCCTCTATACAAGCAGAAAATCAGATGATCATTGAAATATTGGATGAGCTCTTCGTGAGTGATCTATTTTGGTTCTGATGCCTCAGCACATTAATCACTATGTTTTTTCCATTATATTTATAGATATTATTTGTGTATTATGGGTTGGCTAAAACTCCATAAATTATTTTAAGATGGACCTATTGTAAATAGCTTCTGCTAGAGGCAAGACTCTGTTACCTCTCAATCTATTATACTCTTCTCACCCTCAACAGATAACGTATCTATAAATTGGAGGGAGGCTACATGCTTTACGTGTCTTTCTGTGTCAATGGATTAACAATGCGTTGATACCACCCGTGGTTTAGACTTTGGACTTCTGCAATTCGAATCCTCTTCTGTTAGCACATGAACAAGACATTATCCTGTGTTTATCTATCTCCAATAGGATGGCATCCTGTATAGAAGAGTTGTTTTGATACTTGTATGTGGGATTTATGCTTTATTAAGGGGGGAAAAAAATACAAGTTAAAAGCCTTGCAGTGGCGGATAGGAAAATTGAAATTATAAGTGGGCTGGATGCTGAATTTTGATGAGCTACTTTTGGACTTAGGACAGCCAACCAGATGCTTGGATGCAAATATTTTGCATTAAATTTACAATATAGTGATGATCCTTTTATAGTAATTAAGTATAATATGATAACCTAACTGCGACTTTCGCCAGATGGAATTGATGGGACGTGAGACATGCATGCTGTTTTGAAGGTGGGATCTATCTTTGCACGTTTGACCTCGAACTGTTTGGACAACCATAGATAATATCAGTCTCATAAATTGTGCTTAATGTGTTTAGCCATTTATATTTTGTTCTGAAGCAAAGTTGCAAAACTGCACCAATGTCCATGAGTGCAGCTTTTATTATCAGATTACACGTTAACCATTAGATTTAGGAATTTTTCTTGCTTATAGCTATTGTTTTTCACTCTTTACTTTATTTACAGTTTGTGGTGTTCTACAATCAGGCATATTACTAATTGAGCCTTTGTTATATTTGTTTCTTTAGAGCTTGGTCTGTCAGCTCCAAGGTGACCTGCTGCAGGAGAGATTATATAATTGACAAATCAGAAGACTTTTTGGTTTTGGATGTTTATCCGTATCCGGCAAGCAGCTATACTCACTGATTCTTTCAAGTTGATAAATTCTATTATGATTTAGTCTCCCCATTTTTGTGAAATTATATCTTGCATAATTACAACTCCAGACTGTCTACACTTATCTCCATTTTATTACACCTGCATCCCAATTCCCTCTATCATGTTGATTACCTGTTCTCCTCATTCCTTTAGATGTTGTAATATAAGAGGTTGATTAATGTTGTTCAATCGTTTGATCACCTATGCAAAGAGATCATGATCCCAAGGCAATGGCAGAGCCAGGAGGAAAGCTTGAAAGGAGGAGAAGGGTGGGGGGAGGGGGATCTGCTACAGTGCAGTGGGAGCATACTGCGCTTGAAGAGCAGCATCCAAAGAGAAAAAAGAGAGAAAAGAAGAGAAAAAAAGAGGAGGAGAGAGAGAGAGAGAGGGGGGGGGGGGGGGACAGCCTCCCTATCTTGTGCGGACGATTTAAATCAAGAGCAGCATGCACTGCTGTTCTCTAGAGCAACAGAAAATCTGGGTGCAGGTTGGTAGGAGAACAAAATTGCAAATTAACTTTTCTCTTTCTCTCAAACCAATCAAATATAGTTAGAAATTCAGAACACTTAAACGTACTGATGATATCATGAAAATTAGCTGGTTGAACAATACTTTACTCTCATGAATTTCTTAAAAGGTTTAAAGCGCGTGCTTAGTAATATGTCAACCACCAAGACAAATCATAAATTTGCTTCCCTTTGGCCTCCTAGGTCAGCACGAGATAGAAGTGGCACAGTTATATCATTTCAAATATGGTCTTTCCTATCAGCACATCATTATGTGTGTGTGGGGATCAAAGTCGTACAAATCTGATTTGTAAATTTAATTTTAGGTAAAAGTAAATTTGCGTGATTGTTATTTAGGTTTAAAAATTTTTATTTGAAAAGTAATTTTTGCCATCAATGCAATTCATCTCACGGAGGAACATGTTCTTTTCACTTTGGTGGAAATGAGAGTTTGAAGAATAAACATGATTTTGGAAAAAAAAAAAAACCTTATCGCCAAACCAAATGAATTGATTTGGAAGGTATGATTTGTAAGACAAATTCACATTTTGGTTTTAAACAAATTTTTTCAACACCAAATCAAATACATTATACATTGATAAACAACTTTTATGTTATTGTTTAGAGGATGTAATGGTGAAGGAAATGTAAAATGTAAATAAGTAGAAGTATATAAGATAAGAAATGACTGTTTTATTTTTATTTTTTAAAAGATAATTTAATGGTTAGAATAATAAGATAAAGACATAATAGATATTATATAAATGATGTAAAAAGGATATTTTTGTAAAATATTAGACCAAACGGAATTTTAATAAGTCCGTAGTCTTACAAAATATGCTTCACATCACCTTCAATAGTGTAAGGCCACGCCGCGGGCCATCTTGCAGGCCGAAATAAGGGCGTACTAATTGATTTCCTTATTTTTTAGTTGCGAAATATTAAATTACGTATTTAATACAAACTTATTTTAATATATAAAATATTATATAGATGAGAGGCTTTGTTTTTCACTTGGAGAGATAGGCCTCAGATTGTCTATACAGAGAAGAATTGAGTGGGTTATTTTATTCCGGTAGTGGAAGCATATGGTACAAAGTTCTCAACTTCTATCCAACTAGAACCTGCTTCTTTTCTCACTCGTTTCTTCCTCATGAGGTCCCTAATTACACGAACATCTTCCCATCTTCCATGAGATCCATAGAGATTAGACATCATCACGTAAACATAATCTTCATTACCCTCCAATTTCATCAGATTAGCAGCCGCAACCTCTGCTACTTGTAAATCTCTGTTATTTTCACAAGCAGCAAGCAAAGCCCTCCAAACCAATCCACATGACTCAAAGCCAAGTTCATGTATCATCCTCCCAGCACTCCACAACTCCCCTTTTTGTCCCATCAGCCGAATTATCGAACAACTATGCTCAACGGTCGGTGCAATTCTATAATGGCTGATCATAGATTTGAAGTACTGAGTCGCAACCTCAAATGGTATTTGGTTGTGGGAACATGCAAATAACAGATTAAGAAATGTGATACCATCGGGTTTTGTATGTCTCTCCGTTTTGAGCAGCTCAAAGAGTTGGATAACTCTGGCAGAATCACCATTGCGAGCATATCCAGAGATTACTGTATTCCAGCTTACCAGATTCCTTCTAGGCAGTACGTGAAAAATTGATTCAGCATTCTTCACCTGCCCACATTTTGAATACATGTCGATTAACGCACTACCAACGACCAGAGATGTGTCTACACCGTATTTTATAGTGCAACAATGAATCAACATTCCCCATGTTAAGGCTGACAGACAAGCAATCCCATTTAAAATGATTGAAAATGTGAACTCATCCATCTCTACGTTTCTTGAGTGCATCTTACTGAACATATCCAAAGCTTCTGAAGCTTGATTCCTATTCACATATCCTGTGATTATCGAATTCCACGAAGAAGAATTTGGATTTGGCACAGTGGATAAAATCTCAATTGCATCTCCCATACTCCCTACCTGAGCTAGGCCGTTTATTAGTCCATTATATGAAATAGTGTCAGGGTTAGGCATAAGGTGCAAAAAATGAAATGCTTGTTCAATTTTTCCGTTATTTGCACTTGCTGCTATTACTGAATTCCAAGAAATAATGTCCTTGTCAATTATCTCAGAGAATACTCGGACAGCCTCTTCAACGCACCCGCATTTGCCATACATATCAATCAAGCAATTGGCAATAACAATGCTACTAGCCAACCCAAATTTCAAAACCTTGGAATGAATTGACTTGCCTAGCTTCAAGAAACTCAGGTGGCCACATGCAGCTAAACCCGATGTGAACGAGAATGCGTCAGCATAAATGTCAGATCTTTCCAGATGAAGCAAAACAGACAAGGCTTTGCGAAACTGCCCGGAATGCACATACCCAGAAATTAAAGTGTTCCAGGAAACCACATTCGGTTGAGGAATTTCAACGAGCAATTTGTGGGCATCACCAAGCGATTGCATTCCGACGTAAAATCTGAGGAGAGCGGTGGAGACATAGACATCGGAATAATTCCCGGATCGCAGAACATAGCTGTGGAGCTGATGCCCAAGTGGGTCCCAACCCAGGTTAGTGGTGGCTCGAAGCAGGTGAACCAGAGCATAGGCATTTGGTTTAGTGCCAGAACTGAATAATCGAAAGGCCTCAAATAACGCAAATTCAGCACTGGTTCCACCTTTGGCAAGGGCGGCAATGAGACTTGGGGTTGAACTGAAATGTTTACCCCGATTACTTAGACCTGAACTACAGTATCCAAACAGAAGAGAATGAAGATGATTCTCACATTCCCGGAATTTTTTACCTCCCTTGCAGAGTAACCTCCGCATAGCTACATAGTAATAGACTATTCTCCAACGTCATTTCTTGAACCTTGCTTTAACCATAAAATTATCACCCTCAAACAATAATCATCATCCCTTCTAATTCCTCGTTGACTTTGCTATCGCCATGCCACACCCCGAATCAAGTGAAAATGTGAGCGAGTTCTTGACGCTGAGCAGTGAGTGCTTGAGTTTAGTCACACCAACGTGGGACAAACACAACTTTTCTTTATGGTACTGGTGATTTAAATTCTTAAGAAAGCTAATCTGAAAACTAAGAATATTATTTTAGTGTAGGTTTTAAATGCTTTTTTTTAATATAGTTTTCAAACAACTTAATTTTAAATAAACCCATTTGATTTGTTTGATCCATTTTTAAAATTTATTCCAAATATACATTTTATTGATTACCAAAATGTTTAATTCCTAAAATTAAATTGATTGAGCAAATAATTTTTTGCAATAAATATAAAATCTTCATACCAAATATTTACTGTATTATCTCAATAGAATAACCACTATTTTGTTTAAATATAAGATAAATCTTGGCTTATAAATATTACTATTAAGCATCCAACTAGAGCCAAGTATGATATCTTAAAACATTTAAAATAAAAAATATTAAAATAATTTATTCTATATTCTTTAAGAAATGTGTATATAAAGGGAAACAAATTTTCTTTCTAATGCACGGAAAAAAAAGATATGTAATGTGTATTATATTTTTGTTATTATTATTTAATAATATATATTACTTTTTATTTTTTTAATTTTTACTTAAAGTATGAGTGTCATTTTTTAATTTTTTTTCTTTTTATACTTAACATTTTGTATGCCCAATAACCCTTTAAATTATACATTTTTCTCTTCTATTATACAAATATATATAAACTTTCCTTAAATTCAGATGATGACAAAAATGCCCTCAATGATAATATTGATTTCCTCTATTTATTAGTGAATTCTTTGATGTATCTTCGAAAATGATTGTATTGGTGCAATCATTACATGACACACCGAGGGAAAGAGGCATGGCAATAATTTGTCACAATATACTGATTGAGTTCCAACTTGAAATAATTTGTTATGTTTATAATTAACCTCAATATTTTTTAGATTTTGTTTATGAACCCAAAACCTTTGTTTTTGAATTTGTTGTACATCAAAATATTTCAAATTGGCATCCAGTTAACATGTTTTAACACATCATTGTCACATTTTTTTTTTTCTTCTTAACGTGCCATGTAATGGTTGTACCAGTTTAACCACTTTTGAGGATATACTAAAGAATTTACCTTATTAAAAAAATATGACATTTTATTTCTTAACATTTTATTTTAATGTTATTTGTTTTATATTTAAAATTATAAATTTAATTTATTCTAAATTTAGAAAATAATTAATTTATAAATGGTTAAATAATATTTAATACTTGTTATATTATATAGGTAATAAATTTAAGAATATTTTGGTCAAAAGTGTAATTATAATTTAATTTTTATTGCAGAAAAGATACATGTGTAGTGTATATTTTTTTTTCAAAGGAAAGAGAATATAATCATTCAAAATTGAGAGAATGATAATATAATTTGAATATTTTGTCAAATTACTCAAAATATTAATAGCCTACCAAATTAAGCTTGATTTGATGTCTAAATAATCTAAAAAATGGGCTCAGCTACTGGATTAACTAGTCCACACAAAATTTCAAACTAAGTTTGTAAATTATTACTTTTTTATGTAAGCAAGCATTTAGGTTGGGTTGGTATTAAACTTGATTATGGGCTCAAAAGCCCACTTAGTCTAATAGATCCAACCCAAAAAAAAAAGTCCTGTCCTCCCCCAAAGAAAGCCTAAAAAAAGTCCACTAGAAAAAACCAAAATATAAAATAAGTCAAATTCAAGTTTTGTTTTTTAAGTCCAAGCAACTTTTTTTTATTATATTATTGTAATATTTTTGAATTTTATCACATCTTTCATATATTTTTTTATTTTACTTTTTTTTCTATAGATGGAATTTGAGAATCAATTATTAATATAATTTAAATAAAAAATATAATTTACAGTGTTGGTATTGTTATAATTAAATTTTAGATACTAAAATATGTATGTTAAATGTGAAAAATAATTAGAATCACCTAATTGAAATAAAAAATTAAATAAAGACCAACCATATTTATAGATGGTAAATAATTATTATGTTATTTTAACAACATATATATATATATATACTTATTTATTTCAAATAATATAGCTAGTACGTATTACGTGTTCTATCATTCATTAATAAATGGGTTTGGAAAATTGAAAGTGAAAATTAATATTAAATATTGCTTTGTAAACTAATTTAATCTTTTTATTTTTCAATTAAGATATAATGTTTTTTATTGTTTTTTTTTTTTGAAAAAAAATAAGTAGCTAACTATAAAAGGTTTAAGAAAAAATAAAATCAAAGAGGAAAGTGGGCCAACCCAAGCTTAAAAATAAAAAAAAATGTAAGCCTGACCCATTTTTTAACAAATTTAGTTTATGATCAGATTTAATTGGTATATCGTTGGGTTGCTAGTTATTAAGAATACATACAAAAGTGTTTGATACTTAATTAGTATTTTCGTAGGACTTTGTGGCTAACTTATAATCACGATTATAATGCATATTAAGTTTGACACATAATTATTACTTTCACTGAAGTACTGTTTGACGAAAGTAGTAATTAAGTTATAAATTTTGTAAAATTTTAAAATAATTGAAAATCAGTTAGCCACACAGGTTACTTGACACTTCTAACATAATTGTTTCAATTAAACAAAAAGGAAACACTAATCATTTAAACCGTACTTATAACAATAGTCAACATGTAGTGCTCTAAACTGAAATCATTAAAAATTAGAAACTGAAATTCTTATATGTTTTTAAACGCTCAATTAGTACTTAAAATTATTGATTAAAAAATTGGACCGAATCGACCGGTTGGACTGAGAATCGGTCCCTGGTTCGATTCAATTTGCTCAAAGAATCGTTCAAAAATAAGTTGAACTGATCAAATCATACTGGCTGAAAAATTGACTTGAACCAGTCACTCCAATTTTTTTTTTTGAATTTTTCTTATATAATAGGATAGTTTATGTTAAAGAAATTTGACAAATTAAAAATTAAAAATACTAAAAAGAAAAGGAGATTGAAATATAAAAAAAATTAAAAAAGTTAATATAAAATAAATAAAAAACATGTACTTGATTATTTTTAATATTTTCTTTTCATTATGTCTCATTTCCTAATAGTATTTCTCTTAAATATAAAAATATTTGGTTAAAATTATTATTGTTTAATGATAAATAGAATTTTAAAATAATTTAAAACTCTAAAAATTTAATATTAAATATTGTTAACTTTTAATTATAGGTAGTTTTTATTTTTCAATTAAAAATAATCTCACAAACATTTTAAAAAATATTAAGTTAATAATTAAATATTTAAAATTTACTCATATTTATTTGTTATATTAAAAGTTTAATATATAAAATTTAAAAATATATATTTAATTATTATCAGTTCGACTACGTTTTAATTATGATTCGACCAATGAACTGTAAACCTGTAACTTTACCGATTCAATGATCCGGCTAATTTTAAAAACATTGCTTAAAACAGTAATAACCATGTAGTGTTTGATATTGGTCTTTTTATTAGATTAGAAGTGCCAAATGACCTCTGTGGCTAATTTATTTTAAATTATTGCAAATCTTGACAAATTTTAAACTTAATTACTACTTCCATCATTACAAACAATCTGTAGCACTTACTTCTTTTATCCAAGAGAGAAGTACAACAAAACAATCGTACATGCCTCGGTAAGAATTGAATTACAGTTAAGTTTAATCATTTATATTTATATTATTATGTTTTTTAATTAAAATATAATAAATATAAAAATTAAATATAATATAATTAAAAAGTTATATTTATTATATTTTAATTAAAATTTTAATAATAATAATATAATTAACTGAGTGTGTATATATATATTTAAAAGAATTAATGTTTTTTAGTGAGTATGTATATGTTTGGAATTGTGATAGAAAAGTATGTTGTTACGGAAGCATCAAACTAAAATTTTGTGTGAAACGTGCTTTCAGGAAGAGGCAATGTGTTTCCAAACACATCATACAGTGTTTTTGGTTGGTAAACGCTACTGAGAGTAAGAAACAGGGTCACGTGAGGATGGCGTGATAGATGCACGAGGGTCGGCCTCATTTTGCGCGCGATTTTTGAGGAGGGTGATATTCAAATGCATCCAAGATTTTGGGGTTCGATGTTGAAGGATGAAGCGGTGAGGTGGCGAGCTGGCGATAATGGAGCCCTGCATGCTAACCATTTGTCACTTCATATTCATTTAATATAATCTTTCGGTGAAACGTCGCAATTTACATTCAAGCCACTTTGTTTCTTCCCAAAAGTCACTATGACATTCCACTCCACCGCTTCCCACCATTCTTCTTCTGCTTCTTCTCAAATTTTTTTCATCCAATTCAATACTTATTAATATCAAATTAATTTATAAATCCTTAATATAATTCCATACATTTTTTTATTACAAAAAAACCGAAACAAACTATAAAACAATATTATATGATCTAAACTATACAACCCAACTTGATCTTTGTGTTAATGATCAAGACAGATTTAAAAACTTTGTACTTACATATATATAGTGAAGTTGAAAAAAGATAAAGAAAAATAAAAGAATTTTGGTGTAAAAAGAAAAGCTATACTCTATATGCATTTTTATTTTTTATTTTTGTATATAATATAATTGAAAAAAAATTAAAAAAATGAATATAAATAAATAGAGTAAATATTATACACATTTTCACTCGTTTATACCTCTCTCCCTCTCTCTCAAAAAATGATTATATAACTTGAAACGACATTATATATCATCATGAACAATCAAAGCTTGATAAATACGTTTTTTACTTATAAAGACAAATCAAATGAAAAAAATATAATCTTAAACGAGAGATAAGAGATAATTATTTGTTTTTAAATCACACATTAATAATAAGTTATCAATACAAAGATTACAAAAATATATTATTATATGTTTGTTGGTTTATCTCTCTCCCTCTCTCTCTTATGGGCTCATCAAATTCCGGAATATCAGGACGAACGTGCTTTTATTTTAAACAGGTGAAGTATGCTATGGATTACTTACCTGGAGGATAGAAGATGCACTTTAGAAGTGACTTTGAAAGTAGTATAAATATATCGTATCCGTAAGCAGGGATATATAATTTTAATTATTTATAAATTATAACTGGGAAAGCATCCATCTCTAATATTAGAACCAAATCTAATTTTAGATATAGTGTCCAAAAAAAAAAAGCATGAGTAGTGACTAGTACTGTTTATATATATCTAAGAAGAGTGAAGAACAAGACGAGGAAAAGGGCGATTGGGACGCATCAAAAGCCAATCCAATATCTCGAAACGGACAAAGATGGTTTCCTGGTCACGCGAAGTACCGGGAAAATGCTGGTAGAGAAAAAGAAAAAAAAACACCCATCAAAGTTGGCTCTATTGGAAGCGAAAACTCAGATTTTGGTATCTAGCTTGCCGCCATTTTCATACATTTAGTTTCAGAGAAGAAACAGCAAATGAAAAAAGAATGAGAGGAGAGGGTGAAAAATTCCTCTCATTGTAAGGCACACTAATAGAAGAGCCATTTGATCTGCAAAGATGATAAAGGAAGGAATGGCTGAAGATGTAGCCATCATAGGAGGGCTAATTACAGTGCAATTTGTGTATGCTGGCCACGCTGTGTTGCTAAGCTATCTCATGTCTATGGGGCTCGACTCTCTTACCATTGTCATTTTCACTGGTTTCTCTACATTCCTCATCCTCTTCCCCTTTGCCATCTATTTCGAAAGGTCTCTCTCTCTTTTCTCTGTCTCTCCAAATGAGTGGTAGAGTTGCAATTTTCACTTTCTCTGTTTTTGTTGCAGGACTAAATGGCCCCAGAAATTCAGTTTCAAGTTGATCATACAGATATTGTTGCTTTCCTTTGGGGGGTGAGGAAATCTTTCATTTATATTCTTTCCTGAATGGAAATTAGTTATTTTGGCTTCATGCTTGCAAGCATCACAAGTGTATTCTTAGATCTTTCATACATGTCCCTTCTAATTTCATGTATGGAATTTATTTTATAAATTGGAGTTTCATTTCTTATCTCCCTTGGTATGCAGGGTAACTTTGTTCCAGTCCTTCTTCCTTAAAGGAATAAAACTGACTTCGCCAACAATGGGAACTGCCATGCCAAACCTTGCCCCAGTTCTTATCTTCATCATCGCCTGGACTTTTAGGTGACCATAAACTAAAAATAGATCAAATGCATGCTGTGTGTAGCAAATCCTGCAAAATTATGTTCCTTAATTCTAATCTATTAATGGAAATGGAAATTTGTCTGTTGGCAGGTTAGAGAAAATCAACATAAGATGCACATATAGTAAAGTCAAAATCTTAGGCACATTAATCTGCGTGGTAGGCGCTCTCACAATAAGCATAATGCAGAGCATATCCTCTCCTGCGACGAAGATAGAGGTTGAAGTGAAATTGCCATCGCTCCCATCAGACGCTATATTTGATATGCACAAGATAACTGGTTGTCTTTATCTCATGGCTGCTGTCATCATATTATCAAGCAACTTTGTCTTGCAGGTAACTTGGAAGCAATCATATACGACGAAAACAATATGTGTTAATTTGATTTCGTTACTCAAAGAAGATTGTGGTATAATTTGCAGGCTTTTACTTTAGGAAACTTCCCTGCACCAATATCCCTCTGCGCAATCATATCCTTCTTTGGAGCTTTCATGACTGCAATTGTTCAGTTACTTGAAGATCACAAATTGAAAAGTGGTTGGCCGTTTCTCAGTGTTGCAGAACTCATTTGCTATTCTTTTATGGTATATTCTGCTATTCTCCTTCTCTTCCTAGTGACTATACAATCAGATGATAGCCATTGTCCTGTGACATCACTCTATTAATTTGAACCTTTTGTATGCAAGCTTTCACATGGGTATTAACTTGAAAAAAATTGTAAAAGCACAGGCGGGTGCGGTGATTGGACTATGTCTAAGCTTCCATGGATGGGCACTTAAGAAGAAAGGGCCAGTTTTGGTCTCCATGTTCAATCCCATTGGTACAGTCTGCTCCATCATTTTCTCTGTTGTATCATTTGGAGATACAATCAATATCGGAAGGTACGTTATTAAGTTTCTTCGTCATTGGTTTTGAAAATCGCATTCCTAATTGTAGTGTGTTGATAATAACGCTGCATTGCAGCCTTGCGGGTATGTTTCTCATGTTCACGGGGCTCTATTTTGTGCTTTGGGCTAAAGGGAAAGAAGAGTTTGCGGGTGGAAATGGCTTAGAGACTGTTTTGATGCAGAGAAGCCTCTCCTAAGTTAATGTACGAGTGTTTTTGAGGGTGTAATTATATACATATTCTCATCGCTAGGAACATAGAATGTAAGATAGGACAAGTTAGAATGAGACACTGGTGCCACAAGTAGATGGAAATTCGCAATCAGCTCGTATATATGTTAAACTTAGATATGTTCAAGAGAGTGTTTTTGAGAGAGTAAATAGAAATTTTAAGTTGGATAATGATTCGCATACTTGCTAAACGTAATAGGCGGATTTTAAGTGAGTTAATCGTCTTCATCTGAATCTCTTTATGAGTGTTTGGTTTAAAGGAGGGGAGTGGAGGGGAGGGGAGAGATTTTAATGATATATTGTTTGGTTGATTTGGAGGGGAGGGGAGGAGTTTTAATAAAATTTTATTTGGTTGAGGAAGGGAAGGGAGGGGAAATAAAATTAGATAGACAATTATATTCTTATTGTATTAGAATTTTTAATTTTTTTTTTAATTTTTATAAAAAAAGATTTTTTCTTACTTTTTATTCAAAAATATTTTTTATTTTTATAAAAAAATTATCTTAAACTCTATTAAAAAAATAAAATTTATATTATGTTTTAAATAAAAATAAGAGTGAGGGACAATTTAATTAAATGAAACTAAAAAATTTTTCTCCCCTCCAAAAACTCTCACTTTTGGAGAGGAGAGTTTGGAGGAAAGAGAGTATTTTGCCTCCTCTTTGCCTCCCCTCTCCTCCAACTTTTTCATACCAAATAAGGGGAGAGTCTCTCCTCCCCTCCTCTCTCCTCCAAACCCCTCAAACTAAACAGATTCTTATTGTTTCCCTTTTCAACTTAGGTGAAGTTATCCGTATAATTTGTATGAACTTTATGTTTGGAGCAATCGTCGAAGAATCAATTCTTTTACTAAAGAATTGCGCACACCTATTTTCAAATATTATAACGTATTTCGTCCATTTTTTAAGGGCTAAGGGAATGCTTTCGGTAATAAATGCAACTTTGGAACATTGGTCACTGGAGTCTCTCACCTTTTTTAAAACTTTATAAAAGGTGGATAAGAACCATACATCAGCCTATATAAGCCATCCATTTTGATTTAGTTTGCCTTTGTACGCTTTTTCTTGCAAGGAAGGCAAGTTAGGTATTGAGAATTTGTGGTGGATGCCTAATTTATTTAATTGGGGGTTTGGGTTGGTGACAATTTAAAGTTAGAAAATAAAAAGATTTGAATTGAGATGAAATGTCTTGATATACTGCATTAAAGCTGTACTCTTAAATTCACCGTCGCCAACAATTTTTTAAGTGGAATTTATTCACTGACTTCTAGAATCCATTTTACGTTTTGGAGCATATTATCAGGTTATGCCGTGTTTTAATACGAAATAAATAATTTCTGGCTTGGATTAATTAGTTCATGTACTTCTTCAATTCTAATATCCGTGGCACTATTGCCTTTGTTTTTCTTTGACTCAATTCTAAAAAATTTAGTTAAAAGTAATTTTCTTCAATTTCTACTTATAATTTAACTTTCTATAATAAAATAAATAGATTTTATTTGAATTTTGTTGAAATTATACGAATTTTATTTTATTTTTTAAATTTATACAAATCTTTTTTAAATTTTGCTGAAACTATATGAATTTTTTTTTTATTTTCAAAATTTTCTATGAAATAAAGAGTAAATTACACAGATATTTTTTAAATTTTATTACTACATATACCCCTCTTTTATTTTTAAGAGAATTTTAGGTATATTTTTAAAAATAATTGAGAGGTTTATATATTTTTAAAAAAATTTAAAAAGGATTTGTATAGTTTGACAAATTTTTATTGATTTTGAAAATAGAGAAAATGTTTCAATAGTATTAATAAAACTTAAAAAAATTGTGTAAATTTTAAAAATAAAAAAATATTTATATAATTTTAATAAAATTCATGGGAAACCCATATATATTTACACACGTGTGCACGAGCTTGCGCGTCTTGTTTTTTGGGCTTGGATGAGACAAGACGTGGTCTTCCTCTGTAACGTCTGATGAATACCCAGCAAGCATTGTTGGGCCTAGGCAAACGCTAATGAGAAAAGCTTTAAAAATATTTCTAAAAAAAGAAAAATCCTGAAAAAGACTATTAGAATTTTCAAGAGAAGGGCGTAGACTCAAAATTATATTTTGTCGCACTTAGCCGGAAATCACGAAATTAGTAGGAGTATGGACCCGCTTGAAAGAAGCCTTCGTAAAGGTGTGATTCCACTTACGGGGATAAAATTTCTGCGATCAAAGTCAAATGCACTACAAACTTTTGATGATTTCGCGGTCCACATTATAAAAAGTTGCGGTCAAATTTGGTATCATCGAGCCAACCATTAGTCTAAACATGCATTATCCATTTTTAGTTTGTTTGGTAGTTCTTGTATACAATAGGCAATCAAAAGATGTTAACACACAAGTAATATTGTACAGTGAAAATTTTTGTAATGTTTGTAAATGTAAAATAAAAAAGAGTTTTAAATTTGTTATCATTATTATTCCAACGAAGAAAAAGGTTGCGACCTCATGACTTGCATGAGCTTGTGAAAATTAAAAGCAGCCCTCTGCTGAAGTGACCCAATTTAATCGAGGGACTATGTTTCATGACTAGTCATGCAAGTTAGGCTCCTTGAAAACACATTATCATGTATCACTCTTCAACTTGGACACTGCATGTGCGCTACATTATTATTATTATTATCATAAGAAAATTAAAAACTAGCCAGGCTCTTTAAGAACTTCAGTGAAATCATTTTTATTGTTTCTGTCTATCTTTATTTAGAGCATTGCCTATCTTTTAACTTGGTTAAAAAAAAAAAAACTTATTAGTTTTATGTTTTCTGTTAAAAGTACATCCGTGGCTTTTTTACGGCTGTATGTTTTGCACTAGTATTTTTCTGTATGATCTAGTGTGTATTTTAATCCAAAAATTACCAAACGCTAGCTATTCTCTCCATACTTCTTATGAAGTAAAATTTGTATGATGACAGTAATAATTAACACCTTTAAGTTTATATTTTAGAATTACATTATTTTTGGTAAATAAATTTCAAAGGTCAATTGTTTTTTCCCCCCTTGTGCGCGAACAATCGAAGATTCCAACTCAAGAGCCTTATCAACACTACTCGAAACCTTCTGTTGTGACTGAAAATTTTCTTTCAAAGTCAAATCTCAAAAGGATGAATTGTCATAGCGAAGGGAACTGTTGATCATAGCCATATGCAAGTTGCAAATTAAGTCGTCAATTAGCCAAAAAAATAAATACAAATTGACGATGCAGACACAACACATTATTTTTATGTTAATTGTATGACCTTCAGCCACATCCCACGAGGCAGCTTGAAGGCCGTCTTTTTACTTTTTTTTTTTTTTTTTAAATGGCATTTCTGGACGAGATAAATCTGAAACTTTTGGCATTCGCCGGCACTTATCCAACAGTGAATATGTAGGAATTGGTAAAATCGATCTAACAATGGCAAGCCAAGACAGAAAATGCAACATCAATTCTCATTGACCCACCAAGACAAATGAAGGGCTAAGACGCGAGAAGCAAAAGGATAAAATGAACACAAATTAGATGATTGTTTATGCTCTTTGATATATGAATTGAGGGGAAAAAAAAGAAAAGCTTATAGAATGAGGTGATGTTTGAGAGTTGAGAGGGTAAGTAAGAAGTGGGGAGAAGCTTAAAGATTGAAGTTTGAGGAGACAAGCGGAACAAGAGTGAGGCCTTAATGCATTGTAGGCCATTCTATAATATTGACTAGTGTCTCATTTTTTGGTCGATCCACCAAACACTCAAACAGTGGTCCCTTTCATCTCCTCTCGATCTCATCACTCACGCCTGTCATAATATACTTGACTTTGAACCACTACGTCTTTTGCTGGACCCGACCCGGTACCAATAAATACCAACCATTTCGCCCATCATTTCTCTTTTGTCGCTTCACTCTCTATTCTTCTCTTGCAAATTGAAAAATCAACCAACAGCACAATGCATTGCTTTTTTCTCTTTACTTTCTTGTTCAACATCTCCCGCTTGTTTGATTTTCATTTCATCTAATTTGTTTGTTATCATGAAATAAATAATGGTTTCAATGTCTACGGGTAAATTGAAAATGAGGTGATCAGTTTCATTCTTTTTCACTTTTATGACATAAAGGTCATCAGAATAACATTTTCTTTTTCAGCATTCTTCATTAATAGTTATAATATAATGACACAATCATGCAAATCAAGGGTCATAGAAGGAAGAATTTAAAAGTCATGAAATTAAAACTTAATATGATTCAAATGGGGAAATAGACAGATACTCAAGTTGGAAACGAAACGATATCATTATTCTAGTTTGGTGAGTCAAATATTGGGCCTTAAAATATTTCAGCTTACAACAACACAAAATCTTCCTCACCTGGTTCATCCCGTCACTCTTTTCTTTTTTATTATGAATGGTTGCCATAATTTGACTTTCTAATTAATCTCTTTTGCTTCTAAACACAGTCCCTATTACTCTAACTTTTAATATTTTGACAAACCCACGACTTCTTGTAACATAGTGAATTAATCATCTGCAAATAATATATTTAAGTAGAATTATATACTTCCACGAAACACCATCTTCACAAACTGTGTTATTTTTCCAAAAAGAAAGGGGGGAAAAAAAGCAGTGTGTTTAAGTGCCACGTTTTACCTGAAAAACAATATGTTAACTACAAAAAAAATTATATATAAACGGTTGCGACAGATTAATTAATTGCCAAAAAAAAAAGTTTCTGTTGATTAGTCTATAAGGAAAAAAAAAAAAACACCAACAAATATATAGAATTAGCGAACAAAATTACATATAGCAACCATTTGAGTAAAAAAAAAAAATCACCCAAAATGAGATGTTTACACTTTAAAGGATAGTATTATTCAAGTATACATTTTGATGACAAAAATATATAATATTATTTATGTATACATTCTTTAGGCACGGTTATCAAATTATATATACCTGCAGAAGCATTTTTTTTCAATCATTTTTATAATTAACACCAGCTTGCCAAAAAATTTAAATAATTTTACTTAAAATTATTTTATAATAATTGTGAGAATCATGAAAATCTTAGGAGACGTATGGCAGATTGTCATTTTAACCCCATCGCCTCACATATTGTGATATGTTAATTAGACCCCTGATTTGGACCATATTATGTATAATTTTATGGTGCAGAATATCCCAAACTCCTCCTTCGTTGTAAATAGCATATATTTTGTGAATAGAGCATCTTTTGAGTTTTTTCTTTCTTAAATAAAAGATTTTGGTTTAGGACTTTGAAACAAATTTATAAAAATTAAATAGAATTATAAAGACTCAAAATATATATATATTTTTATTTTAATTATAGAAGCAGTCGCATAAAAAGAATTAGAGAAAAGTATGAGGAAGGGTGGTATGTTACGTTGAGCGGCGGAAGCTAGTGATCACGTTGCACTGACGCGACGACAGTCGACAGATTGCGAAGCGGCATGCTGATTGCTAAATCTCATCAATACCACAGATTAATTATTGAGGCCTGCTTTTCAATAAGAACTAAGGACAACCACCGCGCTCTCATTAATTTGGGTTGCGGCGTTTAACTTTCATATTAACTAATTCTAATTAATAGTATTAATATTTGTACCAACCATATTCCATAGTCTGATCATCTGTGATTTTCGTTTTTCTCACTATACCTTCCCAAATTTAGCTTTCAACATATTAAATATTTAAACACAGAAAAATCACCGGCCACCTCATCATCATAGAATTGCGCGTGCTATAAATTTTTAAGGACAGATTCTCAGCGTCTCTTCCATGAAATAGTTTCGGCTACACAGTTGATATTTTCCTTCGTCTTTTTTTTCTCGAGTTGTCCAATTTTTCTAATTTTAAGATTTTTTTCGCTAGGTTGTTCTATTTTCACATGCTAAAATTTCAGCCCGGATCAATTTGAAACAAGATAATTTTATTTTCGAATTATATTTACACATACACACATTGAAATTTGACTGACATTAAATATCACTCCGGTAATCATGCCGTTCAGTTTTGATTTTGCATTTTGAATTTTCTTTTCATTCTAAAATTGTAAGGAAATTAATAGTACGTTTATTTGAAACATTAAAAAAAATGTGATGAGGGACCATGAAATGAGGAAATTCATAATTGTCAGCCATTTTTCTCTATAGCGTGAGATTGGATTGTATCCAATCTCTAATTATAGTCATCTTCGTTACATTGTGCAATCAGAATTTAATGGAGCCATCGATGATTTGCGATTAGGGGGAGTTCATATCACAACCAAATATTTATCTACTTTCTATACCAAATAAATTCCTTAGCAAATAATGTGGGGGATCTGTAGATAATTACTACTTGATTTGCCAAGCGGCACGTTAAGGCAAATTACCATTAGGATCTAAAAATTAGCCAAAACTTTGATTTAATCCTTAACCAGCATGTAGTATAAATTCATAAATTTTAAATTGTGGAATTCTTTTTAATGGTATGTTCGGGAAAGCAGTAAAAAGTGATTCCATTTGGGCAAGGTTTGCATGTTACTTATGGCACTGTGCCTGAGCCTGATGAGGGTCACACTTTCTCAATTTTTGGCGCTGAATGATGAATTGACATATAGTTATAATGTGTCTTGACAATTTACAACTGTATTTTTAGAACCCAAAAATCATAATTTATTTTTGGGGTGTGTCTTTTGGTGGAGGAATGCTTGTCACCTACTCCTTTTAAGATCCCAATTCCACTAAACTTGTGAGTAAAAAGCTTTTCAATTTCAACCTGTTGCTTTCTCTGGTTCCAATGGAGAGGCACAAATGCAAGCTTTGCTCTAGGACGTTCGCCAATGGCAGAGCATTGGGTGGTCACATGAAGGCTCACTTGGCCACTCTTCCTCTCCCTCCAAAGCCCCAACCACTCGCTCACTCAACACCTTCCTTTTCATATTCCTCTTCCGACGAAGAAGTGGCACCTGCATACACAGAATCAGACGATAAGGCTTTGAGTTATGGGTTGAGAGAGAATCCCAGGAAAAGTTTCAGGCTTGCAGATCCTGAGTTTTCTTTTGCGCTTGATACTGGGTCCGTCGTCCAAGATAGAGAAAGTGAGACCGAGTCAAAGAATCCAACTCGCCGACGATCCAAGCGAACCCGAAAATCTAGCGTCGGAGCTAGCCAGAGCCAGAGCCAGAAATTGGAAGTCACGAAGGCTAAGCCAAGTTTCACGGAGTCACCGACCGAGCCAGAACCGGCGAGCTCGGTTTCTGATACTTCTCCTGATGAAGATGTTGCTATGTGCCTCATGATGCTTTCGAGGGACAGATGGATGAGAAACGTTGTGGAACAAGATCAAGTGGAAAGATCGAAGGCACTGGAAGAGATCAAGTTGAGCAGGAAGCATCAGTCTGACAACACCAAGAGTACGTTTCGATCTTCCCGAGCAATGGCCACTCACAATAGCACCAGCTTTCCTGATGAAGCAGAAGTCAAAATTGCAGGTAATGACAAAATTTTCGAGTGCCCATTTTGTCACAAGGTATTTGGGTCGGGACAAGCACTTGGTGGCCACAAGAGATCTCACCTCCTACCATCTTCGTCGTCAACTGTTATCCATTCTGCTAAATGTTCTATAGATCTCAACTTGCCAGCCCCAGCTGAAGAAGATGAGCTCAGTGTGGTTTCTGATGCGTAATTTAGCTCATTGATCTTGCTATGCTTAGTTGTATTATGCAAGTGGGTAAAGTTAATTATTTATTTAATTTTTTTTTTTTAGGTAAGAACATTTCATTGTCTTTATTGTTAGATCAATGCTTTTGATGGTACAATCATGGCTGACTATAATTTATGTTTTCACCAACTGTCTGGCTATGTCTAGAGTTAGAGGTGGGTGAATTAGTGGCTAACCATTCACTTTTTCTTTTTCATTGTACTCAACTAGGATCATCAATCTCGGCGCAGAATACAAGTTTTGATACTTGCACTGCAAACTCAGTTATGTATTTTTTGGGATTTGAATGTGGACCAACTACTCTCGCCTTTAAAAGTACTAGAGTTCTCCATTTCTGTTTTTATGCTCTGCTTCTGTTCCAGTCGGGAACCTTTTTTACCACTTTTGATAGAAATTTTTAAAACCAGCTCTTTTTTATTTTTATTTTTTTTCTTCATCGTTGCTTTTTTGTTTTATCATTTCTATTGTTTTTTTTAGTCCAGATTCTGTTGTTTTAGAGCGAAACATAAAAGGAATGATTCCATAGGCAGAGTCAGGAACTGTATAAACGAAGAAGGAAGCCAATAGAAGTAAAGGATGCAATTCGTTTCAATGGGGTTGGAATGCCCCTGAGAATATCTAGAAACTTAATTGAAATTTCTGAATGTGATATTTTGTTTTATTATGGAAGAATTTATCTGCCTTGAAAAGAACGAAGTATCCGGGTGGAGAGGAGGGTGGAGGTCCCCCCATACTATTCTTATCGAAGAATCAGTCAGATTTATGCAACCGTCGTTTATATGATAAAGTATATGCCAATCAGAGGCTTATACATGAATCATTAATAAACCATGTGTCTTACAACGCGGACTTTTGTTTTCTTAAATAGTATTGTGAAATAGCGTTAACAAAAGGAGAGAATATTTTAGTCATAACGTGATTATTTTGTGGGTGCCTTCCTTTGGTGCATATTACGTCTTGCTTCACAAGATTCTAATTGAAACTGTGGCAGTGCTTAGACCACATCGTAATTTTGATCAGAGTGGAAACATTCTTTGGCCAGTGAAGCTGTGGCAGGAACTTGAACTCCCCGCATAAAAAAGAGTTGAGCTATCTCTCGTTGTTTCGGCCCTTGAAAGTAGCCTTGGTATAAACTTCGGGTGTAATTTTAGCAAGATCAAATCGAAACGACAAAAACTCCATTAGAAAATTGTCGTCTATGGCTAGGCTTTTTGCTGTAACGTGTTTATTGTGTAAACTTTACAATGCTAATATGCTGCTTTCTCTCTCTGAAAGGCACCATGATTGTTTCCTACTAATCTACGCTTCCCACGTCTGGGGATTCTTTTTAGTGTTCGGCACCAACTATTGATTTCACATTTTTGTTTTCAATCTTCTTGTTGGATTAGCCGGCCGTTTTAGGTGGTTCAGACTAGAGTACATGAATTACTAGATATATTCTAGGGGGAAAGAAAAGAAAAAATTTAAAGATAATCTGCTACTTGATTCTTCACTAAAGTCATTGGAAGAAAATAAAGAAGGAAGATAAAGATTAAGATTTTGAAAATACGTTACGATCTTTTAGTCTAAAGAATCTTCAGGTGGGCCCTCTTAAAAATTAAAGGAATGGAGTAGGGAAATGGAAAAAATATTACGGAAATTATTTACAAACAACCAAACAGTTACATTACTTTCGAAGGCTAAAGCCGATTGTGTGAACTTAACATCTAGCTAGTGTTCGAGACAAATTTCATGGACAATTAACCACTATCTTATAATCAATAGATTTATTTATAATTACTAAAATATGAATGACGATGATAATGAATTTAAAACGATTTATGAGAATAGTTGCAACAAAATAATGAGTACGAGTGTAATACAAAAACAATCTGTTGAGTATGAACTATAAACTCTCCTAGATTAACCAAGAGTGAGGATCACCGGGATTTGGTCAATCCTACTTTGGGCCATGGTTTATGAGAAATTGGAAGAAAGAATGTAAATGCCCTCTTTTCTTAAATTATGTCTCTATTGATCTAATCTATTATCGTATAATACTAGTAGGACCTTGGCATCTACAACTAATCAACCAGGAAACAAAATATCATATATTATGGCGAACACTAGCTTGATGTTACGGGGATGATATTTTTTAAACTTGTATCAATGCAAGCTCTAAACAGTTCACATGGATTGGCTTTGAAAGAAAGAGACATGCCATTTCGTACTTACCTTTGTTGTATGGCAAGTAATTTAGTTACACTTTCCACCTCCTTCTTAAATTCCTGGTCCACTCAATTTTGGTATGCGACTAAATATGAGCTTTTGCATCCACACTTGACCCATCCCTATCTCAATTAACCACCTTTCAGGTTGTAGCGTAAATTTATATAAGCTTCAACGGTAAAACATTAAAAAATTTAAGTTAAATTTTGAAACATAAATAAGATCCAAGCTTATAAAAAAAAGACTCTACATTTTTCGGCCATAATAGATTGTATTTATTTATTTATCTTGGTCAGCTGCTGAGTTAAAGTCAAGTGCATTTTTTTGTAAAAGAAAGTTGTGTGTGCAAGAAGTTTTAGTAAGGAAAGGCTCTTGGAGGCAACAGTCTTGCCCATGAAGCACCCAAAAATAAAAAAAATAAAAAAAGTTGTGGACATGCCCATCCAGCCCGTTGCAAAGCAAGAAACTTGTGTCCGCGCGTGGGAGCCCTTTTTTTTTCTTTTTTTCTTTTTAAGACTGTTTAGAATAGTAAGGAACCAAGCATTGCCCATCGTGTCAATGTTGAGGCCGACATTATATTTGGGCGAAAATAAAATGATATTTGGGCTGAAAAATAATAATAGCCTACTCTATCCCCATTTGACTATTTCGAATGTGAATAAATGATTCATTCCACCAAAAATAAAAAAAAAATCCATAGATGATACTCTTGGTTTCGACCGAATCTAAAATTGGCATTTAGAGATACTCTGTAAGAGGATTTATTGCTATTTTAATGTCTTTTGATTTTTTTTTGGATTTAAGATTTAATAAAAATAAAAATTAAAACTATGAGAATAAAAATTTTAAATATAAAAAATTAAACTTTAAAAATTCTATAATTATTGCATCCCTAAACCCTAAAAATAAAAAATAATACCAAAAATGGCATTATTGCATCTCTGGTAGTATCTGGATTCTACAAATTGATACTTGAGTTGGTAGTGGCTCAACTAATTCAGATTTTCTCCACCTTTTTGTCAACTTCTTATTAATTTGTTTGGTCAATTTTTCAATTTTTAATGTTAGAAGTGGGAATTTTAACATTAGACATTGATTTGATATCTTTTAAAAAAAACATAATTTTGGTTATTCAAAATGCACCATTTTATTTAATAAAATAGTGCATTTTGTCTACTTTTAACATTAAAAACAACTTTTAATATTAAAAATAATTTTAAAAAATATAATACGGCAACAAAAGAGTTATGGATGAAAACAATAGTCAAATTAAAAAAGATTTGACAACAAATTGATAGATTGAAAATAGAGAAGATCCAATTACTTCTTCTAAAACGTGCTAATGTGTTATTCCTTTTTTGGGGTGTCGCCTAGATAATTGGAAAGTTGAAAAAAGGTTGAACATACACTTTCATGAAGTAATTAATCTAATCTACTTTTATGGTGTGTTTGGAATCTGATTAGAAATCACGTTTGTGTAAAAATAACTATTTATTATTTTTTATAAAATGTGATTTGCTCCTTACAAATTATGATTTATTTTTTTAAAAAATTTATTTAAATATGTTATTAGTATTTATCAACTAAGAGGTTCCCACTAAATGAACTTCTCTGAAAATCTTACCGTGTTTATTAGTATTGCTTCTTTTGCGTTTTTTCTTAATCAAATAATATAATAATTAATTAATATATTATTAGTTTTTCTTTTTTAAGTTGTATTTTTTCTGGTATATCCTAAAAACAATTAGTTGTGGGCAGGAATTACAGGAGGTCTCTATTATTTGATTTTGCTGTGTGATGGCAGGTCGACAACGAGAGCGGATGTAGTAAATAGCAGATCTGGAAGTAGCAGTTGCATCAGGCGTCTACCCGTACCTGGTTTTTTTCAATATATATATATATATATATATATGTATTATGTATATCTAGCGGTAATATATAATTGTAAATAAGAAAATTAAAATAGAATCAAGAACAACCAAGGGAAGAAAACTACAGAGAGATGAATAAATTAGGGCAATAAATAATTTAATCTAAAATTGAAAAAAGGTCGTTGTTGTGGGGTTGGGGGGTGATAATTCGGGGGCTTCCTTTTTGCAGTCTCTCCTCATCTCTGATTATCTGGTAATCCTTCAATGGATCTGTAATTTAATTTGGTTTCCGCAGAATATCTGTTTTATCGCTTTACTCGTTGCGATAAATTGAGGCCGAAGCTGGCATTTTCCGGGTATGTTTTGCTGAATTTGTGGCTCTTGGATTGCTAGATTTCCAAAATCACAAATCTTGTTTGTTTTTTTGGTTTTTGTTTCTTCCACCTGAGGTTAGGTTTAAGAGGGCAGTGACTTTCAGGTAGTTGATTTTCGATCTCGTGGTTTGGTTGACATTTAGCTCGGGTATCGGGGTTGGATTTAAATGAGGTGAAATCAGGGGTTCTCTGAGAGTGTTTCACGGCGAATTGGTTTGAATATTTGGTGGAATCAAGAGAAGCGGTGAAGGATTAGCGTTTTGGCTGATGGCTTCAAATCCTCCATTTCATGTGGAGGATCAGACCGACGAGGATTTCTTTGATAAACTGGTTGAGGATGATGTAGGGCCCGTCAAGTCTGGGCACGATGAAGGAAATGATTCCGATGACGCCAAAGCATTTGCCAATCTGGGTATTAGTGATGTTGATGCTTCATTTGAGAATCCAGATGGTGGCGAGAGTGGGAATGAAGCGAAAGAGGAGAAGTGCAGTGAGCAACTGGACATGGGTTCGGTCGGTGCACACGAAGAAGACAGAAATTGGTTGATGTCCTCTGCTTCAATTGGGAATGATAGCACGATGGAACCCAGTAACGATGGGATGGGATCAGAATTGACACCGGCTTCAGCTGGAAGCAAGAGCAATGAATTTACAAGTTCAGGGGTTAAAGAAGTGGGTTGGAATTCATTTCATGCGGATTCAAAAGGAGGTATTGGGTTTGGTTCATACTCTGACTTTTTCAATGAATTGGGAGATCAGTCTGGGGATTTTCCGGGGAAAACATGCGATAATTTATTTAGTGAGGCGAATTCTGGTAATGATGTACAAAATGCTGACTTAAATAATTCAGTTAATTATGGGCAATATCAAGACGGTCAGGGTTATGCATCTTTGGAAACAGGCACAAGTGTGCAAGATCTGAGTAGCAGTCAGTACTGGGAAAATCTTTATCCTGGTTGGAAGTTTGACCCTAACACTGGGCAATGGTATCAAATAGATGGATATAATGCAACAGCCGCAACTCAGGGAAACTCTGAAGCCAATTCAGTTGTGGATTGGACTGCTGCTTCTGATGGAAAAGCGGAGGTTTCTTATTTGCAGCAAACTGCTCAGTCTGTTACTGGAACTTTGGCTGAAAGTGGCACAACTGAAAGTGTATCCAGCTGGAGTCAGGTTTCCCATGGAAATAATGGGTACCCAGAACATATGGTTTTTGATCCTCAATATTCTGGTTGGTATTATGACACAATTGCCCAAGAATGGCGCACTTTGGAGGCGTACAATTCATCCATTCCATCTTCCATTCAGGGGCTTGAAAATGGGCATGCTGCTACCGGTACTTTTTCAAACAATGGTAATAGTTTCTATAATGAATATGGCCAAGCTAGCAATTATGGGTCACAGGCTGTTAGTAGTCAGGCCTTAGATGGTAGCTGGAATAGCTCATATGGTAGTAACCATCAGCAGGGTTTGGACATGTACACCACCAAGACTGTTCATGGAAGTGGTGATAATAGTTCTGGTGGAAACCAGCAATTTAATCATTCTTATGGTTCAAGTATTTCCGTCAGCAAGGATCAACAAATGAATTCTAGTTCGTTTGGATCAATACCAATGTTCAATAAAGTTAGCCATGGTCATAGTTTGGCTAATGGAACTGTTGAACTGCAAAGCTTTATACCTGGCACAGACATTGCTCAGCAGTTTAATTATTCAAATGCAAAGTTAGATGAACAAAAAGACTTCTCAAATAATGACCCTGCAAGTTCAAAGCCCATTAGTCATTCCCAGCAATCATTCCACAGTGAAAGGCAGCTTTCTTATGCCCCTCATGTGGGACGATCATCTGATGGACGTCCTCCTCATGCCCTGGTTACTTTCGGGTTTGGTGGAAAACTCATCCTAATGAAAGATTCTAGTCTTTTGAGCTCATCATATGGAAGCCAGGTTAATTCTAAATTCCTCTCTTCAGTTTTATTCCATGCCTCATTTGGTTTCCGAAAGACTGGGAGATTGCTTTTGTTTCACCTGTATTTGAAAGTATTTTTTTGTTCCCGATTTTCCCATTAAGGATCTATGTCAAATGGAGCATGTAATTCTTTCTGTAGCAGTAACTTATCTAAGGATTGACAGTGTATATTCCTTCCCCCCCCCCTCCCCAAGGGTACTGCACAGGGCCGTGTCTCTGTGTTGAACTTGATGGAAGTTGTCATGGGAAGCATCAATTCTTCTGGCATTGGAAATGGAACAAGAGACTATTTTCGTGCTCTGTGCCAGCAATCTTTCCCAGGTCCATTGGTTGGTGGGAGTGTTGGAAGTAAAGAGTTGTACAAATGGATAGATGAGAGGATTGCACACTGCGAGTCACCTGACATGGATTATAGTAAGGGTGAAAGATTGAGATTGCTTCTCTCTTTGCTTAAAATAGCTTGTCAACATTATGGAAAACTACGTTCTCCTTTTGGTACAGACTCCATACTAAAAGTAAGTTCCATATTTTATTCTTCCAAATTCTTTTTCTTTCGCTTTATATACAATGTATATTGAATTTGGCATACTTTTCAATGCTGAGGAAAATTCTATTAAAAACTGTGCTGTGCATGAGATTCATTGTAACTGCAATATAGCATCAATTCATAATTTTTTTGTCATTAATATTATGTACCTCTAATGTTAATGTAGACTATGCTTTAGAGTTTATACTATGTTGATAAAGATGGTAACTGTACATTTTAAATAATCTCTCTTTGTAGTGTTTTATATTTGCTCTGCCAAAGGACTCTTAGGCACCATATTGTTATTATTATGTTTTTGGGTGGTTTCAAAGGTCATTCTTTTGAGCAATTATGGGACGTTACATTCTTTCTCACCTTTCTTTAGATAATCAGGCAAGCAGATGTCAGTGTGTGGTATTCTTTCTGTGGTCTTTAGCACAAAAAGTACCTGTTGGCTTTTATTGGTGCAAACTTAGGCCTTGGAATTTCTTTACACTAACTACAAAGTTTCTAATTGATGATTAATTTTTTTCCTGTAAGTTCACATTATTTATTTAGGCTGATCTGTAAATATTATAATAAACTTTACTTATTATGCCTCCTTGGTAATTCTCTTGTGATTCTGAGTAATATTGCTGCCACATTCTATCCAAAAAATAAATAAAATAAAATTGCTGCCACAATACTCTTCCTCAAGAGTTCAATGCTAAATTTGGTGACCTTTTGGGTTTGTATTTATACAGGAAAGTGATACTCCCGAGTCAGCGGTGGCAAATCTTTTTTCATCTGCCAAGAAAAAGGGCACCGAGTTTACCCAGTATGGCTTGCTTCACCACTGCTTGCAGAATTTGCCCTCAGAAGGACAAATGCGGGTGTGTATAAGTTACTTCCTGTTCTTGATTGGTCCTTTTTCCTCTCAGATTATTAAATTCATAATCTGTAACTGACACTGATTTTGTTCTAGGTGACGGCTTCTGAGGTACAAAATCTTCTTGTCTCTGGCAAAAAAAAGGAGGCTTTACACTGTGCACAAGAAGGTCAGTTGTGGGGACCTGCACTTGTTCTTGCTTCACAACTTGGTGATCAGGTCAGTTGTCAAGTTTTCAGTGTGCTTTACACTGTACGGAATTGGATGCTGAACTGTCTGAGCTAGACAGTCCCTTACATGTTGCATGGTTGCAATGCAGTTCTATGTTGATACGGTGAAGCAAATGGCACTTAGACAGCTGGTTGCAGGTTCACCTTTGCGAACGTTATGCCTCCTAATTGCAGGTCAACCAGCTGAAGTTTTTTCTACTGGCACCTCAATTAGTGGGTTTTCTGCTGCTAATAATATGCCTCAGCAGCCTGCACAGGTGATCTGAATAGGATAAACTAATAAGTCATTCAATGGCTATGGCCTTTGAGACCCAGAAGTTTTCTTACTTTCAGAGTTCAATAGTTGCAAAGTTTACTTTTATTTGACTGGGAAAGCTCAAGCTTTTGTTGTTGCTTTGCTATTTTTAGTTTGAATCTAATGGCATGCTTGATGATTGGGAAGAGAATCTGGCTGTAATAACTGCAAACAGAACAAAAGATGATGAACTTGTAATTATTCATCTTGGTGATTGCTTATGGAAGGAAAGAAGTGAGGTATGATTGTTCTTAATCTATCTTTTCTTCTGTCTCTACAATAGTTGGAGTTTCTATTCTGTTTCTAATTTGAGACTCAAATTTTAGATTACTGCCGCACACATCTGCTATGTAGTTGCTGAAGCAAACTTTGAGTCATACTCAGACACTGCTAGACTCTGTCTAATTGGAGCAGATCACTGGAAGTATCCTCGAACTTATGCTAGTCCAGAGGCTATACAGGTTCTTTGAAATCCTTTATCTCTCTCTCTCTCTCTCCCAGGGTGGGAGACTGAAATCCCTTCAAACTCTTAGTTGCTTCTTTCTCTAAATTTGGTGTTCTATTGTCCTCCTCGCGCAAAATGTCATGTATACTGTTGTTGATCTGCTAATAGCTCTGCACTTTGGCTGATTCCCAGGTAGCTTTAACTTTCTGGGCTTTTCCCGGTTTCAAACTAGAATATTTTTTCTATTCTCTACTAGGTCTGTTTAAATGCCTTAAAACATCAAATTTATGCTTTAATAATTTATATATATATATTTCATACCTTCAAATATAGGTTCATTTTTTATGAATGTGACATTTATTATCCACCATGGTGTTGCATGTATAAGCATTTAAATTTATCATTCTGTGTGACTTGCTTGTGTAAACCTTGACATCTATTGCTCTCTAAAAAAAAAATGATGTGTTCAATTTGATTTAGTATATTTTAATGTGTTTTTTTTGAGGCAATGAACTTTACCTTACATAATGGGTTCTTTGGTCAGAGGACGGAGCTGTACGAGTATTCAAAGGTGCTTGGAAACTCTCAGTTTATTTTGCTTCCATTTCTGCCATATAAGCTCATATATGCCTATATGCTAGCTGAAATGGGAAAGGTTTCGGACTCATTGAAGTAAGTTATTAGAACATTATTTATGATATTATGTTTAACATAATCTGCCTTCTAATGGTTGTGTGACTTCAGGTACTGCCAAGCAGTAATGAAGTCCCTCAAAACTGGCCGAGCACCTGAAGTAGAGATGTGGAAACAATTTGTATTATCTCTTGAGGAGAGGATTAGAACCCACCAACAGGTACTTCCTTGTCTTTCTATAGTCTTGTTTAATTCGATTGTCTCACTAGTCATCCTCTTGATAAACAATATATTGGCAGGGTGGATATGCTACGAATCTGGCTCCTGCAAAACTAGTGGGCAAATTGCTCAACTTTTTTGATAGTACTGCACATCGAGTTGTTGGTGGTCTACCACCACCTGCTCCATCTTCATCACAGGGAATTGGTCATGGAAATGAACAGAATTACCAACCGGTGGCACCTCGAGTGCCTAATAGCCAATCAACAATGGCCATGTCATCCTTAGTGCCCTCTGCTTCAATGGAACCCATAAGTGAGTGGACTGCTGACAGTAATAGAAGGACGATGCATAATAGGAGTGTTTCAGAGCCAGACATTGGTAGGAGCCCAAGACAGGTGTGTGATTACTTTGAAAAGTGTACTCCAGAGGGTTTCAGCTTAATCTAGATGTTTTTGGTTGACTTAAATTGTATTTTTACTTAATTGAAATTTATGTTGATCCATCACAGGAGACAGCCTCACCTGACTCACAAGGTAAAGCATCAGTTTCGGGGGGCACGTCTCGCTTCTCTCGATTTGGTTTCGGATCATCTCTTTTGCAGAAGACAGTGGGGCTAGTCTTGAGACCCCGCCCTGGTCGACAGGTATCATTAGTTGTTTTATATATACTAAACTTTTCCTTGATGTTTTCTGTTTCCTTTCGAATAGTGTGCTTCTGACTGTACCTATCCAAATGGTTTTTATTTTGCAATCTCAAGGCAAAGTTGGGTGAAAAGAACAAGTTCTATTATGATGAAAAGCTGAAGAGATGGGTAGAGGAAGGCGCTGAACCTCCAGCTGAAGAATCTGCATTGCCGCCACCTCCAACAACTGCTACTTTCCAGAATGGTAATACTGAATATAACTTGAAATCTGCATTGAAGATGGAAGGATCTCCTTCTAATGAGGGTCCTGAGTTAAGAACTATGAGTACTTCTGAAAATACTCCAGGAATCCCCCCTATACCACCTAGCTCAAATCAATTCTCTGCCCGTGGGCGAATGGGTGTTCGGTCAAGGTAACAACTTACTTTAAAATCATGTATAGGTCATGTTGTAGTTGGAAGCAGAGGTTATATTTGTTATTAGTAGAGTACTAGTCAAGCATTGTAATGTGAAGTAGATGCCCATTGGCTTCACTATCAGATTTAGGCGACGTTAAATTGAAGACCCTTCATTAATTATAAATTTTGTAGCACCTAAAAAGTCTAGCTACCATAACAGCTAAGTCTTAAAGATGAAACTTTATTGGAGCCAAGAAGATTTATCATCTGCCTAATTAACATGTATAATGGAAATACTAAGAACCAAAGAAAAGGAAGCCAGGAAGAGCGTCTAGGTGCTGGCCCTTCTACGCAGCTCGCTTAGTTTAGAGAAACGAGAGGAATAGTTTCTTATTGATGGCTTATTCTCTTTCAATGTTCAACAGCATTTGAAAGGCAGATGAACTTGATGAAACTGCTTATGGTCTTTTGGCAGGTATGTTGACACCTTCAACCAAGGTGGTGGAAGCTCGACAAACTTTTTTCAGTCCCCTTCTGTTCCGTCTGTCAAACCTGCTCTTGCTGCCAATGCAAAGTTTTTTATTCCTGCTTCTGCACCATTACCAACTGAGCAGGCAATGGAAGCTATAGCAGAAAGCAATCAAGAATGTAGTGCAGTTAACGAAGATCCTTTAACATCCTCCATGTATGATTCCTTCCAATCACCTAAAAATTTGTCATCACCGGCTATGCAAAGGTTTCCGAGCATGGATAACATTTCATACAAGGGACCAATGACAAATGGTAGTGGCTCTCGTTCCCCTCATTCACGTCGAACAGCTTCATGGAGTGGGGGGAGTTTCAATGATTCATTTGGCCTTCCAAAGAAGGGTGAAATTAAGCCCTTAGGGGAGGCTTTGGGCATGCCGCCATCAAAATTTATGCCTGATGAGTCTTTGGCACGTACTCCCGTGAACAGTGGCAATTTTGGAGATCTCCATGAGGTGGAACTTTGAGCAGATAAACAAGCTGTAAATATCAAATTTTGTTTGTCATGGTCAACCCGGCTTCTGCATTTCCATGGAAGTACGGAATAGTGTTACACATCACATGAAGTTCAAAAAGAAGCAAAAGATGACTGTTTTTCCCCCCATTCACTTTTAAATCTTTGAGTTAGCACTTACCAACTCCTGATCTGGCCATGTATGATTAAATGTGGTTGCCTCACTTGATATTAGGGTCTTGTTTTCTATTAAATGCCAAGGGAGTTGACATATGCCACCATCCCAGGCTTAAAAGAACTGGGGTTTTACAGCAAGGGATAGAGCACCTGCTTAGGTGAGTAGTACAGTTCATTTGTTCATTTTTATTTTAAAAAAATGCCCCTCGAGGAAAAAAGATGGCCTCAACAGATCATGGACGAAAGAATAGTGTATGAACCGTGGAAAATAAGTATTGTCCCTTTTGTATCTGTTTCGGCTATGAAATTGAATTAAATTTTCAAATAAGGGCCTTCAGTCTTTGACAGGAAATGTTTTACGTTAAAATCCGGCCATTAGTACATTATACTGCTCCTTCCCTGTATAATAGTGCCAATGCTGATTATTCTAGATTTATTGTTGACAAGGATTTAAGGAGTTTAAATTCTTTATATTTATAAATTGAATATATATAATGTATTTGGAAAAAGATAAAGAAAAAATGAGTATAAAGAGAGAGTGAATTTTATATATACTCACTTTTAATATCATTTTTTCTCTAGATACATGAATGTACTAATGTAAAGGATTTAATTTGAAATTTGAGACTTGATTTGAATGTGCTGATATATGTCAATCATTAAGGTCAGGCTATCCGATGATAAGATTGTAAAGTAAATGTTTTCTTTTAATGATTTTGGATTTTTTCAAGTGTAAAGTGTGTAAAATATTTTTGAAATAAGAGAAAAAGAAAGTGATATAAGAAATATGAATATATACAAGTCTACTTTTTATATTTTTACCTATTATATTTTTTTCTTTTTCTCTTGTTTATTTCAAATGTATGTTACAGGTGTTATATTTAAGAGGATTCAAACTCTTTTTTAAATGTAATCTTTTAACCATTATTGTTATCTTTAAAGAAGAAAATAATTAAGATAAATTATTGTACGACTAAATTAACAATGTTACATTTTAGATAATCAAATTAAAAAGTTAGTCCTTTTGAATGGACAAAAAAAATAATAATAATTATAGGGTATTTAAGTTATTTGTTTACAACCTTGCATTTATTATGCACAAGGGCAAATGCAGTCATAACAATCAATCTAATAAAAAATGTTAGAAAAAAGGTGCTTGGGAGCTTGAAAGTGGCTTATAATTTAAGCTAAGAAAAAGAAAAATTAAAATTACTATATTCAATAACCAAGGTGATAATATTGAACAATGAAATATTTATATAAATAGCATAATATTTACGTTTGCATTCTTTAATGACTTTCTAGTTATGTATGTGGTAAGAGAGATATATATATATATATATATATATATATATATATATATATATATATATATATAATTTTCTTAAATTTTGGGTTATATGCAAAAAAAGTTCTTTAAGTTTTAATTGTAATAAATCTTCTTGAATTTCTATTTATGATGGATTGAAAGGTAAATTAGAAAGATAAATTAGTCAATATCCCATTTCACAAGATGACTTCTTTTTCCCCAAAATATATTTCTCCATTTGTAATGCTTTTATTTTTTATAGATTATGTTGCTGCACTTTACAACTACGCAAGGAAGTCCAATCCTGACACCCACAAAGAGGTGGTGAATTGAATTAAGATGAAAGATTTAAGGTTCGAGAAGATTTTGAATCTTCCACTGCATTGGAATTTTGTTATAGAGGATTCGATTTGAAGTTTTTGACTGAGAAGAGGGACTTGTAGTGATTGGAGGGTTGGAGGTTTTGGAGCTTCATTATTTCAAACCTTATTCTTTGATTCATTATAAACAGTTTTATTTTTATTTTGCAAGAACAGTGGAAAAATCCTGGGAATATGGAATCATTATCATGAGGTGATCCTTGACTTTTTATTGGTATTATTTGCTATGGTTGAAAGAGATGATTAAGAATAATAGTGCTATGGTTTTGTTCTATGCTTTCTCAACACTATCCTTACTGACCAGAAATAGGAACTTCAAATTCAAAGTTTCTCATCCTTGAAATCTTTTATACACTTAACAATGTATTGTCAAAGTCCAAAATTTGATCAATATTAGGATAGAGAATTGAAAAGGCAAAAACCTAATTGATAAGAGATCCTCCATATTAAGAAGGGCATTCAAAACCAAAGGAGAGAGAGCATAAAATTACACCAACTACAGCTTGGATTGAAAGGAGCGTTTTTAATGGAGTCTCGAAGCAAGTTTTCAATTTGAGCATAAATATTTCATTGTTCAAATTGACTGTGATTTATTTCTTGGTTAAGAATAATCTTGAAGTTCATAAAATCTTCTTTTCATTTTTAAACATCTTTAAAAGTTCATAAAATCTCGTGTTGAGACTCTTGAAGATGGAGATGATTATTGTTCTTAATAAACATGGGCGCCATGAAGAAATTTATTTTGCTGTTATGGTTTGATCATTTTCTTATTAGTTAATAGACTTCATTTGGTCTTTTTAGAATTTGACATATAGTTTCTTAACTTTACTTCTTATTTGGTCCCTCTCTCTAGTGAAATTATAATGTAGCTTATGTTACAATTTATATGAAGTTTTTTTTTTTTCAGAGAAAGTATATGTCTATTTTCAACATGTTATGCATTTAAAAATTACGAGTTATTTTATTTTATTTGGGACTTCAATACAATTCAGAAACAAACCACAACAGAAATCGAAAGAAAAAAAATGCTAAACAACGCAAAGACTTCTAATGGTACTATCAACCTATTACAATTCTATCAGCAACAACCAAACCAGCATCAGCAAACAATTCAGCAACAGCAAATGAACCAGTACAAACCTCTCCAATGTCATTGGCCTTAGAAATATTCCATCACTATTATTAACCAATTAGTAGCTTTGTTGTCTTGGCGAGAAAGTAAGGAGAAAGATACATTAGAAAAGGAACTCTTCAACCAAAAGATGTATTCCACAACCATAGCACAAGTCCATTCACACCCTTCACAAACACCTCTTTGCACCATGAAAAGAGTTCTGCACAATCTGTTTCAAGGCACGCCTCAACACCACAAACATGAGGTCATGCTGAGAGCCTTCTTTAAGGTAACAGCCTTTGCCATAAGTGTTGAGCTTTCATAAACTTGTTTAGTTACATCATTCACAATCATAGAATTTTTGAATAAAACTCCAATAGCAGCCTTATGATCACAATTCACCATACTCTTCCTTAACCAGTCTTACATCTTTAACATTCTAGAATTCTTTGATAAAATCAAAATTGTCATGGATCACATGTCAAAGACTAACATAAAACTACACGTCTTTAAGAATATAAAAAATGATAAATTTTAGCCAATTAAAGCACCACGTTGGCTCTTTTTTAATAAAAAGATATTTAGTTAAACGTCATTTTATACAAAACTCTGTTGATTCTTCTTCCTCCTTCTATGATACCTAAATAGTCATAACTTGCAACCAAAAAGAAAGAAAACAAGAATTAAACTTTCAAGGGATTAAAAAATAAATAACAAGTTTAAGATTTTAAGATGACCATTCATATTTAAAATAGTGATCATTTCTTCATTTATCAATGTCTATTCATACCTAAAACAGTGGTTATTTCTTCATTTATCAACAAAGTCTTCTTCTGCAATTTTTTTTCCTCAAGATATTCAATTTATCTCCTTTTATGGATAGTAAGATACACAATTGAACTAACATGATTTTTAAGAAACCACAAAGGAAAGTGTAAATTATTCCTAGATTACAAGAAAACATAGTAGCCGTTCGTTAAACTTACGTGAAAATTGTTCCTCCCTTAGACGTCAAATTAATTACATGCAGTTTCAGTAGATTTCATTTGAGCTTCTTGTTCTTAATTAGTAGCTTCATTGATATTGGTTGTTGTTAAATTTTGATTGACGCCAATATTCGATCCTTCTTCATATATATATATATATATATATATATATATTGATATCCCTCCTCAGCCGTGGATCTTTTATTGTTTTAGGAGAAAAGTGGATAAAAAAAAAGAGCCTATTTGTTAAAATATGTTATTTTTGAATAAAAAAATTTTTTTAGTTATATTTATCATAAAATTACTTAAAATACTAACTGTGTTATTGTTTTATAATAAAGAACGTGGGAATTTTTGTCATGAAAATTACTGATCTCCACGACACTAACTAAACAACCGAATTGATATCAAACTTTTTAACAGATCTTAAGCAAGTAGCTCCATCAGAAGGCAGATTGCAAATTTTGTGAGACCATGGCCGACCGCAACTCTGACGACTTGGATCAACTCCTTGACAGTATGAATTCTATATTTGTACTTTGACTCTCTAACTAAGACCCTCCATGTTCATTATCTGAAAGTCGTGCTTTGTTTTATTCCAGGTGCTGTGGACGATTTCCAGAACTTGAATCTCAATTCTTCCTTCCAGAGGTTTTTTTCTTTTTCTTCTTTCCATCGCTGAATTGGCCCTTTTCGTGCATTTTGTTTTCACTGAATATTTAACTTTGTTTTGATTGTAGAAGTGGGTTAGGAACTGACAATGAACATAGTTCTCCTTCTTTGCCTTTGTGACGTTCAAGGATTGGGCACCGAGTTACCTGGTTTGAGAAGTAAGAAAAAGGAGAAACAGAAGGCATCCCAAAATACCCACATCTCAGGCGTTTGACAAACTTACAGAGAAGACAAAAGAGCCTGTTAAGGGACTGAATTTTATGTCCGACTCGAGACCTAGTGGAGATGATTTGGATAAGGATGCAATGGTGGAGGATTGGGTTAAGCAGTTTGAGGACCTTGCTGGGTCTCAGGTAATTTCCGTATTATCTTAATTGTGGGTTAAGCAATTGGCTATTATTAAAATGGATTATCATGCCGTGTAAGTGGATTATCAAGCTGGCATCAACAATTTGAGTGATTCTTGGATGATGTACTTGACTTTGATTATTATATGGTTATGAAATGAATGAGTCGTGGATTTTACAAGCAGATGTCATTTGCTTATTCTCAAAAGTCAATGGTGCTGTAAAAAAGGTGACCTCAGAATGAGGAACTCTACGAAATGGTGGATTTGGACAATATTGTTATCCATAAACATCGAATTTGAGAATTCCGTCACTTTTGTGCACTCGGTTGGTGTGACTGTGACCTATGCTATAGACATATTCAATTATCTATATGCTAAGAAGATTTTAATTTGGTACGAACTGGTGCGAAAACGATTGTGATGAGGAGATTTGAGCTTTACAGTCTATGCCTTATTTATTCCTTATCTCCTCATCTATTATTAGAATGGTAAATTCCATTCATGTACTGACAAAAACGGACTGCTCATGCTTCAGAAATCTATGTTGGTACCGTTGTGAGGACTTACTGCTGATTGCCTAATCCCTACTAAGTCATCATGGACTTTGTTTTTCCTAGAATTAGTGGTAATAATTTTTAAATTCTTGCAGGACATGGAATCTGTTGTGCAGACCATGATGCAGCAACTGCTGTCTAAGGGGATTCGTCATGAACCAATGAAGGAAATAGGAGAAAGGTATCCAAAGTGGTTGGAAGACCGTGAATCCAGCTTAAGCAAAGGAGAATATGAACGTTATTCACATCAATACGAACTGATACAGAATTTTAATGTAGTCTATGAAAATGATCCTGGAAACTTCAACAAGATTATTGACCTCATGCAAAAAAATGCAAGAATGTGGACGGCCACCAAATGATATTGTCCATGAGCTTGCTCCAGATTTCGACTTTCCCAGTCTTGGTCAGTTGTGGAGGGTTCTTCCAGACTTGCTATTACGCTGTCTATGGAGCAAGCATTAAAAATGTTAATCTTCCAGACTAGCTGTTACGCTGTCTATGGAGCAAGCATTAAAAATGTCAAGTCTACACTTCATATTTGACTTTTTTTACTCCTTTTTTCTTAAACTTCCTAAAAATTAAAAGAAATGAATGACTTGTCATGGAAAGTTCAACTATTCGACCGTTTAATTTGACTGTTGAGCAGCTGTATTTATGCGGTGACGTTCAATTTTGCAGGTAATGCTTTTAATCGGTGCTCACTCAAACAATATGAATGTCTTTGATTGGTCAAATTTTGATTTGACATTAAAAATCTGTCTTTTTGCTGGGTGGGGGGGTTCATTATAGCATAGTATGTCATTTCGTAAAACAGGCTTCTGCTGTATAGTATGTGTCAAATTCCTTTTTTTTTTTTTGTGCATTGCCATGTATATCTTTTGGTTTTCTGAAATCTTGATGTTGCTGTAACTGAAATTGCATCCTTTTATATGTGTGGCATCAACTGATATTAACGTTAGCTCCCGCAGATCTCCGGAGATGCTAGAGTCTCAGTCGAATTGTTCTATAATGTGAAGCTATATCAGCACTCTTGCCATGTGCCAGTTTCTGGTTCCCGGATTCTTAGGGCTATTTATTTTAAATTTTTATGAGAAAAGAGTGGTTTTATGCATCAAAGTTGTTATTTTCCTACACATCGTTTGAACTTATGAGTAATTCAAACTTTATAACTACTATATGTTAATTATGTTTAAATTGAGGAGAATAGAAGGATAAAAAAGGACTGTGGAATTCTAATTTTGATATTTTCTTTTGTTGAGATTTAAATATAATATTTTTTTAATTATTTTATTTTTCGTTAAATTGCTGTGTGATGACTTGACTGTAACTAAGTGTCACCCTTTCGAAAGTGGAATTCAATTCCCTATCAATAAAATTTCGGGTGTAAGTGATATATAAGTAGATATTTCACAAGAATACATGTCACCAGCAACAAGTGGTTTTGCCGTTGGTATCTGATCACCCAAAAAAAAAAAAAGATTGACCCAAAAAAAAATATTCATTTAAATTTAAATCAAACAAAATAACAAAATTAAAATTTCAATTTTCCTTCTTTTATTCTCTTTTCCATTCTTCTAAATACAAACATACCCAAGATGTATATAGTCGGGGGATGCTACAGAAGCATTTTCTGAGAGCAATGGGTATTATTACAGGTTCCTAGTGGTTGATGTCTATATCTACTAAAGCATTCTAAAGCAACCCCAAAACTGTGAATTTCATAACACATTGAAGATGATGAAGAATAATCAATATACAAATCAATGAGAAAGAATATTTATCAGAAGGGTTATGGAATGCAGCTCCTCTGCAAAGACTGAATAAATGAAATTTTCTATGGTCAGCAAAAAAAAATGAATATATTGTAAAACTACGCATCAGAAGGTGCGATCCAGTGTCTGCCATTGACGAAGCTCTTAACAAGAAATGGATGGGCGGATTCAAAGTCAAGCTCTCGGGCCCATGACACCCCACGCACCGCCGCTGCTCCTGGGCCCCAGCACTTGTACACTCCGAAGAACACAGTCCTGAACAGAAGATACATAAAATTGAATGAATGCTAATTTCAGAAGATACCATTGTGTCGTGATCAAAGCAATCATAGAATGAGGAACTTTATTAGAAGAAATTTTGCAGAACTGCAGAACACTGCGGAGAGGCAAATGAAGAAAATCTTTACAAGAGACCACAGACATTAGACGTATGGTTAGAAAATGTTCCTCCAAGAAAATAGAATATATCTGCATAGAAATCAGACGTGCCATAGCCAACAATGATTTTTCACGCTGTCTAGTTTCATGTCTCATTGACAAATTTGTGTAAAGCCATAATAGCAATGGCATTCTATCATGAAGGATGCAATTATCACTAACTACATGAGGATCCACACTGGCAATCAGAGACGAGGATATATGAATCCTTGGGAAATGGGCACTAGCCGAAAGTAGAAACAGAGTGGGATAAACCCAATATACCAAAGCCCAATGCAGCTAATTAATAATGGAGGCCTGCTTTAGGCTCTTTCAGATTCAGAGGGCAAAATGGACTGCTAATAGTGGATTTTTCTTTCTTTTGCCTTTTACTTTTCATGAGAATGTCTCTTTCTCTCTCTTTTAATTTAAGAGATGTGTAATTTGCTTTACTCAACTTAATAGTTGACAGTAGATTTCTTATACTTTTGTTTTGTCTGACATGACGCTTTTATTAAATTTTTCATCCAAAATTTTAATATTATTTATTTATATAGGCTAAAATAAGTCAAATTAAAAAAAAAAATCTAATTTATCATTTTAAGTGACAAACAAATTTTTTTAATAATTTTTTCACATTTTTTGCAATAACAAAGTTCTTATTTATTATGACAAATTGAATATATTTTTTTTATTGGCTTAACCTCTTTCAATTTATATGGATAAATAATGTTAAAATTTTGAAACAAAAAATGTTGAGAAAAATAAGTTGTTTAGCACATAAATTAAAGGAGATAACTTTGCATTTTGACTTTTTATTCCTCCTCCTCATTTGGCAAACCAAGACTGCAGTTGAACATGAATACTTGTTATCAGACGATCTATGTATGTTGTCCATCAACGCAGTCAGAGTGTACACAGATGGTATTCGTGTAAATCTAATTTCTTTCAAACCAAAAACTAGAATAAATGATTAAAACTATTTTTTGTATTCTAACTAATTTTATTGAATTTTTGGGAGTGCGTTTAAGAATTGCGGGGACACTTTTTTTTTTTTTGGTTTTTTTGGGGGGGGGGGGGTGTTGGTGGGGGGTTGCAACTGAATGATACTTGAGAAAAGGACAGAGAGGTTACTTGTTTTTGTTGTCCGCATGGTTCCAATCGTCCCAACCATCATGTGCAACGACGTTATCGAAATATGTAAAAGCGTAGACTATTCTCGCGTACTGGCCCATGGCCCGGCCCACATAGAGCGGGCCTGTACCCGTCACCCTGCACCGTACGAATGCGAAGCCTGTCTTCTCGTATGGGTTTTTTCTACGGTGGGCTGCTATGGACCCGAACCTCGTGGCTATTGAGTGCAGCTCACAATCCTGCACCAACGGGGAGTTACGTCAAGCTCCAATTCAGTTTAGTTGGTATCACTGCCTACGTAAAATACATTTAGTAATCGTCATGTAACCACGTGCTTAAGCCCTGATTCCAATGTAAATCTCTCCTAGTAAGCATTACTTTTGCTTTTTTTTTTTTTTTTCACGGTTTTTGTATTTTGAAGAGTAGTGTAAAAGCTGAGAAGAAAGAAGTTGGAGAGGGAATGGGAAAGTGTTTTGAAAAGCTTATCGGGTTGGGAGCCCAAGAGGGTGTCAGTCATATATGGTCCATTATGTGGTCGCCGTTAAGCGTTATCTGTAGTATTTTGGCTCTACTGAGTACTGACACAAAGCTGCAATTCGACATTTCCCTTTTCATGCACCACTTAGTCCCTGAGCCATTCACGCATTCAAATATACTTTGCTCAAAAATGCAATACCCTTTCCCACTGTGAGGTGTGAAAAGTAAAGCTGTAAAAGTGACCATATACAGAGAACAATAAAGCAACCATTCCAAAGCCGAAGGGAAAAGAGAGAAAAAAGTAAGAAGAAATAACCTTGTACATGGACCGGCCATTCCCGAAGATGAAATCAATGGAACCCTCGATGTAGCAATTCTTGAAATAATGGCGGCCAGCGTCGTCACAGAGAGTGTCCTGTGCACCGTAGAACCCACACCCTGAGAAGTATGCTTTGTCCCCAGATATTCGAAAGGCCGCCGCTTGCCATCCCTGCATTCCCGGCATCGGTGCTGGCGCAGTGTTCTGCATTCATATAACTTCACACTCATCTTCAAATTTTAAACAATTCCATGTGCAAAAACACCCATAATTCTTTCATCACTCATCAGTTTTAATTTAAACTCATCTCATGAGCTTCTACATTTATTTATCAACAATACAAAGAAATATTATTATAAAAATGAAAAGGAAAAAGAAAAAAGGCGTTTCCCCATTTTTGCTGAAGCATTTGTTATTGGCCTACTTGGTAAAGAAAATATTTACTGCTACTTGCCTTGTTGGTAATTAAAGAAAATGTTGAGGTTAGTTTACTAACTTGGATCTATGTATTTTTTAACCTAACTGCACAACGTAAATTCAGAGAAATAGAGGAAGAAATATGCGCCCACTTCTCTTTTCCCTTCTCTTGACTCCGTCTGTCTCTTACTGTATGCCTTGCAGTACTACTGAGATGCAGTTTAGTTAATTTACCTTAAAGCTGATATTCCTAGCAGAGAAATAGCTGGCGAAGACAGTAACAGAAGCTGTTCTGTAAGTACGTAGCTGTTGTCCATTTGGACCTGGGTCGCTGGCCCTGTCATGCCATTCTATCACCGTCACATCCCTCCCCGCTCCCTGAAACGTTATGTATGGCTTCGTTACCGGCACCACCACCTTCTCTCTGCACTCTCACCACAAAGAGAGGGAAAGAAATGTAGCACAAATTATAAGTATTAAAAAAAGCAGTAGCATTAATTATCCTATATATTCTTGCAAAGGGCAAGAGTTATACATGTAGTAGCCGGCGCTAATTTGAATGAGGACGTTCATTCGATTATTGTCTGGGACAGCATTGACGGCGGCTTGGACGGACCGGAATTGGCCAGCGCCGTTCACATCCACTGTGATTACACTGTAACCGATGGGCCCTACCCACCTGTGACCGTGCTTGGATGGTGAGTTTGTGGAAGACACCGATGATCTCGGGTTGTTATCGTGGTATGGTGTACATCTCACTGTCACTGCATGAAACAGCAAGGAAACCAAAACCAAAATCAACGAGACGAACAAAGAAGCCATTACAATAGGCATTCAACGCACATAACAAAGAGTGTTCGAGGAGTGAATAAGAGAGAGCATCTGAATATGAGACTTGATGGCTGGGAGCAGAATAAAAACTTCGGAGGAATATACAACGTCAAAATACAATGGGAAGAAAGAGACGCAATTTATAGCCTAGGACTAACTGGGCACCTTATGATTAACTATAATACGGTATACCTTTATATATATATATATATATTTTTTAGAATAGATAGATATTGATGTTTCCAACGGTCACTTTTATTGGTACTCCTTTTAGGGAATAATATATTGAAGCTCAAAGGGCTAGCCTTCTTGTGGGGAAAAAAGAATTGGCTGGCACTGCACATAAAATTTACAAGGATGTTGGTCATTTGCTTGTTGGCTTAAGTTGCTTCTCCAGGGAAGACACCACCTAGGTACTAGCACGTCTCCAAAGTCTAACCCGTGACTTTGTATGCGCATTTTCCCATCTTATATTGGTATTGGTAGGCCTACGTCTACTCCGTCACTGTTTAATATTCCTTTTTCGGTACCTGGATTTAATTATGGCAACTACAGAAATAGCTGACATTTAGGATTCATCTTTACATGCTCTACTCAAGAGTGTTTCATTCAAGGGAAATATTCTTTTTTCGCTGACATCGCAATTTAAGGGAGTTAAAGTCAGACTCACCACGACTAACGTTAGAAAAAACATATCAGACCTCATAATTCACAAAGGAGAGATGCATGAAAAGTATTTTTTAGGTACTAGCTCTCACTTTCTCATAATTTTAAATTCGAAATACATAAAAGCACAGAACAAATAATTAGAGCAAGGCTCTCACTTAGAAAGATTTAGGCTTGTTTGATTTTTTATTTTTAAAATGATTTTTTTTTATTTTTAAGAATAAAAAAATTATTTAATAATATTTTTTTAAAAAGTAATTTATAAAATATAAAAGTAGAATTTTGTTTTTTGAAATAAAAAAATTAAAATATTGTTTAAATATTTTATTAACTTTTATTTTACAGAATTAGAAAAAAGGACAAAAAATAGTGATTTTTTATAATAATAATTCAAATAAATTTTTTAATTTTTTGTTTTTAAAATTTATTTTAAAAAATATCTATTTTTAAAACATTAAAATTAGAACAAAATCAAATAGGTTCTTTAAAAACAAAAAAAATTAAAAAGTCGGTTTGAATTATTATTCTAAAAAATCATTATTTTTTATTTTTTTTAATTCGGAAAAATAAAAGTTAACAAAATATTCAAAAAATATTTTAATTTTTTTTATTTTTAAAAATACGATTCTATTTTATGTTTTACAAAACACTTTATTAAAAACACATTATCAAATAATTTTTTTATTTTTTTATTCTTAAAAACAAAAAATTATTCTAAAAATATAAAATCAAATAAATTCTTAATTTTTGAATTAGCTAACGGGTTATCCCTTTTTAATGAATTGGCATATGAAGTGATGAGGTAAAATGTATACAAGCTTTCGAAATTATCTTATGTGAACTTGCACACAGTACAAATTCCCCAATTCCCTCCCACAATAGAGATATATCATGCACGTGGCATAAAGAAAACAGAGAAGTGGGGCCTAGTCTAGGGACCTAATTTTGCCCTGTTGATTTATTCACTTTCTCTTCGTTGCATTTTGAGGCTGAATAATTCACTACACTATAATTACATAGCATCTTTGTTTCGGCGCAAACGGTCATATGGAGGAGGCAGTGTGCATGACAAATTATGGTCCCAGCATGGATGAATAGTATTTTGTATTATGCTGAATTACCTTTTTATCTTTCCGGTGCCCCTGACAAGTGGGCCCCCATTGATGTGCTTTTAGAAAGCCCACAAAATTTTTCGAACGTTGGGACCCGAACCCCTTTCTTTTGTGACCAGAGCACAAGACAAAAATTAGCCAAACTCATAAACTGATTGGCCTCCGGCGAAATTTAATGTGCATGAAATTGATTAAAAACACAAATGATTGAGGTAATCATCGCATTGGGCTGGGGTCTTCCAGTCCCAAAGACGCATCTGTCAATTGCAATCGGCAACTAAATTCTGCTATAGCTGGGCTCACCAGCTTGAGTTGTCTTCAAACTAGGGCCTTATGGATTTCCTACATGGGGCTCCATTTGTTAGAAGTTGGAACCCTTATGGGAAAACCGATATACGTGTCGCACTTTACACCACGTTTACTGTTGCCCTTTTGTTCGGGGTCCACTTTAAGTATACATGCTCCAGTGGGTAACGGCCCAAATGCATGCATCTTGGGCTCACATGCTAAATGGTCTTCACAATTGCAAAACTGATCATTTACAAAATGGGAGAGCTGGCAAGAACAAACGTGGCGACTGAAGGAGTTAATGGAGATGAATGGGTTTTCCATCTCGGGAAGAATATATTAAAATATAAATAGCAATCTAGTGTTTATACAAGACTAATCTGTAATAACGCTGAAATCTCTACGCTTTTCCCCCCGCTTAATAATTTTACAAGTACGTAAAACTGGAGCCAATTAACCACACGATACAGAAAAAGGGTTAAATAGCAATCTGTAAATCTACTGCTAATTCCCTTGTTCTCCACCTTGAAAGAGCAAGGCGGTCGCCTTGAGATGCTTAATCCAAAAGAATGTGAATGATTTCACGCCCCTATCCCCCATGGTGCAGAAACCATGGCACCTCACCCCATTCTCTGAAAAAAATATCATTGTTTGTGGCAGCAACTGCATCATGCATAAATAGGTACCGCTTAACTCAATATAACTTGTTAGACCCAGAAGGCGGGGAAGATTCTCCCAACCTAGGCAAGAAAGCTTCCCTTTCTAGAGTTAATTGAAGAGCTGCCATTATCCTCACCATAGATACCCACAGAAATGGTGCACAACAGAAGGCATAAGTGAAGACAGACAATGCTCTTACTACCCCATCTGGATACCAGGGAAATGCCATAACCAAAAGGACCCCGACAATACCAAGCCAAGGGACCAGAACTGGTAAGATTGGCAGCAGGAACGCATTGATTGCAATTGAGCACAGTGCAAAAGAACCTAGCAAATACAGGGCCCACCCCAGTAGAGGGTGAACCGTGTGAGGAATGGTGAAGAATGGAGTTAGGTAGGCAACAAGTATGCACCAGAATGCTAACAACTTGAGGCTGTTTTGCACCAAGTTAATGCTCTTATCAGAGCGCCGATAGCACAACTTTGAGAGACTTGGCCTAGCTAGACGCGTCATTGTTATTATTCCTATATATATCGCACATTGGATAAGTACCACCGCCATCTCTGCACCATACCTGCACACCCACACATAATATGCCAACAGTTTGTCAACAATGGCCTTATCATACCGTGACAGAAATGATTTTAAAATAATATTTATTTCCAGAAACTAATGAACATATTGCTCATTAAATTATCAATATTTTCACAGAAATATTCTGAAATCCTCTGTTTCAAAATTTGAAATGTTATTCACAAATGAATGGATCAGTCGAACTTACCCCAAAGTCTGACGACGTTGTTCATGCCACTGGAGGCCTAATGGCAGGACAGGCCACGACCACCAATACCATGGCTTCAACCATACTGCCCCTGGGAATGTGATCACACTATTTGGTCCACACGGTATGCTCCATCGCAGCTTAAGATCTGAAACACAAGAACGATAGTAGCATCGAGTTAGATTGCATTTAGCCATCCACATGTTCCATTTAAAATTATGTCAATTCAGCTATTTCGTTTTTTTTTTATTAATTTACATACAGTAGTACGAAGCATCCATCTGATAACCTAAAGGAAGCCTATATGTTCCATCCAGCTTGGTGGCATTTGGAGGGGGATGAAACAGTGGCCGATCAAGCAATTCCGGGAAGTAACTAGCTATGAAGCCCTGGTCTGCACCATCCGGATTTTCTCTGCCAATCTCTAATTCATGAACCATGTCCTTAAACACCGCCATTGATGGCTGCAAATATCAAATTATTAGATCGCATACGATGTAGACTAAAATATTATAATAATAATGATAATCCTTATTAGACGTAACTGTAGTAGAAGTAATATTTTGCCTTCCCCATAAAAGGATTTCCTCAGTTAGACTCTGTTTAGTTGCTTTAAACATACGTCCGTGGATAAGAGAGCAACGCATAAATAAAGGATTTGAAAGTACAAGTAAGGACTTAAATTTTGGAGTTATATAGCACTTTCGCTACAATTCATTATATAAAACTTGGTAAATAAATTAACCTGCAAGACAAAGAGGCCGGTGTGGAAGATGCAAGGGTTGATAAAGACCGCACAGAATTGTCCACATTGAAACAGCTCATCCGTTTTTTGAAGGAAGAGGTTGTCAGCATCCAACATGACCACCCTGTCATATTCGACTAGGCGCCACGCGTACAATTTATTTAACGTCAATTTGAATCTCCTGTCAAAATTACCTTGATGCTTATAGGGATTATCCATATTTTCAACTCTCACCACTTTCGCCCCATCTTCTTGTTCACTGAATACCAAAAAAAAGCATCATGGTAAGTACTCCGCAAGAATTGCAAGTGCCACTACATGATGCGTTGTACACGTTCTACACAATAAATAAATAAATAGGCCTACCTTTTTTGGGGGGGGGGGGGGGTGGTGGTGTTTCATATCAATACCCAGCGGGGTGGGTAGTTTCCCATCTAATCTATCCAATTCCAATAAATTCAAATTAATACTTTCGAAATAATTATTTAATACTCCACCAGTCAAGTACCCCTAAATCCAATCTTCTCCATTAAAGTATCTCTTTTTTCATTTGATAGCTTTCGTTTGTGGAGCCTTTTCTAAAAAAGAAAAAGAAGCTTTTTAAAAAGTAAAAGAAAAATTTTAGTCACACAAACTTAAAAGCCACTAAAACATACAATTTTGCTTGTACATAGTTTATAGGATACAAAGTTGTGTATCTTCTTGTGAGCTTCCAGGGCGAGGAGTATTACTCAAATGAAAGAATACAAATTGTTGTGAAAAATGATGAGTCCACATGTGTAAGTTAGGAAGTTGGCTCTCTACCACTTTGTGGCACGTGACAAGGATTAAAGGTCAAAAGAAAAAAATGGTTAGCCGATATTCCAACCACATTTTCTACAAGGATGCAACAGTTAGGATAAGACAAAACGCTGACCAGTTAGATTTGCTATAGTGCCCTTCTTCTTCTGCATTTTTGTGGACTACCCCAGACTCTACAGTCTAAACCCCAAACCATAAATGAAGCTCAAAGCGGGATTTCACTATTCTATATTTCACCAAAAAAGTGGGTAAATGTAATGGTAGAAATATCAACCAAACGTGTTTCATGGTACCATCGTGTTTTTCCTATCACATGAATAGTATAGCAAGAGCAATAAATAAAGCGTGATTGTATTAATTATAAGATCTATATGATTTTGAATTTATATGCAATCAATGCCCTAATTACTCGAGGTATAACCGAAAGCAATTTCATCACCTCATTATTTTCGTCCATCATCATAAAAAAAATGATATTCTATAAATTATTTTATCTTTTTAATTTTATTTTGTCTTTACTATATTATATAATAAGACTAAACTTCATTTTAATCCTGCACAGATGAGGTATTTTTTAATTTAATCTGTTATATAATCGTCTTTTCAATTTGATTTATATTTTTTTTATTTAGTCATTCACAAATAAAAATATTATCAATAATGCTTTTTCATTAATTTACAGTAAAATGATAGAAGAACAATGTTTGTGCCCTATCACACATATATTATATGTCATTGTATTTGCTAATTTCATTTATAGTAAATTGATATAAAGATATTATTAATAATAATTTTATTTGTAAGAAACTTAATTGAAAAATATCTATTTTTAACTAATTAAATTAAAAAAATAATTTTATGAGAAATTAAATTAAAAATATTTTATTTGTGATCAACTAAATTAAAAGAATAATTTTATAATAAACTAAATTAAAAAGTATGCCATGGACCAAAATCAGATTTTACTCTCATATATTGATATGCCAGATACCCAATTCAACTTGTGTTATAGAGAAGAAGATTCCCTGTTTCTGAACAAGCGATCAGCGAGATTAAACTTTCTTGTGTGAAAATTAAAGACATAATTAGGAATAAGTGAGGAAAGAGTGTGAAATCATCAAAGTTAGGTGAATCGGCCGTCTACGACTCTTGCAATTCACGCGCAAAGTCCTTGCCTCAAGTCACAAGTGACTGGAATACTAATTAAATTAGTACCACGATTCGTGGGCGAATGAGGCTAATCAATGGCCCCCCACGGTTTGTTTTAAGGGTTTTACTTTACTATCCAAACACGGTGCGCCGTGACTGGACAAGCAAACCAAATTATCACGGTCCCTATGATCTTATCTTAATCCCCATCTGATTTTCTCTCCATTAGCCTGAAAGTTGTGTTTTTTGTCTTCTTTCCTAATTAAAAATTTCCCCTTCTAACAACGACAAGAACCTCGGCGGAATCAGCCAGAAACTAAATTACTGGTGGTATATGACGTTAACAGTCACAGAGGAGCAAATCCGAGAAAGAAGAAACTATAATAAAATTAAAAAGAAAAAGAAAAAAGTAGGCGGGGAGGGAGTGGACTTACAGAGCTCGAACCCATCGGAGAGGGACGTCGACGGAGGCAATGACGACGAGATCGGCTTCGACGTTGAGTGCAGAGAGGGATTTGAGGAGGACGCGTATGGCGACGTAGAACTCGTAGTCTCTGGGGGTGCCCATATACATCATCGTGGCGTAGGCATTCTTGTACTGCGGTCTGGCCTCGCAAAGGGGTGTGGAGAAGAGGAAGCATAAGGCCAAGCACCAGAGAAAGTATCTCCAAAGAGCTACTGCATTGTAAAGTTGCTGCTTTTGCCTAGCCCGCCCCATTTCTTCTCCTCCTCTTTAGGCTCCCGAATAAGGCAAAACAACAAGTGGAGAGGGTTTTAATGTAAAAAGAAAGAGGGGGGGCACTACTCGGTAATTTTCCTCTCTCTTTCTTCCTTTTGTGGAGCTCTTAGTCTCTTACCGTGTGGCGTGTTTGGAGAGAGGAGTTTTCAAAAAGTCCAACAAAGACGGTGGAGGCTCTTTTCGGTGTTTGAGAATCAATAATGGAGCGACTGGGGGGTGCAAGAACAACAGAGACAAAGGACTTTTTCTATCTAACGAGGACTCCAGTAGAGAGAGGGCGAAGGCAAAAAGCTTTTAAATTGTAGCTGGGCCGGTTCAGGCCTAGACCGAAGAAGGAATCTTCACATTTTATCTTTATGCTCACAATCACGAAAGAATAAATCTAAACTACTTGCCTGTTTTAATCTTTAAATTTAGTTGCCAGATTCGGCCAAGTAAACTTGCCCTGTTCTAGCCAAGTTGCCTGGTCTCACCCCTTTTTAATAATGCCAATTACTATTATATATTTTTTAGTTATTATTTTTTTCCTTTATAGGCAGTTATTATCTATTTTTCTAAAGGCAGGCCATTTTTTTTTTTAATTTTCACTAGTTGAATTTTTGTTTTTTGTTTTTTTGCCAAAACAATAGTGTTACAATTAATAATCGCCATAATCTTTGTAGGTCTTCCCATGAAGGAAGAAAATGTTTCTCTAATAATCTTTTATTATAGTAATAGTTTGGGTTTAGTCAGGAACAAATCCATGTTAGATGAAATAGACGCAGTTGCTCCTCTTCCAAAACATTAGATCTTATTTGATAACATATATTTTGTATGATTTAGAGAAGAATAATCTTTTTATAATTATATACAAGATTTAACTTTTTACTCAACACGTTTCGCTTGCCATTCTAGTTTCTTTTTTTTTCTCACTTTTTTAATTCCGTCCCTGGATTCACACGCATTGCAAACTTTTTGACACGAAATTGATTTGAGTTAAAATATTTCGATCTCGTTGTAGCTTGTTCTTGTCTTATTCTAAATACTAGTTGCGTTGGTCAACGCATGGCATGTTGGAAACGACCTTTCAGATATTTATGGAATAAATAAACATGAATCGCTTGGCATCAGGGGTTGATGTGTAGAATTATAGCACTAACGGAAGAGCCTGCCCTTGTCATTGAATTTCTTAAATTTTATATTCAAAGTTGGTTTAAAATAAATTTTTTAATTTTATATTCAAAGTTGGTTTACAGACCAAGTAAAACACCAGGACGACTCAGTTGTAGTTTCAACGACTCGTGATCAGGAACACGCAAGTATGCCTTGGACTTGGATTGCTTCATAGAATAATTTTTAAGAAAATGAAAATAAGTTTTAAGGGAAATTGAATAATTATATCTAATATGTCATAAAAAAGAAATAAACATCTTATTATTATATTTTTATATTTAATTAAATGAAAATAATATTAAAAAATGAACAGATGGTTATAATATCTTTAATACAAAAATATATTAATATATTTTTTATTGTATTTTGTTAAAAAAAATTTCTTTTAATTATTCGACCATACTATCAACATTTTAAAGGAATCAAAATATCAAAATTTATAAGAATCAATTACTATGCAAAATAAAATGAAAATGGCTTGCTATTAACATGATATTGGAATTTCATTTCCATTCCTCAATCTACGCTGAAAAAAGAAGAGATACCAACCAAACATTTCGAAACTCAAGAGGTTGACCTCCATATAATATTGGCTATTCAAGTATTCATCTATCTTGTCGGAAAAAAATATATATATATCTAGCTTATTCATTAATCATTATTTTTATGTAAATAAAATTAATAAACAGATGTTATTTGATGTTGTTTCTGGTGCTTCGTTTCCTGGGGTAGGTGCTTCGACGTTGCGTTGGGTCTTCGCCTCTGCTTTCATAAAATAATAATAAAAATAAGAATAATAAACAAGAGACGTTTAGATTTTTCTTTTAAAAAAAAGGAAAGAGATTATGAGAATATAAATAACTTATCCATGCACTAAAGCACACAGCTTCTATGTAAGAGTGCGTGACAAGACCTGATCCTTAAAAAATTTTCAAAAAACAAAATAATAATAATAAAAGAAACAGAAGAGTCGCTGTTGTTGTAGATGAATTGCCAGCGCTTCTGCTTTGGTAACCTATCTGGCCAGATCAGCAAATGAGACAGGTGGTACAGCACCGGACTTAAAAGGACAAGAGGCCCCTAGGTTCCGGGCTCATCCTGCAAAAAAAAATTATTATTTTTTATTTTCAAACACCGATGTTCGGTTAAATTTTTTTTGGCCAGAACTTGTCAGTGTTAAAGTTATATGATTAAATTAAAATATTTATAATAGAAAATAAGAGAATTCCTTGATTTTGAGAAGAAAAATCTCACATAGTTCATGGGTATATTCTTAGCATCTAGTCATCTCATTATCTTATCATCAACTTTGTTACCGAAAAACAGTACTTGCTGTATGATATTTATCCCTAAGCTTGTAAAGTAAGCTTCTTAAGATTCGTGCTTGAAAGGCACATACATATTATTTTATTAAATGAAAATGTTTTTCAATCACAAAAGAAAATAAGCTGAGAATAGAATTTTGCATCGCCGGCGGACACGTACGTAAAATGTTACGGGAGCATCCCACCAAAAAGAAAGAAAGAAGGGTAGAGCTGGGTGGTTCAGGTAAGTTGAAGAATGAATCATTGCAACTCTCAAATAAAACTAAATAGAACGTACGTAGTTCTTCCTACCAATGATGTATTCTTGCGTGTTATCTGAATTGATGTGATTGTGGCCCACTTTTTGTTTGGGAAAGCATTGACATATATATATATATATATATATATATTTTTTTACCGTTAGTTATATTTTGATAAATAAATAATGTTTATTTAAAATATGACTCATATAAGTTTGAATTAAATTATGCAATTTTTATTAAAAAAATTAAATTACATGTCAAATATAAATAGTGATAGTATTTAATACTCAATACTACCTTAATATGAAAAATGAACTCCTACTTTTGTGAACCAAAGTTGGAATGATTCGGATATTCTTCTGATTGAGTTTTCTATATGTTTTATGATTATACATTAATTAGCAGCAAGCATTTGTAACTTCACTTTCCCTTGAGCCAAAAATACATCTTTAATTCTTTAATTTTGTATCGAGTTTTAGATTTGTCTCTCAAATTTATTTAATTTTACTTTGATATTTTAACTTTTATAAATTAATAAAAAAAATTTACAATTAACACCATTATTTTATTTAACAAAAGACATGTTGACATATAATGTCAAATCACTCTCATTATCACTTATTTAGCATTCCTACTTATAAAATCCTTTTAAGCAGGTCAATCGCGCATAAAAATTAACTTTTGGAGATCTTATGCACAGAAAAAACAATTGCGGATTGATTGTGCTGCCTTTTGATCTAACCTTCAAGAACGCTACAGGGACCAATGCTAGAGAGGCTGTGCAAAACCTTTGATCTCTGGACTATGCCGCCTTTTAAGAGATTATAGTTTGGATTTCAAAGATAACAGCAAAAAGTCCAGTAGAAATCAAATTAAGTCAGGGGCAGCTGTATTTTCTGTTTTTTGGTTTATTGGCTTAGCATATAAAATCATATATATAAAAGAACGGTGTAAGATTGCCCATAGACAGAAAACCAATAAGCTAATCCCATTACTACTCCTCCATTCAATCACTGTACATATTCAAACTGCAAATAAGGTTTGAGAAAAAAACGAATGATTGTAAGGTATCTCATTTTCGGCTTTTAGCCATTATTCTCGTAGCGCTCTTCCCCGTCCACCACTGTGAACTTCTCCACATACACTGACGCCGATAATGACGGCGGTGTTGGCCGCTAAAACAGCATGGATGCACGGTAGGGTATAAAGCGTTTGGGGTCTGAGCATTTTTGCGTTTCATTTTTTTTTTTTTAACATTTGATTAATGGTGGCATTGACTTGACAAGAATTTATTTTGCGTTAAGTACATCAAATCTTAATCAGTATTTTTTTTGTTAACTAAATTAATGGTGTTAAGTGTGATATTAGTTTTTTTTTTAAATTAGAAAATTAAAATTAAATAAAACAAAGTTGGATAACGAAATAGAGACTTAATACAAAATTAGGGGATTAAAAATATACTTTTACCTTCACTTGAATAGCTTGATCAAAGCCGGCTTTATCATTTTGCATATTGGAACAATGTTACACTGATTCGGTAATACAAGATAAGCCAAATGGATGCTGCGCATGCAACTCAAACGCATCTAACCTTATACAACTAGGATACAAGGTGCCATGTTGACAGTTGAGCCATCCGTTCCTTAACTACCAGTCCCTAACGACGGTTCCTAGGATGTTCGGAACAGAACAGTAAAAGATGTCAAAATCCAAATAAAGGACTTGTTTTGTATTATCAAATTTAATTGGGGCTTTGGTTTTATAATATACATATATATATATAATTAGTCAATTTAAGTTTGAATAAATTGTTCCTTTTTTTCCAGTTATGGCATCGTTAAAATGAATTGGAAGTTTTAATAACTTCAATTATGAAACTTCAAAAGAATTAGATACAAACTTCCGTCAAAGTGTCGAGTGCCCTATACGAAGCGTCATTTCAAAATAAATAATTGAAATTGCTGTCGAGAAGTCAATCTCTTTAAAAGCCAACTCTCCAATAGTCCGATCATATTTCCAAATATATATATATATATATATAATATAATATTTACATAATCATAAAATGGCAATCGCATAAATCGGGAAACCTATAAAATTTTCCCACCATAAACAAACCTTGATTGATTATAATGGTCTATGGCACGAGACGGGCATTGTCCGGATCTGGATGGTGTAGGGCGGTCCACCGGGAGACAATGTCCCTTCGGGAAGGAACCATCCATTTATATTTTATCTATTTATTTATCCGTAGAATTCATCCTTCACGTCCAGGTGGTCGGTGCTTTTATATTTACTTCTATGCAACAATGCAATGTTATTTATTGTACAACCTTTGGATCATTCTCAAGATTAATGTATGACCATTTAATTTTTTTCATTAAACAAATTAGATAAAATCTTTAAAGTCAAATCTACTCACATGTAAAAATTATAAAATTTTCTAATAATTGTATAGATAATTTTTTTTTCCTATTTCTTATCATAGGCTTCTACAGTTATTAGATGTGATTATATATCTCAACATCATAGCAAGAATTTATTTTAATCATAATCATAGAAGAAAAAAATCAGCCTCTCCTTATCACAGCTTTGTTATGTACTATATAGAAGGATCAGGATTAGGAAACAACGTGGGTACACGTTGATGACCTACCCGAGGACAACGTTGAGATTCGGTGATCGTGGAATGCTGCCGAGTGTTGACCAACGAAAACAAACAAACGTGGATTGCAGGATTGAACATATCCTCATATCTCTCACTAGCTGAAAATTTCCATTAAATTGCAGTCGTCAAATAATAATGACCACCATAACCAATAGGGTTGAACCCCATTATAGAAGCAAGTACGGACATCTTGCATTCTGTGATTTAGAAGAGTGAAAAGGACCACCCACACATGCGAGTTTACAACAAATTATGAGTTGCATGTTCAGATCGAATTCCACCAGAAAATATCATCATCCATTAACAGTGAATCATACATTTAAAAATTTTAGATATACAAACGCTGCAAATTACCAACTTCCTTTGATTCCAGCGAGACATTTACTTCATGTATTTTTGCAGAAATTTCCTGTGGAAGTCATTCCTGATGGTGTCATTAATGAATCGCTTAGGTATCTTGCTTTCACCACGGGCTTGGTTCTTAAACACCACATCATCATCCCACCTACGCCAACCAAAATTAAAACCAGGTCATTACAGCAAACCTAAACCAAATATTTGACAACAGACAGCTACTTCAATCTAAATATTCAAACCTCCTTTTCACATTGAAAGACGTTGGATTATTTAGCAATGGGTTTCCTCGTAGAAGCTCAGCCTCCTTCACTTTAAGCTCTTCCTCTCGTTGTTGCCGTTCCTGTATAACGATAACATATATTTGTTCAACATCTCCAGTAACAGAGTTCAGGCATATCACGAGAGCTTCGCTAGTGAGTTGAAACAACCTAAAGAAATGATCAGAAAGAATAAACTTCACCTTACGTAGCTTCTCCTCTGCTCTTTCCTTCTTTATTTGTTCAAGCTCAGCCAACAAAGCTTCAGTGTCATCCTCATCATCGTCTTCCTCATCATCACTGACACAATATAAGGCACTTTAATATATACTGTAGAGGAAGAAAGACATAGCAACAGGTCTAATACCACATGTTGATATCAAATGAATATGAAAATAACACTATGAACAAACAATCGATAGTGTTGAAGAGTGCTTGCAAGATTATTGACCTCTCATCATCACTTTTGACTTCAACATCAGAATCATCTGCATCTACACTACGTGGAACAATGCGATCTTCCATTTCCCTCTTTGTCCCTGTGTGAATATAGACACATCAAATTAGAACACTACATAAAATTGATCATTATGTATTCTTTTTATATTTTGGAAAACAATATGTAACATATCAAGAACATTAAATTCATACAAACTAGAAGGGTCAAATAAAATACCTTCCAACAAAAGATGGCTTCCCTTTCCACGATCCCTGTCATCTGTCACAATATATAATGCAACTGAAATTGTGAGAACTCGCTAGATAGAATATACTCAGAAATCTTACAGGAATGATGCAATGCACGAAACCATAAATAACAACATAGAAAGTCATTGATGAATGATATTTTACCATTATATGATTTATTTTTTGACGAGAAATGCCTCCGTTCACGCTCTTCAAGCTCTTCACGTAGGTTCCTTCTCTGCAATTCCTCCTGAGTGTCCTGCCCTTCTTTCCTGGCAAGGTATAATTACATTCGTTAGGGAAGAAAATAACTTGGCCAAAAACTGCCTAATTGATGGAAAAGGAGGAAAGGCAACATCAACCACAGGTACAGAATAGCATTACATCTAAAGCATTAAACTAGGAAAAAAAGGGGGGGGGGGGGAAGGAGAGGGGAAGTGGAATGATGCAGGGCTCCAGACGAACAAGATTCCTCAGTAGGATTTCATTAGAAAGATTCAACCACCTCCTCTAATATCTCGAGCTTATACTTATACTAGAGGGAATAGAAGTGATCTGTTATTCTATTACATTCAGTTATGCTTCCTAATTGATTCTCAATACTAACAGAACTAGGTAACATTTACCCACATTTAACTGCTATAGCAGCAATTATCAACAACTAACAGCAATTACTAACACACAAAACTCACAAACTATTATTATTATACTTCTTATACATAACAATTATTCCCCCCTATTGAAAAATCCTTGTCCTCAAGGATTAGGATCTGTCTGCACAGTGTTGAAATCTGGAAACTGTTCTGGAACACTAATGAGGTCCTCCCAAGTGGCATCTTCAGCATTAGTGTCCTTCCATTGAATTTAAACTTAAAGTAACTGGTAGACGACCCCCCTTCACTACTTTTCTTGCCAGAATCTTTGAGGTTCCAGAGTAAAATGCCCTTCATTATCCATTTTAGGAAGCTCTATACACACATGAATTTCCTCATCTTTATGTTTTTTTCAACATTGAAACATGAAAAATAGGATGAATTCTAGTGGCAAGTCCAGCTTGTATGCTACCTGTCCAGTCCTCTGAACTACCTCATATGGCCCACAAAATCTTGCTGCTAGCCTGTGCAAAGAAGAACTATTAAGGACATTTCCGTCTAAATGGCAGTAACTTCAAATAAGGTCCCCTACTGCAAATTCTTGTTCTGTTGTATGTTTATTAGCAGCTTGAACCATTCAGTTTTGTGCCTTCTGTAGATGCTGTTTCAGCAATAAAATTGTGACCTCCCTCTCATTTGAAACTCCTATCAATCATTTCATTGTTTCAATCCCCAACAAGATATGGCATATGTACTGGTGGTTTTATCCCATGAACAGCATCAAATGGACTCATACCAATTGTTGAATGGTATGAAGTATTATACCAAAGCTCAGCCAAAGGCAGCCACTTAACTCACTGTATTGGCTTATCACTTGTCTTGCATCTCAAACAACACTCCAAGCATCTATTTAATATTTCTGTATGACCATCCGTTTGTGGGTGGCAAGCAGAAGAATACAACAACTTAACCTTGTAGAATCTGAAAAGCTCCTTCCAAAAATTCCGGTAAAAAATTGGGTCTTCCAAAATTTCCTGCAAAAATATTCATCTGTTACAATTGTTTTAGGCAGCCCATGTAATTTCACAACATTATCCATGAAATTTTGGGCAAGTTCCATGGCTGAGAATTGATGTTTTAATGCCACAAAGTGAGCTGCTTTACTCAATATGTCTACCACCATCAATATCACTGTCTTATGATATGACCTAGGTAATCCTCCAATGAGTCCATACTCAGACCAGTCCAAACATTTTCTGGTATAGGAAGCAGCTGCAACAAGCCTGGACTCACCACAGTCTCATTCTTTTGTCTTTGGCAAATTACATATTTCCTTACATAATTCCTCACTTGCTTCTTCTTCCCCTTCCAATAGAACACCGTTGATAAGCGTCTGTAAGTGGCTGTAACTCCTGAATGACCACCCAAATTATTATCATGGAAATGCTTAATTAGTTGTAACTTAAGACTAGGATCATCTCCCACCACTACGTTGCCCTTTTGCCTTAAAATTGGATGACACCAAGAGTATGTTGGATGAGAATCTGGATTCTCTTCCAATTGAGAGATGATATTATTTATAATAGCATCGTTTTCCCATGACTCCTTCACTCTTCTATTAATGCTTGAATTAAAGCTGATGATTGCCAAACAAGAAGCATCAGAACTGTTCCCCTCTGTTTCTGCCTCATATAAACTTCTAGATAACGCATTGGCCACAACATTCTCCTTGCCTTTTTTGTAATCCATGCCATACTCCAAACCCCACAATTTATGTAACCATCTATGCTGTTCTGGAGATACTAATGTTCCAGCGGGTCTTTAATTGGTAAATGGTCAGTTTTGATATTAAGTGGCTGACCAAACACATATTGCCTCCATTGCTTAATAGCAAACACTATAGCTTCTTGGTTGGACTAAGGGCTTTGCTTGCATAGGCTATAGGGTGTCCTCTTTGGGAAAGAACAGCCCCTATTCACATTAGAAGCATCAATTTCAATGGTGAAGGGAGGCAATAGAAAAATCCGGTAAAGCTAGAACCAGTGTAGAAACCATAGCTTGTTCCAATTCTTCGAATGCAACAACAACTTCTTTAACACTCAAACATCTTAGTCTTTTTCAGTAACTCTGTAAGTGGCTTGCTCAAAGTTCCATAGTGCATCACAAATCTACAATAACCTATTAAGCCCAAGAACCCTCACAATAATTTAATTTATTTAGGGAAGACCTCATTGCTTCTGTTTTCTGTAGATCAGTGTCTACTCCTTTTGCTGAAACAGCATGCCCCAAGTAATCAATTTTTTCTGCTGCAAAGGTACACTTTGATCTTTTAACAAACAAAGTGTTCTTCCTTAAGATCTCCAGGGTACTTTTCAAATGACCCATGTGCTCCACCCAAGATTTATTATTCACCACCATGTCATTGGGGGAAAAAAAAAAGGATGAACTTCCTTATATAAGGCTTAAACACTGCATTCATAAGCCCCTTAACTATGGCAAAGGCGTTGGTGAGGCCAAACAGCATTACTAAGAACACATACAAACCTTCATGTGTACGGAAGGCCATCTCATGGACAATACTTGGTTTCATCAATATCTGATAATACCCTACCTTCAAGTCCAATTTAGAGGGGAAAAAAAAGCCTTGTGCAGTTCATTCAACAACTCTTCAATTACCAGAATTGGAAACTTATTCTTGATGGTTTGATGATTGAACCTCCTGTAGTCAACATAAAACCCCCAAGGACCATCTTTTTTCTTAACCAATGCTACTGGTGATGCAAAGAAACTGTTGCTGGCCTGTATCACTCCTTGGTGAATCATTTCTTGGACCAACTTCTCCATGGCATCCTTCTGTAGTGGGCCACACTTGGAAGGACGAATACTAATGGGCTGCTCATCCTTGAGGATAATTGAATGATCAAAGTCACTGGAAGATGGCAAGCCTTTTGGTTCTTGAAAAACATCACTGAATTGTAGTAACACTTGCTCCAATTCAGTGATTTTTCCTAGGTCTAGCTTCTGTGACCTGTAGCAATTGCACTTTGAGGTAGCTGCCCATTCTGTAAAGACTCTTCCATGAGCTGAATCTGTCTTTGTTGATCTCCATAAATCTCATATTGTCTCCCATTCAACCAGAAACTCGTGAACTTGTTCTTCAGATCAATCATAAATCTCCCAAGTGTAGCTAACCATTGAACACTCAATACCAAATCATATTCCCCCAATTCCATTACAAAAAGATCTGCATAAAATACCTCCCCTTGCATCTTCCAAGGCAACTATACAAATTTAGTGACTACTATCATTTGCTCTCCATTAGTCACCTTAACTCTAATTCCTTTAGTGTATTGAGTCTTCAGTTTCAGCTTCTTAACCAGTACTAGGTTAAAAAAATTGTGGGTGCTCCCTAAAACCTCTCACCTTCATAGTGGAGTACCCTTCTCTTCCTTCTATTGCATTCAATGATGCCATCGGCTGTACTTCTTGATCAGCAATGCAATCTTGATATTCGTCTTCCTGTTCTTCACCCCTACCTCTCAAGCTACTATCATAGAGAGCTGAGAGTTTCTACATTTGTGGTCTTGAGTGTACTTTTCAGGGCACCAACAGCAGAGGCCTGTCTTTCTTCTCTCATCCATCTCCATCTTTATAAATTGCATTATGGACTGGTTCTGGTTTTGTTTCTGGTTATTCAAATTGGCTATAGTGGGCTGGATTTTTGTGAGTGTGCAAATGGTGTTTTTTGGATTAGGGAATGGTTGTGAATTGTGGTTTGGAAAATTTCTCTTGGTTTCATAAGAATTTTGGGTTTGGTTGGCTTGGGATGAAACTTTTGCAATCTTGCAAGATACATAGTATTGGTTAGGTTGCAAGGCTTGAACATTCTGACAGGGGGCTCTATTTCTGGCTTCAAACCCCCCAACAAACATCTAATGGCCAATGTTTCGGACATGTTCACTTCTGACGGCAATTCTTCAAACTTTTCCTGGTATATGGTCCATCACTGTATCTTCTTGTTTCAGCCTCTTTAGCTCAGCCATAAGTTCCACCTTGAGTATATCATCAAACCTCTTCAACATACTTTGCATATACTCTCCCCATTTCATATCCCCAGTATTCTTCCCCCACATAAAGGATTGATGCCACTGCAAGGCCTTCCCTTCTAGATGAAGACCTAATCATCTTGATTCTCTACTCCAGTGGCGTTTCATCAATGTCAAAAAATTGCTTACACCTGAATGCCCAACCCTATAGTCTGGCCCATCAAACTTAAGAAACTCTATTCGGGCGTTCTTGGTGGGAAATGAGTAACCCATTGTCTACATGCCCATAAATAAACCGAATTGAGGATATAATCCCCTGTTTCCATTCATGTGGTTTCTGTTCATGTTCATTGTAGGTCCAGATTCCATGGATGCTTGACTCTCGTAAATGAGCCCATTTGCATTGGCTACTAGCTCGTTCATCACTTCTTCTTTGTTCAAACCTGTGTGCATCATCTTTGACATCAATTCCGCCATGAATGACTCAATTCAAGACAGATTGGGTCAGAGAGCTACAAACATCCGCAATTTCCCCTTTCAGTTCACTAATATCCTTCTTCGACTGGCCCAATTCATTTTTGAACTCATCCCACCGATCACGCTCATGATCATGGCTTCTCATGTCCTTTGCCATCCCCCAAAATCAAACGGCTTTGATACCACTTTGATGCAAGGCTCTAGACAAACAAGATTCCTCAATAGGATTTCACTAGAAAGATTCAACCACCTCCTCTAATCTCCCTAGATTGTACTTATACTAGAGGGAATAGGAGTGATCTGTTATTCTATTACATTCAGTTATGCTTCCTAACTGATTCTCAATACTAATAGAACTAACAAACATTTAGCCACATATAAAACTTACAAACTACTATTATTATACTTCTTACCCGTAATAGGGAAGCACATTAGGGACCACATGTAATCTAATATCAACAAGGAGAGAGAGAAATATCATATATAGATACCAAGTGACGAACTTCATATGTAAATGCACTCTCTCCTACAGGGAAAGAACAAACCCATTTTGGACCCAATCACTATCTCCAGATTTTTTTATTATAATAAATCATAAGAATAACTTCACTGCTCAATTGAGATGGGTACCCCACAGGACAACGCATCACCCATCAATTGTATTGGTTCTGTATATAACTTCTATCCTTGGGTTAACATGGAGAATTTATCATAGCCAATAATAGTATTTGGAGAGTGGAGACAGAGCTAAACAGAGCTAAAAGTAAAACTATGTTTACAGTAACTGTAAATCATGTACCCATGAATTTAACAAAATCAAGACAAGTCAAGGATCTGATAAGTATCGAAAAACAGTCATATAGATAGAGCCTAAACCAACATGGCCAAGTTATCACCACACATGTGTATGGATAAACACAAATTAACCCATAAGTATAATCTTCCCAACTGAATTTTCATGACAAACCATTTCTAGAAGTATCTTTTCAGGGATAAAATTAGGGGAAGGGATATTAAATCTAGAATTTTCGGTTAAAGGGTTCCAATTCAATTATTTCAGAGCTGTCACCACATTATGCACTATCATGTCCGGAAATGCAAGGAAAGCAACAAGAGTAGACTACTAATGCAATAAATTACGAGGAAAAGAAAGAAATGTCCAAACACCTTGAATACAAATCAGTATAACATGCAGGCCAGGAAAAAATCAGTATAAAATATTTGAACTTCCATATTGGAATGTCAGTATAAACTCCAATCTGTAATGTTAATATACATCACACAAGGATAACAACTCATGCAACTAACAACAATTTCCATGAACAAAATGCCCAATAATAAAGGCATATCTACTAGTGAGGAAAAAATTGAGAAATTGTTAAACGTGCAATAACCACTGCTAGGAAGGAAGTTAGAGAATGAAGATTACAGTGCTCGTACATTTATAACTATCTTACGTCAATTATATATATAATAACACTGAACTTGGACATTCTATATGCTAGGAAATCTAATCAGCCCTAGAATCCAAACAAAAAGTGAAACATCCTCAAGCCTGATCATGAAAAACGTTACAACGCATTTCTCTCTATGCTTTTCTCTAGTTTTTCTTTCTATTTTTTTTTGGAAGGGGGGTTTCATCAAGAAACCGGGATATAAAGAAAAGGCAACCATAATCTAACTACAATTACGGTAAAAATGATCCACAGCCTTATTGAACAAAGACGACAAAAACCCTACCTCGGCTTGAGAGTGGTATGAGCAGCAAGGTCCCTTGATGAATATTTTTGTGATGGACCGAAAATTCGAGTACCACCTTGTTCGTTGCCACCTTTAGCAGGTGCCCATGTGGGTCGAGCTGCGGTCGTCATTGCTTCTGCCTAGTCCTCCTGAATATGAAGCCCCGGTGAAGATTATCCCACAGATAATAATCGAAACAAAGTGAAGTCCTTCCCGGATGCACACTGATCACGCAGAGCAAAATTGAAGACCTAAAACCCTATCCCCAATGGAAATCTTCGAAAAAAACGTAGGACAGGAGAATAAAAATAAGAAGAAAACATGCCCCGAGACTCAATATAGCACGAGTTTTTTTACCTTTTGGGATCGAAATGCGTCGGCGGAGTTGAAGGTTCGATCTTCTGGTTTTTTGCCGGGTTTGCTTGACGATAATGTTGGACCTAGCTCACCCAATAGACAAAACCAGGACGAGGACGGCGGGGATGGGCAGATGAAACGAGGAATAGCAGAGCAAAGAAGAAGCAAGAGAGGAAAAATATTCTGGACTAGGGATGTTTACTTATGGGCCGAACTTAGGGATCCAGTTCTTCAAATTGATGGACTTTTTCTCTTTCGATTATTTACATTCATTTGGTGGGTTTATTGACGGAAACCACCTCTTGGCTATATCAAGTTGATAATCCCTCTCTCTCTCAAAGACTGAAACGTTGACTACAGAAAAACACAAATGTGAAATCTTATCGGAGAAAAAGGAACTTGTCATTGTTGAAATTAAAGTTTTAATTTTCAAGCATGTCTATTATGCCATTTATGTTAATTGTCAACTACAATATTGACAACATATATAATTTATTAATCCAACCATTTGTTCATAAATTATAAAGACATTCAAAAAGTTATTAGGGAAATTACTATAACTCCTTAAAAGTTTAATTATAATTTTAGCACATAAATTTTGAAATGTAAGATTTTACCTCATAAACCATTGCAAAGAAAAATTTTAAAAAATTACACATCAATTAAAATAAATGCCCTAAAAATTGAAAATTCTGAAAAATGAAATTTAAAAATCATCTAGCGGAAAATAGAAAAAATAATGGAAACATAAGGTATTACATTATAATGATCATGTGATTTTTTTTCAAACATTAATTTTAATTGATATATAATTTTTTCACTTATTGTGAAAATTTAAAGGGATAAGGTGTTACATTAGCCCAAAAAAAATAAAATAAAATAAAGTGTTATATTTTAAAATTTATATACTAAAGTTAAAATTAAAATTATATATATGTGTGTGTGTGTGTGTGTGTGATAAGAGAGGCACAATGGCTTGAAAAGAAAAAATTACATAATTATCATGCGGGTAAGGAGATTCTCCTAAAATAATTGGCAATGAAAGTATTCAAACATTGAAAAGGCCTTTTGAACTCATAAATTTATGAAGGAAGGGATAAATTATGATTGACAATCTAGTTTTTACAAGGGTTGTTTTCCTCTAACACATATGTAAAGTTGATGAGTATAGGCTATGAATAATTTAAAATAAAATAAAATAAAATTATCATTGCATTGCACCCATAAAAACACTTCTTTCAAAATGCTATTCGTGAAGTTGTGATAACTAAAAGAAATTAAAATATAAATATTAATTAAAATTAATATCTCAAAAATTAACAATTTTGAAAAAATACGAGTAAAAAATCATGCAGTAAAAAATTTAAAACAACAACGAATAACATAAGGTATCACATTATAATGGTCATGCAAACTTCTCAAACATTAATTTTAATTAATATGCAATATTTTCATTTCTTATAAAAAATAAGTTTACTTTGGCCAAAAAAAATAAATAAATTATTACATTTTAAAATTTGTTTACCAAACTTGAAATTAAATTTTATTTGAAGAGGTTATAAATAGTGAAGAAAAAAATATCTATGCATCTTCTTCCAATAATGCTACTTGCGAAGCTGTGATAACTAAAAGAAATCGAGGGGAAAAAAAGGCTTATGCATGCTTTTATTATTGCCTTAATGTTAAAAAAAATGTCAAACGTACCTCTTTTTTTTTTTAGTCTAAAAAAGTTTGGAGTCCGTTTTTAATTCATTTAAAAATATTTATTTTATGTTAATTTCGTTTTTCATACTTATAAAATTTTTTATACTTTTTAAAATTCTAATCTAATGATATTGACCTAACAAAATTAGTTGACTAAATGCAATTAAACAGTTATTAAAAGGTGTATGCATGAATATTTCACGATCTAAATAGATATTACACAAGTTAATTGTTACTACTCAAACTCTTAAATGTTGTTGTTTTAATTTTTCTATCCTTAATCTAGCTTAATCAAAACACGATTTCTAGTTGTAATTTCAATGTGGATGCATATGTCGAGCAATGTGTACGATATGTTAGTTAATTCTGTAAAGCAATTAGATGTCGTTAACATTTAAGATGATACTTAGATGCATCAAGAATTTTTACAAATATATAAAAAAAAATTGACACACAATAAATTTTCAAAATAAAATTAACAAGTGACTTCAAACTTTTGAATAAAGTACGTTTGCTTAATGAAGAAAATCAATCCATCGCGTTTTTTTTTTCCTTCAATTATCAAAATTTGTTTAAGATTTGGAGAAGATTTTGAAAGCACTAGATTAGTAATATATATTTAAAAAAGAAAAAATAAACTTGATAAAATTTGAAATGTGGGGCTTTGTGACAACGATCTCGTAGAAAGTATGCCATGGAAGAGAAATTCAATCCACACAACCCGTCATTACATATAAAGTATCAAATCAGAAGTAACAATCATATTGATTTGCCCCCCGTTGACCCCTATAACAATTTGGGGACCCCTAAAACAGCATAATAGTTAACACTTCGTGATGCAGAATCTCAGCATAATCGAGAGACAGCTCAATAGCGTCCAAATTTGTTGACAAAATTTGATATCATCTTGGAAAAAGAATAATCAAAGATGCATATTCATGATTATGCTCCTTCTTTGTTTCCTGAAAATCTGGAAACTTTTAATTTCATAGGATCAAAGACTCAAGTACATATAATCAAGCCGTGTCTACAAACACAGCTTTCACACATTCGACAAGACACAGCGTAAAAGAGAAGGAAAGTGATTAAAGAGAGAGAATGGAGAGGGCGTGGAAGTTCTCCAGCAATGGATCAGGCTCAGTGGTCTGTGTTGGTCTGGGATTGATGACCCTTCCACTGACTAACCGAAGAGCTCGTTCCAATCTGGTGGCGTTGGGATGTGGCTCGCTATGGAAGGCTATCTGACCCAACCGAAACAAGAACAGCCTCGATGAGTAGACGGCTTCAGAGCAAGCTTCACGCACGATTCTGAAACCAAATAAGAGCTTGAGCGACAGTGGCCATACCAACCAAGCCAATGCTGGGCGTAAACTGTGGCAGCTAAGTTTCAGGTGGAGCTTCACTAGAGCCACCATGTGCAAACCCATCAGGTTAAGCTGGAGGAATTGGTGCAAGAGTATTGCTTCAATGAGAAAACAATAGCTTCGTCCAAGGCACGTCAACCAAGATGTATAGTTTACAAGAGTCTTATCTCTCTTTCTAGACAAGAGATTAATGGATCACCAATAGCAAGACTAATCAATCGTCAACTGAATATTTCAGGAATATTATACGTTGATATATTAATTTATTGGGACAAAGTCGCCCATAATTGAGTGATCGCAATGTGGTATAATTTTTAGCATAGGTTTATACACAGCATTTATTAATATATAAACGTTAATGGATCAAAATAAAACAGTATTAACACCAATGATAAGAACGCGAGGATGAGACCTGCACTTGTACTTTTAACTTACATTTCGGACGTGACTATCTGAAAATTCTCAGCACACGAATAAAACATGCCACACCACTAGTTGTTATTATTATTAATATTAGCCTAATAATTGAAACTGGCTGTCGAACTTTCTCCCGCTTATTTTTTTTTCTCTTTTATCAAATTAGTTTTTGAAATTACATAGATTCGTGTTTATTTGATGAGTAAATTACATATAAGAAAACAATTTTACATAGCGTACACCTTTTTTTTCTCCCAATATTTGAGTGTAGCAATTTACGCATCATCAATCAATTCGATTGCGTGAATTAAGAAATTTTGTAGTCTGGTAACCAAAGCGTCCCAGACACCGCAGAAAAATAACAGTGCCGCGCAGCTTGGATCCTGCATGAAATTATGAAAACGGAAGGAAGATTAGGAAAAAGGAAAAAGATTTAATGGAATAACATGAATAACTTAAAGAGAAAATTCCTCGGACCATAATTCTCTTCCAAGGATATCGGATGGCATTGGGCTTCATCTACCTTATCAATCATGACAAACTGGTTCTGTGAAGTTCCTCCACCAGATCTCAGAAGAGGCAGCACAGGTGTATCAGCTTTACAACGATGACACGGAGAGCATGAACTCCACAAAATCTCAAAAGAGTCAAAATCAATCGATCAAAACAATGTCAGCTGACCACCTTGTCTACCAGTGATTGTCACGCTCCCTCGAGAACAGCTAGCGTCAAAACAAGTATCACAAGAAATTGAGTACTATCTTGAGTTGCCCATTTGATGGATCAAAGGATGCTTCAATAACTGCAGAACAACATTCGCCCACGTTGCTCGATTTTTGGGGTCCTACTGCCCTAGGTGTTGCCAGAAGCTTTACCCCCTGCTTCCAATATCTCTTGCCTGAAATCATATATGACATAGTAAGTAAAATGCACAAGCAATATAGCTCGTACTACAGTTTTACATGCTTTCCAAAATATGTTTAACGTCTTTGATCTTTTGAGTAGTTTTTTATCTATCATTGTGCTTTTGGGTGCACCATACGGTCTGCCTTTTTAAAGGGAAGGGAGTTGAGCCTTACCTGGACCAGTAGATACGACAATAGTATTCTGCAAGTCCATCACCCAGTCAATCCACATTACAAACCCATGGCACACCCCCGTCTTAGTAAATTTTACCTGCGGCAAACAAGTTTTATATTAAGAAATGGTGTTATATTGAGTACTAGACACTTATTGTAGATAAATATCATAACTAGCTCTTCTAAAGCAGGATATAAGAGCAGAGAAGATATAAGAAAGACGCCTTGCTTATGAAATCTTTCTATTCATAAACATTTAATGACGAGGGAAAGTTTAACCTAAGTGATTCTGCCCTCTAAGAGCTAATAAATCATTTTAATTGGCAGGTTACACAAGTAACCAATGTTAAGTAATAAAGATCACTAAATTCCTTTGCAAAGTAATTATATGTCTAACAAATCCTTGGACTATTACAGACAGTATACCAGCCGAGCATGCAAGTGCATCTGAAACTTAGATGACATTATCATATTCATAATACCTGGGATTCCCCTTGACATAGATCTATTTGTTTTGTGCAATCAAACTCCATAACTGCAAATGACTCACTAAGTTCCTGAAACATTGTTAACAAGGCCGCATTGATACTAGTAAAGAGATTGTTATTCCATAAGGGAAATTTCTTTTCGTCTTCATTGACTGAACTAGCTCATGCAAAAGATGAATTTTAGTAGACTGTTTACCTCAAATTCCCCACACTGCCAGACAAAAAAAGGCAGACAAGGACTCTCTTCTGATTCAGGTAGATGACCACAAGCCCCCAATGTGGTGTTTACCACTGAGTGCTCAAAACTTTCTATCTTACTCAAGCAGCAACGACTTTTCCAAAGATCCTGGAAATTATTCATCTCATTAATCATACAGCCATGCTAACAAGCAAAAAATAAAGGTCCTGTCCCCTTAATAAAATAGCTTTGCAAAACTAGTTCATTCTTAAGCAACAAAAAGCACCATGTGAGTTTTTGTAATTTGAGGTTTAAGAGGGTCAAAAAGAGTTAACTTACAGGAAGAGACATGGCACAGGCCTTCAATATTCCTTTGCTAGGAATAATCACAGCATCTTCAGAGAGGATAGAATCAAGAGTAGTCCGGTCTTTCCTTTAACACAATATTATAAATGAAGTAGTTGAATTAGTGAAATACAGACTCCACAAGATCAGCAGTAATATATTTAGTGGGCTGGCCAATCAATTTTCACATTCCAAATAAGCAGGCAGAAAATAGCCAGCACCAGAATACAGATATCATATAAGTAGATCACCCTAGGGATTACAAATCGTGCCAACTTCCCTCTGCTGCGTCGCTCTACAGCCGATTCTCACGTTTAGGTTGGTCTTTCAAATTAAAGTGTCGATTGGTTTGTGTGAAGCCACCTAATTTCACTCCTTTTATGCAGCATTTCGGCTGTAAACTCTATTACCTTTCCCAGACACTGAGGTTCGCTAGCCATCTTCCATTGACGAGTTGACACCCGCCAAGTCCTTTCGTTTAATTGGTTGGTCTTACCAAATTTATTATGTTTAATCTCCTGGGAGATATCGGGAAAACTAATTCAATACACTAAACTTCAGTAGAATCTCTCGCCCACAGGTTCTCATTAATATATATCAGATCATGAGACAAAGGAGACTGGCATGCGTAACATTCATCTTAAGAGAATATTAAGTACTAAAGGGATCTACTTGTCATAGATACTTAATAAACCACAACAGAGTTGATGCAGCAAATCAACTTGATCATCAAAAGAATATTGGTTAAGAAACATACCAAAACCGCAGGTTCTGCCAAGGAAGCATGCCATCTTGTCCATAATAAAACGGTTCTGCTATCAACAGATCAGCCTACAGATGAAAAGACATGCATAAATATTTATATTAATTAGTCATCATAAGTTCAATATAAGTATTGTCTATATAATTCTGTTTAATCCTATGATTTCCTTGCCTCAATCCACGGGCAAAAATAAAGTAATCTCCGCTATAAGTTTCTAAAAGACCTTGAAGCATGCATTCAAACTATTTACACAACATAGTAAGCAAGTGGAATCAGGGAGATTCTACCTTTTTCTGATGCGTATCATCCACGGTCAAGTGTTTTGCCTTTTTTTCTATAACTTCTATGCGATCCCTTGATAAACCATTTGCATGAGAAACAGCTTGCAAATATTGGAGGCCCTTCCCTCCAAGCCCCGGAAATAATGAAATTACATGTGATGTTTCTGAAATATGTGCCACAAGAAGAGGTAAAAAAACACTATCATCTGCAACCAAGCATAATGAGCAAACTCTTCCCTGCAACTGTATACATTACACTTCTTGTAAACAAACAGTAGATCGTAACTTGAAGTAAGTAAGAATAAGGAGTTTCTCCTAATAAATTTGCTCCTTATACTAGTGAAAAGGCATGAACCATACACCTAGGGAAGAGTAGGGATGAATAACTTACTGCACTTTCCACTGTTTTCAACATTGAAAGCCTCCATTCTTTGTCTCCATAGATTGCAATCCTTTCTGGTGACAGTACAAGTGGCAAATCTGCATCACCCAGCCTGTGCTGCAAAACCTCAGTTCTTGCCACTTGGGTCTCTAAATTGTACGAGATACTAGTCTCGGTATGTATAGCATGTAAACAAATTTCCTCCCCCTTGAATATGGAAATACCACCGCCAGGAACAAACCAAACACACTGTTTCCAGTGGTCACACCAATCAATAGAACCTGGTATAGCATCAGTCCAGAAATGTTAATGAAAAATCCCAGACATTAGTGATCATAATAATTCATATAATATGCAATAGTTTACTTTGATACATGATATACTCCCTATTTATGTAATATAATTTCCAAAAGGTAACACAGCAATCATAGTAAATAATAATGGAGCAAACTACGTCTATCACCCAGAATAACTAATTTAATTATTTAAAAAAAAAACTTACTTGTACTTGTTGGAGAGTCTATCCACCGAGGAGCAGTGGAATAATAGACTGTGCCTTCGCGATCAAGTTGAAGTACCCACCTGAAAACACAATAATCGCTAATAACCAAGTGGAATGAAAATGCTAAGATCGGACTAACACAGCAATATTACAACACATAGATCATTACCATGAGACCACAGCATGAACTCTACCATCATTAGTTGCCTTTATCCACAGTTCAGTTTCTCCATGACTCTCTGGCCGTTTCCAAAATTCAAATTCAAAAACTTTGAAGGGTTCTGAAAGCTGGATGGATCTTAGTTTGAGTAGGAGCAATTTCTTTATGAAGCCAGTTAAAGAATTACAAATAAAGTTACCAGTTTTATTTCTTCTCTTATTGGATCGCAATGCATGGCATATTGCTGATGTTGGATGCTCAAAACACTATCAAGTCCAGGAGAGATAAGATGAATATCATCAGATGCACTTGCTTCATTGTTACGCAAATCATGTAGCTGCCATAAGAATGTGCTTTCAACCAGCTGAGGAGGGGTAAGGGGGAAGAGGCACAAATTTGTGTGAGACATGAAAAAAAAAAGAAAGAAAAAGAATTTAATGAAGAATATCTTTATTTTACAGATAAAATCATGTAAAATATCATTTTATCATTTGCTTAAAACCAGAGGAAGAATTCATGAGAAGGAAGAATGGTTGAAGGTTCTCTAAACAACCTGTCCATAAGTAGTTGCTCGATACGGCACAGTTAAAGGATTTTCCACCAACAACATGTCATGTGCATTTTGCAGGGTCGGTATAAGTCCCTCACCCAGTAGTTCTGAGTCTAGTATCTCGCTTACCTGCAATAAAGATTACGAAGTTCATATTTTTAAAGAAGAGAACGGACCAGGCTTTGCTTAATTCTGCAACAACTTATGAGAAACCAACAATTAGCTCTACTGTTTGTAAGGAAGCAACTTACAGATGGGTAGAGGTACGATTCGGTCTTTTGACCACTCAGACACAACTTTCTCAATTATACTAACTACTCTTACAGCAACTATACTGGAATATTTAAAAGCAGCATCTTACGTGCAGAAAATTAACCATGAGTGTTAAATAAGAAGAAAAATAGCCAAAAGTTCTATCTTGACGTTAACGTATTGCTATTGCAACTTACAAGTACATCTGCACGTGAAGGAATATCAACACCAACTTTGAGTTCATCAGACCGCTTGTTGATGACTTTGATATTACCTTCCATTCCGTTCAAGCGGATAACTTTTTTCATCAACTTAACCATTGGAAGGTACGACTCGCATGCCGTTACCATCCCTTTGCTACGACCACACGCGATTGAGTCACCAGAGCCCATAGCTCGTGCAGCCATCATCGATAAAAGCCCAGTTCCAGCACTGCAAAGTTATTGTATCACAGTAGAATTCTTATAAAGTGCAATTTTTATTAATTTTGGTTGAAACTTGCAGTATCTAAAATCCAATAACGAATGAAATAGAGATTATATTATGCAACATTTGTGTTTATAATTAGAATACCCGATATCAAGGATGTGGCAGGGTTTGGTAATGGTCTTCTCAATGGCTTCCCGGAAAGCTCTATTCCTCATAGAATCATTGAGCATGTCTAAATAGGAGGTTGAAGCCAGAAGAGGTTGCTGGAAATTCTGTGCAAAGCTTTCTTCTTCGTCTTCTTCAATCACGACCCATTCTGAGTTACCGGTCAGGGGGTCTAACTTGAGCTGGAAGACACGCTGAGAAGACCCGGAGCTCATGCTTCGAATTGCAGATACTTTAGAACGAGTGGGTGAATGATGAATTCGAGTTAAATGGGGCAGAAGCAGAAGGGACCGACTAGCAATTAGGGTTTTGGTGAACAGAGGGAGTGGCCATGGAAGAGGAAGACGGAGATTGGAGGACATGGGGAGTGTTAAACTGACGGCGTCCCCTACCAAGAGTTCCCCTGTTACTTGACCCCAAACGTATTTTTACTTCGAAAAGAAAATTATTGCTTCGAACGATTTTCATGTGGTTTTATCTGAATATATATCATTTATTATAATAAATTCTATGAACAATTTTAGCCGGAAATAAAATTAGGAGAATTTTATAATAACATTTTTTTTTTAGATTTCTACTTGGTAATTGTATTATTATTATATAAAAAAATTGTAAAACTGGAGGAATTGGAAGAGTTTGTCAAGCTTTTATGCGTTAAGCCATCTTGGTTGGTATGGGAGGAAAGGCAAAGTTTTAATGTAATATCATAAAAAATGAAGATAAAATTTATATAAAAATTTTAATTGAAAGTATATTAGATATATTTTTAAATAAATTAATTAAACTGATTCATTTGCGACTTGACTATAGTTAAAGTTTTAAATTATGAATCATTTTTTTAGTTTAATGATTGATTTAATTTTTTAAATATTAATTAATATAATAAAAATAATAAATCAGCCCTGCTCGTGAACATTTTTTACACCTAAAATGGGACTTTTTGACGTAAATATAGGAAAAATAAAGATAAAATAAAGGGATAGATAACAAACAAAACAATTTTCATATATATATAACTTTTATTGTTTCATAATTTTTTTAATAAAAATTGGGATGCTATTAACTTTTTTTTTTTAAATTTTTTTGTAACTAATTTTATAGGGATGCGTGCAACATATATAAATTTTAAAAAAAATTTAATTAATTATAATTTATAATTAATATATTTTTATAAAAAATGATAATAATTTATTTATATTCAATAATTTTTAAAATATTTATATATTTTGTAAAAAATTAATTTTCTTGTTATATTATACCCATCAAAATATTTTTTTACAAATTTAAAACAAAAATATATTAATATTTCTCAAAATACAAATATTTGAGGATTATAAAATTTAAATAAATATATATATATAAATTAAAAATAATTTTTTCAAAATACAAATAAAAATAATTTACTTCATAGTTAAAAAATTATTAAATGAAATTCAAAAATAGATGAATTATAAAAATTTTAAGAATAAATTTTTATGAATTAAAAAATTAAATACATTATAATTTTAAAAATTTACAACTTTTAAAAATTTAGATGGGTATGATATAACAAGAAAATTAATTTTTTACAAAATATATAAATATTTTAAAAATTATTGAATAGAAATAAATTATTATCATTTTTATAAAAATATATCAATTATAAATTATAATTAATTAAAAAAATTTTAAAATTTATATATGTTACATGCATCTTTGTAAAGTTAATTACAAAAAAAAATTTTAAAAGCCAAGCTCCGCTTCTCAATTTTTATTAAAAAAAAATTGTGAAACAGTAAAAATTATACATTTACGAAAATCATTTTGTTTGTCACCTATATTTTTATTTTGTTTTTATTCTTCTTATATTTATGTCAAAAAGCCTCTAAAATTAAGTGGATGTATATATGCTTTTAATATTATACGTAGTGTTTAAGTCCAAAGATTTTTTTCTTATATATAATGTTTGGATAAATGACAAAAGATAAAATATAATTGCTAAAATGAATTAAATTAGAACTATCAAAAGAGTATTATGAGTTATAGATTAAACAGGTAAGTTAATTTAACACTACTTAATTAAATAAGTCAAAATATGTGCTTCAACTTATCATGTGGGTTAAATAAACACAAAAGATAAATGAATAAATAAAATTATATAGATATAATAGAGTTGAATTATCATAAATTTACGACATTTTCACCTCTTTTTTACATTCTAATCAAGTTTACATGCACAAGATTTTAACTCCTTCTTACTGGGAAACATTGCCATAAGAGGGAAATTCAATTCAATGTAGGATGATGACAGAGAGATCCACAAGTATGGGAGCATACAAACTCTTACAAAATGAAACTTAACAAAGATTTTGTGTAAGTTTGGCCCCCCAAAAGAAAAATTGTGAGGGGATAAACGATCAACCACCAACTTACATGTGGAAGAAGATGCCACTGGATTAAACAGCGATCGCAACAACGTTTTAAAACAAAACTGATACTTTAGAAAAGATAAAGTTCCAAGACAATATAGCTCATACGTAGCTTGTCTCAAAGAAACAATGATAAATGAATATAACGCTGAACCATGAAGCAAAACTATCAAGATTATAATCGCAAATAAAAGTTGACACAAAATATAAAAATACTAGCGAAAGATTCATAATCCAATCCTCTTCCTCAATATTCTTTTTTCTTTAAATATTATTCTTAATTTTTAATTGAGAAAGATGCAAAAATTGAGATAGAGTCCAAGGCAACATTACAAATTCTGTCCCAATTTTTTTTTTTTGTGGTGATTTAACTAGTTTCACATAAGTTTGATATAATTTTTTTTTTTTGGGAACAACAGGCCTAACAGGCCCAAAGTCTAATAAGAACTAGGTGTCTTCCTATGCAGTGCACACGGATATACTGGAATGAATAAATTTAAAATGAAACCCGTTACAGTAGAAGAAAAATATATATATATATATATATATATAGAAATGAGAAGATGACATTCAGAGAAGGAAAACATAGAGCCTAAAACAGAAAAGCCACACTCTGAATATCTACAGTACGGCAGCATGGATAGAGTTTATAATATAAAAGATATTGTTGCATTTGTTAAAAAATTCACAATATAAACTTATTACAAAAGTTATAAACAATATATCTACATTAGAATTCAACGTTTAAGAAATTTTTATGCATGAAGATTATTTTATTAACTGTTTCATTCTCTTTTTTTGCTCGTGGGCTGTTACCAAGGCTCGTTCAGTTTTTAATATTGTGAATATAATTTTTTTACATAATTTATATAATATTTATTATATTTATTATTTTATTTATCAAATTATCTTTTTAAAAATATAAATAAAATAATAATTTTTTATTCCATGTAGACTTACTTATTTATATTTTATATTTCTTTTATTATTATATTCTTTTAACCAAATTATTTTGCATTATAAGTAAGTTAAAGGGATAATAAGTTCATTTCACAATTTTGTACTTGGAATTATTCTATATTAAAAATATATATTATAAATTATTCTATTTTATTTATTATATTGTAATTTTTAAATAGTGGCAAAGGATTTTTTTGAATTCTGCCATTAAAACCCTCCAACAATAAACTGATATATAACTTGTCTTTTTGTTTCATTTTATTGTTATCATATTTTATTTTCTTGTAAATTTCTAAACATAACTTAGTAATTAAAGATTAAACGATATCAGTATTCAAATAGAATGGAGTTCCTTTATATTTATTTTACTTAAATACTGAGTTAGCTCAATTTTTAAAATAAATAACTTGTTAAAATATAAAAGTTTAAAGAATTAATTGTCAATTTTAAAAATTTAGAGATCATTTATGAATAATTGAAAATTTGAGAGATTTAAAAAAAAAATTATATGACAATCTAAGTTATAAATAAATATATAAATATGTTGTTTTGCAAATTTTATTTTTTAATATGTTTATTTATGTTTCGTTTAAGTTAAATTTTTGTTGTTAAATGAAGTTTTTCTTTTAAAAAAATCAACTAATATCCCAGTAGAATGAATTTGTAGATCAAATTATTTGCGCCCCAAATATTGGGAACAAAAATATCAAAATTCAGAGTTGATGGATGCAAGAAAAGAAAGAACAAGAAGCATCATCTTGGAGGCGAGAGGGGAGGGAAGCCGTAATGCAGTGGCGTTAGGGCAAAGTAATGGCGGGAGCAGGAGCAGTTACGACATCTTGCATTTTTTGTGAGATAGCGAGCAAATCCACATCCACTACTCTTCTCCACGCCGTCTGTCTCTGTCTCTCTCTCTCTTTTCGACTATTTTGCATTTTGATTGAGTTTTGTGAATGCAGGATGACAAGGTTGTTGCTTTCCAGGACATCAATCCATCAGCTTTCAGGTACTGAGATATATCTCCTTTTAATTTTAATTTGATTCCTAATGACTGCCGGGGCTGTAATTCTTCGGTTTTCCTGTTTTATTTTATTAATTAACGAGCGAATATGCTTATTTCAAATTGAGCACTTGAGAAGTATATTATTTTCGGCTGATCATTTAGCCATAACAGAAAGATTGGCTTTGAGCTGAGTAATCAGAGTATCTAATGGTTTGAATTGAATCAGCTGTACAGAAGATCCAAAACAGTTTTCAAGTAAGGGGATGGGAGTAATAAAAGGTTGATGAACATTGTATGTCAAAAGTGTCCGTGTAGCTATTAAGTTCGAATTATTATTTGCAAATTCAAATCTAGATAGGACAATTTTTTTTTCCTAACCATAAAAAAAGTGGAACCTGTTAATTGTCCTAGAGACCTAGACATTGATTCACATAGCTGATTACAAAACAATAAGGACTAAGGTTGTATGTTTTTGCTATGGTTGTGTGAATTCTGTGTCTTACACAATGCTAGGAATAGAAAATCCCTTTTCTCACTTTATGGTCTGTCTCCACATGTATGCGTAAGTTGCCGGATCTACTACTAATATTGATGATACCAAATTAAACTTGTTCCTTGACTAGCCCATACAATTACCTGATAACATTTGTCCTTAATTTTCTATGAAATTCCTTATCTGATTCCAATTGATTTTGATAGGAAAGAGAATATTTCCATTATCATCAATGACAAAAGGATGAGTTTAACTCAGAGTATTTAAATATCTATGTCTATGTTACTAAAATGAATTACTAATTCTTGTTAATATGCCTGTGAGGTCTCTAAACCTATACCAAATTAAAATGTTCATATCCTTCGACAAACTAGTGAAATGGAAAATTTGGTGGATGTTTAGCATTTGTGCTTACAATAGTTGTATGCTGATTGTGTTTTGACAGATTTTATAAATAATTTAATCCTTGTTTAGTTTCATACTTGTTCTGTTTTTACATATTTTAACCTTTATTGAGGTGACTGATTTGAATTGGACAACTATGTAGGCATTACTTAGTTATTCCTGCGGAGCACATTCCTACTGTTAAAGATCTCCGCAGAAAAGCTGAAGATTACTCTATAGGTAAAGAAACTGATGGCTGTAGCAGCTATAGTGTTTAAATTTCCTATTCGCAAACAATGCCTGGTCTAATATTATGATTACCTCCTCCATCCAGTGAGTCATATGTTAGATGTGGGGAAAATGTTATTACTTAGAGATGCACCTCAGGCCAAGCAGTACAGGTATTGTCTCCTTTTACAAACGATGCTTATTATTTTTATCTTTTCTGGTTTGCACTATTAGGTTGATCCAAGATGTTGTTTTCCACTGCATTTCTTTCCACTAATTCAGCTGTTCATTGGAAATATTGACAGTGTATTCTGAAGCGATTTCTTATACTTTTGTCCTTTACATGAACTGTGTTCAATAGCATTTGATGGTGTAAAAATGATTTTTCTGTCAACTCTACTCAGGAATGGTGAAGTGGATACTCTATTAATTATTATGTTACAATTTTAGCTTTGCTTGTAGTTGTCTGTGTATAAAACATGGAAAAGAAATTTGGTTATATCTTGTTCCATTATTATTTAAAGAAAAGTTGGTAATTGCATAAACAGTTGAGGTGTAATCTATGGTTTTTTTTTTTTAAATTGAATATGCTTTCCCTGTGCCATATATTCTATCAACATTTTGGGTAACCACAGAAAAGTTTATTTGGAGAGAAAGAAAAAGTGGGTTCTAGAGATAAGTCGGAGGTTGAAAGGCCATTTTTCTACAATTTGAATTGCCTTCATGAACCAATCTCATTGCATGTCCTTTTAAGTGTTTTAGCAGATATGAGCTTCGCCTATGCTAGTGAAACCTGGCAATACTTACAATGAACAAACTGAATGCACTTGAACAAGAATACGCAGAGCATTACTGCATTGGTCTGAACTAATAGGTTGATTTGACCTGTATTTGATTTCAGTATTTAGACTGAACATTACAATGAGGTTCTTTCTGACAGATTTGGCTTTCATCAGCCTCCGTTGAACTCTGTTCACCACCTACATCTCCATTGTTTGGCACTACCCTACGCACCCAGGTAAACTGTCTTTATCATTCTGTTTACAGTATGCGTAAACTTGTCCAATATGTTGCATGGATGCTTACCACTCCTTAACTTAAAAACAGATGGAGATATATGAAATTCTTGTCTTTGGGATCACTTGGTTTTATTGAAGCAGACAAGCTGCTGGAGAAGATAAAGCCTGTGCCCACTGTTCCCTGAAAAGTATAATTGTCTTAAAATTATTGTTTAAACCTGGCTTTCCATCTTTTCACAAAGATGCGTAATATTCTTGATCCCATTCAAGCATACCTCTCTTCAATTTGCTGATGAATAATGTATGTGGTTGAAGTTATATCTAAGAATGCGTAGATAATGGTGCACAGGTAATATTCGTCCTACATGCAGGCTGCAGGGCATAGCCGATAATAAGATACTTGTCATTACTCATATATAGTGTACATTGAATACCCTGGCCTAAAGAAACAGAAGACCTACTGAAGTATAAAAGTATTCAACGTTACTGCCTGAAATTGGAACTCTGAGAATGCTCTTTTGGTGTTAATTACCTTATTTGCTGCCTTAAGCCAGTCTATAGCTACCGATCTTGCCATTCTATAATTCTATGCAGCATAATTGCGTGAATTGGAGCTCTGCAATGATGTGTTTAAGTACCATCACCATGTTATGCTGGCAATTTGGTCAGTGGTTATCTTGAAGGAACTGAATGATTTGGATAAAAAGGCCACTCCTTAGTCGCTTAATATTTTGCTTGTTTTTCTTCCCATGTTTCTCCTTGCCTAGTTGTTACTTGAATTTTGTGTTAGTAAGTGGATCTGGGATTCAAAATTATATGCTCATAATTCAAAGTTACGGAAATTGAGAATTTGGAATGTCCAGTTGCATGCGTCAATATTATGTTAGTTATTTGTGTACATTATTATGTAGATTACTTCCGAATACAATGATTGAGCTCCAAATTATTTAGCGGCATATTTGTCGCTGGTAGAAAAACATTTGGACAGAGACATGGCAACAGAAAGTTAATTGAAATGTAGTCGTAGACACGAATGAAAGAAACAAGGGGAAAAAAAAAAGTATAGTTAACTCTGGACAAATGAAAGTCCTTTATACTTAAATTTTTTATATTGTGGATTTTCCTGCATGTATAAAACAATTCATCACTTTTATAAATAATCAAACAAAAATATTGCAGTTAATGCACAAGTACAGGTTGATGCATAACCTATCAATTTCTTCTTCTCCCACCACTCATCAGGTGCATCAACAGTCATTTTCGTACTATCCCACCCTAGGTTTGTTTCTTTGGCGAACAATTTATGCCATACTGACTATTCTTTTTTTAAGCTATCCCATTTGTTTTTCAGTTGAATTTTATCATAATTTCGTCCAGTCAATCTATTGAATTACTTAATGGTAGCCTTCCACCCTTTCTTCGTCAGAGTTGTTCCATTGCGTTCTTCCTTTTGGACTTGGTCCAAGCATGCTTTAACAAAATGCTCAGTTGTTCTTGGATCTCATACAGCCTTTTTCTAAGAACTAATTTTTCTATGTAGCTAAAAAAATTATAAAGGACTAAGGCCAGCATACATAAATTTTTAATAGGTCCACATACAGTAATAAGTAGCAAAATCATTAACAAGCAAAGCTTTTAACATCATTTGAGCAAATCGAATAAAACTAAAATTTTGATTTTCTTCTTTTAACATTATTTGAGCAACAAATTAGAACTGTATTTGTAAATTCTTTTCTCAAATAGATCAAGATAATCAAATAAGATGAAGTGCTCCATAAGCAAACCATGTATTGATACTTAAGCCAAATCTATAGATCCAAGCTGATTAGTAAGTCATAAATACTTTATACATGCCTTCTTTTTCGATTCAGCAGATATCCCTAGTGCCTCTCGCTGTCTAATTTGTCCAGTTTTTAAACGCATAGCACAGCTTGTACAACAACCTGCCCAAGCCACCCAAAAGAAAAACTCAAATAAGCAATTAGTATTAGGAAGTTAGCATCAAAATCTTGAAAAATATTCAATCTGCATTTGAATATTCATCATGCAAGAAAACAAAATTTAATAACATGGGGCACTTTGCAGTTATTGAGCCAACAGTAACTGTTTATTTGAATAATGTTGGAGCTAATATACTAGTTTAAAGAAAGTCATGTTTAAAGAAAGTCATTGAAAACTAATGCTGGGAGTCATTAAATAAAATCAGAGCAGCATTATCTTCATAGCTAGATGATGGAAACAGAACATACTCACATCCTAAAGCAATAATTTTGTATAATAATATCATAGTCTTGGCTTTTATCATCCTCGACAAGCCGTTGCTCAATACACCCATAGTTGATGCATAGTTCCAAGATTTTTTTTTTAATCTATCCATTTGTATAAAGGACAAGATATTATCAAGTGTTTACTATCAATTTTACTAACGAGTTTGACAATATGTCCTTTAGAATTGTACTCGATTTTTTTTCATATAAATAATTATGTGCGCAAGAGCATGATTATGTCGTGTTTGATAGTCACTTATAACAATGGAGAAAATCAAGTTCACAAAACTCAATATTGAATATATTTATTAATAATAAATTGAGTAACTATTTTTCTTCTTTAAAATTTTTATTTATTATTGGATAATTAAATAATATTGAAAATCGTAATTAAGAGGAATGATCAGTTTCACAAATTAGCACTTTGTCTCTCTTTTACGTTTAAATGGGAGCAAAGGTACATGTAATTAAATATCATAGAGATTCAATTTTCGCTTATACATGGGATGCTTTTAAAGAAAATGAAATCAGTGACATAGGCAACCACATTATTTTCATTTAGAAAATTTCACCAATTTAAACTTCATATAATAATATAATTACAGACATTGCATCTCTATGAATCACTTAATTATTGCCGGTAATTCCATATACCCCAGAACTGATATCATATGAAATTTAAGCTATATTGACATATAATTTAGAAATGTTTTCCCCCACCAAATTTATTAACAAATACATATAGTAGCTAGTATAAATATAGAAGAAGTAGTTAAGGATCAAAAGAAGCAAACTGAAGAACTTCTGGGTTCTGCTCAATTTGGGCCATATGAAGCTCATTCAAGGTGACCCATGCCTCTATTCCATCCCACATCTTGTGGGCATTAAAATGATCACATTTTATGAGGAGTTGCATCTATGGACCCACGGAACTTCAAATACGTTCAAAGCCAATGCCGAGTTTACACACTCGATGCAAAGGCCCGGACAAAATAGTACTACACAACTTCAAATAATTACAGAAGGGGCCACCGATCGGTGGCCGACTTCAGATCAAATGAGTAGCAGTGCTGCTCCCCTTAAAGACGATCATAGTGTAGGGCAGCTTGCTGTCGAGTGAGCTACGGGTAACAGAATTCCATAGGCCGTTGAATCAGGGTGAGAGGAGAAAGAAAGGGCGATAGCGAGAGGAAGCAAAGACTGTGCTAAGGAGCGATAACAAGCAAAGCTATAGGGTTCCAAGGCTAAATAGAAGATTTGAGCTTTGAGGGAGATCTGTGGAAGCAGAGAGAGAAAAATAAAAGAAGGAGGAGAGGAAGACAGGTCTAAAATAGAGAGAGAACGAGAGCGATGGACCTGAAGAAACGAAGCCAATGTGGGAGCTTGAGAATCAAAGTTGTTCTCTGCTAGTCAACCAAAGAGTTGGAACTAGCTGCTAGGATCTCGCATTAATAACGTCAGGCCTGAACAGCAAAACAGACCCGAAGTTGAATTCCAGTACTCTCTTCAACTCACCGAAACAGCGAAAGAAGATAGAAGATTGCTGAAATAGAGAACATACAACCAGGACAGGTGCGTTTGCTGTATCCTCGGACTGATTTGGGTATAAAGAACAATTGGTCGTTAGAGTAATTAACGTGGCTTTAATACAATGCAAACGAGTTGGCAAAAAGCAGGTGCAAAATGCTTTAAGAAAACGTGATTTTTATACTCCCCCGAGCGATAATGTGGTAGGTCGAGCGTGTATCCAAACATAATCCAAATGGGCTTTTCCTTTGCAAACCTTGGTTTGGGCCAAAACGCAGGTAACTCAACGTGTTTTCAAACGCAGACGTAGTAGTTGACGTTGACGTTGACGTGTGGGGGTGGGCATTGGCATACATGACCTTATGACAGCCGAATACAGGCAATGCAGCGTTACTACGTTATGACACATTCATGGGAATAATTGTTGTGAGTGCCTCCCCTGTTACAATTGCAGTAATGATAGTCTATTTCATAGACAGCTAGTTACAAATAACTCGAAAAATAACTGATTTTTTATGTTGTTAATTCTTATGGATATGATTTACAGTTTTTAGTTGAAACTCGAGATTGTGGAAAGTGAACCATTAGGTCAGAACTGGGAAATTTCATAATATGGGCAAGTAATTTGGCAGCGAATAAAATACTTCTTATTTTTATGCCACATCTTTCGTGGATGATATTGCTTGCGGTTAAACTGAGGTTCCCGATTCAATGCTTTGCTAGACGTAGATATTTTGCAATAAGCATGAGTATCCCCCCAAAAGGGTTATAAGAGTACGATAGCTTTCAAATTCACGAGAACGTTAGCGTCAATAGTCATTTTATGATACGTGGTTCCAAAGGGAGATAGATATTTAGAGAAGGAAGTTCGGAAGATGTCGAATTCCGATCCATGGTTGAATTGAGAATCAAGAACAAAGGTCATTCATCATTTGAAATTATTAAATAAGGCATCTTACATTGGAGTATAATTTTTTTTAAATGGAAGAAGCTAACGCAAAAGGATTTGGTCCACATATATAAATGTGGGTATGAATTAAAGAAGTTGCAATGGACTAGATAAATTGGATTTCGAGAATTGGGCCACATAATAATTGAATCATTGGAGATTTCTGAATTGTCAATGTACCCACCTACGCATAGCGGAATTTCCTTTTATCTTATTTCTGGGGATGCCCTACTACACTTTGTAAGCATTATATTATGCCAATATTTGTTGCAGAAGATACTCATCTCCTTTCTATTCCTATTAATGCCAGCAGACAGAAGCAGACGGTACATACTAATTTATCGGAGTGGCGTACCATCCATTAGGTAAGGAGTCATTACTCATTAGACATTAGATGACTTCCACTTTCTTTTGCCAAAGCCATCAATGTTGTGCTTTTTTTATATCTAGTCTACCATATTCATTACAATAAATAGGAATACTTATAAGTGCTTTTACGTTATTTTGTATACCAAATCCAGCACGAAAGGCACGCATACTATATTAACCTAAACACTAGTGGAACCCGGCATAAGGAATTTTAGGAGGAAAAACCCTTCTTTTTTTTTTTCCGTATGTTAGAGGCAATAATTGGTAACCTTTATGAGCCAATGAATTGGCCATCCCGTACCTTTCCCAATAGCCTGAAAGTGAGTTGAGTAGTAGGACAGGGCCAGCATTTTTATAGTAACCATCTTTTGCAGCGAGGAAAACGGCTTATTTGTAACCTATGCCCTTCTCTTAAATGTATACTTCTATATTTTTCAAGCATATTTTCGTTGCAATCTTTTTAAACAAAATAATCATGCTTGTTATCAAAGGATAACAGAGTGATAGGCTTTAAGAAGTAGGACATTCGTGATTAGTGAGTCAAATTGTGTGTATATGAAACGAGAATTATTGGAATTTAGTTTGTCATAAATTATATTCGATTATAAAATAAACAATTTGATTAGTTTAGCTGCAACACGAATTAAGTTTGAGGGTTTTCGCTCTATTAGTAAATCATGATTTATTTTTTCCAAAAGCGTATTCGAATATGCTATGTGAAGGACAACGCAGCCGAAGAAGCCGAAGTATCTATCGCACATTTTTACCTATCGAGCTATTAACGGGAATTAGTTTAGTTTATGTAGACTGGCTTATCACGAGTTACACGTTAAATTGGTTAATTTATTTATTCTTATTTAATTAAATTGGTTTAAATCTTTAACTTAACTTATAAATAAGTCAACTTATTTAATCCCAAAAAAAAAACCTAAAATAACATTGAAGATGTGCAGGTTATCTAGTCAAAAAATGTGAAGCAATCTACCGTGTCAACGAGTTATAGATTTGAAGCAATGTTGAAATGGATTCATGGTTTCTTTCTTATGTTCCAAATCCAGTAAGTCATTGATCATTCACAAAGAAATAACAGTGTATGAGCTGAATCCATAAAGAAGTAGTACATTACCTCTGCAAAATAAGAATATTGAAGAATGCACCTAGAGGGGGGTAAATAAGTGCTCTTGCAGAAAATTAAAGAATTAAAGACAATTAAATCAATTATACATAAATATCAAATGATTTCAATAAAAGATTTGATAAAGAGTACTGGTGTGGAAACCTTGTAGTCAAATTAAGATCTTGTCGACAGAATCTTCTAAAAGATAACTAAAAAGTAAAGATCAAGAAGATAAAACAGGACCTTGTCGACAAGGTTTTAGCACAGAGACTGAAACAGAATAAAAAGCGAAGTAAAGGGAGAAAAACACCAGATATATCCTGGTTCGGTCCTCAAGACCTACGTCCAGTCCCCTTGATATACAACAAGGGATTTCCACTATAAAATCAGAATGTACACCCACGGAATCTAGGTTTTCAAGCTCACCTAGAACTTTTACAATACTTGGGTTTTACACAAGCTTACCCAAAACTTTACCACACTTGGGTTTTACACAAGCTTACCCAAAACTTACTTTCCCCACACCTAGGAAAGATTTACAGAATAATGATATAATAATATGTTTGAAATCCTTATCAATAAAGGATTGCAATAAGCTCACTTTCAAAAGCTCTCACAAGCTAGATTTATCCAGAAACTAAGCTCAGAAAATCTAAGATGAGGAGAACAATATAATATAACTTAGCTCCTTTTTGCTTCTGTTCTCTGGTGCTGTACGTTGCCTGGTGCGTTCTTTATGTTCTGCGTTCTGTGCTGCTGAAACAGACTTTTTACACACATGTATAAGCAACAAAATATAGCTGTTACTCCATCTCCCTCTTTTTTTTTACCGTTTGAAATCAGTAGGACTTGAGTAGCAATGAGGGACTGAACGTTTGGCATTCTTCCAGAGAAACAGAGGGGCTATACTTGACTGGCTCAGAACTTCTTTTACCAATATTTCTTTTGGTCAGAATTTCTAGGAGAGTGGGTAATGTCCAGGAGAGTGGGTATTATTTCTGCTTTCAAAGAGTTGACTTTGAAACATGGCAGAACAGCTTTTAGCTTTTCAGAGCAGCAGAGGCAGAGCTAAGCTTCCTTTTCTCTTTCCACAAATTTACTTCTGTACTCTTTATCTTTCTTGCTCTATTTTTCTCTCTCCTTCGATAAAGCTTTCTGACTATATGTGGGATAGACTTTTGCTCTTGTGACGACCCTAATTCCTATTCATCACAATTAAGGTTAAACACGTGATTAATCACTATAGGATATGAAAATATGAAAAAATTTTAAACCTTAATGTGATTAGAGTCATCAACTATACAATTACATACACTTATATTCATAAGGGAATTAAACATCCATTTATAAGCCTTAGATTCCATTACTCATCAATTAAAACTCATCCTAATGACTCTAGATCATCTCTTACGATTAACATATAGAAAACCAGGGTTTTCTAGGTAATATAAGTGTTTTAGCGTGTTAGCCGCGGCCAAATTACTATTCGCCGCAGCCAATTCCTTTCTATCTTTACTCCTCTATTCGTCACTAGTTTCGCCGCGGCCAACCTACATGGCGCCGGGCGCAGAAGCCTCCTGGAGCTCCCTCGCTCGCCTCTCATTATTGGCCGCGGCCAATTTCTCCTTTCGCCGCGGCTAATTCCTCTCTGGAATGCCGGGGACATTTTCCCAAAAGTTCGCCGCAGCCAATTTCATAATTCGCTGCGGCGAATTTCTCTCTGGATGACTTCCAGTTTGACCTCTCACATTTCGCCGCGGCTAATTTAAATTTCGCCGCAGCGAATTCCTCTCTGCCACTCTCCTTGGGCGACTTCGCCTCTTTTGGCCGCGGCCAACTACATTTTAGCCGCGGCGAAACCCCTCCTGAGCTTATAACTCCGAAATTCTTGCCTCCTACTTCCCACTCTCCCTTCATTAACACCCTAGGGCCCCTTTACCTTCCTTTTGGGACTCATTAGCCTTCATTAGCCTTCATTAGCCTAATTTCTTCAGCTAATCTATCATTATTATTTCAAGACCCAAGGGTCAATTCCCCTTTCTCTAATTATCCTATGACAGCAAGTCCATATATCAGCAAGTTTGTAAAGTAACAACAACATGAGTTCATAGTAGTATATATATCAAGATTTCATTTCCAATAATAAGCTATTTCTGACTTCGACAAGGCTTATAGCAAATATTATAAATCCATACATCAATACCAGTTTACAGTAAAGCCTACTACTCAATAAGTACATGGTATATTATCAGAATACAAATTCCTACACTTGCCAATATAGATACATGATGATGCTACACAAGCCTTAACAAAAATTAGCATCTATCCTATTCTACTCGGACCAAGTGTAGCTTCCCCACACCGGGCCTCAGCTTATGGATGTTCATCCACTTGCTTACCCTTATCCTTACCCGAAAAACCTTCACCTGAAATTGTAATCCCATGAAACGGGGTGAGATATACATCTCAGTAACCAAGACAATTCCATCATATAATCTAGTTTAATCAACATACATGCATGAATCAATTTCAACATTCGAAATCATATCAGTCATCTCAGCAAATGAAACAATTAGGTTATCATGATTGCTATCCCATACTAGTAATCATATTTAAACATGTGAAAGGCCATTAACACCGGGAGAGGCCCGTCCACGGCACCTACTCCCTATTGAGTACAACCAAGGCTCAGTGCATTTGGGGTTGATCATACCCGGTGCTCGATCGTAGCACATGCACGGGTGGCAGCCGCACCACAGCTCCACCATGGACTCACAAGGTCCAATCATAATACAACAGATAGCCAACCAATTCATTTAGCATTTCAAATCATTCATATACAACAAATATGAAATTAAAATAGATACATGCATGGAATTAATATAAACTCCGGTTACCTCACTTGTAGACAAATTCGCAACAGCCACCATAAATCCCAAATTCGGATTCAAGTATCTCCCAACAGAATTCTCAATGTTTCACCCAAAATCCTAAGCAAATTTGCACCAAATTAATACCCATAATATAAATAAGCTATGGGGGTCTCAAACAATTAAGGAAAGCATCAAAATGAGGGTTTAAACTCATCTAATATCAGCCTTAATCTCAACCTACGAATTTCATCAAAAAAATCCCCAAATAACCACATTTCAGATTTTGGGTAAAGTGAAAATCCTCTAAATGAAAAACTAATCAGACCAAATTAAAGAGAAAGATGAGGGGGTTAAGTTCTATAACTATTACCTTGGCCAAATCTTGCTCTAAGTGTGTGAAAATGAAAAGTTTTTGCCCCAAACCCTAGCCTCCTTCTCCACCTCCGAATTTCACTTTTGAGTTTCAGCAAATGGGATAAGTGGCTGAAGTATTAGGGTTTTAGGTGGGTTTAAGTTGGGTCAAAAATGGGTTATGGGTTGCTCCAAGGTCTAAGTTCAAATGGGCTTCAGACTTTAGCTTATTGGACCAGTTTTCACTTGTTGGGTTGCAGAATTCTTTTAAGTTAGTTTAATACATTGGGTTGCTGAAGTTTAATGGGTTTTGGGCCTAATTTGAAGGGCTCAAGGGCTTAGGTCTGCACAAGGGTAATTGGGCCACTTGATTGAGCCTATACAAGATAAATCTTGGGCCTCTATCTCATTAAATTAGTTTGGGTCTGCCTCTAGTTCATTGGGCCTCCATTAGCCTCTTATCATGATTTAATTAATTTGAGCCTAGATGTAAATCTCTATCCTAAATAAATTCTTAACCCATATTAACAATTTATCTCTCTAGAATACCTATTCACTAACTTGCCCAATTATGCTCTATTAATTATCTTTAATTAATCTTAATCCATAATTAACACCTTAATTAATTTCGGGGTGTTACAGCTCTCATTTTATGGCACCAGATTTTACTGGTTTGATGAACTAGAGATTGCAAAAGAATTTGTGCGTTTTGGTTTCCCATATTCCTTCATCTCCAACAATGGTCTTTGCCTCTTCATTTTTGTTGCTCTTTTCATCTTTCTTGCTCTTCTCTTCTCCTTCGATACAGCTTTTCTGATTGGTGTGGGATGGATTTGTCAAAGCTTCTTTTTGCTTTTACTTTATGGCACCAAGTTTCTTTATTGTTTCTTGAGCTTTTGCTTTTTCATTGTCCAATGCTCATTTCACTCTCCAATGCATCATTTAATGTTCTGCAAAAGTAAAAAGGTGACTCTCCAATATAATATATAAATAACACAACTTTTGGGACTTTAATGCTTGTATAAATTTTAACTTCAGAATTTTGTTATCATCAAAATAATTAACTTAAAATCTTGGAGCTAACAATCTCCCCCTTTTTGATGATGACAAAACTTTAAGTACAAAATTTTATATAAGCATTAAGTGTAAAGGGCAACAATATAAGATCCTCAAGATTTAAGTTTGGAATACTCCTTTTGCTTTTAAAAACTCCCCCTTAATATGAACTTGTTATGACCATGTGAATGCTCCTTGAAACTTACTCATAACAGTAACTTAATTTTGTACTATAGATATTTCTCTCCCTTTTTGACATCAGCAAAAAGGTGGTTCAACATGCTTTGTAGACTTTCTAAGACAGTAGCTGTTGTGTGGATATTTCTCCCCCTCTTTGGTGTTCTTGGAATCTTCATACCTAATTTCTCAATGAAACTCATATAAAAGCATTAGGTAATGTATTTCAGAACTTCTCTCATCAAAAGAGTGGATAAACTCTAAAGAATAAGATAGTGAATAATTAGAGCATAAGAGTCATCCAAACAACTTTAAGAGTATATAAGTTCCAGTGAAGTATGATTAATATAATATCAAAATAATTAAGAAACACTAGAAAGGATGATGTTGATAAAAAAGAAGTGTTTGCATTGAATTATCAGTTATAAACATTGTCATATTGTATTACCAAAGTCATCTTGTGGAAGCTTAAGCATAAAGATTATCAAAGTCATATAATAATTACAAGATGTACCAAGGCATATATCATATAGATTTCACAAGACAAAATCAAACTGAATCATTCCAAGATCAATATACGTTCCAACCTTTTAGTCATATAGATATCTCATTGAAGTATAAGATGTTAGAACACAAAACAAGGTGTTAACCAATTTAAAACAGATTTTGCATGAAGGTTTCAAAATGATAAGATAGAAAAGAGTTTTATACTCCCCCTATCTAAGGTAATGTGAGCTTCCACTTCTTCCTTGCATATATTTAAAGCTTCTCTTATATGTACACCTAAAAGTTTTCAACAGATACCAAGTGCACATATATGTAGCAATAATTAGAGCTTGCTTTAGAAAATTTCATAAAATTCCCTTTTAAAGCTTGCATGTGTTCTCTTCCTTTTCTTTGACATCATAAAGATGGGTTAGTATACCAAATAGCACCAAAGAAAGGATAAAGAAGAAAAGCATAAAAATATAGTAATTTGAAGCATAAATGCTCATGATCTTACTCCTTCATTTGAATCTCTTATGATGTATTGCATAGGGAATAAGAAATGATGCCTCCACTCTCTTGGAAGATTTATATTTATTTTGGGTATTTCAAGTTGATTGAAGGCTTGCATTATATCTTTTCAATTTTTGGTGTTGTAGCTTCTATTGAAGTCTGTCTTAGAATATCTTGTTGACAGGATGTAGGATCTTGTTGACTTGATCTTTGAGCAGAATCTTTAAACTTTTCTAATGCTGTAGAATCTACTCTTTCTGATTAATACTTTCAGCCATGTGCAGACTTGTTACATCTTCATCATCTATATTCACAACTTTTCTCATGGAAGAATTAGTTCTATCAAATAGCATGTCAAGTGTTTCAAAGCTTTAAGAACAAAAGATTTCTAGTTAAGTTAACCAAAAGATCAAATGACTGATTTATCAAGTAAGTTTCATTATTTCAGGCAACTAAAATAACTCACTGATCATAAACATTTCAGTACTTGGTTAACTAGGATATAAAATTAGTTAAGTAAAACATATAACAGAATCAGCACCCATATTTAATAGCACTTTCAGGATAGTTCCAAATATTCAGTCAAAGATTATAAGAATATTTCAAGTATGAAGGACTTTCACTCTTATGAAGTAGTTAACTTTAAATACACAAGTGAATAACTCTAACAAACATTATGGATAGATAACCAAAAGAAAATATAGTTAATTTTAAGTTAACACAAGGCAAGCAAGTTTTATAAACATATAGATAATCAATTTTGCTACAAAGCTTTTGAACAAGAATAACTGGAGCTAAAAAATAGTTATCTTCAACTTAAACATATTCAACATGTATTTCTTATCAACTTAAACAAATTTCATGGGATGAGATCAGTCACACAATTTTTCTGTCATACCTTCGAAAATTCATAACTAAATCCAAAAAAATCGAAACCCAGCAAACTTTACTATTCCAGAAAGCTTTGGATGTCTACCCAATGGTAAAAATAATTTTAGCTGATGAAGCATTAAAGGAAGAACATTTGACATCTGAAAAAGCTACTAAGGTCACTGCTATCTGGATTAATGATTCAGATTACTGATATGAAGTTTAAAAATCTGTAACTAATTCTAGAAAAATTGAAATCATGCATTCTTAGCCATTATGGAAAGCTACACATGTTAACTTTATGGTAAAAATAGATTCGGATCAGAGCAAGCATGTTCATATATTGAAATTCAATGGAACAGTGACTCAAGTCATGCTGCACTACTGCTACTGTTTCCGAAATTTGAAAATTAATATCTCTTAGATCAGACCTCTAAATGAGGTGCTTCTAGTTATTACAAGTCACTGTAAATGCCTAATTTCTGCCTATAAATTTTTGTAGCCATTGGACTACGTTTGCCCCTCAGATGACACAATTTCACAACTGACCAAATGAACAGTACTGGTATAAATCTGAAATTCTGATACCAACTTTGAAAAATTATAGAAAATTTCACAGACTTCCAAATGACCTGATCTTTAGCTTCCCAAAAATATCTAAGCAAGATCTAATTGCATGCAAAATTTCAAGTTAAGCAGAGGTCATTTGGTTAGATGTTGCCATAGCTCAAGAATATAGCACTTTTGGTTCCAACAAGAGGCAAATTTGGTCCAAATGAGCCATTCATTGTTTCATACCCATTTGAGCAATTTGGAAAGCATAAATATAGCATAAATAAATCTCTCATAAGGTCTGAACTCTCATGCAACTCAAATTCATCATGCCACTTCCATAAATATACATGCACAAGTAGGCTCCCAAGTGGTCAAAATGCACATTTCTATTCATTTAACTCTATTCATGATTCATAGACTAACTTTACATAGTTTTACACTTGTTCAAAGTGTCATGGCTCAAAAATAACCTATATATACTTTGACATTCTAGACCTCCTAAAACAACAAAAGATTGAATAAATCACAACAATATAATTGATCATCATTAAGCACAATAAAATGCATAAGAATATCATCACTAATAATTTATTCAAATTAATAATCTAAGGATATGAGTTATGATCAAAATATTTATTAAAGACAATATATTTATAATGAATGCAATGCCTATACCTAAGGTTATAAATGATATACCTCAATGAATATCAAATATAGTAACATATTGATACCTTGACCTTGGTACATGAGGAATGCCTTTTTCTCACATTCCACTTGTCATTATAAAGATTAGACTTTGCAAGTTTCACTTTATATACTTGAGAGTTGGGCAGTTCCTTCTTCTTTGGATCAATTTGTCCATTCTTTTTAAAAGTATTCTGCACAGTTAAAGCACTAAAAGGATATTTTGGTACCCAATTTATCTTGGGTCCTACAAAGTTAGCTTTTTCTTTTTCATGTGCATAAGTACCTTTAGGTATCCATAAAACTTTAAAACAAGCATGTTGATTTTTCTTTAGAGCACAATTGTATGATATATGTTCATTTCTACAACAATAAAAACATTTCACAAAAGGACTAAAGACTTTTGAAATTAATTTCTTATAGGGTTTAACCTTCTTAGAGAAAACAAAACTCTTTTTATCCAAAGCAACTTTCAAATATTCTTTTTCTTGTTTTAGAGTTGCAACTTGCTGTTTTAACAGTTCATTTTCTTTCTTTAACTTTTGAAAATCTAAGATATGATAATTTTTAATCTCTTGAAGTAAAACTTTATTTTCTGCCATAACCCTTTTTGATTCATTTTTCATAATATGAAGACTTTCTTCAAGTTTAGATTTTTCTCTACTAAGTTCCTCATATTTTGAAAACAATTCTTGAAAATCAATGAAAAGTCCATTAAGAGTTTTTCCTAATTCATCTTTACTAAAAGAAGTTTCGAATTTTACCTCATTGTCTTCGGTAGCCATAAAGCAGAGATACTCCATTTTTGCTTCTTCATCATCCTCTGTATCCTCATTATCTTTCATTTGGAAGAGCTCATGTTGATCATGGATGAGCACATTAATCTTATTTTCCATAGTGTTACTAATTCTTTCATAAGTTGCTTCCAACTGATCCTATATTTCTTTAGCTGTTTCACACCTTAAGATCTTGTCAAATTCTTGCATACTCACAGCACAATAAAGAGTATTGATAGCACGATTATTTGCTTGGATAAGCTTTATGTCATCTTCATCCCATTCACTCTGCGGTTTTTTGATTGTTTCTCCCTTATCATTCTTCTTTGTAGGAAACTTTGGGCCATCCCTAATAATTTCCCAAACTGGATAACCTTTAGATTGGATGAAGATCTTCATATTTGCCTTCAAATGGATGTAGTGATCTCCATTGAAGCAAGGAGGTCTTGTTGTAAAAGAGTCTTCAAGAAAGTAGGATCCTTCATGTTGTTGGTTCATCATTTTCTGCATAAACAAGGATCTTTTCTCTTGGCTGTAAAGCACAAATCAAGTGACCCGCTTTGATACCAATTGAAGAATGCACCTAGAGGGGGGTGAATAGGTGCTCTTGCAGAAAATTAAAGAATTAAACACAATTAAATCAATTATACATAAATATCAAATGATTTCAATAAAAGACTTGATAAAGAGTACTGGTGTGGAAACCTTGTAGTCAAATTAAGATCTTGTCAACAGGATCTTCTAAAAGATAACTAAAAAGTAAAGATCAAGGAGATAAAACAGGACCTTGTCGACAAAGTTTTAGCACAGAGACTGAAACAGAATAAAAAGCAAAGTAAAGGGAGAAAAACACCAGATATATCCTGGTTCGGTCCTCAAGACCTACGTCCAGTCCCCTTGATATACAACAAGGGATTTCCACTATAAAATCAGAATGTACACCCACGGAATCTAGGTTTCCAAGCTCACCTAGAACTTTTACAATACTTGAGTTTTACACAAGCTTACCCAAAACTTTACCACACTTGGGTTTTACACAAGCTTACCCAAAACTTACCACACTTGGGTTTTACACAAACTTACCTAAAACTTACTTTCCCCACACCTATGAAAGATTTACAGAATAATGATATAATAATATGTTTGAAATCCTTATCAATAAAGGATTGCAATAAGCTCACTTTCAAAAGCTCTCACAAGCTAGATTTATCTAGAAACTAAGCTCAGAAAATCTAAGATGAGGAGAACAATATAATATAACTTAGCTCCTTTTTGCTTTTGTTCTCTGGTGCTGTACGTTGCCTGGTGCGTTCTTTATGTTCTGTGTTCTGTGCTGCTGAAACAGACCTTTTACATATATATATAAGCAACAAAATATAGCCGTTACTCCATCTCCCTCATTTTTTTTACCGTTTGAAATCAGTAGGACTTGAGTAGCAATGAGGGGCTGAACGTTTGGCATTCTTCCAGAGAAACAGAGGGGCTATGCTTGACTGGCTCAGAACTTCTTTTACCAATATTTCTTTCTGTCAGAATTTCTAGGAGAGTGGGTAATGTCCAGGAGAGTGGGTATTATTTCTGCTTTCAAAGAGTTGACTCTGAAACATGGCAAAATAGCTTTTAGCTTTTCAGAGCAGCAGAGGCAGAGCTAAGCTTCCTTTTCTCTTTCCACAAATTTGCTTCTGTACTCTTTATCTTTCTTGCTCTGTTTTTCTCTCTCCTTCGATGAAGCTTTCTGACTATATGTGGGATGGACTTTTGCTCTCATTTTATGGCACCAGATTTTACTGGTTTGATAAACTAGAGATTGCAAAAGAATTTGTGCGTTTTGGTTTCCCATATTCCTTCATCTCCAACAATGGTCTTTGCCTCTTCATTTTTGTTGCTCTTTTCATCTTTCTTGCTCTTCTCTTCTCCTTCGATACAGCTTTTCTGATTGGTGTGGGATGGATTTGTCAAAGCTTCTTTTTGCTTTTACTTTATGGCACCAAGTTTCTTTATTGTTTTTTGAGCTTTTGCTTTTTCATTGTCCAATACTTATTTCACTCTTCAATGCATCATTTAATGTTCTGCAAAAGTAAAAAGGTGACTCTCTAATATAATATATAAATAACACAACTTTTGAGACTTTAATACTTGTATAAATTTTAACTTCAGAATTTTATTATCATCAAAATAATTAACTTAAGATCTTGGAGCTAACAAATATTACCAAAGACCTACGTTGAATCCTTCATCGGAAAGGGTTGAGGCATTGGTAATGTTACTTGCTGGTGGTTTGGATCCTCACCGTTGCTATTGTCGGCCAAAGGAGGGGGAAGGCGAGGCATTGCTGGTGGTCGGGTCAAACTCGAAGGACAATGGCTGAGACGTTGGCGTTGCTACTTGCTGATGGGTTCATGACTTCCTCTCTCTCTCTCTCTCAAACTTTGTATTTGAACTTCAGAGATGGACATGACACTGAACGCGGAAGGCAAAGGGAATTGACATGACATGAAGAAACGGAAAGTCGATACTTTATATGGTTAAACAATGAAAAAAAAAGACAAGTTAAATTGAGTCGAGTTAAAATAGCCTAAACTATCATGTAAGTTCATAAAATGCAAATTCAATCCACCAAAATGGTAGATTAAATAAGTCAGCCAGCCAATGAGTTTAGCTAATTTTGATAGATTTACTTACATGCTACTAAAAATTTATTTGTTTGAGGTTAGATATATAAATTCTCTTATAAATATTTTAAGGATTAGGCTTGAGTTTAAATAATATGATTCTCACTTTATTACAAGCATGTAAATCTATAGATATATATATACACACACACACGTGTGTCTATAATATTCATGGATATTTAATTTTCTTGTCCTAAAAATACATTTGAAAAATCAAACTTGTATATGTTTTGAAAATTTCAAGACATCCATTTACGTTATTTGGTATTATTGAAATTGGAAAAACTTTTTGAGATCCTTATGGTGGTTCAGAGTTTGCATTACAAATGATTAATAGACTTTAACAACAATATACAGTCTTTTTAACCAATAGCCGGCAAGAACAGATCATAGCACGTCTTCTGTGTCCATAGGATGCTGATTCACCACGTTTAGAGCTCGGTTAGTACACAAAAATTTAAAGATAAAAATAGAGATGGAGAGTAAAAAATCAATTTTATAAATAAAAATATTTATAATATTTTTATTTTTTAATAATTAAATAATAATTATAAAAATAAAAATGAGATTTTTTTATTTTTATTTTTTTCCTTGCTCTTTCCAAAGTTACCGGACAGATGTAATGCTGACACCTAGAGAATTCTATTTTGGGTTGGTCAAAAGAGGCATCGAATTTTGATTTCGTTTTACTTTGATCATGCAATATTCAAGAAATGTGTTTGGATGAACAACTTTCATTAACCAGGCCTAAGGTCATTTTGAAGGCCACTAAATATACCTTATATTTTATTATTTAATTGGAGTTGGATGTTAGTTGTTAAGCTTATCCTATCTTTATATTTTTGTTTACAAAGTCACATCTGAGACTCAACTACCACTAACCTTAAACCTTCTTTAAAAGTAAAGCTTCATTTAGTATACAAAAAATTTAATAATAAAAAAAAGTTAAATAAAAAATAAATTATTTTTGATACAAGTAAAAAAGCAAATATATTATATTTATATTTTTTTTATTTTGTTAAAAAAAAGAATAGAATAGAAAATAATAAGTAAAAAAGACAAAAATATCCTTGGTTCAAAAAATTCTAAACGAGATGGTTGATATATATATAATTATAATTAATTAATAATTTTTATATAATTCTTTATATTTATAAATTATCATTTTAATATAATAAAAATAATTTTTTTTATAGTTTACATATATATAATAATTTAATTTATGTTAATTTATTAATATGTTTAAATATATATCACAAAATACAAATAATAAATAACATATATATATATATATATATAAGCAATGCATGTAAATGCATTATTAGATTTATAAGCATTGCCTCCAATTGACCAATTGGTGGGATGAATAATTTTTATATTAAATTTATAATTAGTTTTACATAATTTATTATTTTTAATATTAAATATTATTAAAAATAATAAATAAATAAATAAATTTTGACCAGATTACTGGTGTTTTTTGACTTTTGACTTAATTTTAGTCAAAAAACATTATTTTTTTATTAAGTTTCAATAAAAAATTTCTCACTGATAATTTGGTTAGGCAGAACAATGTTTTTCGATTGAAAACATTAAATTTCAATAAAAAAATTTTTATTGATAGTTTAGTTGGACAAAATTGACCAAAATTCAATTGGAAATTTTGACAACCAATATAATTTTTTTTTTCACATTTCAATGTAAAATTTTTTTAATAAAATAATAACTTTGAAAAGTATGTCAATTTTAATATTAAATAATAAATACATTAAAATTATTTTTATTTTTTTATATTTCAATATAAAATTTTATTTTATAAAGTAATAAATTTTGTAAAAAACATGACAATTTTATAAAGTACAAATAACAAGTGTAGAAAAGTTATTATGCATTTACTTGAAAATCTCGCACAAAAAAGACAAAAGAAAATGCACTGTTTCGCTCTAATATTGCTACTTTCTATTTCCGTCTTCAATTCCTATAACCAAACACATTTTATAATGGATTCCTCTTCACTTTCACTTTCCGTCCTAATATCAACATTGCTGTCACAATTTGAATCATCTCAAATTGTGTTAGTCATTGAAGTACTACAGTGTAAAAAAAAATTACTTTTTGTTTATTAAATTCGCTTAAAGTACATTTGTATCTAACATATTATCAACCAAAAACAAATTAAAGACATTGATCTTGCACGTTGCACTAGCATTAGCATCAGTGCCAAAAACCATTGTAATTTTCAAGTTCTTCACTTTATTTTTCACCCTCTCTCCTTTTTTTTTTTTTTTTCATTTCTTTGTTTATTTCAAACCAACAAACAAGATGGGGAATAAGATTTTCACAGTGGTAGATCACTAAGCTCTAGTATCCCAAACATTATAATAATGGCAACTCTTTTTTAAGAATACACAGGGATATTGAATTTTGACCTAACTTGGTGTTTAGCCTAATTTTAAATAAGTTTTAAAATTAAGGTCTATTGCTTGAACCTAATTGGACTAAATTATTATTAGATAACTTGATTTTATTTTATTTTTTAAAAATTTACTATAAAAATTATAAAATGATCTCCACAAAAATAAAATTTTCTAAAGTTTTTGTAAAATTATATTTTACCTTTAAAACAAATTAAAATTTTTATTTTTGCCCTCATAAAAAAATATTTTTAAATTATTTTATTTAAACTATTTGATCATGTTGAGCCATATTGACTTTTATAATTGACTTGGCGTCTGACCTTACTTGGTTTTTTTTTTTTAGGCCCAACTTAATATGGCTTGATTTGGCCAAACAATATTGACACATCATATATTCAAACCTAATGTACACCCCTAATCTCTTCTATCTTCTTTCTTTACATTTTCAATTTCTATAATAATACCAAATATTTGAGGTAAGGTGAGTATTGATTTTTTTTTTTGGATAAAAACTCCCAAATTTTGACTTTCTCCTCTCAACATTTTTTATTAGATTCATCTTTTTAGTCTTTCTTAGTATCTTCTCAATATACAAATTCTATAAGATTTCAGAACCATGAAGTACAAGTTTCAAATTGTTCGGACCACTCAAATGGTTTAGTTTGCGTGATTTTTATTTATTTATTGATTAGTTTGGGGTTTTAATAGATTGGAATCATGGTTAAACTACTTATTTTTCAATCCAATCAACTCATTTACTTCAATTTTTTAAATATGGTTATTTAAGTATTCTATATTTTGTTGTGATTTTATATAAACAAAATTTACATAAATAGAGTTTTAATATGAAAAAATGTGTTCACTTTAAAAACTCTTTTAGACAAATGACTCTGAATTCAGGAATTTAAAATTTTAATAAAATTAAAAAATTTCACTACTTAAATATAATTTTAAAAATAAAATTATAATATTTTATCCGCACCTTATCGCTAGACATTCCCACCATACATCCTCACAGACAAAATCGAGTATCGATGTAATTGCAATGACCATCTTTAATTTTCATTCAGCAACAGTAAAAAAAAAAACAGGCAAAATAATGATGACGATGATGATTCTTTGCTCGAGTATTAAGCATCACAATTTCAAAAGGGTCTTTGCCCAGCCTCACCAGCTAAGAAAAACGGACCGAAGATGGTGTAATGAGTCATCAGCGATTGGAAGGTACTTTGCTTAGGCAGGCAAATCAATATTTACTGCAGCCCACCTTCCTTACACTTTCCTCAGACTTCATTAGCAAAGCCAATTTAACTTATTACAAACAAAACAATCCCAATAATGATCACTTTTCTTTGCGACTAAACAGCTTTCAAACCAAAACCTTGTCCTCAAATGCGCCCACCATGGCTTACGAATCACCCAACCCCGACCCCCCTTTTTCCTCCTTATAAACCTCATTCTCCTTCCTCTCATCGCCCTCTCTGAAATTTAAAAATCTGCCATCTCTCTCTAATCTCTGATTCTAAGTCATTTCTCTGTTTTGACTAATGGATTCCTCCACTCTGTTTCTCTTGTTCATGCTCTTTATTTCATATTCATCAATTTCTACATCAGAAATGGTTCTATTGCCTCTAAGACACTCCGTTTCCCAAACTCAATTTAACAGTACCCACCACCTCCTCAAGTCCACCTCCACTCGCTCCGCCGCTCGCTTTCATCACCAACGCCGTCTCAGCCACCACCAAGTCTCTCTCCCACTGTCTCCCGGCAGTGATTATACTCTTTCCTTCAATCTGGGATCTCACCTTCCCCAACCCATCACGCTCTACATGGACACCGGCAGCGACCTTGTCTGGTTCCCTTGTGCTCCTTTCGAGTGCATACTCTGTGAAGGCAAACCCAACCCTTCTCTCCACACCAAACCACCCAACATTTCCCGAAGCTCCGCCGTTACATGTAAATCCCCAGCATGCTTGGCAGCTCACACCTCTGCCTCCTCCTCCGATCTCTGCGCAATGGCTCGATGCCCCTTGGAAACTATCGAGACCTCCGATTGTTCTTCTTTCTCATGCCCACCTTTTTACTACGCTTACGCCGATGGAAGCTTAATCGCTCGCCTCTATCGCGATACCCTCTCCGTCTCACTATCCTCCCCTTCTCTGCTTCTAAAAAACTTCACATTTGGTTGCGCCCACACCACCCTCGCCGAACCCACTGGGGTTGCCGGGTTCGGCCGTGGCTTGCTTTCTTTGCCTGCACAACTAGCCAGCTTGTCTCCTCAGCTGGGTAACCAATTTTCTTACTGTTTGGTCTCTCATTCCTTTGATCAACAACGCGTTCGCCGTCCGAGCCCACTCATTATCGGCCGTTACAACGAGAAAGAGAAGGTTGATAGTGAGGCGGCTGAATTTGTGTACACATCCATGCTTGAAAATCCTAAGCATCCGTATTTTTACTGTGTCGGACTCGTGGCAATGTCCGTGGGGAAGAGAACAATCCCAGCGCCGGAGATGTTGAGCAGGGTGGATAACAGGGGAAATGGTGGTATGGTGGTTGATTCAGGTACGACCTTCACGATGTTGCCGGCGAGTTTGTACAACTCGGTGGTGGCCGAGTTCAACCGCCGAGTTGGGCGAGTTCACAAGCGTGCGGGTGAGGTAGAGGACAAAACAGGGCTCGGGCCGTGTTACTACTTAGAGAAGGTAGTGGGAGTCCCGACCGTGACCTTGCATTTTGTGGGGAATAATTCCAGTGTGGTGTTACCTAGGAAGAACTATTTCTACGAGTTTTCGGACGGTAGTGATGGAGTGAGTGAGAAAAGAAGGGTGGGGTGTTTGATGCTGATGAACGGTGGAGATGAGGCAGAATCAAGCGAGGGACCAGGGGCCACGCTGGGTAATTACCAACAGCAAGGCTTTGAGGTCGTGTATGATCTGCAAAATCAGCGCGTTGGTTTCGCGAGAAGGCAATGCGCGTCGCTTTGGGATAGGCTGAACTCGAACTAGTGTGCGCCACCATGGGTTTCAATCACGGGTCGGGTCTCCTGAAATGGGCTGAACTTCATTAATAAGGTGGGCCTTTGGGCTGTCTATGTCATGTATGTACTTAGGAAGGGGTTTCTTTTGCTTCTGGTATTCATTTTTGTAAATAACTAAATATCCACCTACCATGGCACTTTGTATGAAACGATGGATACAGGATGCAAAAAGTGAAGTGTGAATAGTTCAAAAGTTATTACATTAAAATTATTGTAAGTCAACCTAACTAATTGAGTGAAGTAAATAATAAGGGATGTTTCCTTGAAAACAAGTGGTGCGTTTCGATTGGTTATGGGAAGTAGCGTTTCCAATAAATGGAATTGGAAATTGACAATGGAGTTCCTAATGAAAGCAGCTATGGGAAAAGAACCATACATATAGATAGATGCCAAGCAAAGAAAGGATTCGAGTGGCCAGCTCTAAAGAGTTGAGAATAAGGGTGGACAAAATCAAATCAAATCAATTAAATTAAATTAAATTAAATTAAATTGTCAAAAATTAATTAAAAATTAGTTTAATTTGATTTTTGTAATTATAAAATTAATTAAATTAGTTCAGTTGTCGATTTTCTTTATATTTGGTTCGGTTAACTGAACTAAATTGAACCATTAAAATTATAATTAATTAAAATTTAATATTTTGTTTCTTTTTATATTAATGGGATCTTTTGTCAATTAAATTTGTATCAAAGCTACATTCTTTATATAATTCACGAAATATATAAATTATTTATATTATTTTATTATAAGATATTACTCTTATTTTTTTTCTCATTTTTAAAAGCTTATTTGTAAATGTATGAAATTTTTTTAGATAAATATATATAAATAGTAAATTATTTTAAAGTTATTATTGGTCAAAATTTTAAGATATGTAAAATATTAGAAGTTAAATTCTACATATTATAAGGAATAAATTTTTTTTAAAAAAATTACTTTTAGACAAAAAAAAAATCAAATCGGACCAAATCGAATAAAACTGAATCAAACCGATTAAAATTTAAAATCAACCAAGTCCAATAAAATACTAAATTGATTAAGTTAGTTCAATTTAATTTTTTTTCAAAATTAAATCAAACCAAACTTTTGAACATTCCAAAACCATCCTGGTACTACGATTGTGTACATATTTTTATGTAAAGGTCATCTCAGTTCAGGTCATTTTGAGGACAGACTAAAGTCCTAATATGACCTAGCGTGCTCCATCAGCCAAGAAATGGATTAAAAAAAGTGGCGCTGCAGCAGAAAGACAAATGATAGTTTTCTTTGCTTTTTTATTTATGTCTGCAGCTTATGGATTTTGAAATTGCTTCATCTCCCCCCCCCCCCCCCCCCCCATAAAAAAAAAAAACCGATGACATCCTATATTAATAAACCATACTTAACGACTTTGAAAATCGATAAATGTGTAATGGTTTAATTTTCCAACAAAATTGAAGGATAGTTAATATGAACAAACAAACAAAAGGGATGTTCACGGGAAGATTTTGGTCGTTTAAAAGGAAAGAAAATTGAAGTGAAGGATATGATGTAAAATTGGGGGTAAAGGACGTATCTAGATTCAAGATTTCGATGACCAATTTGCACAAGTTGATGTCTTGCTTTTGTCCATAGTTTTGTCAGCCTGTATCAAAAAGGGACACATAGAAAAGGTGGGGGAATTCACGGACAGCATACCGTATAAGACCATGCTCATCTTCCTCACATCAATTACGCACTTTTTGACTCACTCCTGTAGCCAGCTGTGCATGAGCTTAACTCTGGCTCCCTCATAAAATCTCTTCTCACTCTTAACCATATCTATTATTTGTTCCCATACATTGCCTATAACCTGGGTAATGCACATATGGACTCATTTGAAGGATGGTGGCGTTCATAAGCAAAAGAAAGTCAAATAGTTAACTATGAAAAAAAGTCAAATAGGAAGAAATTCATAAAGATTATCTTTCATATATATGAAATTAAATAATAATATTAAAAATAAAATGTCAGATAGTAGAATTTACCGATTTATTTAGTTTAATGAAATTTATTTACAAAATTTTTAGACCTAAGAATCTCCGACCCAATGAAATGCTTTACGGTGATGACGTGGAACCAGGACGGATGGCTCCCCACGCCAGTGGCTTAGGTTTTGAGAATATGACGTCATAGGACGAGGGTTCAAATCTGAGCAAGTTGAAGCAGACACTGCTTCAAAGTCTGGATACAGCTAGCTTACCTGTCCCCACACGTGTGATTATAATTCCAGATGCTTCTCTATGCTCGTTCCCATTCACTTACTAGCACGAATGGCTTATCCATTCCTTGTTTTTTTTTTTTTGCCGACCTTATCCATTCAATATGATTGTGGGCAGCTGAACATTTTACGGCAATCATTGTTTCGAGTGAAACTAAAATAATTTCACCTGATTTCCTGGTGAAAAATGAAGCATGTTCTCCCATCAAATCATCGTTTTCTCGATTTTTTACATTTATCTTGCCGTATCACATCTCAGCATTAGGCATCCATAAATAAATGCAATAATTACTACGATTGCCCAATTAATGTTCATAAATCTTGTTAACTAAGTTTAAATCATGTTTCCAGTATGGACTTAAGACGATGAAATCCCTTCATGTGCATTTTAAATCATGCAATTTACAATTGGTCTAATGCTGTATCTCGAATGTTTTAGGCAATCTTTTGGATTAGTCAGTCTTACTCCAATCACCAATCTTATGCATATAAATAATGATTCAAATCCTACATGCGCTTCATCTTTATTTATCCCACTTAACCATCGTCTGGGGTGTCTTTAGATTTGCCTATCACTTTATTTTGGTGCGAACATACAAGGCCACGCTTGGCAATATCTGAGCTTAAAAATGTAGCAAGGATGAGAATAAGGTACGACCCATGACTGAAGATATTCAGTCTTCATCCATACATGCAATATTTGACCCTTGATGAGTAGTTTTTTGGTCATGTTTTCTCTGTTTCCTTACAACCCCCACGTCATGATGAATACATCTAGAGAAGATGAAGTGTATTGTGCAGAAAAACAGATTTTCAAACAGTAAAAGTTAATGTTTGCAATAAAGTAATCTTGAAAAATATTATGGCAGCAATTAAATTCACAACAACTTAAAAACGACACCACACTTGAAGGATAAAAAATTGAGTAGAAAATCTAACCAGTTAACTAACACAAAATGCAATCAGCAGTTGACTATTACAGATAAAAAACTAAACCAATTAACTAACATAGAATATTAAACATTGTAACTTGGTAATACAACAAAACTAATACATCACAGAAAACTAGAAACACTAAGATAGTTTAATATTGGTAGAATTTCAAACACTTCAGATTTAATTCTCAATGTTATAAGGTAGATTCAGAACACAAGATAGCAATAAAATCATACTCAGAATACAAACCAATTAACTGAAACAAAGATGGATAGAATGTGAAACACTATTAAGATAGTAACGCAAGTGACCCAAATAATCAATAAATCAATTCAATAGAAAAGTTTTGAACCAATCAATTCATTGTAACAGATTGATAATCAATATAAATGCAAAACAGTCAATCAAAAGATGATGATGCAAAAAATAGAGAAGAAGGCATAAAAGACAATATTAGAAAATCTTTTTAGTTTGACTAAATTCGCCTACATCTAATTTCTTTAAATTTTAAGGAGTTTTCCTCAATTCAAGATTTACAACAGTTACAATAAATGATTTTATTCATACTCACCCTCAACCCTAAGTTTTGACTCACTTAAAACTTCATAATAATTGAAGTTTTACATAAACTCATCCAAAAATTTTAGTATTAAAGTTTTACATTTAATTCACCTTCAACTACCTCTCTGCGCACTTAAAAAAGATTTCTAAATGGAATGAACGAGTTTGATAACTCTTACTGGAAAGGAATTACAAGTCAGAACACTATAACAGCTCTCACAACAAAATAAACCAAAAACTTGGCTGAAGAACGATGTTTAAAAATGTAGAACAGAAGCTTGACAATGAACTTCGAATTTTTCTCTTAATCTACTCACTTTGCTTTTGATATTTGAAGCTTTTATATGGTGAAGCCTTTAAATAGCCGTTGGGAGCTTGCTTTTTGTGTTTTGCAACTTTTCTGGTTGACCTGATTTTCTGAGTTTAGTAGCTTAATGTGCAGCAAAGGAGGCTCGATGCTTCATTTAGCAAATTTCAGTTTTATGCAAGGAGGAAAATAGGCTTCAACCGTTCAACGTACAGGAACTTCATTATTTGCATGATTTCCCATCTGCAGAACATTGAAAATGGAGACTGGAGTGAGGCTAGATTTAACTATTAGCACTTTATGTGTAGATGTACAGGTAGTTAAAAAGTCGTGGGACTTACAATAAAAAAAAAAATAACATACAAGCTGCAAGGAAAAAAAAAAAGGTCATCTTGTAATACAAAGCCTTGTTTGTGTGTATTGATGCACCAAAACAGCCATTTGAGATGGGGAGAATCTTCAGAAAATTTTCTTGCTTTCTTCCTTTTTGTGTTATAATATAATAAACTGAACCGCTTTAACAGTTGATTATAAAAGCTCTCTGCTCAATGTACGGTTGTAATGCACAAAGTTAAAACTTGTTGACTTAAGTGTTTTGAGCAAAAAAATTGCTTTAGAATGTATCTGGACCATTTGGCTCTATTCTAACTTTTCCAGTGACATTTTCGCCCAAGGGAGTAAATCGTCACATGCATCTTCTCCTAAAATAAGTAAAATCACTTAATAATTTTTATAATATTGTAATGTTTTTTCTTATAATCAAAATCATTTAAAGATTAATTGCGAAGCCTTAATGCCAACTTGTTGGCTTAAAGAGAAGCGTTACACTCTTGCAAACATTTCGATAATCAAGTCAAAAAACAACCTTAAAGGACAGAGTGATTGAAGAACCTAAAGCATATCTAATGTACGCAGCCTCATATAGCTGAAGGTTAGAGGTAGAAAGGTAATTCTAAGGATGAAAATGATGACGTGATAGGGGGCCACATGATGGTCCCTAACAGGTTCTTGCACAGAGACGGTTATTAGTAATCCTATAACTTCGTGGTGGTGCATGCGCACACAAGGGTTCCTCATGCAAATCGTGCTTCTATTCTTCGTGAATGATTGAGGTGCCATGCAGGTGCTCTGAGTTTCATGGATCGCATTTGACATCTTGGTCTGGGTCGGATCTAAGGGTTGGGTCTGGGTTAGCTAGATATTCATCACCCAATCACTGGCCCAAAAAACAAAAAGGGCTATTCTCCCGTGTCAATTTGAGGATTTTAACAACGTTTCTCCTTTTTTTTATACGCTGTCAGGCCAGAAGAAATACTAGTTTTTAATATATCATGGGCTAATAGATGGGCTATTAGTTCACGACAATGGATTATGGGAGCCCAAATAAGTTCTGTTTTAGTGAAGATAAAAGGCCCAACACGATATGATACCCCAAATGAAGCAGGGATACATACATACATGCATATATATATATATATATATGTATGTGTGTGTGTGTATTCCACCATATATATGCATACATACATACATATATATATATATATATTTTCCACTGGGCGTCCCGGATGCCCAAAATAAAACTTCCTTTCTTGTTTTCGCGGTTTCTTGGAGAGCAAGCGTTCGAGAAATGCAAGCAAAGCATGGTATTGGATCCTTGCCAACCGCGTTTCATGCATCTCTCTCGTTCTTTTTTACAACGCCCCTACCTCTTCCTTGTTTTCCCTCGTATGTAATTGTCCCCTTTCATTTCTCCTTCTATGTTTTCTTAGTACTTTCTGTTCTGCCTGTACGTTCAATTGCAGCCAATTTCACATTATTTTGCTCTTGAATTTCATCACGGACTTCAATGTTTTGTATATATAGTTCTTCTCATGCGTCTAAACTTTGAAGGGCTCAATCTTCTTAAGAATTGGGTGTCAACATATTAACGTTGGATTTGAATTCTTTAGTTGCCAATAATGTTGCCTAGTAGTGAGATAAATTTTGTCCCTTTATATCTTCAGTCTAATTACTGCTAGTGATTTTAATATTCAATAACTTTGTGTCCAATGTATGTTTTCAGTATTCTCTCGGTTAAAGAACGCAATCTGGTCACTGATGAAGGTGAAAGACAAGGATATAGTCATAGCAAGAGGTGCTGGAGAAGATGAATACTCATCTCCTGGTTTACAGAAATATGGCTTTGACGGAGGTAGCGATAGTAGGACTAAAATTCTTCATCCACCCATTGAAACATCTTGGGAGCTCCCTCCATTGAAACAAAAGAAGGTTACTTCTTCATCATCCATCAAGTCAGCGTTGGCTTACCCTTTAAAGTTTCGGGAGTCCCTGAAGAAACTCAGAAAGAGTAAAAGCATGCAAATGATTTTAGAAGGACCTCGTGATTTCAAAGATGAACAACTTGTTGACTCTTTCCGCAAAATGCTTTTTGTTGAGGGTCTCTTACCGCCAAAGCACAACGATTATCATACGCTTTTACGGTAAGTCATCTAACTAATTATGCTTTTTCCAAGGCAGAGTCACTTTTTTAATTTGTTAGTGCACGGGTTTAATAGTAATCACCTTTGATTTAAGGTTTCTGCGCATGAGGGATTACGATCTCTTAAAAGCCAAAGTCATGTTTCTGAATTTTCTGAAATGGCAGGAGGACTTCCGAGTAGATATGCTTCCTAAGGTGAATACATGAATCCATACATTTTCTTGTAGGATGATGTATTCTTTTCTCGTAGATTTTTTTTAAAAAAAAATTATGTTTTCAATTGCCGGACTACAACGAAAACCATCCTGATGTAGAAACGCTTCTGCTGGCCCAAAAAAGTGACCTTGTTGTTTTGATTAATACATGCTTCTTATAAGTGGTTTTCAGTTTCATATGATATGGTTTAAATTACAAATTCTGGTAAGGCTTTGGATTTGATTCTTTCAAGGACATAATCAGGAATTCAAATTCACCGAGTACACAGAAGTAAAGAAATGCTATCCTAATGGGTATCATGGAGTTGATAGATTTGGAAGACCATTGCATATTGAAAGAATTGGGATGGTGGACCTTAAAAAACTGCTGCAAGTGACCACAATTGAAAGGTTTTTGAAATATCATGTGTCAGAGCAAGAGAAAACACTAAGTGTAAGATACCCTGCATGTTCACTAGCAGCTAAAAGGCATATAGCATCTACCACAACTATCTTAGATGTAAACGGAGTGGTAAGGACATTAATCACAATTAATTAATTATGCGTTTCTGAGCTTCGTATTTTGTCTGTCACAGTTCTTTTCTAACTGTTTTGAATTTTAACGGTCCATATCAAGCTGATTTTTTGGGCTGTTGTCAGGGACTGTCTAATTTCTCCAAGCCTGCTAGATACCTCTTTACAGAAATTCAGAAGATTAACAGCAATTACTATCCTGAGGTATATGCATTAGATTCAAAATTCATTGTATGAAGATAGATTAAACGCCTGAAGCGAAGTTGAACCAATGTAGACTAGAGCTGACTAGATATTGGTTTATGAACATTTGTTTGAGTTAATTAACATAAGTTAATGTTGTTGCAGACACTGAACCAGCTGTTTATTATCAATGCTGGATCTGGGTTTAGGACGCTGTGGAAAGCAGTGAAAACCTTTATAGATGTACGCACCATAGCGAAAATTCAAGTATGGATCATTATTTTCCATCAAACTCCATCCTCAGCTCTTTATTCATCTTTTTGTAATCTCTGTGTAGCCCCTATATTAGCAAGCGAGATTACTGTTTCAGGTATTGGGTGCTAACTATCTCCATGTTCTGCTCCAGGCTATTGATCCAAGGTAACAAGAAATTTCCTTAGCTTATTTTATGACTAGACGTGATTTGTTGACATGACAGCTTATTATGAAATTGCAAGTGGATGCTGTTAAAGGGTTTTGCATAAGATATGGCTCCTAATTCCTAAATTTGGTCATCTAATTTTGCAGTAATTTGCCAAGTTTTCTAGGGGGGGAATGCTCATGTTCTGACTCTGGAGGTTGCCTGATGAGTGACAAAGGGCCTTGGAATGATCCAGAAATATTAGAAATGATTCAGGTTGTTATTTTCACTCGAGTGACACTTGTAACTTTCCAATACAGCTAGTTTCTCTATTTTTATTCCTTATCATGGAGAAATAGTTGAGAGGAAATTTTCATTTAACCTTGCAGGCAATTTCCATGAGAGGAGAGATCAATGATAGTATGACTTCAGAAGAATCGTTGACGCCCACTAAGGCATGGAATGATTCGCCTTTGAAGGCCATAATCTCGTTACTTACTACCAAATTAGCATATTTTCCTAACTTAATGAAATGTAGGTTGACAATGACTTTCAAAATAAAGAAGACCTTGCTGGAAAGACAATGGGACCAGACATTGCTTGTAAGCTGGCGTTAAGGAAAATTAATGGGTTAGAAGCTGCTCTTGGAGACGTCACTCATGTGAGTCATGCTTTTGATGATACCTCTTTTTGAAAACAAGGCAATCTAAAAGGTTAGCATATTTTCATGTTTTTGCATTATACGTGGCAGAAAATGAAGACACTGGAAGCTGCAATTGAAGACACCAAGATGGTGAGCTCAACGATTTACAAGGAATTTGTCTCTAGACTCTATCAATGTGAAATGACCTTTGGTTTTTTTCCTTTTCTTCTTTACAGGCCTTGGAAGAACTTGAACAGCATATAGAGAAGCCGACAATGTGAAACCGGTTCGTGTCCCCCCAGTGGAATAACCTGCACTATACCGATACTCTCTCAAATTTCAGTACAAATAAATATTATTTTCTGGAGGGAACGAATTTCTTGGTGATACCACTGATGCCATGGAAAAATAAGAGTCATTTTTGTGGTTTATGATAAGCCACATTTTGTTATTGAATGGACCAAGATTCATTTATTCGAATCAAGATCCTCTCTATTTACTTTTTTGTCTAATTTATTTTCAATTTGGACTGGGGAAAAAAAAAAGTGGATGGGACTTAGGCTCCATATACCCCTATCTACTCTTTTTTTTTTTTTTACCTTCCTTTCTCTAAATTAACAATAAATTGACAAAGGAGTAAATGAAAAAAATCCTTACTACGCCTGCTCGAACAGGTTTATCATAGAATGTTCTAAGAAAACTTTCGGATGGCATGGACTCTTGCGGTTCATGTAGATCATACCATCCACTTGCCATGACATAAAAACAAACCTAATGTAAAACTTCAAAATTATCTAAATTTCACATATCATGTCCCCTCCAACTCCACGTCACACTAAATTATACTTCCTGTCTTGGGCGGTTCGACGTTAAACTCACACATCCTTTGATTTACAAAGTAACCAACATTAAGATCGGCACATGCCATTTAACTAGAAATTCTGTTCCATCTTTAGGTGACCCCTAGTTTTTCCTGTAACTCAGACTGGTGGACTAGCTAACTGCTATTAAGATTAAAAGAGTTTACCGTGTATTTTTAATTATTGCCTGCATTTCATTTTATGAACAATTTTAATCAATTAGGTTATGCGATAAATTGTGTTCACTTTATCTAAAATATAGTTAAATTACAATTCATCCTCCCCTTCTTCTAAAGACTACACTCATATCTCTCTAAATTCAATGTTTAATTTACTTTAAAAAGATAAATTAACATCTTCCTCAGGTTACTTGATGTAACCGCTCTTATTTTTCATCCTGCCTAAGTTTTCTCTTTCAATCTCCCTTCCAAAAGTTATGCCTTCGTAATTTTATTTTTAATATAATAATAAAACTAATAAACTTTCATGTACAACTATTTGATTTTAAGAATATATATTATGTAGAGAATCAATTTTATAAGCTAATAAATCAATCAACTAAGAAACATAGTTCTAGGGGGAAAAAAGGATATCACACTAATTTTATTCTAGTATGTAATTCAACCTTTCAGCAAAATGGAGTAAGATTTATATAAATCACAGTACCAAAATAGAAAATTTCAGTAAACCACGACACAACAACCTCTACTTTGATTAAAGCAGTTCATACAAACTTAATCACTCAAAGGAACTAGCGGCGATGGTTTGCAAAGTGACAACTTTCAGCCTACGATATAAAGCAAACACAAAAACCGTAAGACCCAAGATATCTAAAAGAAAAGGCAGTGTCTGCACAACCAAGACATCAGGTCTCGCGAATTGCGACGGACTCACTCTATCTTAACCTGGAAAACATCCCCTCTTTCTTCCTCCTTGACCTTGGGAATCTTGATCCTGAGTATCCCATTTTTCATTTCAGCTGAGATAGAGTCGAGCTTGTACAATTTGGGTGGAATATCAAGTCGGCTAGAGTATCTCCTAACGCCATCCTCTTCTTCCTCTGATTCTTTGGCTCCCTCACCTTTCACTACCAGGGTATTCTGCTCCACCGTAATTTTGACGTCCTCTTTTCCAAGTCCAGGCATATCCATTCGTAGAGACAGAGCATTCTCATCCTCCCTCACATCCCATCCTCTCCTTGACCCTGCTCCAACGCCACGAGACGCTGCAAGAAATGGATTGTCCGTGAATTGGTCCATAAGATTCAGCATCTGCGACAAGGTCCTCGGTGGAGTAAATGGATCGAACGCATCTGCCAGTTGAAAAAAAATCGTTAACATTTCCCAGGAGCGGAACTAAATTTCCTCTGTTCCGAGAATCAAAATTATAAATTGAGATAAAAGTAAGTCAGAAAAACAGAAATAGTCTTTATCGCGTAGGGTGAAGTTCAAAGAAAACAAGTACCCGAAAAAAGGCTAGGAAAAGATTCACGGCGGCGGGAGACAGAGGAGTCGGCGCGTCGGTCAACATCAATGCTGCGGTCGTCGTCATCATAGTTGGAGGGCTGTACGTTAGTGTTAAAGGAGCGAGAAACAGAGGATGTGGAGCGAACAACAGAGATAGGGTTATTGAGAAGCCTAAAGAAAAGGGCAGGAGCGGAGCCGGTGACCCTTCTGAGAGCCATTGACATTGATGGCGGCGATATTCGGACTCAAGTGAAGATATGGAGAAGCAAGCTTCGGCGATCGGAGTTATGGAAGTCAAAAGGAGGGCGAGAGTTTAAATAAGAGGTTTTCTTGGGCGAAGGGAAACTCAAATCACGGGAGATGTGGAAGCGGGGACATGGGATGGATAGGTCTCGAGAAAGTTCGAGAATGGAAAGCCCAGGCAGTGGAAACTGATTCTAGAACTCTGTGGATGTAAATGAAAAAGAAGGAAGAAAAAACACATCCGCTTTAGTAATCTTTAGGCAAAAATCCGTGGATCGTCAACCCAATCCGCATTCTAATGGGTACGATAAAAATCAGCAGTCTCTAGATTGTTCTGACTGACTGACAGCCTTTATTTGAAAAAAAAAAAAAAAAACTCCACAGAGCAGAAGTCTTGGCCTTATAGCAGAAACTTCAAGATGCTTCTAAAATAATGGTAAAGGATGATTCTACAGAGCGAAAATTATTCACGCGGTAGAAAGTTCTAGAACCAAATATGTTCCCGTTGAAGAGTAGGGAAATAAAGCAAAGAAACTGAAAATTTAATTTTAATTAAATTTAGATTTAATATTTATTTTAAAAAATTATATTTGAATTGAAAAAAATAAATGAAACTAAAAAAATATTAAATTTATATCTAAATAATAAAAAATAAAATCAGATTTTTATTTTTATTATTATTATTTTTTATTCTCTCAATTTAAGTATACCTTTAATAATCTTGCGTGCAGTGATCCTTGTGCACAAAGCTATTACCAAGATTTTGACATCGGGAATTAGTCACATTTTCTTTTAAACAATGCGTTACTAAGCTTGTTTGGTTGAACCAAAAAAAAAACTTAAAAAAATAAAATTTTGTATAATGTGTATTTTATTTTTATAATAATTACTTAACACTACCTACTTCTTATTAATTAATTATTAAAAATAAAGACATTAAAATTATTTTTTATTTTTAAAATCATTTTTTATTTTTATTTTTATTACTAATTTTTTGCATACTAATATTACTGAGGAATGCTAATTAGAATATCTTATGTAGACTCCGCAAAATCGAAGTGGAACGAATCGAGTACGTGAATTATGCCGCCCAGGTACACAAAAAAATAGAATGATTCCTGGTAGCTTGACATGAAAGCGTTTATTCCAAATTACGAGATTAAACAGAAAAACAGGAGACTATAAAAAAACTAGCGACACCAGTAATTAATCTTTGGACAAGGTTTTTCTGTTATTTTAATCGATCCTAGAGTTCCGTGGGCCGTAGCTTATGAATAGAGATCACAAGCTATTTTTCAAATCCGGAGTCACTCAGTGAATGCTTGTGTACTCTACTGCGTTTGCCAATAACCCTACAGCGTTAAAAATGAGAATTCTTAGTGAACTCTGGTAAGAGAAACGACACATAATAGAGAAAAAGGTGAGTTCTGAAATGTCCCGGCTCGATCCACATCCTTTCGGAGAGACTTTCTGGCGGACGAGGTCATAGCACCGGGACATCAGACCATATTTATGAAACTTTGAGAATTGGTCTTTCCGATCCGGCCATTCATATCCAAAAGGTAATTCCAGCACTCTGAAGATTTATGTTATAAGTGGTCATTGTTAGTAGATAATCACTGGAAAGATAATCACAGGAAAAACCACACAAGAAAGACAACGAACGAACTTCCCTTCTTTAAATTACAAAAAGAATGCATGTTATGGAAAGCATGAGTCAGTTCGTAGTGGTCTTAGAGCAACCACAGACCCATAACTTTACCTCAAGTTTTCTACTCCAAAATGTTATCGATCCAAAAAAAAAAAAATGTAAAAACACCACTTGCTGAATTAATCTATTTCCCTTTTGTCATCATTTCTTGACTAGTCAGGAACAACACCAAATTGAGATAAAAATGTGGGGTGAAAGATTGAACACCAGAAGTGCTTAGGTCTTCTTCATGAGATACCCCATAATTATGCCAAGCAAGCCAATTAAGATGACAAACACAATCGAGACGCCACCACGATTTTTGTTGCTTTCACGCCTCAGCAGCTCCTACAGGTTGTAAAATCATTAAGAGTCTTCCAGTTTAAAAGTAACACTACATGAATCAAGGTGAAGTGTTACGGTGGCAGCAATTTTCACTTGTTAATTTAAAAAAATGCCTTCCGGAAGTGACCTAAAACAAAGTCCAACAGTAATCCTAAGGGCAGAAATTGTATGTTCCTGTTCCCACCGTATTCCATGGTAACCATACACAAAAGGCACTAGCTTTATAAGTTTAACATAATCTCAGGTTTAATAGGTAAATTGTGGAGCTAATGTGAAATTACATGCAGCACAATTAACAACCATGTACTGAACCTAGAACTCACATGCTAGGGCAAAAAAATTATGTTCCTCTGTTTCTATAATGCCAAGTAACACTCACAGGATAGATGGCTTATAATGAAAATGGGGGGAAAACAAAAAAAGACAGAACACCCTTAAAATTTTTTTGAATTTATAATAATTATTTTTCAAATCCAAGTCCCTCTACTAAAGTTCCCACAAGATGACCTGTGATTCGGTTGCTTTCTTCTACATCTAACGAAGAACATCACATGTATTTGTTTCAACCTGAATACCAAAATAATATTTATGGCTGATGACACAGACTGCCTTCCCCCAAATGAAGGAGAAGCGGGGAAAAAAAGGAAACCAGATTTATGACTGCTCAGTAAAATTAACACCAGTCTCAGTCATATACCAGGGACAACCGTTTAAAAGATTTATGACTGCTCTCCTCATATTATTTCATCTGCTTTCCCTTGAATTTTGTTCAGAACTATAATACCAAAGTAAGGAGGTTACCCCTAAAGAATTCCACTCATATTTCAGATTTACTATTCTCTCTTCGGTCACCAAAAAGAGAAAAAAAAAAAAATATAGATAAACAGTTGGACAGATAAAAGTTTTTAGTTTAAAGCCAAGTATATTTCGTTAATCACTCACCAGTTCCTGGCGAAGCTTGTTATTTAGTTGAACTGCATTATTCTTTTCCTCGGTCAGCCTTGAGATTAGAGCTTTTGCCTGCAATAAAAGCAATAAAAGTTGTCACATGGCACAAACTCTAAAAATTATACGCCTGACAAAAATCACAGCCTGTGACCAAACAAAAGAAGAAACTCATTCGTCTTCTCTTCTTCTTTTAATCCCCTAACTTAAGATTGATATGTCACAAACATTACACCTTATTGGCGCTTGAAAATATGAACTTATCCTGCAGCTCTGGTCTTCAAGGGGAACACATTATCCCTTGGGTACTACTGTCAAAATCATTGACCAGATAAAGGACAGCAGTCTAAAGCAGAAATATGCTATATAGGGGTCATGTAACATAAACCTTGTATAGCCTAGACCAAAAGTAGAGTTATAACAATCATAATTGCGCCTACAAAAATTATAACATTCATAATCATGCCTAACATTGTAAACTTGAAGCAAGATTCTTATGTGTGAATTTATGTACAAAATTAGTCTACCAACAAAATGCACTTCTATATTGGTATCAGGAAGAACAGGGTGACAGAATTTTGCACTCGTGAGCCATTTGGCAATCACCAGCAAACACACAAATGTCGCATAAATCTCAAAGTTATATGAAACTACTTACTAAAAACCAAAATAAAAAATCAATATCCAACTATATTTTATTTTCTGCAGGCATCTCTATTCTTGTGTAATCTGCCATAAACATGGTATGCATATACATTCCTTCATATTGAATGATATACAGGGAAGAGTCCTCCTACAAAAGTCAGAAACATGTACATAACAGAAACATCTGGAAACCAATTAAAATAACCATTTAATTAAAATGGGGAAATAAGGAAGCTTGGAGCCTCAAAATCTCCAATTGAGAAAAGTTGGTATCCAAACACTTGGAACACAAAATTCGTTTAATAAATTTCCTTTTGATAATGAGCTCCAAGGGAGAGTGCATGGATGCTTCTTAATAACTCATTGCGTATATCTACATCACAACTCTAACATATGATGCATGAAGTAGCTTAGAAAGCTTACTTTACTTTTACTGAAGGGGACCCTTATCCTTGGGAGCAAGAGATAACAAATAAACAAGAAAAGAAAAAGAAATGGAACTGGAACTGGGATTACAAAAACAAACCATTGACATCCAGGGCTGAAAAAAAATAAAATAAAATAAACACTAAAAATTTATGTGTATATTACTGCGAGTCAAGTAACAGAAAATACCCACAAAATAAAATACATTCTAACAAACAAGAAATTCAATTAAAGATTTTTTTTTTTCCCACCTCTGGAGATTTGTCTTGTGTCTCAGGTCGTTCAGTAAATGCTTTTGTTACCTGCAGTACCAGAAAAACAAAGGTATATTAGTTGAAGTCCTTGCATTTTTATAGGGACGAAGGAGGTTCATGAAAACCATGAAGGAGTTAAGAACCCACTGTTGTGAAGTCAGTGCTATTGACATTTCCATTTTCTGAAACAGAAGCCCTGGGTGACGATCCTTCCTCAGAACCTTCGGGAACTGGAGATGGTGGTTGAGGTGGAGAAACATACACCACTCTCAATTTGCACTCCTCGACCACATGCCCTACCTCCTTATTGAACTAACAAGCCCCACGACATAAATCTTATAATTTTACACAAAGATTTTGAAAAACAAAAACTCCAAGCCTAGCTAAGTTTTTTTGATAATTAACATGTTGTACAATACCATTTCTGCAGTGATATCCTTTGGATTGATACCATCATTTGTTTTTACACTTTGAAGAAGAAATTTATCCTTGCATTGCATATCAGGTGGAGCTTCTTTTTGCGCTTGCATGGTAACTTAAAAGAGCAAAACGTCAACAGTCATAAATTGACCATAAATCAAAACAACAAGGAAAAAAGGATGCAAAGTATATTTAAACTTTCACATTGGTACCTATAACATCACATGTAGATCGTGGCAAGACAATTCCCGTGTTTGGGCGAACACAATACTTCTTCGGGTTGGTTGTTTTGACCTGAACATGACCAAATACAAACTCAAACATGCAAATCTTGCAAGTGGCAACCAAGACTGCATTTTATCGCATAAAAACTACAACTGTGACTTGGACATTGCGCATCAACTATAAGAGGAAGTCATATTAATATCGCCAATAGTTAATATTAGGGTCAATTCAGGAGATCTTATGCCGCTGGCAGCTTATAAGATAGGCAAAGCCAAAATTTACAACCAAATCGTCCTCCGCAGACAGAAAATTCTTAAATAATCAATAGGAAGGACAAAAAGGGAACTAATTGTGCTACCTTGAAAGCTACATAGTTGTCGGTCTTATTGGACAACTGAATGGAGCATGAGATCTGCTTCTTCAGCTCAACTAAGAATAAATGAACGAAAATTCAGGACCAAAACAAACACACGAGAAAACCCTAGATAACGACAAATAGATCCACCAGAAAACAACTTACAGGGGAACTTGAGTTCGAGAGGTTCGATGCTAAGGAGCTCCCCGGTGCTCATCTCGGATCAATGGCTATTTATATAGAAAGCGTGATCTGCAAAAGTTGTTCGGGGACAACAGCGGAGGCAGCGAGATCGAGATGCGCAGAATCTAGTTCTTCTATGTTCGGGCACAGCAAGATGGGCGAATAGATCGAGAAGATGAAGATGGAGGAGGGAATGGAGGAATTGGTGAACTACAATGCGATGTTTACAGGATTTGAATATTTGATTTCCTTTTCTTTTCTATTTTCTCTGTGGTAGAGAGAGAGAGAGAGAGAGAGAGAGAGCATGAGCGTCTGAACGTGCGTTGAGACTCAAAATAATAGAGATAAAAGTTTACCCATAAAAAAAAAAAAAAGATAAAGGAAGAAGAAGCTAAAACTGCTTAAAAAAACATTAATAATTTCTAAATTTAGGCACGCTACAATATGATCACTTTAATAAAATATTATAATATGCTAAAATAAAGTAATTATTAAAATCTCGCTAGAAATCAAGGCATGTTCAACTTGGAAGGCGGGGAGGATGGAGGAAAATTTTCCCAATTCTCACGCCTGTCTCCCGTTGTGAGAGAAATGAAGTCTCCTTCCCAGAGAAAAGCTAACTGCAGAATTCACAGCTTACTGTTTTTTGTAGCACCTAATTGCAATTACAAATCTGCCAGCCCTCGGGGGCCACCCATTATTATCGGTACCAAAAACCATGGCACCCTATTCTCACAATTGGTAAGATAACTCCCTCATACGTCATTACGCGTCTAACCTTTCCCCCTCTTATTAATGTCCCATTATTGCTACTAACTCCCAGCGGCAAACTAAAGCGCTCACTTCCTATACAAATCATTATCAAATCTCTCTCTTGTATCGTGGTTTGTAGAAGAGAAGCCAGGTTACGTGGCACTTACTTGGCCATGTATCCTATGGACAGTTGAGAGTGTGGATGACTGTTTACTTTTAACTATAACATGCGTGATTATGCATACATGGAAGTGGGCTACTAATTGTAATAATAATTAATATCACCAGTAATAGTAATAAGGATATTTCCTCCTCCTTTTTTCTTTTTCCTTTGCATGCTGACAGAAAAAATGCCCAAGTCCGAGAAAAACGTGACACGGGACTGACAGTGTACCCCACGGTTTGCCTCTTCAATCATGGTCTGGATCATCAAATCAAGGGGGCTAACACTTGAAATTTTTTAAGACAAAATCCCTCGACTTCATCCCTTGATTTAAACACTGTATTACTACTCAAGTCCAAAGTATCAATTAGAATATACAAGGAGACCCAAAAATAAGCGTGACTGCACAGCCGTGAAAATAGTCAGAAGGCTAAAGGCAAAGGAGGAAACTTCAACATTAACCGGGTCCTTGGAATTTATATACAACTGTACATAACTTTGACAGCAAGGTTCTTGATAAAATGAGTAACATAATGGAATCATCAGACAAGCCAATGAGAACAGCGAGATCATATAGTGTAAAATAATAAAGGCTACTACTGCAACTAAGAAGTCAGCTTCCCAAAGGTGTTCTCGCCACTGTATGTGACATAAAGGAACCCGTCTTCATCCTTCTTCTCATCATATATAGCAGACATAATTGCACCTGAAAAATTGAGCAACCAAGCAATGTTGTAAAATGCTATTCAGGATTAGATGGCTAGAGCATTATCTTGCACGTGGAGAAGCATATAATTTGCCAAAGATTACCCGTCGGGGGAAGGACATTGTCCACAAATATAAAAATAGCCTTTTCTGCACTTAATTTGATCCTTTTGCGGATGACATAGACAAACTGTCCAACCGTCAAGTCAGCAGGGACAAGGTACCTGCAATTTTATTCACTCAGCTTGAAAGGCCATTTGAAAATGGTCACATTGGACAAAAATAACATCATTTCTACCTCAAAATCTAGAATTTGTAAAATAATAAAAGCATCAAATTACGCAGCCAGCATCATCAAGCCATACAAAAATGAAAAAATGCAAATAAATTGTCAACATTCCTTCAGAAATAGAAAAACAGTTTAATAGCAGTTTACCTAAGACAAAATCCAGGTCCTGTTATGAAATGGAGCATACATACAATAGAAGCAACAATTTTAGCTTTAATTTCCCAGGACACCATGAACTGGGATTTGGGAGTCATTAAGAAAACTCAATCACTTACTGATATCAGATAATCTTCTAATTATTGTGAATAGTCTCAGGCTAAACTCAGTACACCTTTATATATCTCTGTTGTTATTTGTCACAAAATTAAGATGTTAAATATCAAAGCCTTTCAGGGATAAACAAGAGAGAAGCGCCTGAAGATCCAGTAAGGTTGCAATTCAGAGTCAAGATCTTTCTCTATCCACTTTCCTCAGCCTATAACATCCCCTTTTTAACATTAATCTACTCTAGTTTAGAAACAAATAATGTCAAATTCACTATTACACTTACTTTACTTTTTGAAGAAACATAGGCCACGGACAGGAAATAAAATAAATAAAGTGCCAGTCTGCATGTTAAAAGAAAATGTAGACAAAATCTTACTTCTTCTTGTCAATGCTAGGGATATCACTCCTCTCTGCCTTCTCCACAATCACCTTCAGGCATATCCAAAGACAAGTAAGCAAAAAAGTAGAAATGTTAAATGTATAATGACAATGACATTTCAAGCAAAGCCAAAGCAGCAGGCAATGACATTTCAAACCAGAAATATACTTTCTATGTCCTTGACTGAAATAATATAATATATGTTTCTGCCAGAGGCCTCAAAATTAAACTATCTCTAAAAGCTGGATATAATCTCATAAAATTGAAACCTAAAAGCCGTGACAATATTATTAATACCAGAGCAAAATAATATAAAACACTAAAACAGTGCATTAATCACCATTAACCAAGTTTCTATTTATCAAATGTTGTTATTTTGCCAACAAGGGTTGGCTTAATTGGCAGGATTGAGCTCCATTGACCATAGGGCTTTGGCTCGAATCCTCATGGTGATTTTTTGTTGATAGACATCCACCAATTGTGGTGTGCCTGGCTTGGAGCTCTAACAGCCTATCTAACTCCTAAATTTGTTTTTAAACCAAAAAAAAGTTGTTAATCTAGTTTTCAATGAAGAATCAAGAATTACACAGCCTGTATACTTCTAACCCAAATTTCAAGTGCTGGTCAGCTGTGTATACTGCCAAATCATGACGTGAAAAAGAAAATAGACAAAAGTCAAAATTTACAAACAGATGAATACATTTGGAGAAACCAAACAAGATTTAAACAAGACAGCCATAATTTTGAATAGCATTGGCTCCTAAATCGCAAAACAGATGAAAGAACAATTATGCTTCTAATACAATTGTACTTTTCATCATAGATGGGGATGGCATCAGCAAGAGATAAAAAATGACTATTAGTTCTCACCGGGATCCTGTCTGGGTATTTCTCCCTAATCCGAGCAGCCTCAGCTCTTCTCTTATCTGGAGACAAAAGAAATCATTTATTTGTATATTTCTCAGCTTTCCAAACACACAACCAAAGTAATAACAGGAAGATTTCACATAAAAACCAGTGTATACCAAGATCGTGCTCCTGTTTGAAGTAACTCTTAGCCATTCCTCCTGAAATTAGCATCAAACTAGAGTCAAATCCAAGCATAATAAAATCTGCATTATTTGACAAAGGTGTAATTCGTCTATCACTTAAAAACAAGACACGCGATCTTTCAAAATAAATAAATAAATACTGATAGTCCAGTAGCCATGGTATAGTTAAGAGCCAACATACCCAAAAATGCTTAACCCAAACCCAGAACATAAATACAAACATCCATAAACCATAAGGTGTGCATACACCCAAAAAATAAAAAAAAATCAAAGCTTAGCAGTATAATAATATTCGTTATAAAATTAAAAAAAAAAAAAGCCCTAAGTTTCAAAAGAATCATCCTTGTTATAAAAAAAGAATAATCTTTTATCAACTTTCTGGTATACTTCATAGATAACAAAATATCGGAAGAGAGGAAAAGCTCCAATTGACTCAAACTTCCAGATAATCTTCCCTCAAACAACAGAGAAAGATAGAGGGGCTTCGTCAAATTAAATCGGACCAGACAATCTCCTTATCTGACCCAAAAATTCTTACTCAAGAAATTAAAATTTAGATAAACTCTGAACTAAACCTCGTGAAGACCGCACAGAAAGAGATGGGGGGCAGCGCTTTTGATCAGAAGTCAGAACTCTCAACAAGCTTGGGGTTTGCTTGAAGATAACAAATATGACAGCTTTGCTTGGTTTTTCAACTACTTATATTTTTATAGCCCTACAAAACTTAAAAAAGAAAATAATCATTATTCGGCTACTGACAAATTAATTTTTTATTAAATATAAACTGATCTGCAATCTGATAATTATATGTTTCTCTTGAAAAGGTATAAAAATTATTATTTGTACCTAGATAAAATTATTAAATAAATCAATTATCATCATAGGTGTCTGAATTATATATCTATACATGATTTTCTTTTATAAGAAAGAACAATATTAATGGAATATAATTATATATAATTTACCAAAAAGAATAATGATTTATAATAATTTGATGTAAAGCAAACTACTCATTAAAAATTGAGATAAATTAATCACGAAATAAAAATTTTGAAAAATAACTTGAAAAATAATTGCAATCTAGTTGATATGCAAAATAATTATAGATAAAATACTTCGTTACTATAATAATATTTCTAAATATATGGATAACGTGTTTTAGGAATCAGCTTGCGGATAAGCCATTTAACAATATAATATTGATTTTGCAGCACTTAATACACATGAAAACTCTTTGAAAACATTAAAGGCTCATATATTTGCACGCAATACTGGGAGGAGGAAAGAGTTGTGACATACATGCCTGGAGGCGATCATTCAGAAGTCACCAGAGTTCTGATGGATGGTATGGGCGGTACACACTAAAGTCAAATCCAATTTCATTCAGGAGAAAAATATGAAACCACCAAGATTGATCAGGATCAGATCACGACTCAAATAGAGTTTTCTTCATTAATGTGTGAAAAAAAAAGAAGAAAGCACTATGTTTACAAAATACCTTGACGTTTTTTTGTTTCGCTTTCCTCCTCTTTCTTTTTCTTAAATAGAAGTCAGAGCTGAGGGGCCCCACTAACCCCACCCCATCTGGTGTCATTTAAACCAAAGGACAGTGGCACATCAGTAGATGGTATATACCTTTGGATCCTCTAAATAGTAAATAGTTGAGTGTTGTAATGGGCCAAAGGCAGTAAATTAGACAACATAAACCTTCCCATGGCATGTTGTAGGCCCCACCGAGCAAATTAGTCAATCAATTTTAAACTATGAAGGGAGCGTAATCACACCACCACTTCGCCATAATGATCTCAATGTCCAACGTCTCAAATACATTCCATGGGAACCCTGAGGCCTGGAATGAAACAATTTAGATACCTTATTGTAAAATGCACTGTTAATGCTGGGGTTAGGGTATATGAGAGGACTAAAGGCAAATTTGTCTAAAGTCCAACATGTCAGCAAGGAGCTCTTTTATATTTTGGATTTGGATTTTTTTTACTATTTTTTTTTTTTACTTTTTTAACAAAATCTGATGGTTAAGATTGTGTTTAACAAATCTATTGATTGTTAGTGATTAATAAATCTAATAATTCAGATTTTGGTGGAGAGAACCAAAAAAAAATTAATGGAGAGAATCCAAATACTTATACACTTTGAGGAAGGTTGTGGGGTTATTTTAGGGGTGATAGCTGGCGCTTTTCAGAATTCAGTTTAGATTGATAATGTAAATTTGAGACCTTGGTAGCTTCTTTGCTTCAAGTTTATTTCTTATTTTCTTTTTAATTGCTTGGAATTTCAAAGGGAGAGAATTTGCAAAAGCTCTGTTATTGCACTATCGATTTGATTCTTGACCTCGAGTGAGTCGGCATTCTTTCTATTACATAATCGTTATCTACTAGCAGTCTGCTTGATTGTCGGCTTGCATAAAGTGTGAAGATGGCTGATATGCTGTTTTAATCATTAATGTAAATAGTAACTTACTAGTAATTTTGCCTTTCATTTGAAAGTTTATTGATATAGATGCATGGTGGGTGACAGTTATTCACAATCAATATAGCAAGCAAAACTGGAAGAATTTCAATCAAACATTGTACTAAAATGTAGACACTGCTATTCATTCAACGGTTAAGTACAGGTCACTTGATTTAGAAGAAGTTTTCTTAGTGTAATTCTCCGGTGAAGATGGAGAGAAGGCCAAGGCACTGTTCCTCTTATGCATTAAACGCCAATCATCAATCTTGGTCATACAACTCTGATCCAAATTAGGAAATACTCTCTTCTCTAGAATTTCCATAATCTTCTTGGTCTTACCAAAAATGTAACCCGCCTGTCTCACACTGTCCTCCCTCTCTTCAATGGCACTTTTTACACACTTGGCCGATATAACGTGGGGTAAGTTAACGAGACACGAACCCAATATATCAGCAATCACCAAGGTCAGTTCTTCAAATAGGATCTCGCTTGTAAGTTTATTTGTGCTTTCACAATTTAGAAGAACAGTTTCGCTTATTCTGTACATGGAATTTGCTGCCAATACTTTGATGGGCCATGCTGAGGGGCTTGCCCGTAAGCATACATTGATGTTTTTCATCTTGAATTTCTCGTACCTGGTTTTAGCAGCATCAGCTAATCTTTTGAGTGTCTCTTCTGAGCTTTTCTCTGACGGCTTACTGAGATCCAAACCAAACCACTTACGGTAGACATCAATTCCAAGCCACACAATTTCTGCTGCCTTCCTTATTCTAATCAAATGTCCTTCGTTGTCCAGTGTATTCTCTACTAGGTTTACATAGGGGAGTCCTTGACATATAGTATCGATCAATATTTTGACTGAATCCCTACTGATGTTTGGAAGTGCAACTGCAATAGCAGTAAGTGTCACCAAAGGTAGGGACCAACTGTTGGGAGGCTCTTCGGGATGTAAAGAAGGGATTTGGTCACTGTCAAATGCTCCCACTCCCTTGAAGCCTTGTAAAACAGATGATTTCTCTAATAATTGAATGAGATGTTTAGGTTGTCTCTTTTCTCCAACCTGAATCCAGTGATTGGAGGCATCACGATTGTCTTTCACCATCACCTCCACTAGTTCTTCCTCCCCTTCAAGATGCAGAACAAAACGTCTGAGATCTGGCTTTGACTCAAGTTGTGACTCAGTTCCCGAGCTAAAACTTGACATACTGTTGTTAAAACTGAATTTCGATTTCTTGCAGTGATGGCAACACGCCAAGATGGAGCTCACAAGGAAAATTGAAATGATTCCGGTCACTTTGCCGATCAGCACAATTCCCATCTGCACTCGGATGCACAAGTTCAAAGACAAAACTTTTGCATCATGGGCTAACTTCCTGCAGTGCGGATCACGGATTTGCAGATTCAAAGGGCTCTCTTTCATTTCGAGTAGGCTCTCTATCCAGTACTGTTCCACTCGGAATTCCTTCTTCTTGTGGCTGCTCTTATTCCTTATTTTTGGGCACCTGAATTTGATAACAATGAACCATCTGAGCGCAGGAGCAATAGTACCCACTCCTACAGCAGCGCTCTGAATCACAAGGATTAAGATGGTTGACCATTTATAGTCAGAGTCACCACTACAAAATCTAAAAGACCAAGGCGTCAGGTAGGATCGAAGCATGGCCTCTGCTAGTATTATAGCACTGAGAAGACAGAAAGCACCAGAGGCAGTACATGTCGGTGACCTCCCCATCACAAACTGGGGGCTACTAGTGTGAGCCATCATCCAATATTTCATAAGTTTATCCTTAAATATGTTGGTGATTGCCCCTTCTGTTTGGGCTGAGCATTCTTTGATTGCCATTTCATACTTCTTGCTGTATTTGTATTCCAAATAATGCTTGGTGGTTGGAACAGTCAAAGCAGAGGAGATAATGAGCAGGATTAATATGAGCATGAGGAACATGATGAAAATGTGTTCTATGCAGAAAACATAGATAACACCAGTGCCTAATTGGATGCAGATATTGGCAATTACTGTGATAACAATTATTCCCAAAGCCATAACGTTCATGAACATTTCTTTGTTCTCCATGGCTCCAAGAGAAGGCATAGAGTTACCCATAATTGTGCAGATCAAGGCACTACTACTGAGTTTGGCAAGCTGATCGATGTGGCGAGGCATCGAGGTGTTTAGATCCACTGATAATTTGACAGCTATAGCAATCAAGGTCAAGGAAGTTGCGTTCAGAGAAAAATATTTGCAAGGGAACCAGAACTTGCGATTACAAATACCAAGTATAGCATCTGCGCCCATTCCGATGAGGCAGGCGAGAGACGCTGCAGCTATGTATATGCCTATCCATGGAATTGGTTGGCTGAACTTTGCATCATCAAGATTTCCATCGACGTTACACCCTATGCTCCCCATCTCTTCGTATTGATCCTTCTGACACAGCTCATATGCTTCTGCATATATCAAGGAAACAGTAATGATACTTGCATAAGGATTCAAAGCACAATCTCCATAGTCGATTGACTTTTTGTTCAATGGTTGAGTATTGATAGTTTTTATCCTTTTCGCCAAAATCTGGGCAACACGAAAATTATTTCTATATTTTTTTCCTTAAAGTGAATGAATGGACATAAATTTTATTGTTTTTCTTTTCCTTGCAATTGGGACCCACGGAATGTTAATTTCAAACGGAGTGGGTGGGAGTGATGGCAAGTTCAGTTGGCTTTTAGTCTTCTGTTTTCTTTTGAAAGTTTCCTACTCTTTGCTGAAAATTGGACGAGGAAGATGATGTTGGCTTACGTGCGTAATGACATAGCCAAAGAATCAATTTTGTGGTTGTAATTTTCTGATCGAAACTTTGGCCAGACTAGAATATGTTCCAGAAGATGAAAATTTAAGTAGTTCTTACTAGCTGCACATTTTGTTTATATTAGTGCTACAGTTTCCACCAGGCAAATTATACAACCTTGTGAAACGTGACATAAAAGTGTATAACTTTTGATCCAAAATACATGTATTGTCTTCAAGGAAAGGTGTCTTCATCAAGGAGCTCCTATTCTTGTAATTGTTTTCTTGGGGGCTAACCCCATAGGAGTTGTTAATGAGAGATTGATCACGAGAAACAAAAAAGGACCTTTAGGTGTTCTGAGGGGGGTTGCAAGAGACGGTTTAACCAATGCTCCTTTGTCCCTGAGTCCTTGTCCCCACCTCCCACTCCTCTGTAGGTCCCTTATGTTCCCATTATCATTTGTCAGGTATTCACGCAATTCTATAGTTAAATGTTTCTCTACAGTCCTTACAGTTCTAGTTGAACGTTGAACTTGTAATTCATTGAAGAAACTTAGAAACCAGTTTTCCCTTGGAGCAGAGAGCTGGGATGAATTAAACTCAACAATTGATGGCATAGGCATCTTGATTTAAACAAATACACTCTTGGCTCTTCTTTTTCTCTTCTTTTCTTTTCTTTTTTTAAATAAAAAATTCTGTTTCATCTTGGGCTCGCAGACACGTCCCCTTGATATGTCGTTGGACCTGTCACGTAGGTGTCTCTGCAGCTTAAAGAGTTTATGAGTCTTCCTGCACGGACTAAAGAAACTACTGTGATCTTATTAGAATATTAGATCACTCGTCATGTTTCATTTGAAGCGGGAATGGATGGGCCAGTGCCAGCATTGAAATCAACATCTCCAACAAAGAAAAACATCATAAATATATCACCAAACTAGCATGTTGGGTTCCCCCATTTGCCATCCCATCTCATGACAAAGCTTTGTCTATCAAATTTAAGCCATTAAAAGCAAGTAAATGCGGACACATTCCTACAGCAATTTTGGGGATTTACTGCACCAAATGTCTTTGTGGCTGAACTGCTTAAAATCTTTGAGTTCACTAGCTACTAGTTCTATAATAGTACCTTTCTTTGGGGATTTTTGTGTGTGTGTGTGTTTGTTGTTGTTGTGTGGGGGGGAAGGAGGGAGGACGGGGAACCCAAGTGATTAAAACGAGGGACACGGGGGACAAGTATGGGCACTGCATATTCTCAATTTCGTTTTCAAGGTTCATCATCCAAACACCAGCACGTTCTCTTTAAGAACGTCCCTCATCCCAAACAAAACCTGCATTTAATACACGTCCTGTTCTCCCATTACATATACGTGAGCTCCTAACCCTATGCTCTTGTATACAAACCTCACTCTTGCTCTTATACTTGAGCCCAAGCTCATTTGATCATGTCTTCTCTTGCTTTTCTTCTGCTCCTCCTCCTCTTCTGTCTTTCTTTGCATGCATGCCCCCCCGGTCCTCTTACTCTTACTCAAAAACAGAGTGCAAAATGCCCTTTTTATAAGGTTGGATTCCAAATACCAATCCATCAATTACACACACACACACACTATAATCTTTCTCAGTACCTTGCTTAGAGAAGTACGGACCATCTGTGTATACATATATATATATATATATTCTCATGTGTGAGACATTTGGAATTGATAGAGTGGCTAAAATTCAGGATTATGTGCAGGATTTGGACAAGGTTTTAATATTAGAGACGATTATAACTGCATCAAAGCCGGGACCTTGCACGTTAGAGGGAAAGAAAGTGCGGCAACGGAAAGTGGCACATGATGAAACAATCATTTGTGAGAGGGGTGGTAGTGCATCAACTTTAAAAGAAGTGGTGACTGGTGAGATCATTGCCCTTCAATTTTCGTGCCTCTTGCCTATCATTTGGTGTCCGCCTATTCTATGCCCATGTTATTTTTAAGGATCGATCGTACTGATATTACGGAACACCACAACTGTAGAAGGCCACTTTTCAACTATTCTAAAAGTATTCATCAGTATGTTACTTAATTTCAGGACCTTCCAGCCGGCATGCAGGAGCTACCACATCTTTTCCGACGGATTCGCCATCCTTGCTTCCCGTACGTAACTTTACTTATACCGCAATATTTAAGGTCATCATAAAAGGTCTCTTTTGTTAGATTTTGATTTCGATGGTGTGTGTGTCTATATATATATATATATATATTTCAACCTCTTGTCATTTTTTCCCTTTTGTGGGTAAGATTGTTCCGTGCAAACCTTGGCCCTTATGAGGACATGCATAGCTTGCAATCAGAAATTAATATGCAAATAGCAGACGAAACTATTATATATGATATGGACTAGTACAATGTGAAATATGTTGGTTGGTTGAAAAAATTGTACTAGAATGATATAAAGTGAAGCATATGGTTGTGTAGGGGCAGAGGAGGCACACCCGGTCAATGCTTGGACCTGCACAGCACCATGTGGAAGAAACAGTGAATCCAAACGCAGGTGACACCAGGGTGGACATGGTAGAGATGGATTATGCGCAACCACACCGGAAACCACCCATTCACAATGAAAAGCCCTAGCTGCTCAATTGCTTATAATCATTTACTTTTCTTAATTCAAAGAGTGAGACCATTACTTTATAGTTTTGTCAAATCTGTAGCCTGAACCATAAGATTCCAAGCACTTGCTATTTCCTGGGCAAGTGTCAGAATACCCTGTTTCCTGATCCTCCCAAAAATAGTTGACTTAAGTGAAAAGAATCTAATAAATTTGATGAATAGTGCATAGTGTCAGTTTTCTTTGGTTTGAGTTACTTGATTTCATGTGTGTGGAATCACAAATAGATAACGTATGACATACCAACTTTTCGCGCCATGCTGGTAGGTGTTTCTCTTTAAATAAGGATAGCATTCATGACGCTATTATTCTCTCCCCAGTTTCATTCCATTGTTTAATAGTTAATTATCCTACGCAAAAATTGGACATTTGGGTCGCCCAAACACTCCAATGGGAATTGAATTAATGCGGGAAACGAAAGGCACAGGTGTTCCCCGTCCCCTGGGCCATTATAGTACCTCATCGAATATACTTGAATGATGTCATAAATCTTAGTAGTGTAGAATCCATAAAAGAAGAAAATATTTACACACGACCACTTAAATTCAAGTTAAATGAATTGTCGAGTTACGGAAATTTTCAAATATTAGAGTTGTGTAAACACTAATTAGCATCCCTTGACAACTATAATGATGCGTTACCCACAAGTTCTGTATATTAAATTCTATCTAACACGAAGAAGTATTTATCTTACTATTTTTGAACAACCCTCCCTCAAATTATCTGTTATGAAAATACTGAACAATCATAATTAAAATTTCTACAAAAAGGTAAATTTGTCAATTATCCAATGATGTTAATAACTCAACGAATATGAATTATAAAGTGCGAAGCCATGATGCCACTAGCATTTCTAATCTCTGAAAAATGGAAGAATGAGTAAATTATAAATCCTGCTCTGAAAACTATATTACATTTCTGTTGCAGAGATTATATTCCAAATCTTGTCATATTACCAATGAAGAATTGTCAATGGCACTTCACCTTTCGAACCATCTTGTTGAAGCATGCATCTTTCTGTTACATTGGCTACATCTTTTCGAACAAAATCAATTATTGCTACAACTGACAATGAATGGTTTGATAAATCTGATTAACTGAGATGTCCTGATCCCCACCTTCAGATCAACCTCGCCACCGCCCACCCAGAAAAAGTCCGGAGTTAGTTTTACAATAGCTTCATCCAGAATCACCTGAAACACCCTACTTATCCGGTCAATAAAGAAAAAAGAGGACAGTTTCCCTTTTATAAATAAGGCATCACGCTATCTAATAAGAAAAGATAATGAATTATATGTGATTGCATTTAAAAGCAACATACGAGAAAATTTTCAACTATTTTTTAGTCCTTGAACCCACCTCCCTGGTTCAACTGATAAGGAGTATAATGAGGTAAATCCCCTTCTGCTGTTGGATTCCATTCAAGTTGAGACGTGAATGTTTTTTTAAAAAAAAAAATATCAAGAATTTCAACTCAATATATTCAGATAGAAAATTAATACCTCCCTGTATTTTTGCATAAGGAAGAGATGAACAGAAAATGACATTTACATAAACAATTAATATGGTGAGTCACCATATTACCACTTCCAAAGATTATATAAATGATACTCTTGTGAGTCTGGTCACTTTAGGCCCGGACTTTAGATAGACAAGATAATTTAGAACTGTGGACCAGCCAAACAGCTGGAACAAAGACTAGAAGGAGTCAGATCATACACAGATGTTGTGATCATATATCCTACACAGGGGACACTACAAAAAAACTAGTGGATCCTCTGTCATATATCTCAACAACACTGGCTGTCAGTGAGTGTGGGCCAATAAAACATACATCAAACAGGAAAGACCACCCTGAAGATATGTCTGGAAAATCTTTGTCAAAGGCACATGTGCAGAAGGACCATATCATCAAAGAGTGAAAAGTGAGAAATTCAAGAATTGCCGTTCTAGTTTTTATCTTCTGCTAGTAACCCACTAAGTTTGTGTCAATTATCAATGCATATGCACAACTAAAATAAGTATTGAGTATAATAAAAATGAGATTGAAAAAAAGAAGCATTTAACAGAATGAATGAGGACTAATTTACCGGAATGTCTGTCTTCATGCCAATACAACTGACTGCATTGTGCACAAAACCAGTTAAGTCTGCTGATGTCTCTTCCGGTGCAAGCCTCACTGTGTAATTAATAATAACCATAGCAATATGTTACAAATATAAACTATTAGACTTCACTATATTTAAAAGTGGAAAGATCAGAGACTTCTCCATAAATTATTCATTTAAATATATATAAAACTGGAAGATTGAGGAAAGACAGGGTGCCTATAAATTAGACATGCAGATTAAATGAATATTTAGAAACTAAATCACAATTCAGACGGTAAATTTCCTTTAGTTCAGAACAGTAGTAGTATTCAAAGAAAATGAACATCAGCTAGGCTGGACCTCTCAAACTCAAAGTTAATATTTTAAATTTCCACCATACATCAGCTAATTTGATTATAATGCAAAATTTTCATTACATGGTTAAGAGATTACCTATCCCAACCTCATGTAGAAATAGAATAATTCCCTTTTGTGCTTAAAGAGGTTCATAGCATCATAGTACTAGAGAAGACCCATTGGATAGAATAGAGAAGATCCATGTTAAGCACAAAAACTTTCTTGATTGACTTTACTACCACTCTCCTCCACTGAAGATGTCATATGATAACAACTGATGCACACAATTCAGAGGCCATGATCTCAATATACATACTGAATAACATTTTTTTTTTTTGGGAGTTGAAGGAGGAAAAGTCTCATTAGTGGCTTTCCACTATATTCGATGTTTGAACTTGAAGAAGCCCATACTGTAATGTTGGCATTCATGCTCCTTTAATACCACAGTAGTATTTGCTAAGATTTCTTTCAAACTGGTTATTTCGTTCCATTTATCCTATCAAATCATAGATTGATGCACAGATTGACAATTAACTACTCAGAAATGGTTAATTGCGTGTGAACACAAATTATATGTATCTACTATGTGTGCGTGTATGTATACATATATAGCTTGTCACAGTGAAGGACTTACAGTTGAATTTCTTTTTTGCTATTTTTCCATTGTTGAGTGAATACAGAAAATTTTTAACAGCCTCAGCATTAAACCGAGCAGTGTACTGCAACAACAAAAGTTGTAAGGCATGAGATCAATAAGATAGCAGGTCAGAGGATAAACTGTCAGTGACTTGGAGGAATGAAAAAGCGGTGTACCTGAACAACAACAACATAGTACTTTGCATTGTTGCGATCTCTACAGTCAATTATGTTGGACTGGGCTTGAGTATTAGCCTGAAAAGAATTGAATAGCTTCAGCCAAAATAAGAGACTAGCAATTCAAAATCTTTAGCAAATATTAAGTTCCAATTGTCAATGATATCATTACTTCTTATCATATAACAGCCCATATACCTTTTAGTTCCCTGCCTTTAGATCTAAACACACGAGAGATAAGACTGCTACCTTTCAATGCTTATTTCATGTTAAACTTGCTTTTTACTGTTAGAGCAAAATAAAGCATCGCTGCTATTTGTCTTGAACTTCCTTTAATGCTCTCTTCTATGTTAAACTACTATTTGTGGATTTTTTTCCCCTTCTTGTAAGTTAAACTTCCTTGATCTTTTTTTTTTTCTAGGTAGCACACTTGCTGCCTACTTGTCCTCAAGTTACCCCCCCCCCCCCCAACCCAAAAACAAAAGGGCCACTAGTACAACTATCAGAAGACGACCTCATTACTCCCAATAAGCATTTAATTGGCTCAGCATCAACGTAAATATAGCTGGCAAACGTCACATTACTTCCAATGTTAATTACTTCAGATTCAGATGCACAACAGATTTTCGGCAAAGGCAGCCATAAAAAAGACCATACCACTCTCTCAGGCTTGTACAATTAATTGGAAAGAACCCCAAAGTAGAGGATGGTCCTGATTCAATTTCCCCTCTGTCGCCAATTATCATTTCTTCGACTAAAACAAATCCCATATTTCGCATTCCAATACTAAGGCTTATTTTGAAGGTAGCTAACGGCATCAGCTCAAACTACATTACCACTAGAATCCTCCTCAAAAAGGAAAAATATTGTGAAAATTCAACCAAAGAAACTCGAAATGCAAACAGGGTCAATGGACTATTAATTTAATATACCAAAACTATGCTTTTGCAAAGATGATCGACAGAGGCGGCGCCAAGGGCCTCACGTCGGGCTTCAAGAGGCCAATCGTAGTAATCGGAAGGTACCCTCTTGAAGACGAAGTCGTCAACACCGTTGGAGAGCAAAATAGCGGATAGGCGAGCTTCAGTGTCAGCCTTGGCCTCGGCAACGGGAGGTGTGGTTGGTTTGGACAATAAAATAGAGTGGGGTTGGGGCAGATGGGAGAGCTCTAGTTTTGCTATACGTTGCAAAAGTTGAGTTTGAAGTCGCTCAAGCTCAGCCAGGGCTTCCATTTTGGACAACACGCCAATCCAAATGTTTGTGATTGGCGGCGAGTTTCGTCAGAAACAGAACAACTGATTCATCGCACACGGATCCTCCGTGAATTGCCACTGAAGCGAGAGACTTCAGAGGGGCTTTGGCTATTAAAAAAATAATTAAATAAAATGGGAGAGACGTGAGATACTTCACCCTTCTGCAATTCAGAGGATCCAGGTCCTGATTCCTCTCAATTGAAGGTTCCGCAAAATAGGCGAGAACTGCAATCTCGGGACTTAAGAGCTTGATCGTTAATGAATTATATGCTCCGCCGTTAGTCCGTTGTCGTCCAGCGGTTAGGATGTCTGGCTTTCACCCGGGAGACCCGGGTTCGATTCCCGGCAACGGAAATATTGGTTTTGAAGGGAGAAACTCTAAAAGGTTTAATTTATTAAAGAGAATTATTTTCCAAAGGCATTTGTTTTGATAAAGAAAATGAAGTTGATGTTGCCTTGTTTTAATTCCAAGACATAAAAAAATAATAATTATTGAAAGTAATAAAATCAAAAAAATATTATATTAAAAGATAAGAAATTAATTGAACTCAAATATAATTAATCTACATTCATCAAAATCAGGAAAATAATTAAGAGATTATGTCTCTGAATTCTAGTGTCACATGCATGGGTGTTCCACGAGCTCGAAGGCCCGGGGGGCCCTACCCTACCGGGGCGGGCCAAGCATAAAAAAATTTTAAAAAAAAATTTAGGACTAGGGCGGGCCACAAAATCGGATCGGGCCAGGCATCAGGCCAACTTTAGGGCTACGTTGGCCCGGTCTGACCCGAAAAATAATTTTATTTTTTTAAAAAATATTTGTTTATAAACATTTATATCAAAATTTTAATCTTTTTTAAAGATAAAATATAAATTTATATAAATTTTTCTAAAAAAATATTATTTTATAATTTTAATAATAAATTTAGGTTGGCCATAAAAGATATGTTAGTCTAATTAAATCTAAAAAATAAAAATAAAAAATTTATAAAGATTTATATCAAAATTTTAATTTTTTAAAAATAAAATGTAATTTTATAAAGATTTATATAAAATTTTTCTTTTTTTGAGAATATTTTATAATTTTTATAATAAATAAAAAAAATGTCGGGCCACCCAATTTAGCCCAACCCCGCCCAGTATTAAATCGGGCCAGGGCGGGCCGGGCATCGGGCTTCAATTTTGAAGCCCTAATAAAATCGGGCTGGATATCGGACAAAGCCAAAACCCTGCCTGACTCCACCCATATACACCCTTAACATGGATCTCATAGATAGTGTTTGACACCTAGAGCCAAAGACATTGTTTCAAGTGGTAGCTTTCATAAGTTGGTTTGTACATTGGCTTACAAAAGCTGACGTTAATGTAATTAGGACTTAATGACCAATCATTTAAGCATCAAACCGATCAAAAGGATTAAAACAACCTATCCACGTGGTAATTGTTGATTTCTTGGAAGATATTTCTTTGACAAGTGGTGACTGCAGTTGGGTTATCCAAAAAATAAATACACAATGAAATATGAAATAATTAGAACACCCTTACCCATTTGTTTTATAAAAACTCCTCCCCATTAGTAGAAATTTTATTCTTCTTTTAGCATTCCTCTTCTTTTCTTCCAACACCATCTTCTTATTCTAGTGAATTTTAAGTCAAGTGGGATAAAGCGTTTCAAATCTATTTAATATATCTAATCATTAAAGGTAAGCATTATTTTATTATCAATATATAAAATATATTTGTAATGTTTTTCTATTATTTGCCATTTTTTATTTTATTATACAAAAAATATTTGTATATTTTTGTGTTGATTATTATACTATGATCATGCAAATTTAGTTAAGAGATAAAAAATGTTATAATGATTTGGTAAATATTGTATGTATGTATGTAAGTATTAATTTATTTTATAGTTATTTTACTACATGTTAAATTTTTAGTTCTGCTACATGATATTGTATTAGTTAGATTATTTTTTCAAGTTTTCATTTTGACAATAGTATGAAAAAGGAATAATTTTTAGGTAAATAAATGAAAAAGGAAACAAAATAAATAAGTAATAAATAAGACTTAAGTTAAAATTGTATATTATGTAAAACATTTTGAAAATATAATAAAATAAAAAGATATGTAAATAGAATTAAAAAAATAATTATAGTTTAAAAATTAGGATATCTAATAAATAATTATTTTTAAGTATAGGGAGAAATAAATTTATCTACATTTATACGAATTAGCATTGATATAATGTTACGGGCATTGAAAAAGGCGTTTAATAAAAAACTATGGCTTCCACTCAATCAGGTTATATCTAATCTAATGTATAGGTACCTAATATCACTAAATCCAATGTAATACTAAATGATTATCCTAAAGGATGACTTTGATGTCCAAAAAATGTGATAAGCATACTTATGTTTTTCATCCAAATTTAGTGGTGTAGAGATGCATACAAACACCTCAACTGTTAAGCCAAACAAGGCAAACTATAAGATAGCATCACTCCCATCAACTAGCCATATGCATGGCATTGATGAAAAAGCTTTTGTCTTCTCTTCATACTTTACAAATGTTGACCTGTTTATGCTCAAAATTATTACACCCCCACCAATCGAGCTTAGTTTGTAGCCGAATTTTTCCTAACCAACATTTAGCTTTATTAAACCTTTTGCTTAAGTTGGCTCCAAAGAAAATGTAATGGAGAACTTTAAAAACAAATATGAATGCAATGTTGAACTAAATCTTGATTATGATAATGATGATGATGAAGACAATTAGTTTGAAAATGAAAGTGATATATAGGTAGAAAAGATGTAGTTAACGCTATTTAAGTTGAACCAGTGCCTTAATATATTGATCTTGCTACTTCTTTCTTCTCACAAGTTAATATAGGTAAGGGTTTTGAGAAAATAGGTTATCAAATGAATTTGAACGAGCAGGAGTTACGCATTAGATTGCAGTATCCACCTAGAAAGTATTGCATCATACTTTTAAACTATATTCTATGAAAGTACACCATACTTTTTAAAAAATACCTTACATTTAAAAAGTACAAAAAATGTCGATGTATTAATTATAGCATCAGTTGTAGATGGTAGGTAAGGGTATGCGAAAAAGGCAAGGGCAAAGGACTATGTTAGCAAATAATAAAATATGGCAGTCCACATATATGTCTATTTGTAACATTATCACAAGATCACTTAAAATTGGATACAAACGTTATATCGTCATATATTATAGCAATAGTGAATGAGATACTAAATGTTTTAATTAGACAAATCATCGTGCGGATAAAAATCTTTTTGGTTATATTATGTCATATAGGAAAGTATGGAAAGTAAAACATAAAGTTACCATACTTATTTTTTATAACTAAGAAAGCTCGTATGTTATATTATCTAGGTAGCTAATCATTCAACATTTTACGTCTATCTCATATGTTGAATTTGTGACCAAATAATGTCTACAGAGTAGTTCTACTAGTGAGCCATTAGTGGTATTCACGTGTTTTGGCCATTTAAATCCTATTTAAATGCATTTAATCACCTAAAGCCAATGATATAGATTAATGAGATATTTCTTTATGGCAAATATAGAGGGATCCTATTAATGGCAACAACATAAAATGGCAATTGATAGAGTTTGCCTATTGCCTTTATAGTTGTTGAAGGGGAGACATAATCAGTATAAACATGGTTCCCTTTCAACTAGTATAGGCGAGTTGTAACACCATAACTTTTAACTCATTTAAAATTTTATCATAATTTTGGTTGGCCCCAATCCCTTTTGTTTCAGGGACTTCCTTTTGTATCTGGCCCATTTCTGCTGTTTACGAAGAAACCGAACATTGTGTTTCTCACATTTATGGAAAAGTCGGATGTTACACGAGTGGTACCAAAAAAATATGGAATTTGCTTAATATTCAATAAACATCCATCAATTTTGGTAATTGTCGCTAATCAACAAACTGGTTAGCAAACATTATAAAGTTATTATGCTTTCTGTCTTCATTATTTAGCTAGCAACCTACACATTCACTTCAACTTATCAAATTTAAAGTAAAAGTTAAAAAATATTTATGTGTTTTTCCTCTTTAAGTGACCATATACATTATAGTAGATTAGTTGTTAACTGTAAAGCCGTTGATTTTAATAAACAAGTTATGCATATAAGCATTAAGTTGTTAATGAGAAATTACCTAAGTTGCTAAGCATGTATGAGGAAGTAGCTAAGTAGATTGCAGGCATTCTAAAAAATAATAGATTTGGGCATATGGTGTAGAAGGTTGCCACTACAACCATATGATAATGAACTAAGTAGAATATATAAATAGTGTTTTCAAAGGTATCAAGTTTTTGCCAATATCATGTATATAAAAGGCAACTTATTTTAGGGTGAACTAATACTTTGTACAGTGTGCTAAGCAAATTAATACTTAGATAGCTACCAATTTGGTTGAATTTCAGATCCTTATAAAAAGGACAAAGGTAAATGTTTAGCATGCCTATGGGTGTATTATGCAAGCATTTAACAGGCTTGCTGCATCATCTGAGGTGAAAGAATCATATAATTAGATGAGTTACCATTATAATCGATGCTGTAATAAAAGTTTGACTAAACACATGTGACTGCGATAAATTTCAAATGGAAAAGTACCATTGCTAATATGTTCTTGCAACTTATACACCATATATAACTAAACTCATTTCAACTCATGGATCTTATTTTTCACTTAAACATCATGCATAATTCCTTTAGCAATGTGTTTTGACCACTTAAAAAGCAAGAATATTAGTTGCAACTAGGTGGTTTGAAATTAGTCCCCGATCCATTGATACTTTGTGAGAGAGATCGACCCCAATTTACACACTTCCAAAATGGGGTAAACTTTAAGGATTAATTAGAAGGTAAGAATATTGGTTGCAACCAAACAATTTGAAGCTAGTCCCTAATCCATCGATACTGTATGAGAAAGGTGGAGCTCGATTTACATGCTTTTGGAATGGGATGGACTTTAAGGCTTCGAGACAGCCTATCAAGTATAGATTATGTAGATAAATTGGACATAATGTGACAACTGCCCATATCGTAACCATGATGACCATTAAGAGATTAATACTATTGTTTATTTGAACCAATATAATTTATGCAATTTTGTTATGGTTTATTATTGTTATATGTATAAAAATAATTTGTTCTTAACTATATATTAATAAGTTACATTCATTGCACATATCCATTATAAATGCTTGTCACATCCGAAAATGCAACCGCGTGGCGCCTTTTAAAAAGAAATCATCTTCGATTTTCAAATTAAAAGTAAAAGATAGATAGGGTTTAACTAAATAAGGTTCAAGAGTCGCCACCAAAATTTTATTTTTTAGAAGGCAAAACTTTGGAAAAACCTTTTTTATTTGAAAAATGGTCTACAAACCAAATTCGAATTCGGGAGTCGATTGTGAATGGGGAAGGTGTTAGGCACCCCACTACACCCGTTCTTAAAAACGGTTACCCTAAGTTAGTTGTGCAAAATTATCATGGCCTTTAGTATATTTTAATTCTCCTTAACAAATCACATGCAAAATAAAAAATAAAGAGATTAAATAAAATAGAATTAAGAGTAAAAAAGAAAAAAGAAATCAAAGAAGTAAGATTTAAAATAAGAGGAAAGAAATCAAAAAAATAAAATAAAAAAATAAAACTAAAATAAAATAATTATTTACAAGAGTGGACTTGACCTAGAATGAGAGTCTAAGGCCTACGTACCCTTCGAAAGGGATCAAAGTCCACGTAATTCGGTTTAAAATTATGGTAAGATTGGTTTTTGCTTTTGTTTTTGTTTTTGTTTTGTTTTTTTTCTTCTTTTTTTCCTTTTTTTTTCTTCTTTGTCTTATATTTTGTTTTTGTCTTCTCTCTTTTTTCTTATTTTTGTTTTTGTTTTTGTTTTTTAAGTTTTTTTATGTGTCCTTTATTTTTTATTTTTTTATTTTTTATATTTAATTTTTGTGTTTGGGTGTTGTTTTTTTTCGAAAAGATGAAGAAAATAAATTACTTTTTTCCTTTAACAAATAAAACAAGTTTTAAAATTAGTCAATGTGTTTTAATTTACTAAAGGAAAATTTAATTTTACTTTTCTTGCATTCTTTAGTTTTTTTTCCTTTCTTTCCTTATCATTTTTTATCTCATTTCTTTTCTTCTTTTTTGGATGTTTGTTTGTTTGTTTGCTTTGTTTTGTTTTTGTTTTTAATTTCTTGTTATTTTTTTATTCTTGTTTTTACCTTTCTTCTTTTTGTTTTTGCTATTATCTTTTGTTTTCTATCTTTATTTCTCTTGTTTTGTTTTTTTTTTTTGTTTTTTTTTATTTGTCTCTTCCTCTTTTTTTTGGCTATTTTTTATTTTGTTTTTATTTTTTGTTTTTAGTTCCATTTGTATTTTATTTTTTTTTGTTTTTTTCTTCCTGTGTTGTTTTTTTTGTATATATATTTTATTATATTGTTTTGTTTGGTTGGTTCTTTTTGTTTTCTTGTTTGTATCCTTTTCTTTGTTCTTATTGTGCTTTGCCTTTGTTTTGTTTTATCCTTTAAATTATTATTATTACTTTTTTTTTGTGTGTGCTTTTGTTTTTCTTTATTTGTGTTGTTTTTTTTTCTTTGCTTTTCTCTTTTTTTTCGTTTCATTTTTAGTGTCTTTGTTATTTCACATTCTTTCATTTTTTTAACTTTTAAATTTTATTTTATTTTATTTATTGTTATTATATATTTTTTGTTTATCCTTCTTTTTTCTATTTTTGTTAAAATTATATATATATTTATTTATTTATTTTCTTCTTTGGTTTTTTGTTTATTATTATTATTATTATTTTTCATTTGGTCTTATTTAGTTTTTGTTTTGTTTTCATTTTATATTAGTATATATTTTTTGGTGTGTTTTTTTTTTTATTCTAGTTGCGTGTTTGTTTTTTTTTTCTCTTTTTATTTTTATTTTTTTAATCTTTTGATTTATTTATTTTTGTTAATTTTTGTTTTGTTCTTCCCCTTTTTTTTTATTCCTATTCCCTTTGTTTTATTGTCTTGTGCATTCTTGTTGTTGCTTTTTTTTTTTTTCGTTAATCTTTACCCTTTTTTTTGTTTAATTTTGTTTCGTATTCTTTTTGTTTTGTTTTGTTTTGTTGTTTTTTTTCTTTTTCTTTTTTGATCCTTAGTTTACATTAGTTTTTCTTTTAGCTTTTTTTTATTTATTTTGTTTGTATTTCTTTGTTTTTTTTCTTATTTCCTTTTGTTTAGTTTGTGCTTTATTTTTGTTTTTGTTTTTTTCCTTTTTTTTTCGATGGGACCATCTTCCAAAAAAAACTAATCTTTGAATTTTTCAAATAACGCTTTTCACTCATTTGTAAAATAATCTTTAAGAAAGAAAAAGGCAAGTATTTGAAACTTGTCTTAATTTTTAGTGGAAAGCTTTTTTTCTATTTTTGTTGATTTTTTTTTGTCTTTCTCTTTATTAAAACTTTCTTTTTTAAAACAAAAAACATTTACTGAAGGCTATTGAAGCCCAAAATACTAATTATAAGTTCAAGACCCAAAAGATACCAAAGAAGGTTATTGTCACACATGGCCTTTTGGTTTATTCTTATGGGCCTAAGGAGATATAAAATCCCACACGGCCATACTAGTAACTATGGAGAATAAGTAAAATAAATATAAAATAAAATAAAAGCGAAAGAAAATAAAATAAATAGAAAACAAAAACAAAAAATAAAAATAAACAAATAACTTATATTTGTGAGGGTGGGTGCTTAGTGTTCAGCCATGATTCACTGTGTCATTTTCAGACATATTTACAAGAGTTGATAAAATAAAAGGAATCATACAAGTTACAACCCAATCTTCTTTTGCTCCGTAGCAGGACATGACCACTCCTTCCTCCCCTTGGCATTAAGAGATAACCAATCCACACATATTGCAAGAGCTCCTATCAAAGTCAAACATCAAGCTAACATGTGAAGGAATAGCAACAATTTTTAAGGAAACAAAATAAACCAAAGGGAACCCCGATTCTGGTTCCATTTAATAAATTCTTCATGGGAAGGTAGTCAAAGAAATAAGCATTAGAATGGCTAAGGCATCCAAATCATAATTTTATGCAGGCAACAGGATAATAACCCACTCAGGCCTAACTCACATAGTAACATATCTAGCAGTGCCACATAGTAGGGAAAATAAACAGCAACCCGAACAATCAAGCTATCTGTATTCGTTACAGATGACAAACATCTTAATCACACATTTTATGCGAGATACAGAAATCAAATCATATTCAGCTCGTGTGACAGGATGATAAGCAGCAGCCATCAATCGAAGCTATCCCTGTCTTTTACAAAAGCAAATGCACATGTAAATGACCATACATAATTCACAAAGACTACGCCTCCAAACTCATGTTCAAAAGCCACACAGAGCCTTACCCAAAAATTCCTTCACCAGAGGCTGTCTATCAAATGGGAATCTTAAGCAATTAGATAGTTCAGTTCCATTATTCTAACCAGATAATCAAACAGAACTTGCCTCTCAGTATTCCGACACAAAATGTATCAACATGCTTTCGGATCAAGGAAATAGGATTATACAAACAAAATCCAAGAAACAAAAATTCCAAAATTCAGCACCCTAGATCAAAACACACCCACAACTTCAGAGTTCAGATTAACGAAAAATAGGATTATACAAACAAAATCCAAGACACGTAAATTCCAAAATTCAGTACCCCAGATCAGAACACACCCACACCTCCAGAGTTCAGGTTAACAAAAAAAAATGCAGAAGACATACCTTCAGAATTCGGGAAAACGAATGAGTTTCTTCTGATGCCGAAACCCCGCTGCTATCTGCACATGATTCAGATCAACTTTCGATCGTTACCCTTCTCCCTTACTCTCTGCTCCTCCTCCCCTTAAACCCGGAAACCTCACCAACTTCCTTTACAAAGACGATAACAGAATCCCTTCACCCGAACTCTCACTCAGCCTCACTGATCCTAATAAAAAAAACTCCACTTAGTCTCTTCCTTTCTCCGATTTCCCTCTTCTGTTCCAAAACAAAACCCCTCTCGACTTTTTGTCTTCTCCTCCCTCGAAGAGAAAACCCCGAAAGGATTCCTTCTCCCTTAGCCTCTTCTCTCAATCTTACCTTCATTTTCTGGAACCAAATCACTCGCAACACTAACTTAGCCTCTCTACTGTCGAATCTCTCTCTACAAAAAATCTCCCCTATATCGAATACTCCTCTCTATTTATAGCGAACCTGAGAGTGGTCTTCACTCTCGCTCGCGCGTCTCGCCCTTCTGCCCCTCGTACGGGTTCGTCGTGCTTCTCTGCTCCACCCATTTGTAGTGCCAGCATTCCTCCTGTACCATTCCATCCCTTTGCCTCTGAAAACACTTGCGGGAGAGGGTCAGAGCAGAGGAAAAAGGGGAGGACCAGTTGTCTAGGGTTTCCTTCTTTCGTTCGAATTGTTTGGTTTCATTTCGGGTTTCCATTTGGGTTAGCGAAGTGGGGAGGGGGGAATCCAGAAAATAGGCCTCTATTTCCTTAACCGGTTCCTTCAAAGTGGGCTTCCATTCCTTGGGCTTTTTTTTTTTTTTTTTTTTTTTTTTGTTTCTGGCCCAATTCTGAGTTAGTTTTAGGTTGGACTCTTTCTCTTGTTTTTTTTTTGTTTTACCTTTTTTCTTCATTTTTCCTTTTCTTTTCATGGCTTTTTTTTATTATATTTTTTTTTTACTTTTTTTTTTCATTGTTTTGTTTTCCTGGCCCTTTTTTTTGTATTTCTTTTTTTAATTAATTTTCTTTTCTATCTTTCTTTTTCTTTTCATAGCCTCCTTTTTATTTCTATTATATATATAATTTTGGATTCCTATTGTTCCCTCTCCAATTTTCTTTTTGTTCCAATTTTAGGATTAATGGGCCTTTATTTTTTATTGTTTTATTTTTATTTTGATTTTTTCTTTGATTTGATTTGATTTTTAATATTAATTTTAGTTTTTTTTATTATATATTTTTTTATTTTCTTTTGGACCAATGTAACTTTGAATTCTTCATTTATTTATTATTATCTTTTTTCTTTTTTCTTTTTTTACTTTTATTAGTTTGATTTTTATATTATTTTAAAATATATCTAGACAAAATATGGTGTTCACAATGCTATTAATCCATGATCTCCATTATAATTGATTTATTAATAACAATGTGTTACTTGGTTTTCCTCGACAAGTGTGTAGAAGCCTTAGCTAATGCTGAGCAGGTTATGCATATAAGTTTAGATGATGACTCACTTTTATATCTATAGAGTTGGCATATATCAAGATTGTTTAGTGTAGCAATGTAAGATAATTTGATTAGTGATATTAAGTATATTATTATGTTATATTGACAATGGTCTAAGTAAACTAATGCTGTGTAATCTAACGTTATTTGTAAGATGACCAAATTTTTCATCCATGACATGTCTAACATGATGATCGTCTTGGTAATTCACTACTGCCCATTATTAATTATCTCAAGCAATGTGGTTTTTACGGCATAGCTCGACTTGATTAATTTGAGTATGATCCATCGTTTGTTAACATACTTATAGAACAGTAGCATTCGAAGACATATATTCGATATCACCAAAGAAAAGTGCATGGTCACCTTTAAAGACATAGTCTTACAATTGGGCCTGCCATATAAGGGGGATTCAGGTATTGGTAGAACACATTTTTCTTAGCTAAACACATATGAGTGGCTTTTTGGGATTAGACTACCAACTTATAAGATTGATGGACATTGATTGACCATTGATTGGTTGGTCGAAAACTTTATAAAGCTACTAGATGATGTAGAGGATGAAGCTATGCATTAATTCATGCATACCTATATTCTTTGACTAATTAGGGGTTGGTTGATGCCATATAAGTCTAACCACAAAATTTATTTGATATACATTTCATTATCGTTGGACTTTGAGTTGGCTAGCCTGTATAACTAGGAATCAGTATTGTTAGCTCACTTTTATTGAAAGTTCTATAATGCAACATATGAGAATGAGCACAAGATAGGTAGATGCTTGACATTGTTATATCTCTAGGCATGGGATTGATTTTTTATGTTTGTATTATATAGACTACTGATTCTCAATCTTTACATTGAGTAGTATCCTTTACTTCCATTTTAAGCTTCATGTATGAATTACAGTTAAAATTTGCATGTTATTGTATCCATTTTGACTATATATATTTTTCATTATTTGCCGAATACGCTTGCTCATTGTAACTTATGGAAGAATGTTGGATGATCTCCTTGTCTAAGTGTGCAAGTCCTCTGCCAGTACAAGACTTTATTATATGCGATGGGGGACAATGAGATATGTTGCCCTTTTTGGATTCTTTTTATGCATTATATGTTTAACATTTCTTAATGTCCTACTATTTCATCCGTGTTACCCACAGATTGTTTAATACCTATATTAACCACAAAATGTGCATGAGCTAATTTCAAAGTATTGCTTGACATTTCTAGATATTTGAATTGCTTTAATCCCACTTATATGCTTTCATGTCATAAAGTGACACTATTCAAATCGTGTTTTATGCTAGTTTAATTGATATCAGTCAATCCCTCAAGCACCAGTCTAGGTTGATGCCATCTATGCTTTATAACTTCAAAGAAGAACACTGGCAAACTAAGTGGTAAAACATGACAAATTCATCAAAGAGTGGGATAGATAGTGAGATGTTATATTTCAATCTCCTATAGTTGAAGAGCCCTTTAATCACATATTTGAATACATGCAGTGATACTAGAGATGTATTCGATAGTGGATCTAGCCATCGAGTGTTGTTATTGGCTATATGATATATTTTTAAACAACTTTGAATGTTGTTATTTTCCTTTTCTCAATATATATTATGTTGACATTCAATATTTCATTACTTTTTGTTTAGACCAATCTAGTAAAAGAACTTCATAGGTTATACTTTTAAGACCTTTTATTTATGAATTTTTGCGAGACTATAGGTTGAGACTCCAAAAATATATTGCCCTTAAAGAACAATGGTTCTCATTATTCTCTTAGCATGCTGAACAGACACTTAATTTATTAAAGTCTCAAATTCTGATGGGTTAGCCAAGTAAGAGACACCAATGCTACTTGTTAATTCAATAACCCACTATCAAATGAGAAAGAAACATTTTGACATCAATCTAGTGACCTCATCTACATCCCCCATAAGTGTCACTTCCTTTTCATATATTTTGACATTAGTGTTGTAAGACTTTAGTATAGTCAATTTATCTTCTTATATGCTAACCAGCTAATTTGGTTACTTTGAAAGTGCTAGTCCCTTTTATTATATGCCACTATTGCCTATATGACACTTTGAATTACATGATGCCCAAATATTTACGTTGATTTATCAATAGATGTCTAGCACTTTCAAATCATACATAGAGTTACTTTTTTATCCATTCACACTTAATGCCAAGTCATTTGAGCTTGGAGGATTATCACAACTAGGGTTTGTAATGACATAAGTGTCAATTCCTTTAACTTAATCTCTATGCTGAAATTTAAATTCTCTAGCTGTATTTAATGTTAACAACCTATTATAAGAAGAGCAACAACAATAACAATAATTGAGTCAACAATAGCGATAGCGAGCAAAAAAGAGGTCTCATGGTGGCATTAGGAGTCATTTTGAATAGTTATTTTTGCATTTTTAATATTGATGTAATCTATTCTTAATTATTAAATAATTTTTTTATTTATTATCGCATGCCAATTTATTTATTTTGTCTTATATTAAGTTTAATTTATATATAATTAAATGTTTAAAAAATTTTCATGCAAAAAAAAAAGTTGGTAACTCAACAAGTCAACTCTTCCAATTGACTTGGACATCTTAAATTCAAATGGAATCTATTCAATTCAACATATACTATGCCAATGACTTAAATATTACCTTTTTGACTCGTCCAATTTTGCTTTTATTATTTTAGCTTATATACTATATAAAATGACTGAAACATCAAATTTACAAGACAAAAAGTATTGTGTTATGATGTTATACTTTTAATAGTTTAAACCTTAATAAGATCAAGACACAAATGATTTGTGTTAGATTTAGGCTAATCTCAACTTCACTAAGATCGAGACTAACCTGTAATGTGTTAAGGTTAGCTTGACCTTCACATGGTCATAGGCAAATAAATTTGGATAACTTGTGACATATAGTTGTCATGCATTAGAAGGAAGATTACACTAAAATTTAATTGTTTGTGCGATGACAAAATTATTTGTTAGAAAAAATGAAAAATTACTATTTTATGCTTTATAAATTCTATATAAACCCATGTCCTTTTCTACATGTTCCATCTGTAGTTTTCTTCTTCTTTGACAAAAATTATTTTTCCACTTTGGCCAAATTTAATTTAGAGTTGACTTAATCATAGGTTGTACATGCAAAAAATAAAAATAAAAATTGGGCCTATACCTGATATTATTTTTTTAAGGCTTAGCCTATAATAAATGAATGATTTTTTTTTTTTTTAAAAAAAAGCTTTTAAAAAAATTTGAGTAGAAGCTAAAAGAAGAGCATGGTGAACTACATTAAAATGGTAAAGTTAAGTAAGATTAAAGAAAAGATCTAAATACTAAAAGACATAGATTAACCATGTTTTAATAATTATACCAAAACCCAAAGCAATAAAAAATAAAAAAAAAAGACAAAAAATTACTAAGGAGAGGAACTTGAAGGCTATAAAATATGGTGGGAGATCTTTGTTAACAAAAGCTTCTACAAATTTTTTAATTATCTATAAAAAAACCTTAAATTTGAAATTTATATAAATTGTAATTGTGCAAACTCAAATAGAGAAATATGCAAATGGGTTTCATAAAAGAAGTGACAAGAATGAAGAAGTGAAACAAACATAAGCCTAAGAAAAGGAAATATTGTAGCTATGGTATCTAAGAGTGTACTTGCCTTGCCATAGTTCAAAGTAGAAGTTTTGAAGTTGAGTCTTAATACATATAAGAAAGAGTCGTAAAAAGTTTTTAACTTTTCATTGTTCATACTTTGCAAATTTAAAAAACAAAAAGTCTAGTAACTTATGACTAAGGGTTGAGGGAAGTGAATGAAAATATGGTAAAATAATATTACTAATTAATAACTATATAAAAAGTATATTGATTATAATATGGGTCAAACTTGAACTTAGGCTGAACTTTAAAAAGCTCCAAACCCAAGATTAGCCCTTATTATATTTAGGTTTTTTCTTAAAGCCTATTTTTTATCACTATTTTTTTTTTGGAGCTCATATTTTTCTATTCCAAGTTGGCTTTATTAAGCTAAACAAGCTTTTTAACTTATAATCAGATTTAGTTTGAAGCTTCAAAACCTCATTCTTTGCATTAACCCTATCGCAAATGTTATACGAATATAGATCGTTCACATCACTATTATTTGATTTGTTAACATTTAGTGCCAAATATGGCAATTGATGTTTTGAACATAGGGGATTGTTACATAAACTTTTTTAATGGTTGATGATATCACATCAATGATTCTTCCAATTCAACTCCTTTACTTGGATTTAATTTCTCTACCAATTACTTATGTGAACGAACTATTGGAAGAAAAAGTAAACAAAGAATAGTTAGGGTAGCAACTGTTGGCCTAATGGTCTCTCAATTCTCTTATATTTGATAATTCTAAAAGCCCAAGTCAGATAAAAGCCCATTCAAACAAATCTTTTTGGTTGATGCTTTTTATGCATTCTGTAGAAAGCATATAAAACTCTTGAAAACTCTGCTTTTGCTTTGTCCTTTTATTAAAAAACTTAAAGCTGTCCTTATACTGGGACTATGCTTCTGCCTTGTTTCAAAATCAACCCTTTCCCTTTCATTATTCATTAAAAGTATAAAAGATAACTTATTTTATAAAGTTAAATCTGCCTACTCTTCTCTTGGACATGCTGCCTGAAAGAAGAAATGGTGAAAGAAACTCTGTGCTAATTGATTAAAGCATCTCTGGTTATCTGATAAGCATGCAAAAGTGTTTAGCTACCTCTTGTCTACTCAAGCTCTACTGTATTCCAACGATCAAGAATGAAGGAGATGGATTAACAGCTAGTTTTCTTTGTATATATATGTGTAGTAACTTTACTTATAATTCACCAGGAAAATATAGAGAAAATTTGATTCATCTTCTTAATATTTTCTGTGCCTTTACTAAGTGCTGAGTGTGTCTGATCTATTTACGAGTTTATCTGTGAGACTTGTGCTGATCTGTTGATCCTTGTAAAAGTCTTGAATAGTATAGCAACTGTGAGAAATAAAAAGGCTGTGTATAAGCTGTTGAGTCTGTAAAAGTTTTAAGTAAGTTTGGAAACCTAGTGTCCTTACTGTGTACTTTGATTTGACTTAGTGGAAATCCCTTATGGTGTATCAAGGGGACTGAACGTAGGTCTTAAAGACCGAACCAGGATATATCAGGTATTCTTCTTCCTTTACCTTATTTTTTTATTCTTTTAGCCTCTGCACTAAAACCTTGTCGACAAGGTCCCATTTTGTCTCCTTGATCTTTACTTTTCAATTACATTTTAGAAGATCCTATCGACAAGATTTTAGTCTATCTACAAGATTTTAGTTTATCTACAAGGTTTTCGATTTTATAATTTTAATTGAATTTGTTGGCTTTAATTGTGATAGCACCTATCCACCCCCTCTAGATGCATTCTTCAATTAGTATCAGAGCAGGTCTCACTGATTTTAATGCTTAACCGCTTAGAGAAAAGATCTTTTGTTTTGTAGAAGAATGAGTCAACAACCACTTGAAGGATCTTACCTTCTTAAAGGATTCTCAACTGTTAGACCTCCATACTTCAATGGAAATCACTACACTCACTGGAAAGCAAGAATGAAAATATACATTCAATTAACAGATTACCGAGTGTAGGAAATTATTGAGAAAGGTTCAAAATTTCCTTCAAAGAAAGATGAAAAAGGAGAAGTCATTGACAAACCTAGAGATGAATGGTCAGATGATGATATCAAGATGGTAGAAAGTAATGCTAGAGCAATCAACATTCTATACTGTGCTATGAGTGGTCAGGAGTATGATAAAATTTTCAGTTGTGATGTAGCATAGGAAATGTGGAAGAAGCTTGAAATGACGCACGAAGGGACATCGAAAGTCAAGGAAAGCATGCTAAACATGCTGGTTTATGAATATGAACTATTTCATATGAAAGAGAACGAGAACATTGTAAAAAATATTCAACAGATTTGCTAAAATTGTAGGAAATTTGAAGGCTCTCAGAAAAACATACTTGAATATAGAGAAAAATTCAGAAGTCCTAAGATGTCTTCCTCCCATATGGCAATCAAAAGTAGATAACCTAAAAAGTCAGAATATTACTACAATGCCTCTTGATGAATTACATGGCCATCTCATTGCCTATGAAAGAAATCATCTAAAAAGGCATGAGTTGGAGCAAAAAAGAAAAGCTCTTGCCTTGTAAGTTATGGCAAAAGAAGAACAAACTATGGAAGAAGAAGGAGAAATTGATGCACAAAATATAGCATTCTTCTCAAAGAAACTAGAGAATTATGTTAGGAGAAAAAGGTTGATGGGAAAATTCAAAGGTTTTTCCTCAAACAACACTGTAAGACACGACGAGGCTGCCAAAAATATGATTACCTGTTATGAATATGGCAGAAATGATCATATCATATCAGAATGCCCATTTATAAAAAGAAAATTAGCTAAACTACATGTCAAGAGAAAGGCTATGGCTGTTTGGCGCGATGACGAAGAAGAAAAAGGAGCTGAGATAGAGCAAGAACTTGTACATATGTGCTTCATGGCTGCTGAAGAAACTGAGGTAATACCAAAAATAGAAATTTCTGACTTACAAAATGATTTTAATGATCTTCTGATAGATTTTGAAAAATTATTTGCAAAATATGAGAACCATATTCAAATCAACTCTAGCTTAGAAGATAACTTAAATAACTTAGAAGCAAAGTTAGCTACTGCTATAAAAGAAATAGATAGGTTAAAAACTCAGGTAAATGCATGTTTGATAGGACAGGCTTAGGCTATGATAAAAGAAATAGTGTTAAACTATACAAGAATTTCTTTGTTAAAGAAAGTAACAGTTTACAATCCATTATCACATGCCTTCACTGTAATAAATTCGGTCATACTTGTCATAAGTGTAAAAACAAATTTAGAAGATTCGTTTAGGTTCCCAAGAGCATTAATTCTACAAAATAAATCTACACTAACCATAAAGGACCTAAGAAGATTTGAGTACCTAAGAAAAACTAATTTAACATGCAGATATGTCTTTAAGGAAAAATATTAAGCAATGACTGGTTTCTGGATAGCAGCTATTCATGCCACATGATAGGGGATCGTTCTAAATTCCTATCATTTACTCACAAAGACGGTGGTTCTGTTACCCTTGGAGATAGAGGTAAAGGCAAAATTATAGGTTTTGGAAAAATAAGTTTAAATAAAAACTGCGCATTGATAATAGGTGTCTTGTTGTATGTCTCAAACATAATCTTCTTAGTATTAGCAAACTTTGTGACAAAGGTTATAAAGTTGAATTTAAATCATTACATTGCATCGTGTCTGATAATGATAACAAAGCCTTGTTTGTTAGTCAAAGGTTTGAAAACATTTATCTTCTTGCTTCTAAAGATGCTGTCTCCAAGAATATAATTTGTCTTTCCTCCATTTTCCATGATCCTTGGACTTGGCATAAGAAACTTGGACATGCAAGCATACATATGATTTCTAAACTTTCAAAACTTGATCTTGTGAGAGGACTTCCTAAACTAGACTTTCAAAAAGATCATGTATGCAATGCATGCCAATTGGGCAAACAAACCAAATCTTCTTTCAAAACTAAGGAATTTGTTTCTACATCGAGGCCACTTCAATTATTGCACATGGATCTCTTTGGCCCTACACAAACTCGAAGCTTTGGAGGTAAAAATTATGCATTTGTTATCATTGATTATTACTCTAGATTTACAGGGGTTTTGTTTCTAGCTCATAAGAATGAAGCTTTTAAGAGTTTTGAAGTCTTTTGTAAAAGGGTTCAAAGAGAGTAAGGGTATTTAATCTCTAGTATTAGAAGTGATCATGGTGGAGAATTTAAGAATAAATTTTTTGAAAATTTTTGTAATAAACATGGTTTTGCTCATAATTTCTCTACTCCAAGAACTCCACAACAAAATAGAGTTGTTGAAAGAAAAAATCGTACTTTACAAGATATGGCTAGAACCATGTTAATTGACAATGATCTTTTTAAATACTTTTGGGCTAAAGCCATAAATACTGCTTGTTATATTTTAAATCGATGTCTCATTAGACCCATTCTCAAGAAAACTCCATATAAACCATGGAAAGGAAGAAAACCCAACATAGGCTATTTTCATACGTTTGGATGTAAATTCTTCATACATAATAATGTTGAAGATATGTTAGGAAAATTTGATGCTAGAAGTGATGAAGGAATCTTCCTAAAATATTCAACAACTAGCAAAGCATATAAGGTATACAATAAAAGAACCTTAGTAGTTAAAGAATCTATCCATGTATTATTTGATGATTCTAACCACTCTTTAAAGAAAAACTTGAATTTAGATGATGAGGAAAATGCAGATTGTCTGAACAAATCTCAAAATATAAGACAAAAAGAAAAGACTGATAAAAATGAAGAAGAAAAGAGAAATAAAGGAGTTGAAGAAGCACCAAGTTAAAGATCTTGTACCTTGTCAACAAGATGTATGCAGGAAAGGAGAAGCTCCAAATTATCCTGAAGCCATAAACTCTAACCTACCCAAAACAAAGTTGAAGCTTCCACGAGAATGGAGACATTCCTCATCATATCCTGTGCAGTTCATAATTGGAAATCCTAATGCAGGATTAAGAATAAGAGCTTTGTTCAAACAAAACAACCTGGCTCTTCTCTCACAAATTGAACCCATAACTATAGAAGAAGCTTTGAAGGATGAAGATTGGGTAGCTGCAATGGAAGAAGAACTCAACCAGTTTAAAAGAAATGAGGTATGAAATTTGGTGAAATCTCCTGAAAATGCCTCAGTAATAAGGACAAGATGAGTATTTCGAAATAAGCTTGATGAGCAAGGAAATGTCATAAGAAACAAAGCCAGACTTGTGGCCCAAGGGTGCTTTTAAATGGAAGGTATTGATTTTGGTGAAACTTATGCTCCTGTTGCAAGACTTAAATCCATACACATGTTACTTACCTATGCCTCATTTATGAATTTCAAATTATTCCAAATGGATGTCAAAAGTACTTTCTTGAATGAATTTATTCATGAAGAAGTGTATGTCAAATAACCTCCTGGTTTTGAGTGTAAAAATTTGCCTAATCATATTTACAAACTTTCAAAAGCTCTTTATGTATTAAAACAAGCACCTAAATGAACTTATTCAAAATGGATTTATCAGAGGAAAAATAGATACCATACTTTTTATCAAAAAACATGATAATGATTCATTACTTATTCAAATTTATGTGGACGATATTATATTCGGTAGTCCTAATGAACTTCTCTGTCAAGAATTCTCTAAACTTATACAATGAGAGTTTGAAATGAGTATGATGGGAGAAATGAACTTCTTTCTTGGTCTACAAATCAGACAAACAAAGAAAGGAAACTTTATCAATCAAGCAAAATACACCAAGGAATTGCTTAAGAAATACGATTTTAAAAATACAAAACCTATGGGTACTCTAATGTGTCCATCATCAAACCTCGACAAAGATGAAAAAGGTAAAGATATTGATAAAAAATTATGTAGAGGTATGATTGGATCTCTACTTTATCTCACTGCTAGTAAACCAGACATCATTTTTAGTGTATGCAAATGTCATCCAATCCTAAAGAATCTCACTATATTGCTGTAAAAAGAATTTTCAGATACTTGGTAGGAGCACAAGACCTTGGCTTGTGGTATCAAAGATTTAACAGATTTGAACTAGTTGGATATGCAGATGCTGACTTTGCAGGTGATAAACTTGACAGAAAAAGTACCACTGGTACTTGCCAATTTCTAAGAACTGCTTTGGTATCATGGTTCAGCAAGAAACAAAGTTCAGTTGCCTTATCAACTACCGAGGCCAAATATATGATAGTAGGAAGCTGTTGCACTCAGCTCCTATGGATGAAGTAATAGCTAGAAGATTTTTCACTTACCTTCAAACAAATTTTGATATTCTGTGATAATACCAGTACCATCTGCCTAACCAAAAATCTTGTACATCACTCTCGAACCAAGTATATTAAAATTAAAACATCACTTTATTCGAGATCATGTACAGCAAGGAGATGTAGAGGTAAAAAACATATAAACTAACTTGCAACTAGCTAATATTTTTACAAAACTTCTACTAGAAAATAGGTTTTTTATGTTAAAAACTAGTTTGGGCATAATTAGCAATAATTAATCTCTATATGACTGCATATCCTGTATGTTTGTTATGTTTTTGAAAACCTTGTCGATTGGTTTAAAAACCTTATCGACAAGATCTCTAAGGTCATGAAAAGTCAAATGGATGTTGACCATGAAATTACGCGCCAAGAATCTTGTACTGTTGTCTTCTCCAATTAGCCTGTGGTGTGACATCATAAACTACTACCGCTATCTAGCCTCTCACTGGGCTCGGTTCCATATGATTTCTAAAGAATCAATACCAATCTGTGACATTTTCATGCTATGAAACGAGGTTCCATACACTCATTATCTGCCCCGTGGGTCTTGTGAACCCATCGTTCACAGCCTCTACTCACACTTCACTCATACAACTCATACATAGCATAAAACAAGCTATAAGCCACGGGTATGGAGCCAAAAACCAGAAAAATGCATTTTTCTCACTTGTGCCCAAAAATCATATTTTGGCTCTAACTTTGGAAAATCATAACTAATTATAGAAAAATGAGAATCTAGCAAACCATAGCTCTCTAGAAAACTCTAAGTGTTATCTTTACACTAAAAATAATTCCTAACCATAATCTCAGTGTTTGGATCATGTTTGACATAAAAAATTAGACAAAGGTCCGGTTGTCTCTGTTTCTGACGCAGCTTACTGTCATGAACTTCGAAAATTCGTAACTAAATCCATAAAAATCCAATCTGGGCATACTATACAAATTTAAAAATTTATAGATGTCTAATAGAGGAAAAAAATAAGTCTAGATCAGTTCAGTAGCCCTTACACCCTAAAAACTGATGGAACAGTAACGGAGGTCGGGTGGGCTCCCTGATGCTGATACAGAACTTCAGAAGGTTCATTCTCTCTCTACAGACCTCCGATTTAGGTGATTCTAGTTGGTACAGGTTACTGTGATTTTCTAGTTTATGGGTATAAAATTTCATGATAGTTAGCCACCGTTTGGTCTATGTATGACATGGATTTCATTTCTGACCTATAGGAACAGTACATGACTAAACTACCAAATTTTTCCCAAATTTAACAATTCGCCAAATATTCTCTAGACCTCCGAATATTTTCCACTTTAGCTTTTCAAGAAGCTTCCTACAAACTCTAGAGGCATGCCAAATTTTATGGCAAGAGGAGCTCATCCGGTCATATTTTGATGGAGCTCACAAAATTACTAGTTTTGGCACCCAAAATGGCCAAAATGGGTCCAAATGGCCTCTCACATGCTCTAGCCACTCATGGACAAGTTTAAAAGTATAACAATAGTCTATATAACATGTCCAAGTGGTCCAAATCAATATACATTCCAAATTCACTATGCTACGACCAAAAATACACTATTACATTCATTCAACAAAAGGGGTAAAACCCTCATTTCCATTAATTTGGCTCTCTACATAGTTTGTACATCATATATCCATGCATTTACACATGCTACAACATTTAAATCTCAAAAATAGTGGGTGTATATTCATTTGGTACCACTTTACATCAAAATAACTAAAATAAAGCTAAAGTCTAGCTAAGCATGCTCCTAAGCTCCTTGGTGTGCACTCAGTTCTCCTTGAACTCTACCTAGCATGTTAAGTTGGGAGGGAAAGGGGTGAGATTCAGGGAATCTCTGTAGCTCATGCACTCATTCAAGTAAACAATCAAGGCATATAACTAGTCAAAGCATGTAATTTGGCATCCAACCATTCTCAAACATACATTACATGTTGTACATGCTATGGAGATCACAACAATGCCACAAGTAAGCTCTAGGGACTTTTGGTCTAGTCTCACCCGAGTTTAGGGACTTTGGACTTGGCCTCACTTGGTTATGAGACTTTTGGCCTTGTCTCACCTATCTCAAGGGACTTTCGGCTCTACTTCACCCATCTCAAGGGACTTTCGGCTCTACTTCACCCATCTCAAGGGACTTTCGGCTCTACCTCACCTATCTCAAGGAACTTTCGGCACTACCTCACCCAAGCAATTCTCACAATCCAACACACAAGCACATTGACATCAATGCATCAAAGCAATAGCATAAGGCATGTTTCACACAACAATCATATGCATATACATAAACATACAATGACTATTACATCCAAGAATGCAACAAGAAAGAGTGGGAAGAGAGCTACCTTATAAGCTAACACTAGCTTTTCCTTTCAATTCCTCTTCTCCCTTCTTAAGTTCACAATCACACCTTGATGGAAGTGCTTCACTTGAGCTTAGGCACAATCAAGAACATGGAGTTACTCTCTTAAAATATACTCTTCAGAGCAACCCTCCTAACATACCAGAACCTAAAGGTTCTCTCTCTCTCTCTAGAATGCCATCGATTCTTCCTCTCTCTCAAGCTCTCATGGTAATGGAAATAACATTTTCAAGGAAAACAAAGAGATTCAAGGGTGTTTTCCACTTTCCCTCTTCTGACCCATGCCCAAAATCTAACTAGTCTCACAAACAAAACCATAGAAAGAGAAGGCAAAGAGAGGAGATCAAGATTTTAAGAAGAAATGAGAGGAACTTGCTTACCTTTCCCTTGTTTTTCCTCCTTCTCTTGGTCTCTCTCACTCTTCACGCCTCTTTTCTCTCCTTGGGTCGAAGTCTAGGGCAAATATGAGAGAAATAATGAGTTAGGTCGTTTAAAGGTGTCTAATTCTCGCCTTTTACTCTCTTCTGGACTGACCCTCGCTACGGCAAAAATTAACCTTTGCTATGATGAGCTCGTATTAACTGGCTTCGCTATGGCGAGGCTTAACTTTCGCTACGGCGAGCACTTATCAGTTCCCTTCACTATGGCGAGATTTGACCTTCGCTATGGCGAACTCGCGTTTTTTCCAGACCCCCACTTTCGCTATGGCGTATACTACAGCGAGCAGCCCCCTGGTTTTTGTATGGAATGCTAGCACTCACTATAGCTAGAATCACTTTCGCTATTGCGAGAAGGCACCCTCGCTACAGCGAGACCATTTCTCGCTATTGTAAGCAGACTTAGGGAAATTTTTGAATTTCGAAAATTCTCCACTTTCTACTTTCTACTTTCTTTTCCTTTTCCCTTTTCCCGGTTGTTACATGTGGCATATGGTCTGTGCGTTCAAATCAATTGGTCTCTCTCCTCTGTAACTTTATGAAAAGTAGCGTATAAGGCCTAACGTGTTAGATAAAACTTAATTTCTCTCTCCCTAAATTAATCACTGATGTGATGGAATAGCCCTTTCAGTACATGCCTCTTCTACTTCTTTTTGACACAACGCTCTTTCTTTCCTAAACTTCTTCGAACCCCAGCAGAGTAAAGATATCGTCTCCACTATCCTTCACCTCAAAATGCCTCACACAAAGATGATAGCCCACAAATCCACGGTGACACAGAGTATTCTTATCTTTAATTCTGAATCCAGTCAATCTTCGGCGGAAAGTGCTCACAAGCAACTACTATCGTCCTCTGTATCCACTTACTCCCACTGAACGAAAAGAGCTATTCGCTCCAAACCTTCAGAATCTGGAATGGTAAAACAAACCTCTTCTCAGCCTTTACCATCTCGTACACCTGTAGAGAACCCACCTAATCCCACTGAAATCACCACTATCTCGAAATCACAACCCCTGCCATCGTCAGAGACCTCAAGTGCTCGTCACTCCAAACGTCCCCTGCTTCCTTCCTCTTCATTGAAAGGAAAGAAATTAAAGCATGTCTCTGCCGAACAGCAGTCGAGCGAGTCCCCTGAGGACATTCCTTCTGACTCAGGTGACTCCACCGATGCCGAAGATTTCCTGTCTCCCAAAGAAAAGAAGCGCTATGAATCCAACTTTCATTGATGCTCCGTTACCTGTGGCAAAACAGTCTCCTTGAATAAACTCCAGTCCATCCATTGTGATATCAAACAGTCTTTTAAGGAAATAGGATGGCACAAAATGCTCAAGTTACATAAAGAAGTGTATGAAGACTTTGTTAGGCTGTTCTATGCAAATTTGTCAATTATGGATGATAGTCTATCTCTCGTATCCTTCATCAAAGGTCGTAGGATCTTATTAACAAAGAAGAAATTGAGCAAGTTTTTGGGACTCACATTCTTGGGTAACTCTTATTTCTTTTAGAAAACTTAGGGGAAGAACTTTCCCATTACTTATGAAAAGGCTCGTGACTATTTAATCAAATGACCAGATCTTCTTTCTCCAAGCTGAGTGAATGAACTTGCACTGAGTTTTGAGCGACATATTATGGCTCACATCATAAGTACTTACCATCTGTCTTGTTCCCATTCCTTAGAGTTCTTTAACAAAAGGGATGTCTGTCTTCTTTACTGTCTTGTCACCAGGACGTCCATTGATATTAGGACTTGGATTTTATGGTTCATGGCAGAATCTACTACTATCTCCAATCCTTCTGCAAGTCTCCCCTATGGCATGCTGCTTATCCGAGTCTTCAAAGATCACAAGGTCAGTCTAAAGCACTATCTATCTCTTATTGTCGACACCACATATAACAAAATTACCTTTTGATTAATATACTATAGTCTTGTCGACAACAAGTGGATTCATACCTTTGATGCCACTTCCTCCACTAACCAAAAGACGCCTCCTACCTCCCCAACTCACTCTAATCACTACCCTGTCTTCCCTCCATCACTACACCCCCATGGCAAAGCCCCTGCTTCCACCTCTGCCCCACCATCTCTGGTCCTACACCTCCCTCATCTTCTGCTCCATCCCCTTCTTCATCCCTGGACTCCCTTGAGATGTTGCACCATATCCTTGAAGCTCAGACTTCGCTTAATCAAATGTTTGCCACCTCTCTTTACGACATACATGGCCAGCTTCATCAAATATCTGATCAAATGGGCGATCTCACAACCAACCTTGGGACCATGAAGAGCCTCATGGAAGAACACGACCTTCTTCCTCAACATCTTCACGTTGTTCATCAAGAACTCCAAGCTGTCAAAACCAATGTCAATCTTAAAGCCACCGTTCTTGATCATCGTCTTTAAGATATTGACATTGCTATCATGGAATCCCTCAAAGTTTTAAAAGCTCTCTGCTGGCGCCAATAATTTCCTCTGTCCTTCTCCTTTGACTGGCCTGTGATGGTGTATTTTTGCCTTTATTCGTATTTGTTAAAGTCCCTATTGCATACTGATTATCCTGCTGTAATTATTACTTTGATTTATCATTCTTAACTGATTTTCTGCTTACTGGATTTATACTTTGATGGTCAACTTCATCTCCCTTTTGCTACTGATAAAAAAGGGAAGAACAAGGTTTACATCTGATTATATTTGCTGCTGATATGGTTAATGAATCTGATTAGATTATTTCTGCTATTTGACTCTTATTGCTGTTTATATCTGATATCTGGTTAATAAAAACTGATTAGTTGATTATATCTACTACTTGATTCTTGCTGCTATTTATATTTGGAAAATGAATCAGCAGTTAAAATTTAAATTATAAGTATGGGATTGATGACAACAAACGATATACTCTTTTAATTTAAAGGTATCTCATGTCTCTGCTTTTTACCTTTGTGCTTTGGTCCCTGTAACCCATGTTTCCTATTAAGGGGGAGCACATATTTAGGGGGAGTTTTGTCTGTTTTGATTAACTGAGAAGACTTTTACCACTTGGCTTTTGTTATCATCAAAATGGGATATGGTTGGCCCAATGGTCTCTCAATTCTCTTATGTTTGATAATTCTAAAAGTCCAAGTCAGATAAAAGCCCATTCAAGCAAATCTTTTTGGTTGATGCTTTTTATGTATCCTGCAGAAAGCATATAAAACTCTTAAAAACTCTGCGTTTGCTTTGTCTTTTTGCTAAAAAGCTGAAAGCTGTCTCTATACTAGGACTATGCTTCTGCTTTGTTTGAAAGTCAACCCTTTCCCTTTCATTATTCAACGAAAGTATAAAAGATAACTTATTTTATAAAGTCAAATCTGCCTACTCTTCTCCTGGACATGCTAACTGAAAAAAGAAATAGTAAAAGAAACTCTGCGCTAATTGATTAAAGCATCTTTGGTTATCTACTAAGCATGCAAAAACGTTTAGCTACCTTTTGTCTACTCAAGCTCTACTATATTTCAATGGTCAAGAATGAAGGAGATGGATTAACGGCTAGTTTTCCATGTATATATATGTGTAGGAGCTCTACTTGTAATTCACCAGGGAAATATAGAGAGAATCTGATTCATCTTCTTGATATTTTCTGTGCCTTTACTAAGTGCTAAGTGTCTGATCTATTTAAGAATCTATCTGTGAGACTTGTGCTGATCTGTTGATCCTTGTAAAAGTCTTGAATAGTATAACAACTGTGAGAAAGAAAAAGACTGTATATAAGCTGTTGAGTTTATAAAAGTTTTAGGTAAATTTGGAAATCTAATGTCCTTACTATGTACTTTAATTTAACTTAGTGGAAATCCCTTGTGGTGTATCAAGGGGACTGAACGTAAGTCTTGAAGATCAAACCAGGATATATAAGATATTCTTCTTCCTTTACCTTATTCTTTATTCTTTTAGCCTCTACACTAAAACGTTGTCGACAAGGTCTCAATTTGTCTCCTTGATCTTTACTTTTCAATTATATTTTAAAAGATCTTGTCGACAAGATTTTAGTCTATCTACAAGATTTTCGATTTTACAGTTTTGATTAAATTTGTTGACTTTAATTGTGATAGTACCTATTCACCCCCTCTAAGTGCATTCTTCAGCAACAACTATAGTGTGCAAGAAAAATACATCGTTGTAGTACAAAAAGCCATTATTTCAATAAATAGGTATTTTTTATCTCTTGTAATATTTGCATTAAATTACAATTTTTTTTAATATTTCATAATAAAAAAAAATGTCACACACTAAATTACGTTAATGTAATCTTGGCAATTACATTAATCCCAATGTCATCTTAAAAGGTTTTAGTGAATTTTGTGATAATATATGTATATTGTCATGTATTTAATTTAATTGACTCATTTAATGATTTTTTAAATCACTTCATTACTTCAAATGATACTAAGTTTGTCTTTAAATAATTAAATAAGATATATTATTATTTAAAAAAAAGGAGTCTTCTGCAACATAAAATAATTAGGAATTGAACATTTGAAGGTTAGATCGCTATCAAACAAAATGAGAAGGAAGCGAATGTTAAGAGTGCCCATAAACTCATTATGTTCACATAAAATGTCTAAATCTTAAAAAGACAAAAGTTTCCACAATTGTTTTGTTTTTTTTGGAAAAAAATGTATAAGCCTATTTTTTAACCTCATGCCACAAGTCATGGGCAATCTTGGCCTCATTGAGACTGAAACTCCTAAAAATATAATATATTAATATAATCTTTTTTGGAACATTGAAATTTGACTAATTAATTTTTTTAAATAGAAAATGGTTGAAAAAACCCTATTTCATTTTGAAATTTGCATTAGTCATGCATATGATGTTAACAACTTTGTGAGGTGTATTACAAGATAGTGAATGTGTGGGGGCCCTTTCTTATGGAAAAGTTCTTGCGGGACATTGTATGGTATTTACTGATGACAGAATGTTTCCATTCTAGCATATCAAATGAGAAATGCTGTATTAAAAAAAAAATGGAGAATGAGTTTAAATAAAAATCTAACCACACAAAAATTCTATGATTGTTGAGTATTGCAGTTGTTAACGCTAAAATTAAGCATAAGCGATCGGTATATTCAATGCAAGTATTGAATTCAACACGTGAGTGTTCAACAACAACCCCAGAACACAGGCTGTTGTTTCTGCCATAGTAAACCAGTGACATTATTTCTGGTCAACATGCATTTTCATCTTTATTGCGCGTGGAAGAAAGTCATGACTAAAACAAAATAAATCACCCACTATATATATTTCGCTTGTTTGCGTAAAATAATCTTAACCCATAGTGCATGACTTTCGACTCAACAATTCTTTTATTTACATATCACATTCATATAAAATTAGTTGTAATCAGCCATATTTTTAATTTGACTGAAAACTCAGAAAAATGGACCATTTAAGGATATGAAAAAGAGATCGAAGCGTTTTCACGTATCGTTATATTATCTAAGATTGTTTTACGTGTCAAAGTATGAGAGTTGGACTCCTTGAACTGCGAAATTTGCCATAATCAAGGCATTCCATCAGAGATTTATCTTGGATTCTTTGTCAATTGCAGTGATGAATAAAAAGAGTTACGTAGCTTTTAAATTGTTAAAATTAAATTTAAACATTTAATTTTTTTTATTTTTATTTTAAATTTTAAAAATACAAAAATACATCAAAATAAAAATAAAAATTTAATTTTCAACTTAAAAAAATGAATTAAGATTTAAAAAAAAGTAAAATATAGAGTGTCAGCGCATCAATGAACAGGGCATCCGGGGTCTAAGTTGGATGCTTCGAAAATCAAAATGCGTTTGAACCTTGGGTTTCTTCTAGAAAGAGGTGACCGTTGAAAAGCCATATCTTCCTCCCCACACAAAGTCACAACCGTTCTGCCTCAGTCCTTAAATCCCCCTTGTCTGCAAAAAACCCTCCAAAACACAGAGAAAGACAGAAACAAAGAGAAATGCACAAGAGTGAATCAGGATCGTCATTGGGACCAGGGGGCCTGGACCTAACCCAAGCCTTCTTCAAGCCCATTCTCAACGCAGCCCCTCCATCTCCCACGAAACGCCATAACAAGATCTCCGTCATCGGGACTGGCAACGTGGGGATGGCCATAGCCCAAACCATCCTCACCCAAGACCTCGCAGATGAGCTCGTCCTCGTCGACGCCAAACCCGACAAGCTTCGCGGCGAGATGCTGGATCTGCAGCACGCGGCAGCGTTTCTCCCTCGTACCAAGATTCACGCCTCCACTGATTACTCTGTGACCGTCGGATCTGATCTCTGCATCGTCACGGCTGGGGCGCGTCAGATCGCCGGCGAGTCCAGGCTAAATTTGCTGCAGAGGAATGTGAGTCTGTTTCAGACCATCATTCCCCCGCTGGTTCGTTACTCCCCGGACTCTGTTCTCCTTATAGTTTCAAATCCAGTGGACGTCTTGACCTACGTGGCCTGGAAACTCTCCGGCTTCCCCTCCAATCGCGTCATCGGATCGGGTACCAACTTGGACTCTTCCAGGTTTCGTTTCCTCATCGCCGATCATCTCGATGTCAACGCTCAGGATGTCCAAGTAACACCCTTTTCACTTTATACGTATTCTTTAATTCTTTAATGTCAATAGTTCTCCTTGCATTGATTGGAGAGTTGGGACTCCCAATTTTCATTTCATTTCACATTAAACCAGATTTTGTTTTTAAAAAAATATCGGATGTAGTTATTGTCTCTAAATGGATTAAGGTTTGGTGCCAAATGGACATTTGCAATTCGCTAGACGAGGTTACTCTGATTTTTTTCTTTTTTCCCTGAGAAAGCGGTTACTTTACGTGAGCACGTATTTTTAAGTATATCATTGCATGCTTGTATATATTGATTTTGTAAAAGGTCCTCATCTCAGTCCATTTATGCTAGCTACATTCAATGTCCTGTGGTTTGGGCTTCCCTTTTTAACCGTCGTTCTGCTTCATTATATATATGTGTAGAGAGAGAGAGAGAGAGAGAGAGAGAGAGAGATTGAGTGGGTTATTTTATTGGATACTAAGCTTGGTTAAGTTTGAAATTGAGAGTCAAATGCAATAGATTGGACTATAAACATCTCTAATCTTCAAGAACTCTAAAAGTATATGAAGAACTCGTCTTGGAAAACATTAAATGAATAAAAATAAGAATATGCTATGCACAATATTTAATATTATCTAGTAGACTGCACAATGCTAGAAAGAGGCACCATACTCATTTAAAATTCACAGAAGACAGCTATTAGTAAACAAACTATATAATCTGTAAATATCATTGGAAAAAGAAAGTGTTTTAACTTTCAATTTCAAGCATCATGGAAATTATATGCCGTTGTTGATTGTCGAAAAAAGAATAAGAGGAATATGTTGGTCCTTGTTGTAGGCATACATAGTGGGGGAACACGGTGACAGCTCGGTGGCGCTGTGGTCTAGCATCAGCATTGGGGGTGTTCCGGTGCTAAGCTTTCTGAAGAATCAACAAATAGCTTACGAGAAAGAAACGTTGGAGAACATACACAAAGAAGTTATTGACGGCGCTTATGAAGTCATCCGTTTGAAAGGCTATACTTCTTGGGCTATAGGATACTCCGTGGCTAGCTTGGCCCGATCTATTCTCAGAGACCAAAGGAAGATTCACCCTGTCTCTGTTCTTGCCAAGGGCTTTTATGGCATTGATGGTGGCCAAGTTTTCCTGAGCTTGCCCGCACAGCTCGGTCGAGGTGGGGTGCTTGGGGTGACTAATGTGCACTTGACCGAGGAGGAAGCACAAAGGCTCAGGGACTCCGCTAAGACCATCCTCGACGTGCAGGCTCAGTTGGGTATTTAACAACTGATCTTGCACAGATACTTAACGTTGCTTTTGGAATGACTAGTTTTATTAATTTTCTTTCCGTTTTTTTCCAACATTCCGTTTCATAGTTTTAGCTAGGTAATTCCGGCGTCCCACATGCTGGATCATGATATTTACTGTTTCATCTGCTGTCAAGTAAAATGCTAATATCCTGCGTATGCTGTATTTGTGCCTCATTTTACTGCGCCATGTTGGATAGGTGCAATTCAACAGTTATAGTAGAATCCTTAATCTTGTACCTTCGCTTGTCCGCAACATGCCTAATCTCTGCCAATCTAGATTTTCTTTCTTCTTCTTAGGCAACTTTTTTTTTTTTTTTAAAGACCATCTGAAGCTCGATGACACAAAAAAACAGTAATGACAACTGTGGTTGTAGATCTCACTTTAATGTCAACACAAAATATATTTGTTTAACCAATATAAATAATTAAATATGCTTTTAAGATTGATATAAGATTTAAAATTTTTTTAATAAAATTATCTTGACTGCTTGAATTGAGATATTTTGATTGAACGCGTTTATTAATTGTCCTGAAATATAAACATCAAACATTAGATATTTGCTTTGAGAAATTTGATAATCTCTATAGAAAAATAAATTTTCAAATATTTATCATATTTCGGACTTTCCAACTTTTCTATGTTTAATTTTGGATTTTTTTTCCTGCCAAACTGGATTTCTTATATGTATAAGAAAAATATAACTTTTTAAATTATTGATAGAAAGTTTCCCAGCTATGGGGTGCCGCTTCATGAGCTCAGAGCCCGACAATAATACGTTGGGAAAATTAAAATGGAGAATATCAAAGATATTCATATTAAAACATCTTAAATTTTAAAATTATTTTAAAAGATTCTAAAATAAAAAATTTTAATTTGAAATTTTGAATTATAATTTTTTTAATGTAATTTAAATTTTTAATCTTAAAATCTCCTAATATAAACTTTTTTATTTAAAATTTTAAGCTGAAATATTTCCTATTTTCTTTGGGCAAGAATTAGGTTAAAGAAGGTGCTTGGTAGAAAGGTCCAGCCCGAATTAGGAAAAGAACGAAAAAAAAAAGGTGAGAAGATCAAGTGACGAAAGCACGGAGGAAATATTACGAAAACGATGTCGTATACTTGCCATCGCCGTAATATGTGATTGGTTGAATTTCGGTGACTTCGTGTTACTTTGCATTTGCAGTGAGGTTCTGGGGAATACGGAGGATCAGGAGAAATCATGGCAGGAAGATTAACAAACGCAGCGTCGAGGATCTTGGGCGGAAACGGCGTCGTAGGCCGATCTGTAGCTTCTTCTCTGCGCCTCCGCTCTGGGATGGGCCTCCCCGTCGGCAAGCATATTGTCCCCGACAAACCCGTTCGTATAGTTCCCTTAACCTAAACTCTGTGCCCATAGTTGATTTTGGAAGATATGGGACAACATTTGGTGGATTCCATGAAATTAGCTTATATTTTCATTTGGGTTTCCAGCTTCCTGTAAACGATGAGTTGGTGTGGGACAACGGGACTCCATTTCCCGAGCCATGTATTGATCGTATTGCAGATACTGTCGGAAAGGTAAGACAAATGTAGAAGTCGAAGTGCTTCCTTTTCTTTCTTTCTTCTTCTATTTTTAATTATGTACAAATATGTAATATCTACTTTCTTCTGTTATAATTTTAATTTTGAAATAAGTATGAAGCATTGGCCTGGCTATGTGGGGGGTTGGGATTTTTCGCTTCTCTGGGACTATTGGCCGTGTGGAATGACAAAGCCTCCAAGATACCTTTTGTAAGTCTTAATTTTGAATTTGTTCCTACTGAATGTTTTGAATTCCTGCTTGATGTTGGATTTGGATTTGGTTCTTATGTTCTATTGTGCCGTTATAAATTCTTGTGATGAAATTGAAGTATTGGAATTTTTGATTATTTGCTAAGTACTAAGGTCTTAGGCCCTTCGCCTTCCCATTAGAATCTATGCTTGAATAGTATATTATTAGCAATTATTGATAATCATTTACTGGAGATAGGAGAGAAGTGTACAAAACATTTTCCATGTCTTTCTAATTTTTATGTTTTTTACTTTTTATATCTATTCGGTATGGGTTGTGTGCTAAATTCAAGTCTATGATAGTTTATTGTAATTGACATTAAATGTGTATCATGAGGAACCAAGGAGTTTTAAGTTGAATTGGATGTTAATTTTACCACTGTGTGCTCATGGAATGTACTTTGAGTTGTTATCTAGTCCTATGCTTTAGATCTGCGGGACTACTACTTTCCTTCTATCACTCCTTCAACTTCAAGCATAAGAATCTGGCAGGAAACTATACTTAATTTTTATGTTTATTAGATTTTTTCCTTTAGATTTTTACAAGTGTGCACAACTCATAAGTAATTTGTATTACTACATCAGTGCCAGAAATGTTTATAATGCTAAATCACTCTGGTGGTGAAATGCATCCTAAAGTTGTGGAAGAGGTTTTTTGGCCTCTTTATCTCATGGTCGGTCCATGGCATTGGATGTTTCTTAGACCTAATGGAGAAGATTGTCTTGACTTCCCTAATAATGTAAATGGATCAGATAATGAAAGTAAATACAGTGGTCATGGAAGGTTTTCTTAGGTTCTAAATTCTCTCTCTTTTGGGTTAAAGTTAGGCTAAAGGTTTAGAATGATAGATTCTTCTTAGAGGCACCATGGTAGAGTGCGTTTTATATGAATATGAAAATATTTGATTTTAATCCTGATAGGATGCAGTACACATGATTGAAAATTTGAGTATAGAAGGGAGCCACTTTTAACTAGTTTGCTTTCAAATCTGGATGTGAACTTTTCCCCTACTCTTCATTTGTCCTAAATGATATCTGCAACTACTGAGTTGGTAAACTTATGACCTAGCTGTTAATGGAAATCAATTTACCTCTGTGTTATCAAACTTGTAAAAAGGGTAAATAAAAAACTCCACCTCTCCCATTACTGGAATTGACTGCTACCTTGCTTGCTCTTTAAATCCTTTTTTAATTTTTGGTCATATAGATGTTGACACAGGCCCCAATTCTAGTTTTATAATTGGCGTCATTAAAAACTATCACTAACTTTTGAAAAGTTGAGCACTGTGATGACCTTGCTGAGTTGCATAATGTTTCTTTTCGGTTATGGCACTAGCACACCAGGTTGGCTCCTTTGAACCCGTGATCCCTTTTATAAAATAGGAGCTGTCCATATATTCAAAGGTCTTTGGCCTAGAGCAGTTGCACTTGTAGAACTTTACTGGTTAAATGAAGATGGAACACAGTTTAAATAGGTAGAGGGAAGTAGAGAGCATAAGTTTGGGCTAGTTGTCATTAGGAAAGGTTGTTAACATCCTTTAAGATGACAAAATCTACTAGAAGTCTAGCCCTGTTTTCCTAATAATACCTTTGATCTCCTTCATGGTACTAGTACGTAGTGGCTCCATCGAAGGCACTATGATGCTTGGGCTATTCTTGATATAAAGCCTGAAGCTTAAAAAGCATAGACACTAATACAAATATGGACATTGTGACATGATAAAATCGTAAGTGTCAGGTTGCATATGATACCGGTGTTCAATATGTGTCGGATGTGGCACTGCTTTATTTTAAATTTTCTGAAGCTATAAGTAGAATTATGCCTCACTGTTTGATTGAATTATTATTATTATTATTATTATTATTGTTGGATTTGTACCTGATCTTGTGCTATGGAGTTTCTTTTCTATCGTGTGTTCAAACTGTGGTCCGTATAATCTCCATGTTCCCCACTCGAGTCTTCAAAACTTTGGTTATATTTTCTTTGATAATCTTCTGGTTTCGAAGTTCCTTATGCATTGTTATATTTTTTTTTTGGCAGATATTTAGTATATGCTGATAGATTTATATGTTATTTCTTTTGCTCAGACGCCCAAAGTGTATCCATACGACAATCTGCGAGTGGAGCTTGGTCGTGAACAATAGGATTCAAATACAGTGATGGAATGAGCAATAGTTCAATGTATCTTTTCTTTGTGGTTATTTAAGTTCCTAGCTAGTTAAAAATAATGGATGGTGAAGACTCGCCGAAATCAACGACTGGAATGGATGAGCCGAATCTTTTTTTTTTTTAATAATTTTTTGGAATCATTCTCATGCCTTTGTCTTCTTCAGTCTTGGGTATCCATCATTTCTTGGTGGCTATTGTGAGGAATGAACTATCATTATGGTCAATTTCCGAACACTTTCTGGATTTCAGACTTCAGTAATATAGGCTTACAAAGGGGGAGAGGAAAGAAAAAAAAGAGAAAAAAGGGGGCGGAAGGTGTTATTCTAAGCTCTCATTTTGGGACCTTGCTTGTCCCGACGTTAGAGCGGGATTATTAGCATGTTTGGATGAGCTTTTGGAGAGAGCAAACCATGGTTTGCAGGGAGTAAATCACGTTTTATAAGAAGCAATAAATAGCTACTTCTACATAAACGTGATTTGCAAACGGGTTTCCAAACACACCATATATTGGCAGGTTCTAGGTGCGTTATAGCCCTAAGCCAGATTGATGAAACTTACAACCCAACCCAACCCAAACGGCTCAATCAAATTGGGTTGGATTTAAATTTTTTAGATGTGATTTTGGATTGGGTTGTAGGAAATTCAGGACCATTTGAATCCAAAGTTCCAAACCAACTATAATGAGAAGGGAAAAAAGAAAGCCGAAGTAACTCATTGTTTTTGCAAAACGAGTCGATAGGTTCATTCTGTTATGATTTTTGGAACAATTATTTTTTGGGGCCTAGCAGCTAGCAACTCAACTCGGCCCACATCTCTACGATGGTTAGGCTGTGATTTCTCTATCGGTCATGGGCAGTGTGATAAAGTTATCAATTTTTATCTCCTTTCTGCGAGTTGCTAGTAGACATATAAACAACGTATAATTTCAAGTTCAACGTAGTCAAAGTCATCAAACTCTGTTGATGAATGCTAGAGTTACATTTTGACTTGTACTGCATCTTTCTGCTAAAGATGTCATCTGCCCTTGGCTGTTCATCTAAGCTTGTAAGACTTAAGACATGATCACATTTCCTACGGGTTTTTGTTTCTCTTTTTTTTCACAGAATTAAACTTTTTTTCGAACCCATAAAAAATGACTCATCTATGACACCAAACCCTTAATTAAAAAAATTGATATATTCTCCCCTTCAACTTAAAATCATCTGTATACATTTTCATTACTTTCAAAATTGAAAAATAACCTCCGAGAGATTACCTTTCATGATTCAAATTTTTTTAATCTATTTTTATATTAATACCCTCTATTAAGATGTCACTTTAAACTTTTTCAATTGTCATATTGTATGTTCTCATTAGTATCTTAAACTTTCACGTTTTGAAAGTTTCTTTGTAACTAAGAATGTTATATTAAAAGTTTTTTGATATAGTTAGAATGATTTAGGATGAAAATTTTGATGGCTGTTTTGTTGCAAACTAATAGCCGTGTGATACGTAACAAATGAGAAAAGCAATAAATCTGAAGTGATATCTCAGTTAATCATGTTAACAAAAATATAACAGAAGGATCTAAACCTTAAAAAAATAATAGAAGAGCATTTTTTTTTTTTAGTTTTGAAAATCAAATAGTATTGACAAATGACCCAAATTGAATTTTTTTCTTTATTGAAAGTTTAAAGCCATAAAAAACAAGTATGAATATAGAAACAAATGAGCAGAGTTTTAATAGTCACTTTCCATTCTCCTTAATTTTTTTCAATGAAAAGATTTAAACTATGGTCTTTAAAGTGATTATTTAGCGAGATATAATGCTTATGTGGATGTAATAAATTTTAATTGTCATACAAACTAAGATTAAAGGACAAAGTGTAAGTAATATTTTGACTAGTTTTCTGATAAATCAATTCGGTGATCCACATTTTCAGTAGATAAAATAATCTTATATGATTATGACTCTCACAACTTGAAACGTGATTGCTTCTTGCGCCGATGCTGCAGGAAGCATCCTAAAATTTTGTTGAGTCAGTACTAAATATTAAAAGGATTAGATTTAGATATCATTTTTTATATTTTATTTAATCCAATTTTTTAATTAAAATAACATAAATATGCTATTCTTTAACAATAACATACTGTGTATATAGTTTGATTAAAAAATTATATAATTATTTATAAAATTATATATTTGTCATGTTATTATTGAAAATTTATATATTTATTATATTTTCATTAAAAAATATGAAATTCTTTTCATAGACAAATTGGCCATCGGAGGTCAACTTTTACTGCCCAATATTTTTGACCCATGTTCTGTTCTGACTTCTGTGTAGAGCATCGTGAAGGTGATTTCCTAGGAATTTCAATGAAAATGATGGCAGATTTTCGTTTTCAAAAGAGAGGATCTGAAGTTGAGGCATTCACGATGAAATATTTGGAATCACATGGACCGAGTATGTGGGAAAATGTTGCTGCTCCTCAAATGCTCCCCTTAATTATGCTTCACTAGTTTAACGCTTTGTTACAAGGACACGTGCCCATCCTGCTCGGACCTTTGTAATCTTCCCTATTAATTAATTAGCTATATTAAGCCTAACACTGAATTTTCCGTCCACCAGTCTTAAACAAAGGAAACTTAGAAGTTAACTGACATAATTGAGTGAATAAAAAAGTAAGTGCAACTAAAATTCTTATCATCTTATATATGAGTTGTGTTTACAAGCACATATAGATTGAACATGGATCCAATCAGTAACTTTATTCTTATTGAAATGGGCAACACAGTGTCAGTAATGTCATTCGTGATGAACAGCTTTAAACAATATGCCCGAGCTCCATACGCCGCACTTCTCTTGTTTTATATATATTATGAATACAACCCAATGCTCAATCTATGGTTGACGAATTTCCGTAAACTACCCTTAATTAAATTCAGCGTGAAAGATCTATAATGCTGGAGATAACCTCGTAGAATATGGAATGTCAAGAAAATTGTGTTGTCCTGCAATTTTAATGTCCATTTTTAGTATTACATTATTAATTCATGTAGCTAAAATATAATAATTAAAAATATTGCACGAGGGACCTTTTGTGTAATGTTAACTCTTGGTAATTAGAGAAGCCAAAAATAAAAATCGTATTAATAACTAGAAATTATAGAAGGCGATATAGCCCGTTTGCTCAAGGAAAAAGAAAAAGAAAAGTAAAAATTTTAAGTAATGTCTAATATGTCATTTACAGTATTTATCATCTTTTATAATTTTTTAATGTAAAAATATAAAAAATATTTTTATTTATAAAATTAATTTTTTTATTTTTAACTTTCTATATACTAAATAGACATATTTTGTTAAACATTGAATTAGACACAGAATATTTTCTATTTTTAATTATTAACTTCGTAAAAGCATTCGATTTAATTTTCACAATCAATGAAGAGAATGACAAATGCAATACCTATCCAATAATCTACTTATGTTATATACTTAACTATAATCAAATTCTAAAGCAATAAGAATTAATGCAAGAAATTATCTCTTATGAGAGTGATGGATGACTTGACAATTAATCACGATAGACGGAACCGAATCTCCTACAATGTTACAGGAAATCTAGTTCAAAAAAAAAAGTATGAAGTTCATAATAAATCTCATCTACCTCTCTTTTTTCTGTCTTCCCTCTCATATATTGATTCTCTCTACTTACTTAGTAAATTGAAGGGATCCTAATCTTACGGCAGATAATCGGTGCAAAAACATAGTATTCCTTCAAATGCATATATCCTCCACATGTTGCGCTGGCAGCTTCAATTTCCATCCAAAGGCTTCATATGGCCCCATCTCACTAATTTATTATTTTAACTTTAAAACGCTAAGAAATCTACAAACTCTCTCCGTATAAAACCCCCATATCTCCAGCATCATTATATTCATAGCTCACCACAATCATTTACTCACTGAGAACATAAGTAACATACCAAAAGCTTAGTGAAATGGCATCCAAGGCTGCCCTTCTCCTCTGTTTCAACCTTGTGTTGTTCACTGTGGCTACCTCTACCCATGTGCCATGCCCACCCCCGTCCAAAGCTCCCAAACACCCATACGTCCCTAACAAGAAACCTAGTTGTCCTAAGGACACCCTTAAGTTCGGTGTGTGTGCTGATGCGTTGGGTTTGGTGAACGCCAAGCTAGGAAAGCCACGAAAGACTCCTTGCTGCTCCCTTATTGAGGGCCTGGCAGCTCTAGAAGCTGCTGTGTGCCTTTGCACTGCCCTCAAAGCTAATTTGTTGGGCATCAACCTTAACATTCCCATCAACTTGAGCTTGCTTCTCAACTACTGTGGAAAGGGCGTCCCTCAAGGATTCAAATGCGCTTAGATATATTTTCTGTAAGTTACTCTAGCAACTTCCTCTATCAAGTTCTGTTGTTTATGGTGTGTTTTTTAAGTAGCCTGGGATTTTCTTTGGCACAATTGCCATTTGCCAATATGAACATCTATCAATATTTCTTTCAAAATTGATTATTATTGATCTGATAGTTGGGAAGGCTTCTCGTCTTCCTCCTCCTAGATCTGTCGCATTCTTAGTGAAAATTGAACTTAATTAACAATTCTACTTTGATATATGAGTCATGGTTTTTATAATATCCTCTCTTCCTTCCATTCATTAAATGGTTGAAGCGTCAATAACCAAGGCAGTGAGGGGCTTTGGTTTGAATGCTGTAAGCCTAAGGCCTGCAGAAAACGTAATCATGGGACAAGTTTGGTGAATAAATAACAGATTATCAGAGTCCTCTTCTTTTTATTCGATTGAATCCACCGAAATAGATGAAAGCTTTATTGACAATAACAGCACGGGAAAGAGATTCAATTCACGAAACCAAAAAAGAGATTAATATTGAAGGTGTTTAAGTTTAATTAAATTTTCTCAAAAATTGAGCCAGATGGAACTTAAGAGAGGAGAAACTATTTTTTTAATGAATGTATGAAGGCAGGCTTTTTTCAAGTGGAGATCATGTAGATCGCGAGCCTTAATTAAATCTCATGGCTAAAGTAGGAATAGAAATTAATTATCTTCTTTCAAGTGAGCCGAACCTCTAGAATTCGTTGTGTGAAATTACCTTAGCCGTCCAATGGAACAAGTGTCATGAAACTGCCACCTGTCTTTACCTCCATCAAAATGCAGCGTTTAAATAATTGTCCATCAAAACATTTCTGGCTCGCCCCATCTTCTTTTCATTCATGTTTCTATCGAAACACTAGCTAGTTTCTTCTACTTGAAGCTTTTGCCCGTGAACTCTCTCGCCATGTCTAATTCTTTGCCATCCGGTTTTAGATTGACCCGTCATCGCTTTGCTATGTTCGTCCTTTCGTTGATCTTGTGTAATCTTCGAGTAATTTTTCTGTCTTGACGTATGCTTTCTTGCACCCTACAAGTATGAAACTAAGTTTTTTTTCCCCCTTAATGGTATGTTAATAGATCGGGGCTTTCTGTTTCAGGTCTGCAAGTTTTTCTCTTTGATATTAAGAATGTTGAGCTTGAGATAGGAGTCGTGTGCTGGATATTAGTTAAGCATAATTTGCTGCTCTGGAAGCAATATTTACACCTATATGCAATACTATTGCTAGGTCATAATTTGGGCTATTTTCGGCTGCCTTCGTGCATATTGGATGTACTGTTAGTCTTGTGTCGTAATATGTAGTCTTAAGCCCAAGGAATGTTGCACTCTCGGGGTGAATTCAAGTAGCAGGTTTTCATGAGGGCTGAGTCTATTGTCATGATACAGGGCATTATGGTTTTAAGAACATCTATCTCTTTTTTCCTTTTCTTACAAACACGAGTTAGATGCCCATCATAAAACAGATAGGTAGTAGAGATTTAGAATGGATTCTTTTAAATAACATCTTTTACTTGAAGTCTGCTAGGTTGTGGATTTGACCTAGATTGTCTTGACTCTGGATCCTCTAGAGGATCCTTACACCATTAATTGTTTTGTTGGTATTACATGTAGTTAAACTAGGATTTGGGATCGAGGTGTGAGTACTGATTGAGACGAAAAAGAAAGTGTGGGTGAGCAAGAAACGTTTTGATGGACGGATATTTACATGCTGTGTTTTGATGGAGGCAAGTACAGGTGACACTTTCATGATCCTTACTCTAGTGAACGACGGTTAGGATGCAGCAAACTCTACAAGAAATCTCAGAAAGCAAATTCTGGAGGATCCGCTCAGGGATATGCATATGGTGATGCCGAAATTATGAGAAGATAAATTATTTTTATATGTATATATATTTACAAAAATTCTAGACATACATTATAAAAAAAAGTAAGGGGGGAAAAATAAACTCCAGTAAACATGTGAAGTATATATGTTACCATTTGTGAAAGTAAAATTTATATAGTCAGACATCTTTAGGCTTCAACTAATTAAATTAAAAGAAAGAGTAAAACAATTTTTTTTTATATAAATAATAGCACAAATGTTTGAATGTAAAATCATTTGGAGTGTTAAAGAGGGGTGTGAATTTGGATAAATATACACAATTTTTTTTAACGTAATGGATTAGGGTTTGAATCTGGCTTACACAAGATTTGTTCCAAGAAACAATGCAAAACGTCATGATGGCACATATATATATATAGAAAGAGAGAGAGAGCATGTCGGTTTTGGAGTTTCAGAAACTACGCACAATAAACCTTAATTTCAGTCAGTAGTTTATTGGTGTTCCCAGCGCATGGTTCCTCCGTGTTATTGTGTCTTTCAGTTACAAATTTGATCATAAGACAATACAAGTGCACCCAAAATGACACATCAACTCTAGAAGTGTACGCAAAGAATGTTGTTGGCTGATCAATATTCAAGTGAAGAAATAACATCTATTAATTACTGCATTTCCATTTTAACACGACACAAGCTTCATCGATATCTATCTTCATTTGTTATTTGGCTTTTATTAGCTTTTCCCCGTAATGTGCACGCATGCCAAACAGAAAGTAATAGCAGAAGGAAAAAATCTGCTTTGGCTGCGACTCGAGAGCCGTGCTCTAACGTCTAAACACATCGTCAAGAATCGCCCACAAACACAATCTCGAGAGAAATGAGAGATCAAGCAAATTAAATTAATAATGTCACCGGAGAAGACGAATTTTCCAAATTATTTACCAGAAAACGAAGATATATGTTAGCGGCATGAAATTCTGTGAACTGAAGTGGTTTCAGAAATCCAACTCGTTCACGGATTGTACTGACCTAGTCACGGTTTACTCTAAAAATCACAAAAGCCACCCCAAGAAAACTCCAAACTCTTTTACCCCCCCTCGAGGATGCAAGTTCTTATGAGTCTGCTGTACGACTGTTACTGAGTTGTTGCTTGTTTATAGCTCAACCTGAGATTTAACCATCACGATTTCCCACAAAGAACCAAGGGTTAAGGACCTGGCACCCCAAGTCATGGCTTCAAAATTAACACTACAAAAAAACAGCAAATTAGCGACGGAATTTTGTTCCATCGCAAATTCATCTCCAATCCGTCACAAATTTTGTGGTAGAAATTTCCGTCACAAATATTTCCGTTGCTAATCCGTCGTAAATATAGTTAGTGACGGAATTTAGTGACGAAAAAATCTGTCATTACCAAGCATGTTAGTCAATTCCGATTTTGTGATGGAATTTTGTGACGGAATATTCCGTCACTAATTTAGCGACGGAAAGAGCGACAGAATTGCTGTCACAAAATTTTTCATCGTAAATTATTTAAATATTATTTTTAATGATTTATATGATAAAATGACTTAAAAATATATATATATATATATATATATATATATATATATATATGAAACTGTTGCAAATTAGTTAAATATTATTAATTGTGTGTGTATATATATATATATTATAATTTAATAATTTATATATTATAATTTAAATTAATATTTTAATAATCTTAATATGAAAATAGTAAAATTTGATAAATAGTAATGTGATTAATTATTCTATGAGTAATAAAAGGCCTCCATTTATGTTTAAAAATTAAAAGATGTATAATTTATTTATTTTAAGTCATAAATTAATATAAATATAAAATATATTTAATTAACTAAAAATAGCAAAAAATTTTACAAATTTAAAATCATGATTTAAACAACTATGTATAAAGAATTATTGAAAAAATATATACAAAATAAATAAAAGTGAAATAAATATTTCACGTAATAAAATTCAAAAAATAAATGATATAAAAAAGTTATGACATGTATATTTTTCAAAATTTTATAAATATTAAAATGACTCCATTTAGCTATTTTTTTTCCCCCAATCTCTTTTAATTACACTATATGCAAAAGCATAATTAATATCTTTTTTATTTTCTTTCATTTTCAATTGAGATTTGATTTTTTTTATTCATATTTGTTTTCAATTACATTTGCAATGATTTTTCATTTCTTACTCATGAGAATCCAAGGGATAAGAAAGCTTTTTTCTCCCCTCCTAACAAAGGAAAAAAACTTGTCAAGATGATTGTTCTTAACATGAAAATTATCATAATATACTATTAACTATGGTTTACTAATTTATTAAATCCTGCTAAGTAAATTATTTAATTACCCAATTCCTAATTTATAAAAAATAAAAATAAGTGTTTGTGAATTTTACTATAACATAATGTTGTATTCGTTAAATAATATAAAAAATAATTTTTTTTGTAGACTACATAGTAATTTATGTCGTTAAATTATAAAAAGGTATGTTACATATAATTTTGTTAATATAAAATTTTTATATAAATTCTGAGTTCATGACTTTTTTTTTTAAATTTTCACTTTCCTAATAACTTATGTTGAGATTCGTCCTTAAGTATAAGTATTTCTTTTTTTTACAATTCAATATTATATAATTAGACTTTAAAGTAATTTTCCTTTTGTATTATATATTTATTGAGGGATTTGAAAATAAATATCTATAGAATTTTACCTAAATTTAGTACTTTAATATATACTTGTGTGTGTGTGTAAGTTGGAATTATATACTATAATAGAAGAAAACTTAATAATTTCTATTCTCTCAATATACTTTGAAAGTTTTTTATGGAGACTTTTGCTAGAGTCAAATAATATGTTGTTATTTAGTTCTACTATTTTTGTAATTTGTTTCATGAAAATGTTTTGGTAGTTTAAGAATAATTATTATTGAGTAGTCTTAAGTTTTGTTGGACAATACTTGAACTGTGTTATATCTCTTAGATAATTATTTATAGGTTTATATTATGTTGGATATCATGTAGAACATTTAAATTTTATTCAAATTACAATAGAAGTTAGGCAACATATACTATATTTAATTTTCGTTTTTTACATTTTAATATTTTCAAAATATTTATTATCGCATTTTTACCGTACCATGAATACAATTGCAATGATTTTTAGATTAATAAGATTTTGAATATAAGTTAGACTATATTTATAATTATTTGTGAATTATATAATAGTCTAATTGAAGAAAAAAATAAAATGAACTACAAGTTTAAGAAGTCATACTGTAAAGCAATTTTGATTATAGTTTATTTTTAAGTATTTGATCTAAAAAAGAATATTAAGTAAATTATTTTATTATATACATGTAATGAAATGATTATTTTTTGATATTGAGATATCAAAAAATAATCATTTTATTACATATAATAATTTTACTAGAGCGTCAATAAACTAGTTCACCTAAAAATAAAAACTTCTCCACTAAAGCTGTACAAGAGGGATTTAATTCCAAATGATTATTTAAAACATATGAGAAACAAATAGAATCACTCAAATTACTCAATTTTCAAATTTAATACTCAAAAAAGAGTAATATTATTTCATATAATTTTTTAAAAGCTGTACAAAAAATTACTTATTTATAATTATTTTTAAATTCAAGTTATTCAAATTAAATTCATTTTTTAAACTAAGATGTGACATTACATTAGTATTTTGAAATGAAAATTCTCAAGAATCCAATACATCCACTACCCTCGTTTTGTTGATTCGAAGTTCTGCAATACCCATAAATTGGGTAGAAGTTCTGCGCATTCGTTAACTGCTACTGTCCACTTAGTGAAAGCTTATTAGCTTATTATGATATGATACGATTCATTTTTTTAAAACTAAAAATAATCCCATTTAAAAGAAGGGTGAACATATATTTTATTTGAATAATTTCACTTATAATGTAAAATAACCAAAAAAAATAACAGAAAAATTAAAAAAAGAAAAGACATATACATTTTTGATACCTCAAATTTAGTTTTAATCTCCAAATTTAGAAATGTCAAAAATCAAATTTAAAAAAATTACCAAAATTCACTTTTACTTTTATTTTTAATTTTACATATAAAAAAATAGGAAATAATAATAATAATAACGTTTTTTAAGGATTTTCCCCGCCCCTCGATTCGGCCAGCAGTAGCATTTTTCACATTTTCAGCTGTTGGCATGCTCCCTCGCGGGGAACGTTGGGCAAAAATCGAATGGAGAGAGAAACCCTATCCCTTCTTCGTTGAGACTAGAGAGAGAGAGAACTCATAAAGCATGCATACTCCTGTCCAAGGGCGTCGCTGGAAAAGCATCCCCGCCGTCGTGCGCCACCAGCTGCCGTTGCGTCTTCTCTGTCCGCCGCTGCTGCGCCGTCGTCCATCCAGCTGGGTGGTTTGGATGCTTTCGGTTTGACCAAGAGAGGTAACCACTTGAAACGCTTTTTCTAGCTTCCGTAATTTGCATCTCACTTTGGTTCCTGATAATGGGTGTTGCCATCTGTTTTTTGGAACATTAGTTTCCCTTTTTAATTTATTAGTTATGGATTCTCCGATTTTGGTTCATAAGCTATGGGTTCTTTGATTTTGGGTTTCCATTGTGGGTGAGGATGGCATAAATGAGATGCTGGGGTTTGTGCTTGTTCAGTAATGAGATTTTCCCTGTTCCTGCTTCTAATCCCTCAGAGGTATGGTATGCATAGTGAAAGTATGTTTGAGAATTTTGGTTCTCTGATTCTGGATGCTACTTTTTTATTTTGGGTGTTAGTGAAATGGAATGAAATGCTATTTGCTTGTTATATTATTCTGGTTTTATGAATTGAGACATTTGAGTTGATAATTAATTTTTATCATTTTATATTGTATTTTAAGTATTATTTATGATAGGAATATTTGATTTCATAGCTATTTATTAGTTTACATGTCGAGTTTCCCTTCCTTTATGAGTTTACTTACACTTGCGAGTTTGACAACCTTGTTTGCAAGTATTAGCCCCTAGTTCAGAGCTTCGCCATTTAGAGCTTTTCAAATATAAAATCCATTAGAATATCTGATGTCAATCTTAATGTTTGGAGCTTTTTATGTTATTCAAATTGATTTGGTATACTTTTGGACATATGGGTGGCATTCTTGGAATGAATTCTTATGTAGTTTTGATATGTGGGCTTTTGAATTGATTAGCTGGTTTTAACTGACTGCTGGAAATTATAATGACTATATTAATCGTCCTATTGCAGTGTTCCTTGGGAAAGTTGGGTTCAGAATTTCCTAATTGCTCAATAATAAGTGGTAATTCATGAGAATGAACTTGCATTTGCGCTGTCTAGCATGATTATTAAGTCTTTTTTCTTTTTCCCTAATAATTGAATTCTGGAACTGTAAACCCTATCTTTTTTGTATCTCAGCTATGTTAAGGTGAGAATTCAAATGAACCAGACTCATGCACAGCCCTAGTCTTGCAAGTTGGAAGCTCCGTCCTTGCTGTGTGTCTGTCTTGCTAATAAACAGACTTTGATTCATTTGGCTCTATAATACCAATAAATAGGGTAGAAGTACAACATCATGCGTTGTGATGATCCTGCAATGCCGATGACTCAGTTTGTTTGATTCAGAGTTGTCAATTTGATCTGTGTATTCTTTAACTGTTGTTGTTTACTTGGTGAAGGTTTGTTAGTTTATTATGATATAATATGATCTTTTTTTTTTTTAACTGAAAATGATCTCATTTAAGGGAGTTATGTTTTGCCTTAGGTATGGATTATTTTGTGAATCTTACAAGTGGTTTACTTGGCTTTTGCCTATGCTAGATGCAATTGAACTATAGATCTGTATTGTGGATTTGTGGGCATTTGAAATTTTGAAAGGGTCTTAAAATATCTGATTCTACACTCAGAAGTTGTTTTAGATATTGTGATAAATCTTTCTAGTTCATCATATCAACACTTTTGTTTGCTTGAATGTCTTGCAGGAGACAATGACGACTGACATGTCAAAAAGAAGCATCATTACAGAAGCAAACATTTAAGAGTCATTTAATAGCATCAAATCAATGACTCTGTTTATGGACAGCTTCAGTAGTAACTAGTGAGGCAATCTCTATTAAATCAGCATCAGCAAACACTTAATAGATTGCAAGAATTTGAATCTCGATTATTTCGTGCCCCATCAGATCCTAATGATTATCCTCCATCATAAAGATGATTTTATTTTCCTTTCTTTATTTTAAGATATATGTTTTGTTGAGGATTGTTATAATTTGCTTTAGAATGGTTATCATTTAATTGAGAATCATTTTAATATATTTGTTACTTTTTTGTTGAATATTATTGCACTATTATACTTTACTGGACAAGGAGAAACACTTCAATCTAAAATTTTATTATTTAATAATAATGTTATTTTCAATTTACTTTACTTTATTATACTTTTATTGGATAGATAATAAAGTAATATTGAGATTGAATTTAAAAAAATATTTAATAATGAAACAAATTACATTAGCGACGCAATCTTTCATCACAAATTTATTGCTAATTAGTGACGGAATTTCCGTCACAAATCCGTCGTTGATTAGCGACAGAATTTCAGTCACAAATCCGTCGTTGATTAGCGACGAAATTTTCGTCACAAATCCGTCATTGATTAGTGATGGAATTTCTGTCACAAATTCGTCGCTAATATTCCGTCGCAAATTCATCACTGATTGGCGATGGAATATTCTATTGCAAATCCCTCACTAATTAGTGACGGAATATTTTGTTTGTAATCCGTAACTAATTAGCGACGAAAATTCCATCACTAATCCGTTACAAACTTAGAATATGTTATCCTAATAATTAGCGACGGAATTTTTTTAGCAACGGAATATTTTGTCACTAATTTGCGACGGAATTTCAGATTCCATCACAAATAAATTAGTAACTAATAGGCCCAAAACTTTCTTGCTCTTCGAAATTCAAGTTCACTGGATGATCCAGTGACGAGTTTAACGTTCTGGTTAGAATCAAGGGGTCCTAGCCTTGTTGCTGCCAACTCAAACTTGTATAGCATGCTTACTTTTGTTCTCAGATGTGACAAAACAAGATTCACGGGTGGGCACCAGAGGAAATCGGGACCATTTAAATTCCATAAAAACTAGATTCCATAATCATTCCAATATACAAAAGCCTTATTATTTACGCCAAGCCGCACCTCAAACATCAATATCGCTCCACCTACAACATGATTCATATCTATCTCCACTTCTATAACTGTTTTTCTTGCCCGCTGAATGAAGAAATTCCACTTACAAGATGTATTCAGAATCTATATGCCCTCGACAACCTTAGTTTAACCAAAGGAAAGCCATTAAGTAAAATGAGACTGGAACATCATATTTTCCATTTTCAACAATAAGTTAAATTAATGTTTAAACGTATCGTATGACTTAGGGTTGTTGCTATCCAGTATATTGATATATATTTAATAATATATAACAATTGAAAGTCTACCATATACGCTAAGAAAATGCCAAAAAGAAAAAAACCCCAACATGTCCAATTCTTAGTAAAAGCTAATTGTGGTTGATGTCTTGAAGAGGGTAGACGCGAGAACTACATTGTCCTGCATATCATCGATCGGTCTCGATTTTCTTGCAGGCGTCTCGTTTAGACTTTTACTGGCAAATTTATGTTGGTTATTACACCGAAGACCTATCTTCTATATCTTTGTTATGAATGGCTTACGTTTATTTATTTATTTTTTCTTGTTATATGCTAAGAAAAGCTTTATTACAATCAATCTGAACTTAAAAAAGAAAAAAAAAATCTCGAAGTTCCCTCACCGAACCACTAACTAATATCAGTATTCTTACTCTTTTATTTCCATAAAATCTCCGTTTTCATTCATGAGTTTAGGGATTTGAATTTCCGTATTCAGCATGCTCTCAATATTTTATTAATATATAAAAGAGAATATCAAGCTTCTCGAGACCATTTATCAAGATTCCATTTATTTATAGGTAGACTTCCACTAGTAACATATTCTTGAAACACTTAGCATGATCTCAAAGCTTCTAGAGCGCGTCACCAAAATCGTCAATTTTTCATTTCCTCCAGCTAGATAGTAGCTCAATTTATAGTCAACCTATCGTTACTGTGTATGAGTTCGACAAATTGAAAAAATCTTCAAACTTCACATGATCCCACTGTAAATTCTTTGCATTAACCATCGAATACTGTGAAACAGATCTCCAAAAGCATGGATTCTTCACTTTTGTATAAAGTTTTGAAATGAGAGTGAAAAGGCATCCCACCTTTCTTCCTAGCTACCTTTTTCTTACATGAAAAATATATTTGACCACGTTCCCTGTCACGGGTTAAATAGTGCTTTTTCTGGTAGGGAGGGGGTTATGTTTACTATTGCAAATCGCCATAATTGCTGTGAACTTTAATAAAGCCAATAGTCCATACAACAAAGAAAAACAGAAGTTGTTTCGCCTCTAATTGCTTATGTGTAACTCCAACAGAAAACGACATCGTAGATCACCAAAGGTTTTCAGTCACTCAATCATTCACTTGAATTCGCTCCATTAATCCATCCTATTAAGAGGGCTAGCCCTAGCCATTAAGCCCCCTATTATATTGCCTCGGTTTGGTCCATATATAATTTTTTTTTTCCAGAAAATTTGTTTATGCATATGACGAGTATAGCACATTAGTCACGGACCTGTTAGTTTTTCCATCTCTGTATAAAATAAATAATCAAGGATATTACGAGTTATGACAAATTTTGTGAGTCCGGCTCTTTATTTTTTTCGCTTCCATTTTTTTCTCCTTTTTCCTGATTTATATTTCCCTCTTTTTGTGTGCAGTAGGCGAAAGGCAGAAGAGCTATACTCTACCCAGTAGGATGTGCACCAGGCAATAGAGCTAGATATGGAGACAATAAAGGAGGATCTGAACCATTTCTCTATGGTAAAGAACACTATAATTCATCTTTCGTTCCCCTTACAATTCATATGATAAGTAAACATGGGGAATTTATTCACTTTGATTCCATGCACAAATAAACAACCCTTGTAGATATCAAAGGATAAGGAGGCAGTCTTCAATCATCAAAGTACATGAATCACACACACATGGACTAGAATTTAATTTATAGTCAAAAAACAAATGGAAAGACACAGAGGAGGAAAGAAGAGTAAAGGTATAGCTGTGATCAAGCACATTGGAAGTTACGAGGAGCTTGCACAGAGCAAACATTGAGAAGCAAGCTAAGAGAAAGGGGAATGTTGAGGTTGATACCCAAAATGTTAGCTCGGATGGCAGTGCAGAGGCAGACAGCAGCCTCAAGGTCAGCAAGGCCTTGGATGAGAGTGCAGCAAGGGGTCACTGGTGGCTGACCAATTGTCAAGTTTAGCAAACCGTTCAGCACATTGGCGCATACCCCAAGTTTCAGGGCGTCACGGGGGCACGACCCTCCTGATGAAGGGCTAGGGTTGTTGGGACTCGGGCTAGGGTTGTTAGGATTCGGGCTGGGGTTCGGCCTGGGCCTTGGGTTAGGCGCCGGGCATGTCCAACAGCTGGCGGAGACGAGGGCAAAGAAGAGAAGGTTGATGACCAGAAAAAGAGCAAAGGAGGAACAAGTTTTCGAAGCCATTGATCTCAAAACCCTAGTACCCTTTTCCCCTCAAGTATAGCAACTACTAGAGCTCGTAAGAGATGGGAGTAATGGGAAGAGAAGGGTGGTTTATATAGTGCTCAGGGTCAGGGGGTGAACAAAAATTTGTTTAAAAAAAGAAATGGGGGTAGGGCATGACATCCAACTCATCAAGCAAGCATGTGTGAAGTTGGGACGTTCAGCTGGCTGAGAAAGCTGACTTTTGGGAAAGGTTTTGGAAGCTTGTGATTATGGACTCGACGGTAAAAATCAATTGAATTAATAATCCAGAGATGAATGATGTGAAAACTCAGCACCTATGATAAATCACATTCATATGTTTTGGTTAGGACTTGGGAAACTAGAGCTTCCCCTGTCACAGGACCCGTCACCGTCACTAACAATATAGTGTGTATCCCTCCCCCGAGCAGCTTACCAATCAAGCATCCTGCTAGTGTGCTAGCTACTAGACACTACACTATACATAGTTGTTGCTTGTAGATATTTGATTAATTTGGACTACGATCTTGTAGCACAGATCCGCGCACTAACGTCTTTTTAGTTTTTTTTTAATGAATTAAAAATTAAAATTAAGAAGATAAAAAATATAATTATAAAAGAAAAGTATACTTTAAAAATTTTAATTATTTGGTTAAAATTTTTAAAATATAATTTTCTCTCATAATTATATGTTTTATTTTTACAATTACCCATTTTGACTCTAACTTTTAGTCTCTAAAAATAAAAATTAAAAAAGATGTAAATTGTCTTACTACACGGCATGTGGGAGGGGGAATTAAAGGCAACCAACGTTCGGTATAAAAGGGGGAAGCCTATAATATCCCTACGAAAAAATCTGGACACAATTAAATAACCTAATGCTAGTTTATGAAGGCAACCTATTTATAATTTGGAGGCTTTAACTTCCCACAACGCATATAGATCTTAAGAAGTAATTAAACAAATCAATCCTTTTTTACACAGGATGATTTCTCCATTTGCGATCATTTTGAAATTTTTAGTGGCTTTTCAAAAATTGTTAGATGATATAAGTGCTGTGAAAAAAAGTATGATAAGAATTAAACAAAGTTATTTTACAAAAGGCAAATTTGTATCCCTAGACATGTTCAAATTACGCATTTCTTATTTCTTTTGTGATAAATATATATAATTTCTTTTTGAAGCTAAAATATGATCAAATACATATTTAATATTTATTATATTATTTAAGTAATAAATATGAGTGTTTTAGTCGAAATAAATATAATTATAACTTATCTTTTTGTTACCGAAAAAATTAGTATAGTGTATCTTTTAATTTAAAAAAGTAATATAATTTTTTAAAATAGAGGAATAGGCCATAAAATTTAAACATTTTTCAAGAACAGGCACGGTAATTTATCCTTTTTATAAAACGTATCATGAGTATTTGACATTATAAAAACATGTTATAAAATTAAATGAATAAAATTTTAAATTATTATAATTTAAAAGAAATTCTTTTACGTAATTTGTGAAAATCATCTGTCAAATATTTATAATTGAAGGAAATAATTATTTAAGAAAAAATCAACAAAAATTTTCCAAAAAAATTTATCGAAAATAAAATTGATGATTTTCGTCGTCGTATTATCTTGGAATTCCTTTCAAGTTAAGAAATATTTTACTAGTAACAGAAAAAGTTTGAAAGATTACAAGAACCTGTTAACGGCCTCGTTTGGTTACATTTAATAACAAAAGTTTTTTTTTAAAATTAATTATATGTAATATTTATTATATTTTTATAATTATTATTTAATATTTTTAATTTTTAATTTTTTTGAAATAAAGATACAAAGAATATTTTTTATTTTTAAAATTAATTAATTAATTAGCTTATTTTTTCTCTTTTATGTCCTAAACATGCCCTTGTAGCAAGTCGGGAAATAAATTTCAAAGAATTAACCTAAGCCATTGTAATTAAGTAAATATGGACAGGTGGAACTCTATAAATATTTCAATGTTTTTTTGTCTCTTTGCACCTCGCTTTCATCTATATACGTCATCATATCTTAGGGATTGAAAACGAAGCCAGAGCGCCTAAGAGCCTAGAACGCTAACTTAAAAGGCATTGAAATTAGTTGCACAAGATTTTCTTCCTTGATTGATTTGATGTACTACTGACTTGTTAGAGGACCATCTTGATTAGTTATACCTTTCTGTGGCCAGGTCCCTATGTGATCACTGGCTTCAATTCTTCAAAGAACCAAACAAAGGAAAATTCAGTAGTTTAACTGGAGTTATCAGGGACGGGTAATTAAACACAAACGTCACAAATTAGAGTGGTCCAAGTGCCTTGGCATCTTCTGTTTCAGGGAAAGGCTGGAATCTCTCTCTGGCCATACAAATTGTCCTATAGTATATTAGCGAACAATTTTTTGTAAACTTATTTATTCATTCATTGGGATCTATTATAAAAAATTTTATATACACTCATAATGATTATTATTAGTAGTCTAGTTTACTAAAACTTTATTGGTTAATTAGAGAGTCACGGGCTGCACTTATCCAAAACAGATTCCACCAAAACTTGCCTAACTTGATTAAAAATTCAACGTCCTTAGCATATGCAGCCAAGAAGTTTCCATATATTAATATATCGTGGACAGTGCGGCGTGGCTTTTGTTTCCTTAGAATCACAGCGAGTGGAGCCATCACTGGTCAATCAAGTTAATACAATCAATGTGGTTAACAAATATGACAAGCATCCATAGCCAATTACATCATTCAAATTGTTCTTCAAAGAAGATACCCATCTTCGGTGGTCATACATATATATATATATATATATGTATCCTTCGTGGGAAAGGTCCGTTGACAATCAGATTTCGTAGTCAGGATCTCCGATATTGCACACAAAACAAAAGACGATAATTACAGTAAGGCTAATGGGACAATCTGAATTTCTAGCTCTAGCATTTTGCGAACAGACATAAACTACAAATGCTTTTGTACCCGTGTAAAAAGAAAACAAGAATACAAGTGTTTACTCAAAGCCTAATGTGGACCATTTCTTCTATTCCCCATTCTCAAAACCTCAGTTGGTAACATATGGACATGAACTGATTGATTATCAATGAAGTACAAATGAAAATATGCAAGGCCAGAAATAAAATGAAACTTCCATTCAAAAACAGAATATTTAACTCCCATCAATTTTCTTTTGACGGAACTTCATTATCTAACTAAAATTTGTTCTTAAAGCAAACCCCAACAAAGCACCAAAATCACATGAGTACGTGGATGGTGGAGCATAAAAACTTTCAAGAAAAATAATGATTACGGAACCCAACTAACTTGAAGATGAAGCAGCGCTTTCAGTATCTTTTTTCATGATCTGTCTCACCCTTCTGTCCTAGAATAAATAGAAATTGACATAACAACTTCACAAGCTATCAAACTAATTTAGGAGTTATATTTTGAGTACCGATATTTGTAGTTCTATTACACCCACTTGTTACAGTTATCTGGAATGATCGATCGGGCTTAATCACTTGATCTATGTTAGATATACGTTACTTTAAGCTGTATCTATACAGTGGCAACGCTCATAAAACTGAAAGCCAACTGGGCAAGCTTTTGGTTCCCGTGTATAATTTCCTAATAATCAACGCATATGGGTGATCAATTTTAAGTATTGCCTTTATCAATACTAATATATATGATTTTCCAACCTTTTAGTCAATGATGTATTATCCTAAGCCATATATTAACAAAGATTAAATAAAAAATATGTTAGATGCATGGTTAAAATCTTGAAAAATTTTCTCATCCCGTTGCAAAATCGCCACACAAGCGGTGAACCAAAGGAAGTTCCCTCAACTATGAAACTCTCACGTTAGTCTTAGTTATATAAAGTAATTTTTTTTAGAATAAGAAAAGTTCAAAATTTTTAATTAAAAAAAATATGAAGAGAGCATTGAGATACCAATGTTAAGCCACTAGTTTCTGTAATAAATAAATTACATATACCTCTCTATTTAATTTCTAAATATCACAAATATAATAAAACTCCTTGTTAATTTGCAGAATTATACGGAGACCTTCCTTATATATAGTTTATTATAATATAACTCGTTATTCTATGTTGAAGGAAAGCGAGCGCAGCTATAGTAAGTAATTTCATCAAAAGTTTTTCCAGTTGATTTTGTTTTTTTAAAATAACACTAGCTAGTATCCCTGCAATGCACAGAATATGAAAGGAGGTGAGAAAAGAGAGAAAAAGAAGGTGAGAGAAGAGCATATGATATGCAAAATAGCCAAGTTATCCCTAAGATTTTTTGGACAAGTAATATTTTGTAAAGGACAAAATGAGAATATAAGAAGAGTAGTATCTAAAAGCATAAAAAAGATAAAAAGTCAGAAAATGAGTCATGACTTATATAACTTTTGAACATCTTAAGAATAGTTTTTAGATATATATACAGATGTAGAGAAGGAACCTTATGCTACTTTTGGAGTATAAACTTAGAAGATGGGGTTTCCCAGGGGATGAGGTGCATGACCACCATGCGCCGTACGCCAAAGTCAACCGGCCTAAACCTCTATATATATTATATAAAAGCATTAAGAGAGGAAATCAATGTAATTTCTATTATACTTGTTATTTAGATAATTAAATACAGACATGGATCATCTGAAGTTAGAATCTGTGAAATGTTCTTAAAGTGTTAGGCAATAGATGAAGTTTTGATATTAAAAAATTAATATTAAAAAAAATAAGTAAATAAAATAGAGAGGATGTAAGACACTTCAAACAAATTTTATCTTTCTACACTTCAGAGATGAAATACCTTAGTCAACCGTTTTTTGGACAAACATAAAAGATCTATTATGCTTGATGCAGCTAGTGGTAGTGGTTTATAGATTAATATTATAAATGACACCAATATAATTTTGTGAGTCGTGGGGCCCAAGCTCAACCCTATAATATAATGAGGCCTGAGGTCTTGGATGAATCATTGTGCGCGATTATACAATGGCCAGCCATAGCAAGGGAAATCACCGGACGCTTCCAGCTCAACATGGCTGAATTTTAGATGTTCACGGGAGTACCTTACATGCCAATCAGTCAATATTATAATTCTTTATGTCCAAGAACTTGTGCTTGCCAGCTTAAGATTGCACCCTCGTCGCCAATCAGTCATCACTGTCCATCTCATAAATTACAGTTCTACCAGATTGCTTTAATTAATTTAGTTATCCCGAATACCATTAAATTTGTGTCATTATATATATATATATATATATATATATATCCGCATCACTCAATAATATCATCAGCAAAGCATGGCATCTTCATCGCATTAAATCTAATTGGTTCCAAAGGTATGGTATGAGAGCAAGAGCTTTGCCATGTAATTTTGTACTTTATGAATGTGTTAACAACTTCAGAAAGCCCTTTCTCTATCAAATCTTAGTGCATATTTGATTCAACTTTTGCTTTCCTCAAATCGTGATTTTGACCAAAGCAACAAAACATAATTTTTATATTTTATAGGTTGCAAACCGTGATTTGAGAATTTTCAAAAGTGTTTCCAAACACAGTATTAGAGATCTAATTTTTAGTGGGGACAGAAAAGTAAATTCTTCTTTTTGCTAAAATTTGGCTCTAACTAAAATTCAGGCTTGAATCCTTTAACTTTAGAAATTACTTTAATATCACTAGATCAAAACCGATGGAGAATAATGTTTTATTTGTCATTATATTTTCCAAGATGATACGATTTTCTTTTGGGGGCTCCCCATATGTTGAAATCAATTAACTTTAGGCACTGACTTACGGTGTTGTTTTGAATGTTACGTACAATATGCATTCCTATTTCAATTCGGTGTCTTCGAGCTGCATATGGATTTGGTTGCGTCAGCGGATTAGATTCTAGCAAATTGCATAATTATGTATTATACAAGTTGTTAAAGAAAAGATATATAGGTATATAAAACAAAATAGGAAACTAGAAACAGAAGGGACATCAAATTCACCAAACACAATGATTATGGATGGCTAATTGGAATTCACAGGGTTTGTTCGGGGAGATTAATCAAAACCCCACAATTTTGAAACGTGAACCTACAGTACATTGAGATTGGGTCCATCAATCACTTTTAATTTTACCAATGGCCCTCACTTTCGTTATGTTGGACAAAAAGAAGAACAAGCTTTGAGACTACGTAAGCCCAACAAGATAGACCCACAAACCAGAGAACTTATCAAGAGGCACTGGCCCAACTTTAAACTGGACTCCCCAATCCAACATTGAACTTATAAAAAGGCACTGGCGTAAATTTAAACTGGACTACCCAATCCAACAGAAGAACTTATAAAAAGGCACTCGCCCAACTTTAAACTGGACTACCCAATCAATTACTCTTTGGAAATTGGACCTATTCCTTGGACTGTTACTCTATTAGGCAGAAAAAAGTTTTATTTGAAAGATGTTCATCAATGATCCCCCAAAAAAGCAATGATAATGTAAAACCTACTAACAATATAAAAAGAATAGATCTTAAAATATAAAGTTTTTTTTTAGTTATTTTAAATTTTAAACAGACACGATTAATTTATTAAAAATTTGATAGAATATTTTTCAAGACACAGTGACTTTAAAAAAAGTACAAAAAATACTATAAAGTATTAATTTATAATTTTTATCGTTAAAGATAATAGAAGCAAAAGCTTGAATGTTATAAATAGAACCATTTGTTGTGCTTAAATATCCCATCACTTCATAATTATTTAAAACATACCATCAGATATCTAAATTCCCAATTTTAGAATCAAGAATTTTTTTTTTCCTTGTCCCAAAAAAGATTCTATAAAAAAGAGAAAGAAACATGAGATGTAAAACTCATATGGGTGGGTCTTCAATGAGATTCGTCTTTGTTTCTTTTTCTTTTTAACATATTCTCATCTCAAGGTATTAGTTTTAGCCTATAACAAGGCTAGAAACAAGTAGAAAAAATTGATACTATACAACAAGGCTAAAAATAAGTAGAAAAAATTGACATTATACACAAAACCTTAAACAAACCACAGTTAAATGGACCATAAATTGTAACACTACACTAAAAACTGTTTATGCATATATAAAAGATGCTCTCGTGTATTACTATTAGTCTGTCATAAACTAATTAATAATTTGGCAAAAACACACGAAATAATAATTGTCATTCATATTTCATTCCCAAGCTTGCACCAACAAAAAGTCAAGCGTAGTATGTGAATGTAACTTTAACCATAAAGGTTGTGCCCCACTAAGGACGTGCAATTAAACGAGTCCCTTTTTACCTCATTACGAATTCGGAATATGAGCGTGGGTTTAAGAGGAAAGCAACTAATTTTTTGGGTAATTACACTTTAATTTCTTCTTTAAAATTTATCAAAAGTATATAAAATTTTTCTTGATTTTTTAAATATATATTTAATTATTTTTTTACTAAAATACCTTGTATTAACTAAATCTATATTAGGTTTTTTTTCACAAGAATTAGAAGTTATACGATTTGATAATTTAAATATCCTCATTTTTATTGTTATTCTTTGTCAAATTATATATAAATATACATAAATAAAAATTAAGAAAAATTAATCATTTAATCTTTATAATTTACATGAATTTCTAATTTAATTCCTATAAGTTACTTTTTTCAATACAATGTTAATTCTTATATTTTACCAACATTAATTACATACTCCCTCCCTATAAGTGTCAGTTGGACTAACGTTGTTAGAAAACATGTGAGGTGGCTGATGGCATGGTTGCCACGTCATCTACACGTGCTGGGCCACCAAACAAAATGCAGCATGGAGGGCTTGGGAGAAAACACAAAGGTTAGTTAGGGCTTCATCTTCCCTGCATCGTCTCTTCCTCTGCTTCCCCTTGTTCTCTTTGATTCCGTTGTGGATTGTAAATTTGAATTGTCTTGGACTGTACCGTACCAAGTGACAATGGCTGTACTTGTATAATGCTCAAATGAGTTGTCATTCTGGATCTGATGCTTAAATCGTTGTGTATATGCTGACGAAGTGGGATAACAATTAATTTACAGGAAGGAAAATCAATGAGAAAGCACAATTTTCTCAAAATATTCGATATCAATTCAATCTGTGATCAAGGGGGTGACTAATTTTGTTTATAAGTAACTAAAATAAAAATCTTAATCCTACTAAAATACCACAATGGGATAAAGATTAATCGACAATTAAATACAGCACTGCTACTGGTTTAACATTGTTAGTATTGCAACTGGTTTAAATAAGCATTATTGGTCCTGCATCAAAAAGAAGGCACGTAATATAGGTTCAGTTTTAAGCTCACATTGAAAGAAGGTTCTGCTCCTGCTGCAGTTTTGTAGCACCACCATAAAAAATTTGTAGCATTTATTGGATATAAAATACGCAATGAGGAATTAAAGTAAGGTACTGTAGTTTTGCTGCGCTTTTGTGCATCCTTATCAGATATATAAAAAAAATAGATACTGATATCAACAGGAAGGAACTAAAATGTTGCACTCTCCATTCTTCAAGAAATATGGGGATATAAAAAAGAACTAAAATGCTGCACTCTCCAATATCAGATGTAAAAAACAGATTCTGATATCAAAAGGACTTAAAAACCAATTAAATCGATCTCTCGAAGCCCTAGCCTCTGACTGTAGATGCGTCAAGAGGAGAATGAAACATAGATGCTTCCAACTCTGCTCATCCAAGTCTGTGCATTTTAACTCTGGAGCTCTGCGTTTTACTCCGTCGTTTTAATCAAATGTAGCCGCAACCAGATGCCCAGCATTTCATGCCTTGTTGGAATGCCGATAATTATATGGCTGCCAGGTGGGCATTTCGTTTGCCACATCAGCCCATCCTTAACTCCGTTATGCCATGTGGCACTCTCAAGGACCATAATTTTCATGTCTGTAAAATATAAGAATTAATCTTGCAATGGTTTACAATTATAGATATTTACTTGACACAATTAAATTATAAAGATGAAATTAAAAATTGATATAAGCCATAGAGAATTAATTTTTCTTAAAAATTGAAAAGAGTATATTTTGTTTTTATTAATTTTAACAAAGTCTTAGACTAATAATAATTTATTAACTAGCAGTTAGTATAACACATGTCTGAAACGTTGAAACTTTTAATTTCTCTTGTATACAAAATGATTGACTCATGATTAATTATTGCAAATTAGAATCTCCAATTTTGTATAAATTTTTTTTTAAAAATCCGTTCAAACTTGATTTATGAACCGATTTCTTAAAGACTAGTTTTAAGTATAATTTTAACTTCAAATAACATATTTTTCTTTATTCTCAGATTCATTATTCTAAATCATTAGATTTGAAAGAAAATGTTTTAGTTAAAAAATATATATTTAGGTAAATAAAAAATATTTTGATTAAACAATTTAAAAATAAACTAAAATATAACACAACTTTCAACTTAAAAAAAAGTGTATTTTTAGATACTAAAAAAATATCTATAATATTAAGAAAACTTAAAAAAGGTCCATAATTTTTATATGAAGTGGGGGATGCGTCAAAAAGCAGCGGCCCATCATTATAGGCTTCCTCTCCATTCATAATTGATGGCTCATTTCTCTCACACATTCCCCCTGTTCCCGGTGGGATTTGGATTCTCTCTACTAAATTCTCCCTCCACTGTCTCTCCACCAAAATCTGAACCATTGTATTTGCCAACAACTAACAATTGATGATGAAGCCTTACATGTAATTTTGAAACACACAATCTTAACCATTGATTATTGGTGGAGAGGCAGTGGAGAGGAGATTTGGTGGAGAGAATCCAAATCCGTTCCCGGTGAGCCCTTGCTCCATTCCCACGCTTATCACCTTTACCTTTTTCTTTTTCTTTTTAAAAAATCTTTTACCCTTTTTTAAATTTAAACTAGATATAAGACCATGGGTAACACGTTTAGTTTATAATAATGGTAATAATATATTCGTAAAGCATGACCTAAAAGCAATTGTATAATACATGTGAACGCTTCTTAAATTAACGCCGGAACAAACAAATTGAAAACTGAAACTTCGATGATAAATAAGCACGTTTCCGAACGCCACATCACAGGCGACCGGTGTACTTAGGTAGGAGCCTACTAGCCTACTGTTATTGACGCGTCACTAACAACCTCACATTGTGACTCTAACGTACTTAATTCATCAGCCATTGCTGATAAGTAGACGTAGGTAATTTTAGAGTCGAACTTTTATTAAGATTTGTGTATTTAGTTAGGCGGATGTTAAATTTGTAAAAAAAAAAAGTAAATAGATGAAATAAAATATGATATATGTATTTTTATTTTAAAAAAATAAAAAATAGATAATATTAAATAATAATTATAAAAATATAATAAATATTACAAAATATATATATTATAAATTATATCACATCAAGTGAATTAAACAGGCCTTATAATTTATGAACAAATATATAAAATAGAAAAAGATAATATATAGAGTAAATTATATAAATCTTTCATAAATTTTATTTAAATTATATAATTTTTTATTTTCACATTATATATTTTATTTTAATTTTAAATTTTTTTATTAAAACATTCTCTATTAACCTAAATATATAAATATATACAAGTAAAAATTTGAAAAAAAAATTATTTTTAATTTAACTAAAAAAAGTATGTATTTATATTAATAAAAAGTATTTATGTCAAAAAATTTAAAATTAGATTTAAGTGTAGTGTAACTTTTTGTTTTAATATATGTTTGTGTATATTTTAAAATAGATGAAAGGTCTATGTAATTTTAATAAAACTAAAGAAAAGTTTGTATAATTTACTTTAATGTGTGTGTGTGTGTGTGTGTGTGTGTGTGTGTGTGTGTGTGTGTGTGTGTGTGTGTGTGTGTGTGTGTGTGTGTGTGTGTGTGAAATGAAGTTATGATCAATTTATTAGGATGAAATTGCAAACTTAAAAATTTCTCATTGTAGACAAATTAAAGACCATCTCTCAAAGAGGTTGTCCTAGAACTCGTTTGATATATCATATAAGATAAAGTTTGATATAATTTTAATACTATGCAATGCTGGGTATAATATTATATAAAATATTATATCGTATAAAAGAATACTATCATATATTTTATGATATATTATATAATACTAGATAGAATAAAAATTAAATTTTTTAACAACAATATCCTTCACTTAAAAAAATTATATTTTTTTTAAATTTGGGATGCATTATTAATTTTTGGAGAAATAAAATTCTCCAATGCCAAGAAAATTAATATTTTTATGTTTTTTAATTTGTAAATAAATGTTCTTTTAAATACCCTTAATTTTTTTAATGTTCTTTCAAATTAATATTTTTATTTTCTTAATTTGTAAAATAATGTTTTTTTAAATATCCTCAATTAAAAATTTAATAAACTCAAAATTTTTAATTTATAAACAACAATTATTTTCAAATCTTGGCAAAAAAGAAAAGACATGAAATGAACAATTCAGATAGGAAATAAAGATTGGTCATATAACATAAAAAATAGCTTAAGTCTATTTGCTAATGGAAAAAGAAAGCACCTCACATCTATACACAATTTCATATCTAAAATCTACTAAATACTAAAGTCTAATTCTAATTTTGAAATAATAGCATCATTAATTATCTTCAAGCAAATCTTTCATGAAATAAACTCTACGTTCACCTTAAAACTTCCAAAAAAACTGTAGTAAAAGAGGTTTTGCATAAATAAATAATCAACCTTGTTGCATTCTCTAGGTGAGAGGTCCTCTAAATTCATTAATTCATTGGTAATATTTCTAAAATCATCAAAAAAAAGTCTTTTATTACTTTGACAACTTTAGCCATGGGACCTATCCTATTAGTAGATTTGTCAACAATTTTTACAAGCTTATTGGCAAACTTGTCCAAACTAGTAACTAAGAAATCTTCACCTCTTAACTTCTTTCTTGCTCATTAACCTTCAAAATTTTTGCCTTATTTTTATTTTGGTTCACAAAAAAAATTGATTGACTGATATATTAAATCTCATCATCACTCAACCCAATAACTTCCTCTAACATTTTTATATTAACATTATTTCTATTGATGTGTTCTTTGTCTAAGTCCTTAACTATATCACTAAGATCTTTAATATCTTTTTTCAGTAGTATGATCCTTTCCAAAGATGACTAGCAATCAATCATAATGAAAAAAATGCCTTAGCCCTATAGTTCTTCAAGTTTGCATCATTCTGCATATATATAAAACAAACATCATAGTCACATTAGTTTTGTTAAAATAAACAAATAGTAAAAGAACATATGATACAACTAATTGAAAAACTAAAGAACCTTATGAGCTTGGATGTAAGCATTCCATACATCATCACTATCAACTACAATATTCTTATTCACATTATCCTATATAAAATCACTTGTATTCAACATGTTATATATACTATTATACTCTGTTTTAAGCTTTCTCGTGATTGACTCAAATGTGTGATTTCAACTTAATGTTCGCTTCAAGAAACTTGGCTTTTAACTTTTATTCTAACCATTTTTAATCAACCTTTTTGTTTAGGATAATTGCCTTATCTAAGAAACCTACTAATGCCTTAAACTCTTTATCACTCCCACCCCTGCATTTTATTTTAACTTTTCCACCTTATTGTTACCTATCAAATATATTAACACATAATGCAAGTGTATAAAGTAACAACTCAAATCCATTTTCATGCAGTAGCACTCAAATGTGAAATCCAAAGACACTTTCAGATGGCAAATACTTAAATGAGCATAGTTCAAATGTCAAATATTCTCATATATATATATATATATATATATATATACAAACACATACATACATATATATACACACACATACACACTCATATATATATATATATATATATAACTCAAATCCAATTTCATGCAACCAATAACACTCAAATGTTAAATCTGAAAGGCACCTTCAAATGGCAAATACTTAAATAGGAAAAGTTTTAATGTCAAATACTTATATAAAATTCAAAGTTTAATTTGTTTGACACTTATAAAGACACATCGGTAGATTCAAGTGTAATTCAAAGATATGTTATACAAAACATTTATTTATTTTATTAACATAATATGTTGATATTCATTAATTGTTTATGTAGTTAAAATTGGCATTATAAAAGTTCTCTTATAGAAAAATCCTATGAGAAATTAGTGCTTACATTGAATATAACTATGCATTAAGGAGCTCACTTATATCATTAAACCAATGATTTGGGTTAAGCATTTTATTAGGATCTATTTGACTTAAAAACAAACATCTACTCATTAAAGAATGCACATAGTTAGTGGCAATTCTAAATCTATGCTTTCCATGTGATGTACACTTTGCTTCTTAAAGAATGTTACTTGTACAACTCAATTCATAAATAATACACCTATTTATATAAGTTCAATTGGTCCACATAATTTTTTTTTCAAGTTGAATCAGCTAAACACAAATACAATCTTATGTTTGGTTATGAGGATTGTGGAAAAACACAAGTTATATGAGTAATAGTATTCTTGGCTTCTGCAATACTGGTCCTACTCTTCCCATCACTAATTACTAACTTTTTAACTAGAAAAAGAATTTATTGATGGGAAGACAAACTAATACATTAATGGAAGATTAAGAAAAATGAGTAGATTTCTTTTTCATGCATGGTTGCTTAACCAATAGAATATGAAACATAAAATGCATAGCAAATAGAAGAAGAAAACCAAAATAGCATGGTAGGTATATAGGTTAGAAATATGAGCAGGTTTGTACTAGAATATTAGGATGTAAAGAAAAGGACATGCAGCTAATCTAACTTTTTTGACATATGCATGAGTGCATATTACTTATAATTAATAAGAAAGAATAATAAGAACAAAGTGGAATTGGCATACAAAAAATAATAATTAGATAGTGATTGTTTTAACTATTCTCTTATTCCTTTCTTGTCAACTTAAAGCAGTGAACCAACAAGTCAATAGACTAGCCCTTGATAAAACAATTTATGTAATTTAGAGTTGAACATAATTTATATGATCATTTTAATATATATATATATATATAACAACAACTTCTAAATAATAAAATATCAAGTTCCATAAGCAAGCACTTAAAATGAGTTATAGCTAGAACTTAAAACTAACTTAAGTGATAAAAACTCCAAATCCAAGTTTCTTAAACAAGTCCATTTTGAATTGCCAAACTAGTTAATTAAAATGGAAGACAATATATAGCATTTCCTAATATGACATCATTATTAAATGATTGAATATATACTAAGCAATAAAAGATACATATTTACCATTAAAGAGGTATACAAACAAACTAAATTCATCTTCAAAACAAAACTCCTAGATAGAAAAAAGAGTAGAACTTGAAACTAGTCTTTTTAATATATATGGGGATCAAACACACTGATACAAAGTGAATACAAGTACATGACTATAACCATGTTCTCACAATTGAACTTTCCCTTGCTTATAATGACAGACTCACTAAGATATTTCATACAACATTTGTGTAGCAAAATCAAAGTGAAAACAATAATGAGAACAAAATATGAGAGGAAAAAGCTTTTTTTGATAAAATTAGGTTGTAATTTTTAAGCAAGCAAGTTAATAAAACAAAAAATAGCCTATAATGGAGAAAAAAAGGCAACAAAGAGGAACTATAATTATTTTCAATTATAGATACAAAACCTTGAACACATTTAAGATTAATGTTATTTAATATTTAGACCTTAACCTATACAAGTTAATAAACCAACTCGACAAATCAACCTAGCATCATTGGTTTATACAAAAACCCCCAAAAGAAAATTGCTCGAAATCATAAGAATTAGAATAAATAGGAATTGCATTTTGCATTAAACAATGAACATGAATTCATTCAAGAAAACAAGAGCTTATTGAGCGACAAAATAGAAACAAAGGAAATAAAGAATCTAAATCAAACATTAAAGCAAGGGAGGGATATCAAACTCTTGCTTCTCTTGTTCAAAATTGAAAAGTTATGCCTCAAGGCTTCCAAAATTTTGACATATAAATTTACACAATATATTATGTATATCAAATAAATAATAAATTTATATTATCTTATATAACTAAATTTAATATGATGTGCTAAATAGCCTAAACTAAATTTAATACGATGTGCTAAATAGCCTTATTTTGAATTAGTTTCATTCATATAATTTGAATAGACATATTGTATCTAAAAAGTTTCTATGTAAATCATTTGACAGCACTATTTGAAGATCTTTTATTAAGCAAGGCCTTACGTTATTGGTTTTTTTAATAATAAAAAAAAATAAAAGATGGTTTATCACTTCTAAAAAAGCCATTTTATTAATTCAAAAATGATTATTAAATATTACAATCATAATTTATAAAGGATAAGTTTTTTTTGGGTCTTTTATATAAGATGAGGTAGCAATAAATGAAATGAAGAAAAATTAAAATTTAAACATATTAACTTGTGAAAACCAAATATGATAGGTTAAATCATGGATGTCAACTTTCACTTAGTCGTAGAAATTTTAATTACTAAATGCTTTAAATAGACTCATAAGGCTCAAAAATAGATTCTCACCATTTTACCTTATATACTCATACATAACCAATTAGTTCCATTCAAGTTAACATGTATGTAAAGATAATATTTATAGAATTAGCTATTTGCTCATTTGTACTATAGATCACATAATAGACCTTAATTTCAAAAATTAATAACTTGAGCTGCATAAATTTAATTTATGCAAATTAAGTCCTTAGAAAGTTTAAGATGTGAATTATCTATTATAAAAATTTCAAGTCAAAATGAATTATTTTGATCTCTCAAAGAACATAAAATGCACGGCTGCATGAGAATGAACAATAACAATATATGATAGCCTTTTAATGCTAACTTTAAAAATTTATCAAACATTCTATAGAGTTTAAAAAATTATAATTTTTAACTTTATAGAAAACTCTAAATGTTCTTTAATTACTCACCAAATTTTAGCCCCAAAGTTGGTTAGTAAAGCTGTCAAAGGTAGAGAGACACTTTAAGGTTCGAATAATAAAAAAATTTGTTCTAATTAGTACCAAATGAGTTCAAAAATACCATTTTTTATAATGATCAAATTTCAATCTATATTTATATCATATAGCCATGATTCATCATAAGAATGTTATCTTGTAACTTAAATTCACTATCCCACATGCAAATAAACATGTATTCCACATAAGAATTCTCATTACAAAATCATGTTTTTATTCTTTATACATTTATCCATGGATCACAAAATCATAGTCTAATACTTTTACATGTATTACTATCACATTAGTATCAAAATATGGAGGAATCATATGTTCATGTACATAATACTAAATTTTAAGCTTTTCATGTGTAGAATTTGTTCTTTCTAGGCCTTTGCATCTTTATTTTCTTTCCTTTGACTTTCATCTAACTATGGTTAGTGGAGATAAGGAAATATAAGACTCAAATAATCTTAGTAGCTAAACCAACATTCAAACACATATATGGTTCACTTAAGTACTTGAAAGCAAGCATGAATGTTATATAATTATAGCCAAAATATATAAAAGAGAGCAAATCCATACTTTAGGGGTTTACTTGGTTCAAGTAAAAGTAAATCCATGTGACTTTTAGCCTAAGGCAAAGCTAATCCATACTCATTTACCTAGCCTTACCCAACAAAGAGCCAGCCCACTTACAAATGCCAATAGATATCATGCAATTACATATTGCACTCAAACAATCAACAAGCCAATCAATTGCAAATAGTACATACAAGCAAACAATGACTCTGACAAACCAACTCTATATATATAAGAATAAAGGAAAAGTTACCTTAATAAACAAATTTAATTAATTTCTTTGTTCTCCTTTTCTTGATTCCATGACCTCACACACACATACATACATTGGTGTGGTCTTACTTACTATGAGATGTGCCAAAATTTTTAAATGTAGGAAAGAATTGTAATATCCAATATTTTGACACTAGAATAAATGAAATGGATTGTATTTTTGTATTAAGTTAGATCCTTATATCAAAGTACAACATATGAGGAAAAGAAATAGAAGCCCTATTAGAGAAGAGAAATGGGCTAAAAAAATCAAGTTTTCGACTAAGAAAAAGCTACAATAATGTGTCTGACGATACATCAAAAATAAATAAATAAAAATTAATATTTAATAAGATATTGAGAGAATAAGATATTTTTCTATCTTAATATGACTAGATGTGGTTAACAAAGTAACTGTGGTGGATAAAATTAGTCAAACCCTACTGGCACGCAAAATGAGAAAATTAGTGGTGAAATGATAATTAAATTATTTTACATAGTGTTTGGTTCAATCAATGAGAGGGAAGGGGCGGGGAAGGGTTTTAATGAAATATTGTTTGGTTAAAGAGGGGAGGGGAAGGGAGATAAAATTAAATGGATAAGTATACCCTTATAACATTAGAATTATTATTATTTGTTTTAAAGATATTTTTATTAAAAAAAAAGGCTTTTCCTTGCTTTTTATTATAGAAAATAATTTTTCTTGATTTCCATTCAAAAAATATTTTTTATTTCCAAAAAAAAAAATCTTAAACCCCACTGAAGAAAAATAGGATCTACGTTATATTGTTAATGAGGGCAAAAGTGAGATATTAAAATTATATCAATGATAATTTAGTCATGGTGAAGCATAAATTTTTCTCTCTTCCAAAAACCCCTACTTTTGGAGGAAAGGGGAAGGGGTATTTTGCCTCCCTTCCCCTCCAATTTTTTCATACCAAATAAGGGGAGGGGAGACACCCTCCCCTCCAACACTCTCATACCAAACAATGCAATGACAAAATTGTGGATCTAGAGAATTATTATATGAGTATAGAGGATTTAAAATATCTTATGTCTTAGAGTTATTCAGAAGATTGAGTTTTTGGGTTAGAATTAGAATGATATAAATGCAATGACAAAACTGTGATTTTGACTAAAATGATACAAAAAATTAGGGTTTTATTTTAAATAAAAAATAAATAGAAATAAGGATAATTCTTATCAGCCTAAGGTAAAAAAGCATGTAAATTTTAACTAGAAAGTCTTAGTTTTGCCCAAAATCATTAAATTGTGCAAGAACAGGTAGATAGTGATAGTACTGTAAAGCAGAAAAAATCAAGGAGTTAGATAATATGAGAATTAACGTGAGAAACATATATTCCTCATAATAATATGATCAGATAAGATTATCATATCAACCAAATAAGGTTAGTTCAGTTAAATCCCTAATGGTTTACAAATTAAGATACTTGATAGTAATTTTTTTATTAGAATGTTTTAAACTATTTTAAGTTCCTATAATATCCAAACAGATATTTTTAATGAATAGAATAGTCTAAAATTTAGTATGGAGCAGTCAGATTTTGAGAAGACTGAAAAATGAATTTAAATGAAAGAATTAAAGTACTAGGATGTAATAATTATTTTTAAAATTGTTAAAAGTATTTTAGACTTTTCTGCTTAAAGTCACGCCATATTCTTCATTCATTCATGACTAACTTTTATAGCCATGTTTTAGCTCTATTGACGGCATGAAAAGAAGGGAGGGAAGAGAAAGGAAAGAAAGGCAAAATAGGTAAGTTTTTATGCAAAATTTAGTTATAATGTAGTTATGAAACTTCTTTTTCTCTTCATGCTCTTTTTAATAGTGGTTTTAGCTTCTTAAAATGATGAAAATCAAAGCTGTTCATAAGGAGAAAGAAGCTCTTCTTAGAGAATAAAGTGGAGAAAAAAAAATCAAGGCAAAGAACCATGCAAAACTATGTAAGTTTTTCTTTAAAAAAATATGTATGTAACTTGAGTTCTTCTCCTCTATATTTTAGTGCATCCCATGGCCCATAGTGAATTTATGCTTTCTTAGTAGGAATATAATGATTGGATGCATAAAAAAGTAGTCCAGATGCAAGTTAAACATACTTTAGTGTGATCTTGATGAAAACTAGCCAATTTAAAACCATGTTAGCCTATATATATGTGACTTTTAGCCATGATCTATTTTCAATGAATATGATGATTTAAGAAGCTTCCTAGAATGATTTTAAAACCATATGAGTCATTGGATTAGTTAAAATTATAGTCCGTTACAATATAGAACCATAGGTTTTTGACTCAAAACCATTTGGGCGAATTCTAAATTCCCCCCATACGCGTTCATAAATCTTAATTCCCCAAATACAATATAGGTTTTTTTTTTTTAAATATGAGGAGTCACGATTATTAAAGAACTGTGACCCCAATTAAAAAAAAGTTAATTAGTAATTATGATCCATTTAATAAAACTTGTTTTTTTTTAAATTGAGGTCAATTTGACCCCAATTTTTAAAAAAATTAGTTAAAATATAAATTTAGAGATTTAAAATTTAATGTTTTATAAGTATTTTTAAAAAATTGACCCATTTAGTTAAATATTTTTAAAAAATTTAATTTTTATTGATCTCTTTTTTTTATATGAAATATAAATTTGGAGAAAATTTTAATATTTCTAAAATATTTAGTTGTATTAATTTAATTTTTTTTATAAACAAACACATTAAATAATTAATTTAAATATCAATAAAAATAATAAAAAATGAAATATATTTTTTTAAAAAATAATAGTTAAGTAGTTTAAAAAATTAAATGTGAAATAATTTAAATTTGATAAAAAGATTAAGAAATAAAATAAATTTAGAAAAATGAAAGACCACTGTTTTAGAAAAATTAAATAATAATTCAATGAAAATTAATAAAATGATTGAAGGAAAATAAAATTTTATTAAAAGAGATAAATTATAATTTTTTAAAGACTTAATAATTAGTAATAATTTTAAAAAATTTAATGAGTAATTAAATATACATGTTAAGTAATATTGAACTCAACATTAAAGTAATAAATTTTTGAGCTTTTGCAAAATTCGATATTAAAGTAATATTGGACTCAATATTAAAGTAATAATTAATAATAGTTTTTTAAAACTTAATATTGAGTTCAATATTACTTAACAAATATATTTAATTATTCATTAAATTTTTTAAAACTATTACTAATTATTAAGTCTTTGAAAAGTTACAATTTATCTTTTCTAATAAAATTTTATTTTCCTTCAATCATTTTATTAATTTTCACAAAATTATTATTTAATTTTTCTTAAATAATGGTCTTTCATTTTTCTAAAATAATTTTATTTCTTAATATTTTTATCAAGTTTAAATTATTTAACATTTAATTTTTTTAACTACTTAACTATTATTTTTTAAAAATAACTCTCATTTTTTATTATTTTTAAATCATTATAATTGATATTTAAATTAATTATTTAATGTGTTTATTTATAAAATAATTAAATTAAAGCAACTAAAAATTTTAAAAAATGTTAAAATTTTAAATCTCTAAATTTATATTTCATATATAAAAAATAGATGAATAAAAATAAAAATTAAATTTTTAATTTTTTTAAAAATATTTAATTAAATGGGTTAAATTTTTAAATATTTTTTATAAAATATTTATAAAAATATATTTAAAATCTTAAATCTATAAATTTATATTTAAAAAAAATTAAATTGGGTTCACGGTTCTTTAACAACCTAAAGAACCATGACCCCTTATATTTTTTTAAAAAAATCGTATTGTATCTAGTGAATTAAGATTTAAGACTTACAAACGTGTATGGGGCAAATTCTAATGTTTTTTAGTTAAAAATCCATAGAACCATAAATCTTAATTAAGTGTAAAATAAGCTATAAGTTTCACAAGTTTACACAAAATGAGAAATGGTCATATGGCTAGTCTGCCGAGTATAAAATGATGTGCAAGTCATGGGATTAAAATTAGAATTAATAAAATATAATATGGCCACCAAGGGTGTAAAGTGGTAAGATATAAATTTAGGCAAAAAAAAACAACTAGTATGTCTATATTTTGATGTAAGCCATATTTTATGTTAGAGACTAGTTACATAAGTTATTTATTAATATGATAAGTTTGGAACCATAAATAGTCAAAACAAATCTATAATGAGTCTAAAAATATATATCATGGACGAATTTGGCATAAAGCTTGGTAGACATTTAAAAGATATCCCAAAATTTCATATAAAACATAGTTTGTGATTTTTGAATTAGTATAAAATATTTTATAAATTTTTAAAATTGCCTTCAAAAATTTACCTTATATCAGTTTTGGCCTTTATACAACCTTAAATTTCAACACTTTTTAGGTACTAAATGATCTAGTTTAAATTTAAAAATTTTTACAATAGTTAGGACACATCTAGAACTTTTCAACAAGTATTAATTTATTCAATTTAGACACTCTTAGTCAAAGTTATAAATTTCTAAAATTAGCACCAGAAAACTATCTTAATTATAAGAACCAACTATTGTTTTGTAGTTTTTTGAGAGATTAAATGAATTCAATTAAATATGATATTTTTAGAATAAAAAGTGCATATTATAAGCTTTCTAAAAAAGTATAATTTGCCTAATTTTGGAGGTCTCTAGCCAAAGTTATATATTTTTAAAGGTTAGGCCATAATATATGTTATATAAAGCAAGTGAGGGACATATGAGCAAGTTAGCTTAAATATACATTGACTACTTATTTTTTATACTTAACACGATATTTTATATATATTGAGATAGTTAGAGTAGTCTTTGGGCAAGAAGACCAATAAGTTGGAAAATAAGCTAATAAAGCCCAAATAAAAGAGGCAAATAAATAAAATAAAAAAGGGAAGAGAGAAGGAGGTTTGGCACAAATTCTCCATCTTCTAAGTAGTTTCTTTCTCTTCTTCGTATGCATATTTGTTGCCTTAAGTGTTTAAATACTTGCATGCTATGACATGTTAGTTGCATGTTTGAACTATTATGATGTAATATGCTTTGTCTAGTATATGTTATATAATTGATGATGCTTAGAGAGAGAATTGAGTGCAATAACTTTTTCCTAAATGAAACTCAGTTAATTTATGTATTAAGAGTTATAGCCACTAGTTGATTGAGTAAGTATGTATATGCTAACTTTAGTATTTCATGAGCTATGTTGTATGTGCACTTGTGTTCCTTATGCTTATATGACTCGATGTATGCATTAAATGTAGAGTATGCTATTGTAATTATTCTTCTCTATTTCTTATTAACCCATGTGAGGTAAAGAAAAGTCGAGTACCAAAGGAAAATAAGAATGCCTAAAGGAGCAATTAATTAGATGAAGAAAATAGATTGTGTTATTTAGTTTTATAATACTTATTTATGTTTATAAGATATGTAAAAGGAAATCCCTAGTATGATTGTAATGTATTGAAAAGTTAAGTGTATCTTTGTATTATACAATATATTGTTTTATTAGTATGTAGTATGATATGAGTTATGGAAGTTATGAGTGGCAATGTACTGTTGAAATTTTATGACTGTGGAAGGTGTTATTATGTAGCCTTTAGGTGGCCTGAATCCTCTAATAATAAGGGGAAATTTTGGCAATTTTTTTAAAAATTTATATATTTTAGTCTTTAATTATTTGCTAGTATTTGCAATAGTAAATAAATGAAAGAAAAAAGACAAAAAAAATGAGGACGTCACATTTAATGCATTTCGATATGGCTTGTTCTTGTTGAGTGATTTAAATAAGAAAATGTTCCACCCAAAAAATAATTAACAAAAAATTGATGAGCCGCCACGAACCGTCCAATAAGGTTTTCTTTTTATATATATATATATATATATATATATATATATATATATATATATATATATATATATATATATATATATATATATATATATATATATATATATATATATATATAAAGTTCTTAGCTGTCCATCGTTGAGTTTTTTCTTTTCACTTTTTAAAAGAATAAATGAATAATAGACTCCATTGGATTAGTCAGTGGATCATACATGTATGATAGTTTTCCAGAATAAAATTGTGGTGGAAATTGAAGTCCAACCAGTAAGAAATTACACACGTTAATATTTGAATGGTGCATCACACTTTTTTTGTTGGGACCAAACATCACACATTGCCTTTTTAAACAAATTTATAAGGGTAAATTCTTTTATATAATAGGAAATTTGGGTTTATTCATGTTCCACATGCCTTAATAGGCATTCGTCAACTTAACGACATGCTGAAATATATGTTGAACAAGTGAGACTTACAAAAAAAGTCCCAACAAAATTAGTAATTAATATAAATATTTTTAATCATGTTCCATTAAGTTTGCTTAATTTCTAAATAGACTAGTTGTGTCAAATGTTACATTTTAACCCACATAAATTATTTAATTTTAAAAAACCAAAAATAATTTTCCTAACTCCAAATTTCAATTGCTGCATACAATGATTTGACTATATCCTTTGACTTTAACATTTGAAAAATTATTCTTTCTCTCAATTCCTTCATTATTATATTATTTTTAGACACAACATTAACAAAATAATAAATTCGATGGAAAAGCAAGATTTGTTATATATATATATAAAGTACATATCAGTGTTACCTTTATTGATCCACTATATGTAAGTGGGGCATAATTGAAAATATTTCCTTTGATTTTTAACATTATTGGGTATTTTATGTATTTTGGCAAAGCTTGAGAGAGTCAGCGTTCACAGCGATATGAGATGACAACTTCTATTGAGTGGACATGGATCCAAATTTCTTATTGCATGGAAGAATTTGTCAATTTTAGGTGCAAAAATAAAAATATATAAATATATTTAAAATAAATCTTATTAAAAAAAGTAATATCTCTATTTTTATGATTAACTTATTTTTAATGAAATAAACTACTTAAAAGTTTTTCGCTCTCATATATGGAAATGCCCGAAATTTCAGGAAAATGTCATGAAAATAGGCACGAGTTGTTGCTTACAACCGCGTATGGCTATTTTCATTACTTTTTCTTGAAATTTCAACCATTCAAATAACACAGAAATGGATAATTATTGGGTGATGTTTTGTCGATTGGATATGGTCTATTGTTCGTTTTCTTTTTTTTGGATCAAAAGTGGTCTTCAACAATAATGAAAGTTAAAGCTGAAACGTCCTTGTTTTTCGAACGCCGATTCACGGTTCCTAAGGCAATAATAATGAAGGCGAATGACACACTGAAAAATACAAGCATAACGTCATTCGCAATGTAAACTAGATCGCCAAATTAACCTCCTTCTTCCACCATATCCGCAACTTTTTGGTTTTTTTTTTTTTTTTGGGGTTAAGTTTATGGAGATTGATCCCTATAAATTTTACGAGACAAATTCCATAATATTAGCTTCATAATAAAAGAAGTATATATCCATATATATAGATTGATAATCCTTACCATTTTTAATTACTATTCCTGCAAAAATATTAATGGGGACGAGGCGACCATCTAGGCAGCTACCTTATCCCCAGACAAGGCATTGAATTTCGCTCTACCGTATTCTTACGGGAGATAACATTAAATAATGTTAATTTTTTATAAATTTGATTAAATTATATAAAATTTTCTTTTATTTATAAAATGATATTCAATTTTTTAACATTTAAATATATATTACAATAACTTATTACTTGATTTATTTTTTGTCAAAATAATTAACTTTTGTACAGCATGGCTACATTTTTATTTTTAATATGACAGTTTAAGTAAATAAATTAATATTACTTTTTAATACAGAATTGTAATTATATTCTTGATATCATAACAAAAATAATTAAATAATTTTATTCTAAAATAAATCTATGTTGTATGAAAAATTAATTATATTGGCAAAAAAGTAATTTAAAAAATTAATTGAAGAACAATTGAGTATAATTTTCAAAATAAAAGAAATATTAGATATAATTTAAATCAAATCAAAAAAATAATGTAATTTATCAATTCAAAGTTATATATTCTATATTTTTTAAGTTGCAAAAGGAAAATTGATGTAATTAATTACTATTAGCATTTGATTAATAAAAGATATAAATAATAATTACTCTACCGACCAGCAATAAAGTCGCAAAGGTTCAGCTTATGTGGATGTACCGTATGTTAAAGATCTTTGTTTCTCCTAGGTCACCGTGTTTAGGATGATTCCCTCACGGTCAACGGTCTCTATCTTTGAAATTAGAAAAATTACACTTCTCTTTTTTTTAAGTAATTTTTGAATTATATGATACTCTTTTTTATTTTAAAAAGTTACACTATTGTCTTCTATATTTAAAAATTACATTACACTAATTTTTTATAATAAAATATAAATAATAATTATATTTTTTTATCAAAATATCTTTTATATTTATTACTTATATAATATAATAAATATGTATTTGATTGAATAAGATAGTCACTTTTTTAATATTCGTATTTATTAAATTTATAATTTTTAACACAAAATGAATAATATTAAAGTAAAAATTTAAGAAATATATTGTTAATAAAAAATAATATTATTTTTAAAAATATTTTACTCATCTTTAACCTCAAAGTAAAATTTGTATATACTTTTATAATAATAGGAGAGATTTATAATATATCTATCCAGAGAGAAATGTTCTTTTATCTTTCTATTAAGATACCTTATTCATATGTTCTTTCATCTTTGTGCTCCCAGATTTTAGCTGTATGTAGTTTAAATAAAATTAAGAATAACTTATATTTATAATAAAAATGCTGAAGCATACTTCTAGCATCAAAGATAAATGCAAAAAATTAATAAAAATATAACATAATAAATATGTCTAATAATAAGACCCACATATTTTATTAAGTTCCTATTAACTATTTGCACTCTGGTATAAATATGTAGTAGTTTATTATTTTACATTTTTTTTCACATGATTGGAGAAAAAAATATAATTTCTCACTTACAAATTTTCTAAGTGGCCAAAAGATTACCATAGCATTTTTAAAAATATTGGTTACATATTTCAGCGCTAATACAAAAATATAAGTGGCTGCTCTGCCACCTGCTGAGGATAGCAAGGACGATTATCAATGATTGCTAGGGCTAGAAGATACTAACTAGGTTCTACTTTGATTGCCGCTCCTGTTATGAATGCTGATTAAATTGACAAATTATTAATCTGATTGTGATTAAAATGTAATTAACTTAATGATAATTAAATATATTATTATTTAATTTTAATAATTATATATAATTTTATATATTAAAAATTAAATATAACATAAAAAACATAAGGCTTCATTTGATTCAACGGAAGGTAGGGGAGGGGGTTTAATGAGTTTTGTTTGATTAGAAAGGAGGGGAGGAGAAAGGAGGGAAGGGGAGATTATTATTTGGTTCAGAAGGGGAGGGGAGGTAATTATATTTGGACAAATTTACTTTTTATATTATTTTAATTTTATTTTTTATAAAAAAAATTATTTATATCAATAATTTTTTAAAAAATTATAAATTACAATCTTTTTTTATTTTAATTTTTGATAAAAAATATCTTAATTTTTATTAAATATTAATATATTAAAAAAAATAAAAAAATAAAAAAAATAAATTAAAATTTAAAAAATATCCTTCTTTTTTTTAAAAAAAAAAAATTTTTAACCAAACACACCTAGAGGAACGTAAGAGCCCAGCATCTCACTAAGCTACATAAGCAGCCGACAAAGCAGAATCCTCCTCTCTCTCTCTCTCTCTCTCTCTCTCTCTCTCTCTCTCTCTCTCTCTCTCTCTCTCTCTCTCGTCAAAGTCGTTTTCCAAGTTAAATGAGCTTTGGAAAAAGCATCCTTATAATATTCCCTCAGCATTTTTATTATTATTTGATCCGTAAAAATGATTTTAATGAAAAATAAAAATAAGAAAAAGAATTAAAATAAAATAAAATTTTATAATTAAAATCATATTTGGTATGTCTATGAAAAGTAAAAAAAAATCCATTCTCTTTGTTAGATTAAAATAATATAAAATTAAATAAATGATAATAATATTTTTATTATAAAGATAGTTATTAACGATTGTATAGGTCAAAAGATACTAACTAAGACTTAAAAGCTCCACTTTGATAGCCACTCCTAATTAATGACGTTAAACATATATAAGCTGGTTGGGGCAGATTAAAAGTTCATTTAGTCAAATTTCATTCATAAAAAAATTTAGCGCATTTCATCTTAAAATAATATCAGAAGAAAACGTGAAAATTCAAACTACACGTGCACTGATTGCATGGGGGTGGGGGTTGAGTTTAAATTCTTCTGTTCAATGAGGCTCAATTACATAAGCAATAGAAAGAAAAGATGAAACATAAATTTCATGCGAGGAATGCAGCATCCTACCTAATCAATGATTGAAGATTCTATACTACACCTTTCATTTGTTTAGTTGATTCCTAAGTGAATAATACTTTAAAGTATCTAAACAAATTTAGAAACTTAGATTGACCCTACACATATAGCTGCATTATTTGCAAATTAGCACATTCTTATCAATTTTTGACGAGAGTATTAAACTTTTTCTATTTGAAGTATTTTGTAAATGTTTGAATATAATATATATGAAATTCCCTGTGAACTTTATCCATTGAAAATTTGTCATAAGAAAAGCTGCATGACTCGATAGGTTAGGACCTAAGAGACGTAGCAATTAATGAACCGAATTCAGCTTATCCTAATCACCCTATCTCCCCTACCGCGGAATGGAATATGTTATTTGAGTAAAATAATAATTTAATTTCTGAAAAAACCCATTATTATTTTTAATTTAGTCATCAAAAAATAAAAATTTTTGATTTGATTTAAAAAATTTTCCAATAATAAATATCCCTCCATTAGAGAATTTTTTTAAATTAATAAGCAGGAACTTAGATGATTTTATCCCACAATCTAAACTTGCACGTGTGACATTTTCTCCTTAAAAAGTATCATTTAGGCAAATTTTTTTTCTTGGTTAAAATCGTGTCACTTTAACATTCTTTTGACTTTTTGAAATTTATTCAATGATATTATTTTTGGAGAAAATGTCACTGAAATAAATTTAGATCACGAGTTAATGCTTACATAGTCTCTTGTGTATTAATTAAAAAATTTTGTCTAATAGATAGGTCATTTTGATTGAAAAGAATTTTAAGGATTAAATTATAAATTTTATATTTGAAGGATCAAATCTAGAGGAAAATGATGTTTCGAAGAATAAATTATTAATTTATTTTATCTTAGTTAGATTGTTATTTTCCATCATGTTTAAAATTTGATCCGAAATAAAAATCCTCTAATAGAAATAAAAAAAAAAAGTTAATCAGTAGACGGATCAGATCGTTACTATAAAAAATTTTGTGAAAGTCAAAAAAAAAAAAAAAGTAAGAAGGATGTAATTTACACCAGTGGTCCCCCCTTGAACCCAGTTCCTTGCTTCCTTCAATGTCTCTTCCTTTAAGGGGTCCTCTCCAGCGCCGAAGAGTATCATGTTCCTTTCTAGACATAGTCTGTTAAAAATGAATGAATGCAGCTCATATTTAGGAAAGAAATGGTAATCTGGCATTTGTGCTTTTAACTATATTTTGCATAATAATTGTTTTTTTTTTGGCCACAACATAATAATTGTTTAAAATCGTTGTCCAAAGTGGCAAATGGGCATGCCCTTGGGTTCCTATATATATATAGGGCAGAGAAGCTCTAGTGTCTCGTGCCACACCAACCTACTTTCCCCTCACAGAAGCACGCTGCTATTATCTGACGCTGAAATGGGGACTCTTGCTCAGACCATTCCAGATGCATGGGACCACAAGGGTCGGCCTGCAGAGAGGTCTAAGACCGGTGGTTGGGCTGCTGCCGCCATGATTTTGGGTCTCAATCTCACTCGCCATTCTCCTTCTTTCCTTTGTTTTATACAATACATCTCATTTATTGACTTTTTCTCTTTTTCCTGTTCTGATTTCTCTCAGGTGCAGAAGTATGTGAGAGATTGACAACGCTGGGCATCGCCGTTAATTTGGTGACTTATTTGACGGGCACCATGCATTTGGGTAATGCTACCTCCGCCAATACAGTCACCAACTTCTTGGGCACATCCTTCATGCTCTGCTTGCTTGGTGGTTTTGTGGCCGACACTTTCCTTGGCAGGTAGGTGTCATTACTATATGAACGCCGGATTACTTGTTTTTTTTTTTGGTTTCTCATAAACTACTATTTTGTTATGTGTTCTTCTAATATCGCGACCCTTTTGATTTGGAGATTTTGTTTAATTATTCCATTTTTCAATTCTTTCTTTGACAGATACCTCACCATCGCCATATTTGCAACCGTGCAAGCAACTGTAAGACACTCTAACTAATTACTTTTGGTATTGTTCATTTGCATCTATGCTCTAGTCAATAGAGCCTGCCTCTGCTTTTGATGCAGAGCAGCAAGAGTGTTGAAGTTTTTAATTGTCTTGAATACTAGGGGGTTACAATCTTGACGATATCGACCATAGTTCCAAGCCTACACCCTCCAAAATGCGCAGCAGACAGAGTCCCACCTTGTGTACCAGCAAACCACATGCAGCTGATGGTGCTATATTTAGCGCTTTATGTGACTGCCCTTGGCACTGGAGGTCTAAAATCTAGCGTCTCTGGGTTTGGATCCGATCAATTTGATGATACGGACAAAACGGAGAAAACCCAAATGACAAAATTCTTCAACTGGTTCTTCTTCTTCATAAGCATAGGCTCTCTGGCCGCAGTGACCATTCTAGTGTACGTCCAAGATAACGTGGGCAGAGAATGGGGCTATGGTATTTGTGCCACTGCTATTGTGCTCGCCCTTGTCGTGTTCTTGTCGGGCACGAGGCGGTACCGCTTCAAGAAACTTGTGGGTAGCCCCTTAACTCAGATTGCAGTGGTGTTCGTCGCTGCTTGGAGGAAAAGGCACTTGGAATTCCCCACTTGTTCGTCCTCGCTGTTCAACTTGGATGACATCGCTGATGAAGCACACAGGAAGAAGAAGCAGAGTCTGCCGCATAGCAAGCAGTTCCGGTATCATTTCCTACTCTCTCCTTTTTAAAAGTTATTTACTATCATCTTCATCATTTACGATTATGCTTTGCTAGAAAGTCATTCTTTTGTGATTATATCTCCCTTCATTCAACAAAAAATTAAAATAACAAATAGATTCCTGCTACATTAAGTAACACGATGCTTTTGGTTGGGAGAATATCAACCTCAAAGATGCTGCACTTTCCATCAGTGCTACGTGTTTGGTTGCAAGCAATAAAAATCTTTTCATTAAAAGTTTCCTTTCCTTCGTATAAAGGAAACTACAATCATCTCATTTTGGGAGGTTAATGTCACTATACATTAAAATAAATTTTATAATTGTAAAAGCAATATTAAAAGTTACATATTTATTATTATTATTATTTATCTATTAAGGATATTTTGATCTTTTTGATAATTATTATTTATTTATTTATATATTTTGTTATTATTATTTATCCATGAAGAATATTTTAATTTTTTGATAATTATTTCTTTTTTATTTATATCAAACTAAATGAAAAATATAATAATATTTATATTTCTTTTCTTGACCTACCAAACAAATTTTATATATGATAATATTTTTTTATTTTTTTATTTTTTTCTATTTCATCTAATTCTCGCAACCAAACTTATCCTTATTATGCTAATCAACTGTCTTCCTTCAACTTTATGACTTTCTGCCGGCACTGGAATCTCTTTTGTGAACAAACTGTTAATGGTATGTTTGATTTTTTTTTTGGAAGGTTAAAAATTATGTTTGTAAAAAAGTAATAATTTATTACTTTTACACAAATGTAATTTTAAAATGGGATTTCAAACACGTAAATATCTCTTGGTACTAAGAGGGAGACAGAAGAAAAGGAAGGACAAGTGAAAAAGATTAAGAAGTAATTTTATATACATTCTTATGTCGCTTTCCTTTTATTTGAGAGATATTTTATTATTTCTTCAACTAAGAGAAGGCAAAAAGGATTTAAATTTGGTCCCACTTTTTGCCTTTTTATTTTTTAAAAAGGTTTTTAATGGTTTGGAAGTACATGTTGGTGCTTCCACGTTGAGGAATTTTTAATTTCGGTTTAAACAAATGTTAAAAAGGTTAAGGCCAGATGAAACGTGGAGTTACAGGATGCCTTAAAATTTAAGAAAAAATTTATTTAAGGACCTCAATTTTGTAAAAATAACACTAAAGAATTTAAAAAATGACAATCTTTTTAAAAGACTAAGTCCCAAAATTACTACTCATGTTTTTAAAAATTATTATATATACTTTCTAAAATTATAACTTAATATTATAAAGGTGTCTTTATCCAGATATAGTAATAAATCTGAAATATTTTTGTAATATCGAAAAGATTAGGTTAAATTGCTCTTTTAATTTACATAGAGCTAAAATCCTAAACCACATAATTCATGTATACTTTTAGGTTAAATTACTCTTTTAGGCTTTACAGTTTTATTTAATTTTTAATTTAATCTTTATAATTTAAAAATTTGCAATTAAATTTTTAGAATTTTAATTTTTTTTAATTTAGTCACTGCTGTTAAGCTTTTGTCAATATTTTATTAAATTTTGCTAACGTAACCAACTATCCATTATTTTGACACCATAAATTAAATATACATGATTCAAACTAATTCATCCAAATCATATGTTGCATCACACTCTACCTGCCATTTATGCAAGTTAATTTTCCTTCTTTATCTATTTTTACACTTTTTGTAAACATATATCATACATATTCAAAGTGATAAGATGATAAACGGTAGTCATGTCAAGAGAATTTAATGGAACATTGGCGACAATTTAACAATAGAAATTAAATTGAAAATTTTTTAAACTACAAACACTCAATTATATATTTTTAGACTATAGGAACAAATTGAAAATTGAGTGACACTGTGGAGATTTAAAAAAAATAATTTAACCATACTTTTATACAACAAGATACCATTTATTAATAATAAAATTCGACTCTAGTGGCCTGTATCCTTCTACAACTACTAATCCAGGAAATTTTGATGGTTAAACTAGTTAATAATATGTTTATAACAAGGTATCTATGTGTAGAATCATTGTTTTTAGTGAAGTATTATTAATTGGATATATATTATGGTGTGCAGGTTCTTGGACAAGGCTGCAATCTTAGACGAGGAAACTCCTCGTGGAAGCATCGTAGACAGGAAGTGGTATCTATCGACCCTAACAGATGTTGAAGAAGTGAAATTGGTGATAAGAATGTTACCTATATGGGCCACTACCATCATATTTTGGACTGTGTATGCCCAAATGACAACATTCTCAGTGTCACAAGCAACCACCATGGACCGCCACATAGGAAAATCATTCCAAATCCCGCCAGCTTCGCTGACGGTCTTCTTCGTTGGAAGCATTCTGCTAACGGTCCCCATCTACGACCGAATCATCGTGCCCATTGCAAGAAAATTGCTGAACAACCCACAAGGACTGACCCCTCTGCAGCGCATAGGGGTTGGTTTGGTTTTCTCAACTTGTGCTATGGCAGTAGCAGCACTCACTGAAATAAAGCGCTTGAGAGCTGCACAATCACATGGTTTGACAAATAATCCCAAGGCCGAGATCCCTCTGAGTGTGTTCTGGTTGATCCCACAATTTTTCTTTGTGGGGGCAGGGGAGGCAGTTATGTATATAGGGCAGCTAGATTTCTTCCTAAGAGAATGTCCAAAAGGGATGAAAACAATGAGCACGGGGCTGTTCTTGAGCACACTGTCGTTGGGGTTTTTTGTGAGCTCATTATTGGTCACTATAGTGCACAAAGTGACAGGGCAAGGGAGGCCATGGCTAGCAGACAATCTTAACCGAGGCAAGCTCTATGACTTTTACTGGCTTTTGGCCATTCTCAGTGCTCTGAATTTCGCTATATACCTAGTTTGTGCCAAATGGTATGTCTACAAGGACAAGAGGCTTGCTCAGGAGGGCAAAGAATTGAAGGAACATGACACTGCTTGCCATGCATAGGAGACTCTTTTTTCTTTTTTCTTTTTCCTTCCTCTCTATATTAATATGCTAGGCATTTGATATGTAAGAAAATGCTAAGCGTTTGTTTTCTAGAAGGTTGTAAGTTTTGACAGTTCTATGTGCAAATAGAATCAAAAGCAGAAAGTTTACTGTTACCTTTTAATTCGTCAAACACATTCAAAATAAGATTTTATCTATTGAATAATAAATTTTATCCGTTCCACTCTCATTAAATTCAGAGAAATGCAACGACCATGATTGGACTTTAAATAATGGAAATGATAGTCAATTGGAACCAGCTGGGACTAGAGATAAAGTTTGCTAGATCTACAAACGAAATTTACACCCACCTAGATTGTGCGTATTTTAATTTAGATAGTCTAAATATTTATGCGTATTTTAATTTAGATCGTTTAGATCTAATTTAGACAGTTCATATTTTATAAAATTTTTTTATTTGTTTTTAAAAAAATTATTTTTTAAATACTTTTTAGTTATAAAATTATTTTTATTTTATATTTTTTATCTTATAAAATTAAAATTTTTTAATATTTAAAAAAATTATATAAAATCTGAACCATTTAGATAAAATCTGAATGGCCAGATGGATGCACACAGGATCTAGACGAAATTTACACCTAAGCATTGAAAAAAGCAGGATTCAGACAGCTCATAAATATCGTTTTCATGTTTAGTGAAAAATTATACAGCATAATACGTAGAAAGGAGAGAGCAATGCATGTGAAAGTCCCTCAAGCTTGGGAGAATGGCATCTTGTGGTTGCACTCATGTCCAAGTACGGGAAGCATCCTCTGCATATTGAATGGTTCCTCCGGCCCCATTTGCAATAACATAATCCCAAAGATATTTCTCTATCAATAATTCACTATATAAACCAATAATAGGAGAGCCGTTCTTTGATTCAACTCAAATCAATCACGCAGAATAATCAATTTAGGGCGCATCGTTTAAAGCATGGCCCTCCGTCTTTTTTCAAGGCTAAATAAGATCTAAAACAAAAATAATTAAATATGATTTTCAATAAAAATATAATCAGTTTTGATTATAAATTTGACTTTCGAACAATAGAAATCATTTTTTTTATATAATTTGTAATATAGAATTGAATTTAAAATCTCACTTTGAATAAAAACGATGTTATTTATAGGTATATAAAAGTAAGTTCATTTAATATATTCAAAATAATTAATATATATATATATAAAGATTTAGATGGAGCTTAATTTTTGAATTTTTAAAAGAAATAAAGTTTAAAAGTTTTAATTTAATTATTTTAAAATTAAAATTTAAAATAAAATAAATAGATATGTCTATTAAACTAGATATCTATTAATATATAATAGGTAATAATAAAAAACATGTATGTATGTCTATTAATAAAAAATAAATGTGTTTATTAACAAAATAAATGAACATAATTGTTGAAAGATAACTGTTCAGAATTTATAAATAATTTTCTTTTAAAACAAAAGTGTCAAATTTATTTGAATATTTATTTAAAGGTTTTGTTGTATCTTAAAAAAGTATTGTCTATAAATCTTCAATTACTCTTTAAAAATAATCAATTTTCATACATCAAAGCCTATCTCTAATTTCTTATTCTCATTATTTTTTTAACAATTTTAAAGAGTGATTATTATTTAAAAATGAGGGATAATCTCTAAGAAAGAATTGGAAGAGAAAAAGAGATGGCTTGATCCAAATGTTCCGTGTTAAAGTTTTTCCCTAAATTCATTCGGCTTATTGTAAAGAAAAATGAAGTTTGATGCAACGGAAACACTAGGCAAGGGAAACCAATATATGGGCACATTGTTAGTTTGTGAATTAAAAGCGACTATAATGAGAGGACTCTATCAAAAAGGAAGACCAAGTATAAAGTAAGTAGATGCAAAGCAATTTGAAATTGGAATATTTAAGATATTTATCTTATATCTACTATTTCATGATATTTATTGGATATTATCAAATTCGTATAATTTGTTTTTGGAACATGATGCCATTACATGAATTGGAAGGTGTTGGTTATTTTAAATATTATATAATATTTGGGGAAACAAAGCATGGTTTCTTCGATTGCTTGAGATTTTTTCTTTTCATGCGATTATGAGCTATTATACAAAGAAGCAATTCACTGTAATTGAAAAGTGGATGGAATCACATGTAAAACTATTGCATGATAAAACCAATCGTGGCTTGTTCATTCACATGCATACACCGATGCCATCAATTTCATTCGCGTGTCGAAATCATCTTTTGGCAAATGGATTATCTACATTCATCTACTTACTGTTTGTGCATCATAAATCTATGTAAATATTATAATATTATTGCATGATAGAATTTGGAAGAAATCATCATGTACTAATTCGTGTAAAGGAATTTGTCATCTTGTGATGTTTCCAATGTGATGTGTTTGTATATATGATCTTTTGATGAAGCAATGGTGGATGCATTATTATATTTCCAAAATGGTCATACGTAAGTGCAAACACATGATGCTTTATTATATTCACAAAGTAGGAGATGGAAACTTGTCCTTGTAGAATATGAATTTAAATGCCCATACGTGCTGGAGAAGAATTTTATGTCTATAAACAAGATAAAGTGTTTTAATGGCCAGAAGAAAATTATGGCCTTGAAACTTTGTATCTCCAAAATCAAAATTTATTTTGTGAAAACATTAAATGTTTATTAAAGATAGAGAAGAAATATTTGAAAAAATAGTCTTGGAGAAGATAAAGTAAAAAATTATCAACCATAAAAAAAAATTCTCAATGAAAAAGTTCATATTTTATTCTTTTATTTTAAAGACTTAATTATATATTCATATCTAAGTGATATCTTATCTAATTTGATTATAAAAAATTAGATAAGTTTTAAAAAAGACTTAAATAAGGGTATATATATTATTGATGATTATCATGTGAATTTCTAATTATTTTTAATTAGAATAATTGATAATTATTCTGTGAAGTTCTAACTTTAAATTAGATTAATAGATAACATTTTGTAAAATTTTAATTTTAATTAGAATTGTTATATATATATATATATAAGATAGTAAAATTACATGTTGGGATATGCTTATGATTTTGGTTAAGCATATTGTTTGTAAAATTTACAATTGCAAGTTTGTTATAAACATGAGTGTGAATACCGTATTTTGTCCGGACATGCTCAAAAAAAAAATCATGATAAATAAAAAAGATTAGAAAACTAACATGATAAATAAAAAAGATTAGAAGACTAACATAAAGTAAAAAAAAAAAAATCAAATAGACCCTTTTTGACCCAACAAATTCAAGAAAAAAAAAATCAAAGGGAAAGAACTTAAAAATAAAATTAAAGATGAAAATGAAAAAGGCCCATTAGTCTAAAATTAAAATTAGAACAAAAATATAATAACCAAAAATCTAGACAATGAAATAACAAAAAAAAATCAAAGCAAAAATAATAAGGAAAAATAAAAAAAATGAAAAATAAAACCCACAAAGGAAGAGAGAGGAAAGACTAAAAGCAAATAAAATATAAATCAAAAATCAATAAAAAAAATCATCAAAAAATATAATTAAAAAAAAAAAGAAGAGAAAAGAGAAGGATCCAACCTAACTCCGAATTGGGCCAGAAAAAAAGGGCAACTCTGAATTGGGCCAGAAAAAAAGGGCAACTCTGGATTGGGCCAGAAAAAAGGGGCAATTCCGAATTGGACCAGAAAAAAAGGGCAATTCCGAATTGGGCCAGAAAAAAAAGGACAACTCCGGATTGGGCCAGAAAAAAGGGGCAATTCCGAATTGGGCCAGAATAGAAACAAAGAAGCCCAAAGGAGGGAGGCCCGTTATATTCAACCCATGAGTCCTGGACTCCTTTCCCCACTTCGCCAACTCGGGAGAAAACCCGAAGGAGGAGACCAACGCAGAAAAAACGAAAAAACCCTAAAAACGGCGCTGGTCCCCCCTCTCTCTCGGCTTTGATCCCTTCTTGCAGGCATCTTCGGATGCGAGGGGGCGAAATTGTACGAGAGGTGAGGCTGGCACTGCGAAATCGTGGAGCAAAGAGGCGCGACGATAACCTGTACGATGAGAGGAGGGACCACGTAGGGAAACTACTTATAAAAAAGCGAGAGAATGTGCAGAAGGGGGAATTTTTTTCCTTTTTCGATTTGAAGAAACTCGAGAGGCGAAAAAGATTGAGAGAGAGAGGGGAGATTTCTACCTTTGATTTGCCGGAGAGCAATAGAGGAAAGGGGAAGGAGTTTCGAATTTCTTCTCTTTTCTGGGGAAGCCACGAAGACTCTGGGAAAGAGGACTGGGAGAAATTGAAAGGGGGTTTTGTCGGGGTTTGGCTCTGTGGAACGGAATCTGGGAAAGGACCCCCTCTGATTGCTAGTGATTCAAAAATAGTCGAAGGTTTCCACAGATTGTCTGAAGAAGCAAGCTTTGAAAAGGTATGACGATTTATCTGTTTATTATCTTCTTGTTTCCCCTACTCTATTAGCGGATTACAACCCGAGAATTTGCTTCAATGGTCTGATTGCTGTGTTTGAATTGTTTTTTTTTTCTGTTCTTCTTCTTTCGTAATGCTAATACTGGTCTCTTTGAAGGAATTCGTTATCGGATTATTCGTTTTGATGAGTGGTTGTATCTGAAACTCTCTGCCTATGGGTTTTGTTTCTGATTAAATGCTTTTGATTGTATGATCTTTGAGTTTGGTTCCATGGCTGAACATCGGGTTTTCGATTGTTATTTCCATGATGCCATCGATTTGAATCTGTTCTTGAGGGAGGGATATACATTTTCTTCTCTGAGCATCGGGTCCATTCATGAACTTGCTTTGATAGGGTTGTGTCTGTAAGTCTCTGCGTGTTAATCCTGATTACATGCTGCTGATTGTGTGTATCCTGTGATCCTGTGGAATGCTCAAATAAGGTCTGTTGGTTTGTTTTGAACGATAAGATTCTTGATATGGGATGTCAAAGGGTCATTCAGTGCTATTAACGTTTGTTGTCTACCGATAGTACCAGATTGTTTGTGCTACTCGCCTAGGATCTTATTTAGTTTAGGATAATTCTGAAATGATGAAATTTTAGAGTGAGTATCGCTGTAGCTACCTACTTCTATATCTGCTGTTTTGCTATTTCTTTGTTGCAATTTATTGTTTGCTGGCCTGTTTACGCCGGGGAGCATATATGAGGAATCATGGGTTGCTACTGGAAAGTCGAGCATGTGGTTTAGTCTGCTGCCAAAAACGCAGGCGTATGGTGGTAAGATGAAGAGGAAATCATGATGGGTAAAAACCCCTGGGCAGCTACAGTATGTAATATATTTTTTATCATACAATCTAGCTTTATGTAAATGTATTTGAATGTGATATAGGATAAACATATATCAAGCACACTTACACACACTAGCAAATTAATATTCTCCTTATTTTCCTTCATTTATTTTGTTAATGTTTGTGTTAGGTTAGTCGTATGGGATTTTATATCCCCTCAAGCACATAAGAATGGATCAAAAGGTCATGTGTGGCAATATAGCCTCTTTGGCACCTTTAGGTTGAAGTTACAATTTGATGTCTTGGGCTCCAATGGCCCAATTCGAAAGTTTTGATGAAATTTAAAAAAAAAAAAAAAGAGAAACAAAAAAGTGGAAGAGGATGAATTACTTTTTTTTTAAAAAAAAAAAATCTATTTAGAGTCTTAAGGATTTGTTCTTTTTTTGAAAAAAATCTCATTGCAAAAAGTCTGAAAGCCTTTTTATTCTTCTCTCTTCTAGAGTTGGTCTTTTCCTAAAAATATATATATAAATAAATAAATAAATAAATAAATAAAAATAAGAATTAAAATAAAATTAAAAAAAAACAAAACAAAGCAAAACAAAAACAAAAATAAGGAAAGCAAAAGAGGCTTCAATAATAATAAAAATACAAAAATACAAAAGCATTCGAATAATCACAATTCCAAATAATGAAATAAAAATAAAATGAAACAAAATAAAACAAAAAAAAATTGAAAAGGAGAGGAAAAGTAATAAAGTAAAATAGAATCACAAAAAAAAGGGGGGTAGTGAATTAAGTAAAAAACAACAAATTAAACAAAAAAGAAAGGGAGGGACAAAGATGAAAAAAAATGAAGAAAAAAGAAAAAAAAAACTAATACAGCGAAAACAAAGTAATGGAAACTAAATAACCAAAAAAACAAACAAACAAACAAACAAGCATAAACAAAACAAAGCCAAAAACAAAAAAATAAAAATAAAAGAATAGAAGACAACTAAAAATAATAAAGAGAAAAGAAAGAAAAAGAACAAAATAGAACAAAAAATAGAAAGGGTCAAAATGAAGTAAAAAAAAATGAAACATGAACAAAGATAAAAGAAAAACAAAACAAAAAATGAATAATAAATAAAAAATGAATAAATAACAAAAATAACAAAACCAAAACCAAAAAGAAACAAATAGAAAAACAAAAAAATAATAACAATAAAAAACCAAAAAGAGGTGAAAATTGAAACAAAACAAAAAACAAAAAAGGTAACAAAAAAAAATGAAAACAAAAACAAAGTCAAAGTAAGACGAAAAGGAAAAAACAAAGAAAAAGGCAATAAAAAAAAATGAAAATGATAGAAAAACAAAAAAAAAAATGATGATAAGTTAAGAGGAAAAATTGAAAATGCCAGAAAAATTAAATTAAGTTTTCCCTTTAGCAAGTCAAAACGCATTAATCAATTTCAAAACTTATTTTACTTGTTAAAGGAAAAAAGTAATTTATTTTCTTTGCCTTTTCACAAAAAAAATAATCCCCAAGTCCAAAAAAAATTTAATTAAAAAAAAATATAAATAAACAATAAAAAAACAAGAACAAAAATAAAAACAAAACAAAACAACAAAAAAAAAAAAGAAAAGAAACCAAAAAAGAAAAAAAAACAAAGCATAAAACAAAGAAAAAAACCAACCTAAACATAATCTCCATCGAATTACGTGAATTTTGATCCCTTTCGAAGGGTACGTAGGCCCTAGGCTTTCATCCTAGGTCAAGTCCGCCCTTGTAAATAAACATTTTTTCTTAATTTTATTTCCTTAATTTCTTTTATTTTATTCCCTTTTCTTTATTTTATTCTTTGAATTCCTTTTTGTTTTGCTTTTAGCTTTCTTTCTTCTCTTAAATTTTATTCCCTTAAATTTTTCTTTCTGTTCTTTGCATGTGGTTGGTTAGGGAGAATTAAAATAGAATGGAGGCCATATTAATTTTGCACAACTAACTTAGGGTAACCGTTCTTAAAAACGAGTGTAGTGGGGTGCCTAACACCTTCCCCGCTCACAATCGACTCCCGAATCCATTTTTCTGATTCGCAGACCATTTTTTAAATTAAAAATTTTTTTCCAAAGTTTTGTCTTTTCAAAAAAATAAAATTTTGATGGCGACTCTTGAACCCTATTTATTTGTACTCTATTTATTCCTATCTTTTTAATTTCAATTTTTGATTTCTTTTCATAAAGGCGCCACGCGGTCGCATTTTCGGGTGTGACAATGAGTATATCTAGTGATAACAACTATTTTCAAACAATAAATTAGGTGACATTATATAAGAGATGGAATGACCTAAAGGGATTTGTATGTACTACCTATTTTTTAAAAAAATTATTTAAGTATCTTGAGATAGATGTTATCTTAAATGTGAAAGTAAATGACATATATAGTGGGGACATATCCATCCTTTATTTGTTTGAAGGTTATCAAGTTTAAATACTTGAACATAAAAGTTATTTGAAGGTTCTCACATCTAATACTTGATTTTCAGGAGATTAATAACCCCTTATAATGTTTCACACATATGAGCTGAAATAATGGTAAATCAATTACTTGGATTGAGTTATTGATGCCATGAGAGTTAAATTAAAATTGTGGTAGATCAATTAGTTTAATTGATCTTTTGGAATTATTAGAAATTATGTAGTGTGTATTTGATTGTGTTGTACATGCAAAGAGTGAAAGTTTTTATTAAGTGTCCTAGTATATATTAAAAAAAAATGATTATAGGATTGAATTTACAAATACTTTCAAGTATTATTGATGGATAAACCAATGCTCCTTGGATAGCCAATATATATATGAAGTTAAATTTGCATATATATATATATGTGTGTGTGTGTGTGTGTTTCTAAGTTTGTCTAAAGGAGAGTTTATGAACTCTAAAATAGAAATATATGTGTAACTCAATCTTGCTATTGGAATAAGTTTGTAGCTTATTAAATATTGGACAAGGAAAAGAATGACTAAGGAATTTGTTATAAGAGAAAGTGTTATGGCCACAACCAAAATCAAACATATCTTTGCATTATAAAGTTATCTATCTTTAGAGAAAATAATCATGAATAGGACTATATAACAATAGTCTACATAAGATCTTACAAGAATTGTCGAAGTGTTGGCAACAGATGCAGTACAACAAACTTATGAAAAAATGGGATTTAAACTCTTAAAACAAAACATTAGTGATAGGAACCCAACTTTGAGTTAGTAGACACTCTAATGATACAAGTTCAATGAGTAACAAAAAGTTACTATGTGTTGATTAAGCATTAGATTTTGTAGTAAAAATTCATAGTAAATATATGTTGTGCAAGCTATTACAAGTGGAGTTCATGGAGTTAAAAAAAAATGTTTGGAATAATAATGACATAAAACAAACTCTATAATACGTACTAGTATAAGAGAAGGTTGATAAATGTCCTAATGGAATTGTTAAATGTTTGAAGTAATAAGGATATGATGACAAGGTCCACCTATATGAATATTGAAGTGGTATCACTTCAAACCAAATTTAAAAGGTTAGCCTTGTAAATATTCATTAAACCAGGATTAGCACATGGCCATAACAATGTTAAAGTAAAGTGTTGATAGATCTTAACATTTAATAATATCTTGTATGTAATTTTTTTAGCTTTGACACAAGAAGTTGACACAAAAAATTGTGGTTCAAATCTTAATATATCAATAACATTGCCAAAATTTTAAAGAATTTTTACTAATAAAAAGTTCAAATCATTATAAGACACTTTCTAATATGCATGATATATTATGAAGTAATATTATAAACTAGTAAAGGATTGTTATATAGTTTGTAATATAGGATGGCATTTAAAGTCCCACTTTGAGTGGGAAAGATATTATTTAGAGGTCTATAAAAATAAATCCATTTAATATGTCCAAAATAATTAGTACATATATATACATACATACATACATACATATATATATATATATATATATTAAAAGATTTAGATTTAGATTTGGGACTTAGACTCTAAGCCTTGAGCCTCTAAAGTAAATAAAACTTGATAGTTTTAATTGTAATTATTTTAAAATTTGAATTTAAAATGAAATAAACGAATATATCAATTGAACTAGATACCTATTAATAGAGCATATATATTTGTTAATAAATGACATAAATGTATATCATTAATAGAATAAATAGATATGACTATTAAAAAATAACTATTTAGAGTTTATAAATAACTTATTTTAAAATCAGAAATGTTAAGTTCTTTTGAGTGTTTCTTTAAAAGTTTTGTTATATCATAAAAAAATATTATTTATAAATCTCTATATACAAACAATCATTCGACAGTAAATCTTTATGTTTCAAAACTTATCTCTAATTTTTTATTCATATTATTTTTCTAACATTTTTATCCTAAGTTTTGGCCTAGGAAGGTATGACTTAGTTTTAAAAGGAATGAAAATAGCTATAATATTCTTTTGTTTGAAAATATTTCAACTTAAAAATTTAAATTTAAGTAAAAGGTTATTATTAATTTTTTTATATCAACATCTCTAGTCTCCTTCGAACAAAATTTTGAGTTAGAAATATAAATAAAACATAGATTCACTTTATACAGAAACTCCAATACTATGTAAACTGTCAATATAGCTCAAAATTTAAACTTTTTCGCCAAAGCTCATTATTATTTTCAACTAATATTAGGGTTAGACTTAAATGTATTTTTTTAATATTTTTATTATCAAAATTTTTAATTAAAATATAATAGGTATATCAGTTTTTAATAATATCATAAGAAGTATATAATTTAATTAACAAATTATATAATTATTTTTAAAAATTATGTATTTGTCATATTATTATTGAAGAATCATATATTTATCATATTTAATGAAATTTATCAATTTTGTAGATTATTGTTTATATACAATTGTACATGCTAAATTATATGCATACTTTAGACACAAATAAAAGAAAAGAAGACAATTCTTAAAAAGAAAAAAAAAAAAGACAAATTTATCACAGCGCTAGGCATCATTTTGAAATATCCAAAATAAATAACAAAAAAAAAAAAATTCAAGGGACCTGTCATGCCTCATTAGAATACCAAAAACGCTCAGGGCTGACCTAGCCTGCAGACTCCTCAGCGTTTTCGCTTCACGGGGGACCAATTTCATGACGAACTCCAATTCTGTTCATCCCCTTGTTGTATTGGGGAAGAATTTTAAATTTTGTGTAATATTTGTTATATTTTATAATTATTATTTTATGATAATTTTTTCGTTTTTTTAAAAATAAATGTGTAAAATTATTTTTTATTTATTTTTCTTTATATCACCTAACCAAATGATATATCAACATCACCCATCTTGGAGGAATTCAGATTCTGTGCTTTACCAAATAATTGAGAAGGAAGAATGGAGTTTGGATGAAACTCACTTAAATGTCCCCTCCTCCTACTTTGTTTTTGTTTATTTTTCTCCAAATTTATATTATAATTTCCTTCTTCAAATTCCTTTAGGAGAGAGAATTCACTCCTTTTTAATTTATATTTGAATTTTCTAAAATTAAAAGGAAATTTACAATAAAGTTTTAGAGAAAAAATAAAGAAGGGAGAGGAGTACACTTGAAGGAGTTCCATCTAAGCTCCACTCGTATTCTTTGGCTCTCTTCAATTATATCCTGCAAATTTCCTCAGAAAATCCAAATTCTTTTAATTAGTCGTTGTTTTCAATAATTATGAACTGAAAATCTAAACTCTTATTTTAAAGTAAAAATTTAAGTCCTTCTCATAATTAATTTTGTTAAAATTGAGGTCACTAAAAAATTTTCCATTGAACAAATTATAGCTGCAGAAAAGTGAAAAAAAATAGAAATAGCAAAAGATTATAAAAGAAACCAGGCATATCATCTAGTATGAGGTCTTTCTCGAAAGAGTTGTAATCGTAATTCGTAATACGTCTTCAACTTGGTATATTTCTATTAAACTTTCCACCCACCCAATTACGCTGAAACACATTGATTTGTTTGATTCTTCGTCATTTTCTAAAGGTACTATAAAACTAGCTAGAAGCTCTCGTGTTAATTTCAAACTGTGAGAGAAGCGATCGTAGTTCAACAATTCATTATAATGTCAAAGGATGACGATGATACATATTTATCATTTATTTCTAAAAAAATATAAACAAGAATGCAACAAATCAACAGCTCATCGGCCAAGTCAGCAACTATATCAGGATTCAGTAGAAAGGGAGAGTACCTTAAGAGAAGCTCTCATACCCCAAATAATTACATATCTAGAAGACAAAAGAAGAAGCCTATTATAACAAACTTACATAGAGACGACACCCTGATCTAGTTACCGTTGCTAAGCTGAATTCTTCGCACATATGCTCATCAAGTTCAAATAACGGCCTCAAATTGGGATTTCGACTCGTTCACAACCTGTGCAAAGCTTTGTCTATAAGACCAAGAAAAAAAAAAGGCAAATCTATCACTACCTGCCATAGGCGATTGAAGTTTAATCGAATTCACTAAGCAAATCTGGGAAAAAGGAGGCTGAAAGTTTTTGCCATCACTTCATGTTTTCGTTGTTCACTTCACGTTGCTAGGAGGACAATCTACAAAGCCACTCCCATCGAGCAACCAGAACTGAAAGTGGACCCGCGTTTTAACAGGTCCCAAAATTGCCACTCTCCCTCCCTCCAATTCGTCTAAACAAGTAGCCAAGCTATAAATCTGAAGCTAAAGCTCTCAGCTGCCTAATTGCCATACAATATCGTTATCTCAAATCTGCAACAGTATTATTGTCATTGTCACAGGGAGCCAACTCTGATCTCAAGACGCATGAGCACATGCACGTTAAAAAAAAAAAAAAAAAGCTGATTTTCTAATGTAGTATATATTTGTGTATAAATTGCTAGAGAGCAGTCCTAAACATGCTTCAAAAAAGAACATTACCGGAATTAAAATCAAGTTGCATCTAAATGATTCACTAAGTCTTCGTTAACCTCATCAAATATATTTGGGCAGCCACCCCATCTTCCTCGCTCTCGGGCTTCCCAATACCCGCCTACATAGCGAAATGTTCCATTTTCACCTTCTCGTCGGAACCATCTTGGTTTCCAGCCATTTTCTTGTATTTTCCTTGACTAAACAAAAGAAACAAGGTGATTATCAGGGTAATAGGGGGAACAAATTGTAATAGTTTACAAATGTGCAGCAGGAGTTAAATATAAACTGTCCATAGTGTTGCCCCTGTATATGAAGTATATCAAGGAATATGATAATTTAGGACAACAAGGTCCAATTTGGTTATAGTATTGACTTATATAGTGTGCATTAACTTCAAAATTGAAGTAAACAAACTTGACTAAAAAATGAAAAATTGAAAGATTGAAAAGCATAATATGAAGCTACCACGAAGGAAAAAAAAATATAGACAAGCAACAGGCAACGAACCATGTATCATTAAGGTCACAAAAAGCAATTTCCAGACAAGTGCTTTAAAACATGCAGGGGGAGCAGAAGACGAGACAATGCAGCCACACTTGTACACAACATCGAAAACAAAAGCTCCCAAACATACCATTCTTTGCCTCCTTTCCAACCTTAGTTTCTCCAAATTAGCCTTCTCGTATTCCCCATTTTCTAGATGCCGCTGATCTGGTCTGAGCCTGGAATCTGTGGGTGGGAGTTTCTCCTTTAACCCGTGATCAAATACCCAGGATCAGACAAAGCTATAAAAACCAATTAGAGATGCACAATAAGAAAAGGGATATGCACATCAAATACTGATCTAATACATCCTCACTACCTTCAGTCCTGGCGTGAGCTCGTTCAATGTGATGGCAAATGATGTCAAATTGTACCGCGTCAGGTTGGTGGGAGGCTTAGTCCTTTTCCACAACAAAGACGTACCTGATGAACTAAAATCTTTTGGCTTCACATTCACGTCGCCAATAATATAAGACATGCTGTCATCCCACTTGCCAAATAATGAGGCAGCTTTTTTTCCCGAAACATCTTCAATGAATCCAAGTACCTGTTCGGTCACAAAACAGTTAAATACATAAGTAAAAAGGTTCGAGTATGCAAAGATAAAGGTTCGATTGTTACTAATTACCAGTAGAACACCCTACCTGGTGCGGATTTCGGTCAAGAATTGATTGCTCTTTGAATTTGAGTTTGCATGAATATTGGCGATTCCCACGTATGTCCATGCTCCCATGATGATCACAGTATATTTTGCCAAGGATAAGATTATAAATTGTTGTAGTGACCTAATAATAGCAACCAAAATAAATATATATGTATATATGATATTCTAATATGAATTTTCGTACAGCGGAAATTGAGTTGTTCAGCAATGCACACCTTGCTCCACTGAAATATTTCACCATCATCAAACTCGAGGGTCAAAACTCCTTCCGGATCAAGCTGAATTGACCTTCCCCAAAACTTCGAACGGATGTTACTGTCACCCCAAAACTTCCATCCTTTACCTTCACAGTGGCAGGCAATGAGAGTTGGATGGTGACTGACCTATTACACACATATATTAACGAGAGTAAACATGAAGTTAACATCGTAGGTTGATTGATTGTTGCACAATTATATCAATGGTAGGTAGACAAATACATATTGAGAAAGTAATTTTCCATGTCGATGAGTGCATACGTAGTAGGCATAACAGCATTATTTACTGGGGAAACAAGCGCAGTCCTTTCATTTCCTAACTTCTCAAAGAAATCCCTCGTATTTTAACTACTTTGATCTCTTTTGCAATTCGAAAAAACTTTCAGAGTATTGCTTTGTGAGACCAAGGTTGAATTACGGATATGCAAAGCATAATTCTACCTCAAGTCATTTAATGATCCTTACTCCAACATCAATACCACACCTGCATGATAGCCAACGCCCCCCCCTCAACTGTAAATGTTCATCATTTAATTACAAGGTACTAACCTTCTCAGAAAAGAAGCGAATTCCTCTCTCAGGATAATCAGCTTCATAAGTTTCCCCTAACAAAGGATTAAAGGGTTTGCAATGACAACCTTCAGATGATGCATATCCCGAAACCGCAAATGCAGCAACATTCAATGCCCGGAGGAGACTGTTTCCCTGAAAATGGAATTCCAATGGAGAAGAAGTGTCATATTCAGTAACATCAAAATGATGTCAGCTTTTACTCTCAGAATCTTTACATCATTTTACCACAAAAACTTGTAAACAAAGCAAAAGAGGAAGACTTCATGTTGCCAAATGATTAGTACAGGGCTGCATCCCAAAGAACCTCTGAACTCATATTAGTTGGACTTAGAAAGACCACTCTATGGTCAAAAGATCATCAACTAGACATTATTCTCATTTTAGAGCAATCACATGTATAAATATTTCAATAAGTGCCCGAGGTACGGTTACAGTCTCATCTATCATCGCTAAGATATATTTCAATTTCTATGCACCAGAATTGAATTATTGCCAGGTTAAAAGTATGATTTTTCTTCCCCTTTCCCTCCTTTAATGCACAGTAAAGTGAAATTCAATAATGAGTCGAACTCCTGCAATGGACACACTCAAGAGGATAAATTAATCAACAGTATAGAGCAACCATTCAAATTTTCTGTATAGAAATTTATGAACACCAACTAAATGGCAAAAATTTATTGCAAATTGAAAATTAATGAATATATTCCATTCTGAACATGATGTAGAAATGAGAAAACAGACCAACGAATGGAAAAATATCATTTACTAGATTAACAGTAAAAATAATATACCAAACACAAGTTTCTACTTTATGGGCTTTTGCACTTCAAGACAAATAATAGCACACTCTAGAGAAAGATGTGTATCTTACTGATTTTCCATACTCATAAGCTTGATCCAAAAGATAAGAGTACTCCAAGTCCTCGCAACATTTCTGAAGGGATGATATTGGCTCATTAAAGTATACCGGAAGACAAACTCGAGTGAGATCCTTTCCTACGTTGTCCTTGATTATCGACCAAAGGCTAACACCTTTCTCTTTCTCTACAGGATCCGGAAGCTTTTTTCGTCTTGTTATCTGAGGATTCCTAGAATTATAGACTTCCTTCTCGGGCTGAGTTTTCTCCACATCAATGCATTCCGTGAGATTTTCCATGGGTTTGTTCCCTTCATCCAGATCTCCTCTTGAGCCCCTCCTACCGCCATGTTCTATAAAATACTCTGTAGTATCATAAAACGAGATCTCATCTTCATCCGACACTTCCTCCATATCCTGTTTCTCAATATCATCGGACGATTCAGTTGTACTGCACTCTGACAACCAAAAGAATGTTTGAAAAATTATAGTACATACTTGACAGGATGGGATCATATATAATCTTGCGGAGTGCAGACAGATTTGATGTAAACAAACTAACCCACATTTACCAGAAAACAAGACGGCATTTCAAATTTATCGACAGCAATAGTGAATATGATCATTAGAATCTCAGGAGAAGAGATCAATCAACAAGACATTAACCACAGGATTTTTAAACAGGGGTTCATAGATAAAAAGATGAATGAACCAGTACCTCAAGTCCATATAGTAATTATATTACATATAAATTATAATATATCGCAAGAAGCCAGCAAATAGAGGCGCATGAGGTGGGATCTACCAACAGTGTTGATTAACCCAAAGCATAAGCAGTGAAAGCACTCATAGCTCATCAGGTGGACAAAATTCAAGAGAGTTTGCACAAACAATCCTATGATAGCAATATTATTCATGTTCACGCAAGACAGAAGCATAGCCCTCTATAATAACTTTCAAACACGGTAAAGAATCCTTATACAACCACATGCTAATACGTCAGATAAGAAAAATGAAAAGCTACAGCATATCTGTAAAGGGAAGCAGTAGTAGTAGCATATATAATGGTACTAGTACCACTATATTTTCCACGTCCTAGACTGGAAATTTCATGCTTTGTTAATTGGTATTCACCATCATGGATTCCAGAGGCTTCGGGTTCAATATTAGCTGCCTGTTTATGATCAGTAGAAGTATTTAGTTTAGTAAGTGACATAGAAACGAACCAGCGGATGCACATTTAGAAACCAAACACAGAAAAACAGGATACAGAAATGATAATCAAATGCAAAGCAAGAAAGAAGAATAAACATGAAGAAAGATGACAGATGGTAATAAATTATAAGCACTATGAATCATGATAAGTTTGTTGGAAGGCAGCGAGAAAACAGTTGACACATTAACCAAAGTCACCGTTAATATGACTCCTAGAAGACAATGTAGACAAGCCATCACAACAGCTAAAAATGGATGATCACAAGAACCAACATATCCTAATAGATATCATGTGGTCTAGCATAAGCCACTCGATCTGGTTCCTGATTCCATCAAAACAATAATACCACCCTTAGTTACAGCAATATGAGTTACTAGCTTATCTCATCATATGAAGCTAGAGCCACGTGTTTCTCAAACATGTATCCATTCATTTGATGGAAGCACAATTCTAAAGTAATTATTTACATATCGAAGACCTCTCATGGAAAATACACTAAACAGCTGCCACTCCAGGAAAACATTCAAACTGGTTGTTTTGGTGAAAATAAATCATCAACGTTTTTGTCTGCACACGATATTTTCATAAATTATCTTAAACTGTGCTGAAAGTTCGAAATTAAGATGTCGAAAATAGAATTGTGGACAAGATTAAAAAGAAATATCATTTGATAGTAAAGAAGTTGGTGATATTAGTATTAATTGATTGGTGATATTAGTATTAATTGAAGAGCCAAAAAAAAATCTCAAAGAAAAAAGAAACAGTGAAAGCTGGAGCTTTAAGAAAAATAATAGAAAAAGGAATGACACAACGCAGACGCCTGAAAAGAAACTAAAGAATCCTATGCAAGAATACTCAATGAAGGTCTTGTCAAGCTGACTCACTATTGGTCCATCCATGGTGGCACCCACGATAAGAAAATGAACATGAGAACACAGTCACTTCAAGTCATAATAATGTTGCGTAATTCATAATTTAAACAACCATAAGTTCTCTTCCAATAAATATGAAATGGTTGAGGAGTTCTTCAAGTGGAAAATTAATTTAACGTAGTGGTTTTAGTTTTCAAATCAACCAACTATCAAGGTCGCCACAGGTAGAGAAAGTTATTAAGTTACCTCCAACTGCCTTATAGTATCGAGCAAATTGGATCGTTCTTCACAAAGAATTTTAAGTTGCCCTTGTATTTCCGAGAATTCTGAGAGCATGATTTGCTCGCACTCCTTCAGAAGGTTCTCATTGGTTCCCTCTTCAAGTAAGCGCTTTGTAAGCCTCTCAGTTGATATAGATATATCATTGGGTACAAGAGAGAGGTTATCATTGAGCGGTCTAAGTGGATAGAGGCTACGAGTTGAGACTAAAGCCTGTATCCACGCCACCCTATCTCTCCTTGAATCAGTTCTCAGATGGAGAGTCTTCGTTGCTGTAAATATATAGAAGCGCCGATCATCTGACTTGCTCTCTCTAAATGACGAGATCTGCTCAGAATTCACACAAAATGTTCATTAATATCAATAAACGGAGACAAATTCAAAGAAAGGCTGGGAGGAGAGCCTTACTGGATAGAACTCTGTATACAGAAAATAGGCAAGTATCGATGACCGGGGTATCTCATAAAAGAAAATCCTCACCTTTCTAATTATAGAAGGCACTAATATCCAATAACAATTTGACCACGAAACATATAGGCCAGCCAGGCTTTGGACCTTTGAACCAATATTTTATGGGCTGAAACCCACTAAACTTAAATGATTAATTATCACTACCAGCAAATGACGCTGCTAGAATGATTCAAGAAATACTGTTTGAGAATAAGCTAATGCAAAACGATGTTTATTAGTTATCACTTCTTTGTTTCGCCGTTTATCCGGGAGAAGAGAATGGGAGTTATCAACAGTGGCAGCAAACGTTTTATTTTTCCTTTAATAAAAAGTAATCATAAAACTAAAATATCGAAATAGCTGGTATAGTACCCCAATCATGTATTGTGGTCATAAAAAGTCAAAAAGTCCTCACCTCAACCTCGACAAATATTTTCATTTTGCCCACACTTTTCTTCTCAACTTCCGCACCACTAATCTGATTGCTTAAAGTAACTAATACACTCTAAAGTCCAAACCACGTGAAGTCACCACACCAAAGTCCAAAATCCCTGATTCCCTACCCCGCCGATCATCGCACTGTTAACATTTGTTTTCCCTGCCCTAAAAGGTAATGCCATCAAGTTCAAGTTTTCTACTGCCGTTACGGCGAAAACAGACGCCAAATAAATTTATAATAATCTGATTGCCACCGTTACCCTTTCTGTTTCGTTATATTCAGAGTTACAGCAACAGACTCTCAGAAGGACAAAGCATTGAAGCGCAAGCCATGTGAATAATCGCGGGGGTGGTGATGAGAAGGAAAATCACCGAAGCTGACCAAGAGAGGAATCGCGGACCATCAGAGATTAACTGTTTTTTTTTTTTTTCTGGGCTTAAAAGATAGTAGAGATTAGGTTGGGTTTGCAGTGTAATGGCGCGAGGAAACGGTCTGAGTGTGGAATATAGGAAGAAGCCTAACCAATGGAATTGAAGGAATGATGTGACCGCAAGTTAATGCCGAGGGCTACGATCTAGCCTATCCCGGCCCTCACCCACCTGCTGATGTGACCCACTATCCTTTAACAACCAGTTGAAAACTGTAAAATTGAACTAAAAAGTTCAACTTTGAAATTAAAATCACAAAACCCAGGAGAGAGAGAAATTGGAAACACTGAGAACGATAGCGAACGATGGTAGAAACTAAAGACCGGCGGGTTAATACATTGTCGCTCGGACATCAAAGCTTATTCTGGCAGAAAAAGATTCAGGTTGAGAATTTTTATCACCCCGGTTATTAATCTCGCGTTCGTGTTAAAAATAGTGAATAAAAGATTGTATTTGAAATCAAAATGTTGCCTCAACAGGAAACTTGCAGTGAACTAGCGCCAAAATTGCTAACATGCGCTGAGATAGCAAATCCAAGACCCTGAGTAAGTCGTTGCTCGGAACCTGATCGCCCCGCGTTTATCACTGTTACTCAGATCGCCATCAACACCATGACCTATTCCCGAATGAGAAAATAAATGAATCAATCAATCAAATAATTCCATCCTTACGTTACCTTGAGATGGACTACGCCAGAAGAGGTTTTATGGCGCTTCCGTCTCATGTTACTCCCGCTGTCCATCCTTGCCAGTCGATTGGTGGAAATTTCGCCAATCAACTTGACATCTTCGGTGGGCGTTAGGAGATTGAGGTTCTCCGGCCATCGGATCTTGGCGTAAGAAAGCACGCCATTTCTCAACAGAAACCATCGGGATCTCCATCCTTTACCGTAATTGGTCCACTTGTAGAGTATGCCGGCCACCGTAGCCTCCGATCCCTGAGCCCGTCCACCGGCATTGCCATCAGATCCGGCAGCCTCGAAACTCGCCGGCAGACTTCTGGTCCTCGAAAGGGACGCCTCCGGTGATTGGTTCCCGATGCTGGGACCTTCGAGCGAAATACAGCACAACGGATGCATTTCTTTCACTCGCATTTTGCCTTCTTAACAATTTCTTTTTCTTTCTATTCAAAACAAACGCTGCCAAATATCAATTCTCCATCGAAAGACCAGCTGCATTCAAAATGCCGCGAGATGAAACATGAATGGTTGGCAGAAAAACAAAGAGCGGCTTCAATGTGAGGTAAGAAGGAGCCGAGTGGAGCTCTGAAACTAGGAGAGCGAGATCGAAGGATTTAATTAATAAAAAGAGGGAGAGGAAAAGGAGGAGGATGCATTCAATGTAAAACAAATGTAAATAGCTTGAATTGATAGCAAAGTATAAAATAACTGAAGAAGAGAAGAAGAAGGGGTTGTTTGAAGAGGTTTTGTAATTTATATAATTTGTAAGAGAGCTGAATATATATAGAGGGTATGGAAGAGAAGGTTGAAAAGTGAGGTGAAGCAGGTGGAAATAAAGGAGGTGGCAGAATGGTAAATAAATGTGCCTTGAAGCAGAGTACAGCTTCTTCTTCTCCTTCCTCTTCCTCTCTCTCTTTCTCTCTCTCTCTCTCTCTCTCTCTCTCTCTCTCTCTCTTCTTCGCTTCTGCTGCTGCGTCTTCTTTTTTGCTTTTTCAACTTTTCAATTTGGTGGGAGCTGGGACTTCGAGATATTGGGATTTCGCGAGATAATGAAAGTAGGAATTTATCGGCAAAATATCGGACGAGTGTGAAAAAGCACAACACAGCGAGTTTGAACGAAGACTGGACGATTCAGAGTGTCGCAGTTGATGCCGATGAGTCGGAAACTGAGGCCCCTCATAAATGCCATTTACTGCATAATCGTTATTTTTTTTTATCTTCCTTTTTTTTTTTTCCTCCATGTGTGAGTTGAGATCTCTTTGTTGGGCATAAATAGAATACTAATTTGTTAAAAAAATTTTAAAAAAAAGAGAAATTGCAAGAAAAATAATAAACTTATACGTACTTTTATTTTTTTATGTCTTTCTAATAAAATAACTCAATAAGCGATGGTAAAATATTTTTTTTGTTGTTTACCTTTAAACATTAATTTTTTAATTGCCAAAAATAGGAAAAAGTATAAAAATATTTATTTTTTTGCCTTTTTAAATTAAAAAATGTTTATATTTTTGTGCCTTGGATATCTCTCTTCATTAACCCTTATAATATAACATAAATATATCAAAATTTAAGTTGCCAGTAAAGAGAAAAAATTGTTAAAATATTTAATTTTTTTTGAAGTTGTTACAAATATTTTTTGCCTATCACTAAAAAAATTAAAAATGTTAACATTTTTAAAACTAAAAATACATAGGAATCAAGGACAATGCAATCATTCGTCCTATCATTACCATAAAGCAATTAACATTCCATAAAAAATTTGAAGCAATTCACAATCCCAAATACATAGTAAATTCTAGTAATAAGCTTTTTATTTCTAAGTATAAATTTCTAATTAAACAAGCTTCCGTGACAATGAATTTTCCATTTCTATGTGCACAATAGTTCTTTTTGCCCACCAAACAGGACATCATAGGAATTGAGATTTGGTGCGTGAGTCTTCCATTCAATTTGATTTTTTTTTAATATAATAACTACTATTCCCTAGCCTATAATCGACGGGGATCCAATAAGTTGAAGTAATGAATAACGTCCATCGTTGTCTTTAATTTCTTCTCAAAAGCATAAAATTAGTGTCTTAGCTTAACGATTGTTTTAGCACAAACTAGATAGACTTGCCAAGAAATGTGTAGATCCTTTCTGTTATACCTCCATGGAAGGAAAGGAGGAGGAAAACAAAACCTCCTTTTTTTTTTTATGTTAAAGATGCTGAAATTTAAGACAACATTAATTTTGCCCAAAGAAGTTTGAAAGATAAAATATTTGTCGAGATTATTTATGCGGCTAATGCTCAAAAAGAGAACTCAGTGAGCAAAAAGAAAATAAACTTAAAAATGTTAATAAGAAAAAAAAATCCTTTTTATGTTAAAAGAAGACAGAAGCAACGTCCCACAAAAGAGAAAATATAGTGAGTCTTTGTAACAAAATAAAGAACCCCTGAGCAAAGAAAAAACCCTGCCTTTAAACAAAATTGGGTTCAAATTCTTAAGGTCTCCTTAACCGATAGAAGTGTGATTTGGTTTCTTTTTTGTTCTCCTTACTCCTTGCACTTTAATTTTGATCCACACTTGTTGAAAGTATAGATGTAGTTTGGATTTAGATTTATCCATCTCTCCATTTGTTGTTTGAGGAGTTTATCCTCCGTCCTTCATTTGAATAGATGAATCTTAATTACGTCTTTTGAAAAAAAAAAGTAATTGTTTTTTTTTTCTTATTTTGAAAAGTCGGTCCAATAACTTATGTAAATATCACATTTACCCTAACAAAGAGTTGAATACGAATAATTTGTTTAATTATTTTAATTCGATATCTTTGGAACCATAAATTATATTGTCCTAATGCCCTTTTCTATATCATCTGAAAACTCGTAGAAGAGAAAAAAGCAATCATGTTGAAAATGTAGTGATACCTAAAATAGCTTAAGAACAAGAACAATGCAGTACCATTATGGGTTGTGACCAAACTGTGAGAAGGGAGGGCAACATATATATAACAAAATCAACTATTTTAGCGTTACTATATCATGGGGATAGAAAATATTGACACATCGAGAATTGAATACGTCCACATGTGGTACTTAATTAATATCTATTCCACAATAAATGCTAAAATTAAAAGGGTTACACTTAATATATAATATCAACTTTTTTAATCTATTCCAACTATTAATATTAAGATTTTGGATTCTCTAGGTGAATAAATAACAAATTATTTCTCAAATAGAGATCAAATAAAAAGAAAAGAGAAAGTGGGGTGAAAAAAAAGAAGAAGAAATTAATCTTCACTCATTATGTCACTTTTTATTTACTTAAAGAGTATTTTATCATTTATTCAATTAAAAAGAGTCAAATTCTTAATATTAGACCAAAGTTATTGAGCTTAAATTCCAAAAGTATAAATTGAAAATTGATCGCATCTGTTAACTATAAAACTAATATAGGCAAAAAGTAAAATATAAGGAAGTTTGATCTTTTTTTTGCCGTATTATATATTACTTAGTTGAAGAAAAAAAATATTAAAACGTTTAGTGTTAAAAACTGTATTCAAAATTGAGAACTCAAAAATTTTCTTTCTTTCTCCACTTGCATTCAATTTTTTTCTTTGTATAATTGCATCTATTAATTTTTACTTTAATCGGAGAGGATCTGAACTGAAATATAAGGGAATTGGCTTAGCGTTGTGGAGCGACGAGAAGTGTTCCTTACTTTGTGATACGATGTGGCCACGTGTGGCCCGCCCTTCCATTCCAATTCTTTTCTGCCTTCGAGGTCTACCATTTCGCCATTTACATTTTCCATAGGCTGTACCTGTGCTGAAAACACAAGTTGTTTGCCTCCCTCCCAAACTTAGCGCATGCAACCCTTTTTCTTTGCTCTTATTATTCTTTTCAGTTATTGTTTTTCTTCTGTCGCATAATGATAGAAAGAATTTGCCATCTGCATATTTATTAATTAAGTTCAAAGAATTAAAAACATGATTAATGTTTAAACTGGTTCACAAAATTTAGTCATTCTTCTTGAAACATTTTCAACTCAAGAATTAACTATACTTCTAATGATATTGAATGTTCTGACATGCATAAGTTCACAATAATAGTAATGATAGAGATAGCTATGTTTGTTTAAAAAAGTTAATCTGATAAGAATATACTAATGCATATTTCGTTCTGCATGAGACTTCATTTCACAAAAACCAAAGTCTTACACTAAAATAAAATTAAGAGAACAAACACCCTAATAAATCTCTCTAAAAATATGCATACAAAACCCTCTCATAAAAAGTCAATATAGGTGTGTTTTTTTTTTTTTTCAAGCCATCAATATAGGTGTGGTTTAGTCGCCAGAATTGTAAGTAGATAGCAAAAAGTTCATGTTAGAATAAAAAAAAAAGAAGACTATCTGACAGTGGCTGCTTGCTTGCTGTACCATATAATATTTGACACAGGAAATGCACATGCCAATAAAAAAAAAAGGTCACAAAATAAAGTTAACGACTACAAAATATAAATTTGTTGGATTTTGATATTTCTTTTCCTCGTTATTTTTACAAGTAGACTCCGAAATAGAATGCAGGATTTGAGGAGAAAAAACAAAAGATGATTTTGCAAATTACGAGTGCTCCTTGAGCGATAGGTTTTCTTCGCAGGGACGATAATTACAAATACGAAACTCTCTGCGTGTGGACATCTAGATTACGTGTTACTGACGATACTTTAATTAGTGGGGTTTATAAAGGTGCAATTCTTTGGACATATACAGATGCAGCACAGGACACGGAATTGTATTCATACTTTCATGGCTAATCTTACTCGCATTACGGCATTAGACTCCTAAAATACCTATATAGACTCTCAGGTTGTTAGTCTATCTAACTCATTCGAAGTGACAACCTTCAATGTATCCTTCTCTCGTTGGAATTAGGTTTCATTGCATTTCGAGCTTCTTCCTGTTTTTTTTTTTCAAAGAATCCATGACGCTTATCGTCAGTTTTTATTATTCAATCATTAGCCTCTATATATATATATATATATATATATAACTAATTGAATAAATATGATATCGACTTTTAAGTGTCTTCGGGCAAGAGGGATTCATGAAATTGCTAAAAAAGAAGGACATGATATAAAGGATAAAAGTATCGTGCTATGATGTTGAAGGCAAAAGAGACTATAACTTTGAAAGTTCGAACTCTTTTAAATGGTAATAACATCAAAAGAACCGAAGTATCGGAGATAACGACAACTAGGATGGAAATTAGGGGAAAGAAAAGAATTTTAGTTTTGCTTTTTTGTTTTTTTGGAAAAAACTCAGTCTAAATCTGAGTTAGCAGCATGACCCAAGGTTCTTTATTTTGTAAGTGATATATGAATAAGGGGAAGGAGGGACAAAAGCAGTGGAGGTCCCAGGAGTTCAATTTTAAATGTGGATCGGGAGAACAAATCAAGTAAAAAGCACTCACCCCCAAAAATGATAATGTCATCTCTTTGTGAGACCAAAACTATCTACTTATCTCTAAGTCATGTGTCTGTATTAAGAATGTGTTAATGCCCAGGGCCATTCCATGTGTTTGGCCCCACCACAGCTTTGAGATAGTTAGTCCCAATCACAAGTCTCTTCTTCCCACTACCATCATGCACTAAAAGCTAGACTTATAGCTGCCACACTCTCACACTTGAATCTCACTTTGCCACCACATTAATATCTTTCAAAATCCCACTTACATTGATCCTCCGAGTTTCTATTGTTTATCTTCAGTGAATTTATTTTTAATGATATATACATATATATATATAGGGGTCCTATCAACTTTATAAATTAATTAGTCATTTTCTTCATTCTTTCAGAAGGCTGCTTTGCACTGATTGACATGGGGAATAGCTTGTTTTGTTTTATACAACCTATAAGATACTGATTTGGCACTATAACCCTTTTTTTATTTTTTATGTTTGTTGTTCTATTTATTTTGTTATGAAGCTTGGAGAGGTGTGTTTTTCCGCGATGGGATCGCGGATCCCACATGCTCATGTGTTAAAAGGAGTGGAAAGCGCCTTGACATAAGGGTTATACTGGTATGATGTCACCTTATATAAATTATCTCTCTCAACTCTCTATTCTGCTTATTTTAATCAATCCCTTGATTTTTTTTTTTTTAACTAAAGTTATGGTTTCTATTAATCTTATCTTTTTTTTTTGGGACAAGTAATCTTATCTACACATAATATCATCAACATTGCATCACATATGACATTACAAATAAATCATATCACATCAAGCTGAGAAGATTTTTAAAGATAAATTCAGATACACATATATCTTACCCCAAAAAAATTGAATGTAAAGTGAACGTCTTCTTAACTTAATAAAACGACACTTAAGGTGGAATTTCAGAAGATTAAAGAGCGATGTTACTCTCGTCATGATGAACTCTAAATATCTTCCGAGAAAAAAATAAGGGAATCATCCTCCCATGACAACTCTTTTTTTAATTTTTTTGGGTCTCTTTATTTTCTTCCTTTGATCTTTTTGACTGGTGTCCAGCTTCGATTAATTTTACCATGACACAAAGTAGATCCCGTTATCCAGGAGATTCTGTATAAATGCCTTCGATTCGACTTTGGCTGTCACGCATTACACAAGCTGATCCAGCCATAAATTGGTCTTACAAAAGGAGAAATTCCGATGTAGTATGTTCAAATCGTATAATAAACTCCATATAAAACTTTATTTATGTAAAAATACTATAATAAATATTAGAATGTAGATTTATATATTACTTCATTTATATGATAATAAAGTAATAAGTAATTAAATATAAGATCTAATTATATAACTTAATATTATTTTACTAATAAATGAGTTTTATTTTATTTAATTTAAGTTATTTTACTAAAAAATATAAATAATATAATATTCCAAGAGTGCCCAAAATTTTGACACTATTATTTAATTATACATGAACGAATGATTTGACGTAAATTGACTTGTATATTACACAGAAAAATAACAAAGAAAATATCAAGTTTTCTAACTGATCAAATCTTGGGACTAGATATTCTGAAGATAGTCGGCAAAACCCTGAGATCTTTTTAAAACTTAGTCCACTGGGGCCCCATCGATTTGAACATGATATATTTAACTAAATAGGAATCTTATTTTTGGCCTAAATAGGCTAGTCTTCTGATGACTCCATATGTTGGAAAAAATACTCAAGATGTAGGAAAGCTATTGACCCATTTTAAATTGAGGACTATGGGTCTTATATCCTTATAAAATTCTTGTCCATTGGACGGAATATATATAGGACGTCCTTTTATAAAGTGTTAGGGATGGGTGGCCTATTTATTGGCATTTTGGCAAATCAAAGTATATACCAACAAGCTTTTGTATGTGTATTTGGAAGCAGCGGTGTGTGGAGCATCATTTCCAAGTTATATGGGATGGTGTAATCTTCAGATTTTATTAGTATTTTATACATATTAACGGGTAGCTTTATGCATGATATGTTGGACGAGGTCATGATGCCAGTAGGTGATGCGTCGACCATAATGAAACAAAAACGAATATATAGGAAAAGTTAAACATTAACAAAACAAACCTTACTTTTCTCAGCCTTAAATGTACTAGGTTTGATTGATGTTTTCTTTTTAAAAAAAAGTAAATACCATATTAAATAAGACCTATTTCTAAATATTTCTTTGAATTATAAAAATTAACAAATTTTTCTTTTAATCATGACTCTTGTGAATATCTTTCTGAATTATAACAATTCACAAATATCTCCTGCACTTTTATATATTGTATTTAAATTTATTAACCTACTTTTGAGTTAATAGAGTTTTCATTTCAAACTCTACCTATATCCTGGCACAATAATGTTAGTTTAAAAATAACATTTGGACAATTATTATTATTTTTTAAATATATATATATAGTATATATATATTTTATCTAAATCATTGTTTTGACTTTCATCTTGCCAGATATATTCTTTCCAAAGTAACCATTCACATATTATTTCTAGGTTAATAGAATTGTATTAAGCCATAAATAAAGTCTAGCATAAAAACTCCTATCAATTACGATAACAGGAAAATGAGCAAATGAATTCAAATGCCAACGGGTGAAAGTGTAAGAAGGTATTTTTATCAGTTTTTACAATTCATCGTACTATTTGCTAATGAGCTATAAGGCTGTTTTTAAATTTTCCCCTTTTTAGTTTTATATTTTGCGCCTTTTTACGTTGAAAGCAATAATCCATTAATTATAGTCGCTGTTAGTGGAAATATAGGTCTCTTGTCTGAAACGCAAGGTTCCAACTACTGGTTGCAGAGGGGATAGCTAGCCAGCTTTGTCACTGCGTGATCCACCTTCCGATTAGTCCTTGTTCTCTTCACTAAAACGCTAATCCACTCAGACATTTTTTATAATTTAAAGCTATGTCTCTTGCCCTCTCCCTGCCTAATTACTCTTGATAATGACCAAAAGACAGAATTTTCATGGTGAAACATGCAGAAACCAGAAATTTGTTAAGAAAACCAAAGAAGCAGCGTCTCCGGCCCTACTCAAATATCAGAGTCCAATGATTACCCATTTTAGATTATTGAGAGGCGGGTGGGGCAGATTCAAATGCAGGATGGCCCCAAAACACAACGGCATATGTTTAATTTACTTCTCAAGAATTTTGAAGAATGAAATGTATATATTAAGACAAAAGAAAGTAAGGAATTATCAAAGGAAGCAACAACCAACAATCAAATCTGTGTTTCTAAAGTATTAAACAATAAACAACCTCCCTCCACGGGAGATCACCAAACTTCCAGCTGGGAAACAACTCATTGAAGCACTAAGAAGCAGTAACAGCCGGCCCCTCCCCCGGCTCCTCATGTCTTTAATGAATGAAGCAATAGTTCTGTGCTTTCATTATCATTTTAAGTTTATTTCATATCAAAACGCGCCTAACCAGCACAGCATGTGCCTGCCCATACCATACCATTCTTCCGAGGAAAAATTTTAAAAATGGCTACCTCTTTCAATTTGCTCACTACCGAATCCAATGTTTGTCCCTAGGCTTCTTAAATTTGAGATCAAACTTTAATTTGTCCTCAACAAGCAATTTGTTCCTATGCTTCCGAGGGTAACGTCGTTTGCCTTCATTGCCATGTGGGATACCTTGTCACTGTTGGTCAAGATATTTTTAATGGATTGATACGAACTTCGTGGCGTGAATTGAAGAATTACGATGGTGATTAGGTTGACCAATATTGGTGCAGCAAATAATTTAAGTTTGCGATGTGGGGCAGAAGCAAAGTAAGCACACATGTGGTTGCATGAGTGCGTGAGAGATTGATTTATAATCGCAATTTCTGTCCGTGTACCACCAATTAAGTTGTCACGCAAGGGGGCACGGTAGTGCATTTTAGCATGTGGGTTGCACACATATACCCTTGCCCACTACCATAATGTAGCTTAGCTACTGACAAATGTCGTAGGGGCCATCCTTTGCCTTTAATCTTTCTTCCTTTTTTATATATAACATTCTTCAAAAGTTTGGTAGGTTGATCTTACATCTGTCTTCTGGTTCAGAAGTTAGTTTAGTTTCCCAGCTTGTACAGCAATTAATGGCACACTTTATATTTAACGGATACACTTAAAGATATAAAATATGAAGTCTAAACAGTACAGAGTTAAACTTAATATGCCTTCAACTATATATGGTCATTTCAAATTCAAACGCAAAGTACTATTTCAAGAGGGACACTCACCTATCACTTTTTCTCAAGTCACACACATACACGGTCTCCCTTATTTTGAGTGCTTGGCGTTACATCTGTGCCCTTTTCTTAGCCACGAGGCCCACGACACCAATTCTTTGTCATTAGTATTATATGATAGAGGCTTTTTCATGACATAGTTAATGGACAATAATGAAGGTATGTACTGCTGCAATGGCATTCCTTATCGAGTTTGTTGCATTATTGCAGAGAAAACAGTGAAAACGAATCTTCTTCCTCCTTGTAAATATAGAATTATAGAGGGGGCGCGGGGGGAGGAATAAGAAAAGGAGGGTCAAGAGCAGTGGGGTAAACAGACAGAGGATCAAAATGAGATACCCTCTTGCTTCATGTCTTGAAACTCTTGTATGTGTTTATAGTTGCAGGAGGTGTCAGTACTATATCTCTCCTGAATTCCTCTGCCCAGGTCCTCTGTTTTCAGCAGTGAGAAAACTGTATGCATGGCTAACCTAGAAAGACAAGTAAAATCCAGCAGCGTTTGCCTTCAACATCCAATTGGGATGAGTGGTCCTCTACACCTTTTTCAAAATAGGTCCCCCAATCCTCAGGTCACGAACATAGGTCCAATTGTCTAAGGTCATTTTAAATGTCTGCACAGCCAGTGCCCAGAAACTCCCAAAATAATTTGTACGGAACTCAGAAAAAGTCCTTCACATGGAGATAGATGGGCGGCATCATTTTCTAGGGCTGCAGTCACATAATCACAATTTACAAGCCCTCTGCCTGACCTGTTCATCATTCATGTTCAGGCTTCTCAGGTCAGGTTATCCTTGAGAGGGCTTGACTGGTCTCACTAACATTTTAGGAGCTCATCATTTTAAATTCCAAAGCTCCCACCCCACCAAAATAGGTGCTGTACGAATGAATGTGATGGCCACTAGGTTATGATCAAAGCCAGCTATTTGGTTGGACAACGGGGCTTCCCCATACCTCATTTAAACTCATTTTATCCCATTTCTAACAACCCGGTTTTCAAGCACTCCAACACTGACAAACATGTACACGCAACACCATTGGATTTGGATCCCCTCATGTTAGGGATGCACATATTCTCTCATGTCCTCTCTAATAAGGGATCCATTCCCTCCAAAAGATAAAAATAAAAAATAAAAAATTCAAATTTGTGAAAGGTATAACATGAGGAATCCCCAACATAAGGGAATCCATTTCCAACACCACTGCATGCACTCTGGCCGATCACGAAACTACCTAATCTTGACCAACCAAGAATCACAAGACCGACTACTGAAAGACGTACAAAGAGCAAACAATTTATGTTAAATTCTACGGAAATTCGGAGATGGATTTGTTGTATAAGGATTAAGAATAGCGGGCAAGTTTTGAGATGTTCGCACAAGCCGAAAGCAAAGCGAATATGTAACAGACTAGCCATCAAACAACTTGACTGTTTGCGTTGTTATTACAGGCAAATAATTTCTTCCACGAAAAATTGAGTTTGCTTTTTGCAGGAAGCCAGATTCTGGCTATTGAGAAGACAATGATGAAAGGTGAATTTGCAAAGCAGAAACTTGATAGCTAGTCCTTTGCCAAAATACCATGCATACAGAAGGTTCATGTCCGTCGTAGGCCCTTTAATTAGTGATTTCCTCTACCACCTACCAAGGATAAGGACCTTCCTCGGGCAAGCATATGCAATCTCAATCAACGGCAATAATTTCCGAACTCGAATGTGAATGCAGATAAAGCATTAAGAAACAAGCACGAAAGAGCGAGATTGTCATGTTTAACGGACCGATGAAAAGCATCTTCCAAATTGATATCCTTAGAATATACTCCGTGGTTGTAGGAATCGACCCCCGCCTGTCAACTCGACAAATCCGAAAACGCCTTATTTGACTCTTATCTCTTGATGTCTTCCACATTTCCATGACCCTATCATGTTGCCAGCACACTTAAACAACCACCTTTGACACTAATTTAGCGAGTTTATGGATCGTTTTCAAGATTGAAAGGAAAGAAAAAAGTAATCAATTAATCAGCCAAAACATCTTATCAGATGATAAAGATATTATCTGGGAAGATGAAAGGAATTCCAAGTCTTTAAAAAAAGAGATAATCTAACATGTCTTTGCGTCAGTATCTCTGCAAAATTTAGAAACCCTCTGACAGTAACAAGCAAGTTTCGCTAGGTATAAAGAACTCTTCATTACTTCTGTTATCATACATTCTTTGGTTTGAATGGAACATTGGACAAAAAGCTGAGTTTGAATGGAACGTTAGACAAAAAGCTATATACAAATTTCGCTGTATCATGGAAGCCATAATATATGTTTACAGTCATCTGAATGCGTGTGTGGGGAGAGGACGGAGAAGGAGATAATGTGAACGCAATAATGAAGCACAAAAGCAATTGTCAGAACTCCGCAATAAACAAAGTCTCCGCAAGATGTTAACCATAAATTCCAATACTATGTGCGAAAATCAAGATGCCAATGCAGCCAAACATTTAAGACTCCATTATCCATTGAAGACAAATTAGAAAGAATCCATCTCCGTGGGCTGCATGAGATCATTGTCCTCCACAAGAACCTAAAACATTAATATGGTATATTTTAGAGGCATCAGTTTATGCATAATTTTCTAGTGAATGGATGTTCAGACAAGAGAACACGTCTCAGAATTGAAACAAATTATCTCCTTTTCCTTCTCATATACCAATACACAGCCGTCCCCAAGGAAAAAAAGCTTGCTTATACTGCCAAATCTCAGGGGAAAGGAATTTTTTTTTTTTTTTCATGGGAGGGGGGATAGTTGCCAATGTGAGCCAATTTCACGTATAATTTAACAAGCCAAGCCAACAGGCCAAAGCTGTTTTTTATCAAGAAAAAGAAAAAAGATGTACTTCTAGGATTAGTCAATAAGCATGTCCAAGAGCCTCATCCTCAAATCCTCATGCTAAACAAACAAGAACCTTCCCAACCATTAATGACCATCCAAAAATATTTATAAACAGGAAGTCGTCTCTAAGAAGAATGACTTCCAAAACACACACACACATATAGATGTAAAATATATTGCTACTTTCTTCTTAATCTTTTATTTATTTATTCATTTTCACTCCGTTGTGAAAGATGAAGACTTCATATTCCATTAGCATTTGTTCCCAATGCTTCCTCGAGGATTCTTTGGATTCCTTTCACTTGGTGTTTCCCACTCTCTTCTCTAATGGCATGTTTGGCACCAAGTAACGAACATTGAGGGAATGGAAAATTTCCAAATAAATTGAGAAAGTTCACTTTGCTATTGTAATAATTACTCAATAGAACTTGTCCCATCTACTCACTTTTTTAAAGTAGGGACACAAGTGTCATTTCTAATCTCACCTACCTACTTTTTTTTTTCCGTTTCCATTTCCTTAATCTTCTTTACCAAGTACCAAATGTACCCTAACAATCTACCTCTATCCCGTCATGGCATCCTAACAATTAGGGCAAAGACAACACTAAACTTGACATAGAAAAGTAAATCCTTCATCTTTTTTCTCCACTTTTCCCCTGTTATGAAAAGGTGATGTGGAGTTCTGAAAAGGTGAAAATCCATCCTCAATCCCAAATATGAGGACAAGCAAAAGAAGTTACAAGATCAAGATGAGAGTGGTCTAGTTTGAAAAAAAAAAAAAAGGTTAAAAATTTGTGTGGAAAATAAATGATGATGGAAGGAAATTTGGAGTGAAATGGCAAGGAAAGATAATAAAATGGTAAATCAACAGTGGTAACTTAAAAATAACTGAGTGAAATAGAGGTATTGTATTCTTCCAAATGAATTGGTTCTTTTATTACACACACACAGAAAAGAATATTTGCATGTTATACAAGCAATTTTTCCTGTAAGCAGCAAAACTTGCCAGCTCACACTCTGATTGATTACAACTTAGTAGAGGAACTAGGAGAAACAATATCTTTCTCAGGATCTAATAGGAAAGAAGCACTGTTCTTCAACTAATCATATTTTCAACCTGCACTTGGAGAAGTATTTGGTCTTCTTGTTACCAAAATAAGTCTTTAATTTGTTTCGGTGGTAGTATCAGTATAATTCATACTAAGGCCTCCCTCTCTCTCTGTTTGCAAATTCTTTTTTCTTTTTTCGGGGGCCAATTATTTTTGCAAATTCTTTTAGTTACACGTTTAAGAACATTATTCTTGCACTCTCTTCGTGATTTAATTAATTAACACACGTCATAGTAAGCACTTATAGTCAACATCATTCATCTCAGAAACAAAAAAACCATATCATTTACCTCAGTCACAGTAATATAGATCCTGTTTTGCGCAGGATGCCATCCTTTTGGAGGAGATAAATTGCGGAATATGGGCTCCAGACACTCTTACTTTCTTCTTCTCTTCTAATGTTGGGCTCCACACCCAATGTCCATCTTTCTCCATCAGGGTGGCATCCTGCACAAGAAAGGATCCATTTTGCAGTGTGAGGATACCTAAACACAAGGATATTGGTGAGTAACCATTGCATACTTTGAAAAACCATTTATGATAGGCTGCAACGTACTAAATAGCAGAATTTAATGATACATGCAGCGGATCACTGAACCAAACGCGCAGGATCAATACTCAAGTCCCTTATGTTGAAGAAAGGAGCATCAGCTCATGCAATTCATAAAAGACATCGAATTGGTGACCATCACAGAACCTAAGGCAATCCCCCATGTTGTAATATTGGCACATGAATCCCAACATCTCCAATTTAGGCAATTGTGCAATAAAGCAAATATGTAGCATCAAACAAAATTAGCAGTTAATTTCTCACAAAATTCAGATAACATTTGTGTACCCACTTCGTCCCTATTCTGTACTCAATAATTATCATTGAAAGAACACTTGGTCTTACCTCAGCTTAATAATTGAAACCTAAGAAAGCGGAGAGTAAATAGAGCTTCAAGCACACCCAAACACGAGCCGACGAAGATATCGAGAACATAATGCCTCCCGAGTGTAATCCTAGAAAATGCAGTGGCAAGTGCCCATATCCAAACAAGCAAAAGCAAGAGATTGACAGCCGCATTGTCATCTTGGCCAATCCACCGATGAATTAGGGAAGTGACAGCAGGATGAGCGCGAGCTTTCAGATCGGGCATGGAGTTGAGAATGACAGGCTGAGAAAAGTAAAAGAGGGAAGCGATAAAGAAAACCCTCGAAGAATGACCACTGGGAAAGGAGAAATGGTCAACGGAAACGACAGCGTTGTACTCATCGTGGTTGCCGTAAAGAGGACGGGATCTGCGAACGAGGAATTTGACGAGGGCGATAAAGAGGAGGTCGAGAAGGGAGCAAAGGAGGAGAGGAGAGAGCAAGTGGGAGCGTAAGGGAGAGGAAGAAGGAGTGGCAAGGAAGAGGGAGACGAAGACGGGGAAGATGAAGCGGAAGTCGGCCAAGAATTCCAGAAACAGAAGAAGGAATCTTGGTGTGATGGATCTTGTGAGCGTATGAAGAGAGTGAGAAAGAGTGGTGTCCAAAGAGATCAAGAGACGGAGGAATGGTTGCGCTGTAGCTGTGGCTGTGGCTGTGGCTGTGGCTGTGGGCTTCGGGGGTGGATGCCCCATGATATCACCACGCGAGTTCCTAGTTGAAGATAGCGGGTAACCAGACTTCGAAAACAGAGATTTAGGGATGGGCAACGACGTCGTTCCTAAATTGCCGTGCAACGCTTGTTGTCTTTTGGGACATGAAAGCCGAAATAAGGCCCAAATAGAAGCGGCGTGTTACGAGAAAAACGAACTAGCCTTGTCGTAATTCGCTTCATTTGTTTGTGGATTGGATGTTCAACTAGAGGTTTAGACACGGGAATTTAAATTAAAAAAAAAAAGTGTCGAGCTACTCAAATATATGAAAAATAATTCTCTATACTTAAAACTTTTCAAATTACCCACTATATCACACTTTTTAATAAATATTTTTAAAATGAAACTGGTTATTGAACTAATAAAAAATATTAATTCATAATTCAATGGTCTGATCTTAATTGAACTAATTATAATTAAATATTTTTTTAATTTTATATATTAAAATTTTAATATAACAGATAAATAATAATATTTAAATATTTAAATAATAATTTTATATATTTTTTAAAATGTTTGAAAAATATTTTTTAATTAAAAAATAAAAAATTACTCATAATTAAAATTTAAGAATATTGAATTTTCAGTTTTTGAGATTTTCAAATTATATTATAATTTCACTTGTTATTAAAAAACAAACAAGGAAAAGGTTTAAAAATCATAATTAAAAAAATAATTTATCAAATAAAAAATAATGTAATTAAATTAAAAATATGATTATAAATAGTATATATATTATTTTAAATATTTTTATATATTATATATATGATATATAATTATTTATTACATTATTTTATTGAAATGTTTATATATATATTAAAAATGTATAATATTATTGAAACAAAAAAAAACTTGGCACTTGGTAAAAAATCAGCGCTCAAGTCACAATTTTTCTAGTTTTCACTGAATCTAAGTCTATCCAATTTAAAGAACTGATTGGCTCAAATCAAGGATTAATTCCTAATCTATCTGATCAACAGTTCAGTCTGATTTTCAAAAAAATACTTTTAACTTCCATAATAATTAGATTGAAAGGTGGAAGTAAATAACATCCATTCTCCAGACGTGGCATCATAGAGGGGAGGTGTGGGTCCCAACAGCCACGTAGCATGTATATTATTCTTCTTGTCCGTATTCTTTAGCCAGTTACAACAAAGGATGCTCTAATGTTGTTCAGGAAATCCATATTGTGACAAGCATCCGAAAATCACTCGCACACATGAGGACAGGCAGACCTCTCCAATACTCCATTTGATTGAATAAGAAATTTCCATTACCAAATTGTTCATTTTCCAATATAATTGGCAATCATTTCTTCCCCCCAGACATTGTTCATCTCTGATAATAATTGCATCAGGGTTATTTCCACTATCAAAATTGGACACAACAGTGTGAAATGTCAATGATACAAATCACTGTAAAAGAAATCCTGTTCATCGATCACCTTCATTATATATATATATATATATATTCGCAACTTTATTATATATGTCGAAAGTTTCATATCAACAAGTTCATTGTTATGAGTCAAAGTCAAGACTCTTGAGCCTTTTGGTGTTGTTGGTTGCTTTCTTTGTTTTATTTTATGCATTTCTTTTTCCTTTGATTTGTATGTGTCGACGGTTGCCAAATTGTCCAGCAGTCCATAAATTAAGGAGAGAAGGGTGTCATCATCATTAATTCCACAGATGAGCTAGTCGATGAGAAACATATGCTTTAAACAAGACATGATTCTCCATTTCTTTAAACTAAAGGCAACATTTTTCTTCCCGGCTAGATTTGCTGGCTCTTTCATAACCCTTCCACTTGTAATTGTCACTCCAAATTTTGAATCTATTCAAAGTGTTTATTTCAAAGTTGAAACGCCATTCATGGATTTGTTAACAAAATACCACCCAAATCTAGTTTCTTGTCAAACCTTTTTACCAAGATAATCAATTTGGTGTCCCACCCCCAGTATACCAACTCATTGTCTTTTCTCATCATAAATTGAATTCTTCGAATTTTCTTTCAGAAGCTTTGCCTCTTAGTACGGATTCATCCTTTTAACACCCCAAAAAAAAAAAGTTTTCCGAGGAAGAAAAAAAAAACGTATATGTAATTTAGAGGTAGTTGATCAAAGGAAGCACGCCTACAAGTACGCAATTCCCGGGGATCCAAACCAATAGATAGTGCAGGCGTGAGAGGAAAGGCTGGCAAAATTTCCCATCCCCAACTTGCTCAGGCCACTGCTTTCACATTTCACTTTTTGCACTTCTTTTCATTAATGAGTCTAAACTCTAAAGAATCCTAGTTTAACAATGTCATCTCAATTCGAAAATTTGGTACTTTGCCCTTCATGCTCATGGGTTTTCCATATTCAGGCGCAAATCCTCAAGTTTTGGACCATTCGGTGGTTGATAGGCAATTATGATACCATAAATATATTACATATTAATTTGATTATCTCAAGGCAATTGTCTCGCTTGAATGGAATTCTAGGCCATCATCCCAATAAGAGTGCGTTCAACTTTATGCACAGCGACTTGGTACCTAGAGCAGCCTCGTTGGAGGCATTGCCTAAACAGTACGCAGAAGGCATTTCATTTCAAATAGAAAAAAAGATAAACAGAAGGAAGTGGAAGAAAACTTGTCGTCTTACTAGTTTAAATTTCAGTGCTTTATTTAGATGCATTATCATCTTTGCCAGTTTCCATTCTCTTTCTATTCTTCTAATCCCCGACTGTTCCACCTCAAACTCCTATGAAAGATTCTTTCTACCATCCTCCCTCCCTCGTTACTTTTTGCTTGGTATAATATGAGAAATAATAAACAAAGAAGCAACCTACACTAATGTGATGACCAAAATACCCATACCCCGTGAGTATTGAACCCAAGGTTATATTATAGTGTTTCAAGGAATTGAATGAGATGACTCTGTAATAAAATGGAATCAAAAGAATATGTTTATTTTATTGTGTGAAAGTTTAATAAGAAAAAAAAGAATTATTAATGAAATTAAATGATTTATAAATTATTTTTTAATATTATTCTTATACTTAAATATGATTTAATAAATTTTAAATTAAATAAAATATAATTATAATTTTATCACCTGTTGGTTCATTCCTTTTCAAACCCTTTAATTTGAAGGGAAAAAAAGTTAGATTTTAAATTTGAAGTCCGTTATTTATTATTCTATACAATCTTTAAAAATATTTTAAATAAATATTTATTTTAAATTGACTATTTCACTTTTGTTATTTCATCTCTTGAAAAATTAACTTGGAAGTGTGGGTAAAGTTGAAGATGAGAGTGACTGGAATGCCTCATGTTAAAAATGTGACTTGGTGTGATGTTGGAAAAAAGCGTGGAAGCAAAAATGGGGTCAAGGGGTCGCTGGGTTTACTATTTCATTGAAACTTCAGACTCACAAAGCAACCATACCCTGCACATTACCAAATGGTTGCTTTGATTTCAAGCACCAGCTATGTCATCAAGCGTTCAGCAACAGTTAGATGGCAGGCCAATGCTTTTATCAGAAAACGACTTCACTTAATTAGCTATTCACCAACTGAGATTGTCTTTCTCTCAAAATAAGCTATAAAAAAACTAAATGAAATTGCAAATCAATATCCTGTCACTATTCAGTTTTAGGTATAAACTCCCATGAGCACTAGATTTTGAAGTCCCCGTCCTATCTGTTTCTTAACTCTCTTGAGAGTTTAATATCACATGCATTTAATATTTTTTTCCTTTTGGTAATTAATATTAAGTTTATGAGTTGTGTTCCATGAAATCGATTATAAAGTAAATATAAAAGCCGACGGAAAAAAAAAAAATATATGAAGGTACCAATGTAGTAGTTAAAATTACGTAATCAGTGTCAAAATGAACCAAAAATTATTGTCTCCCCCCTTCGCCGATGGAAAGGGACGAGAAATTCAATTTACTCAACTAACGGTTTCGTTTTACACTGATACAAATATAACGTAAATCCTAACGCCAAAGTTAAGCAAACCAAAAGGTGCGGTTGGTAACGAGGCTACATTCAATATGTCTTAGTGCATGTTTGGTTTGACATTTGTGAAGCTAAAAGTCTATTTGTGAAGTTAAAAGTTCGTTTGTGAAGCTAAAAATATGTTTGGTTTGACGTTATCTCATTCAAGTAAACATAATTTTATTTTTAAACATGATTTTATCGAAAACAAAAATCTAGAACTTTTACTAAATGTGATTTTCCCAACGCATTGCCAAACGGCCATTAAACTACTTATTGAAATAAGATTAACATTAATACCAATAACGGGAAAGTTATGGATCACATCAAGATCGGCGTGATAAAGATAATCGTGTGCGTCTACAGTACCGAACTACACGCAATTGAAACTCCTTTCCTCTTCATGTTGTTTTGTTTTCAAAAAATGAATGGAGTTCCTTTCTCTCTGATTTCCCTCCCATGAAGAACCAGACAGAATCCACGTGGGTAATTCCAAAATCTCCAGAAGGGCAAAACCGTACTTTCATACTGCATACGCAGTAAAATCCATTTATTATCTGATAAATCGCGCCCATATCTCCTCCACTCGCTTTCTTTCGTTTCCTTTCTCCTTCAGCGTAACAACACCAGCTCAACATGAGAGCTCGGACCAAACAAAACCAAGAGCTACGAAACGTCTAAACTCTAGAGAGAGAGCGAGAGAGAGAGAGAGAGAAAAACGCAGCCAGCTTCGTAGCGGAATATAGAAAGGAGGTTTGCTAGATTGAGTTGTGTCAATGGCGAGTGGGTGGATTAAGTCGTTGCAGTGTAAGTCAAGAGCATTGGAAGATGTTTACCATCCAAACCCAAAAATTCTTATACCTAGTGCGAGTTGCAGAAAGAGCGTCCAAGACATCAAAGACGCGATCGACACAACCAAGCCTAAACCCAGAAAACCCAAGCCACTGCTAGAGAAGCACCCAAGTTCAAAATACCCTCGAACCACCAAACCAGAAGGCCCTTCCAACTCCACAACCATGACCCGTAGTGCCTCCTCTACCCGGCCAACCCGTGCGCCCGACCCATTTCTTCCATCCCTGACGGAGCTTCCCGAGGGACATCCATCGCGTAACGTTGTAGAGATTATCTTCCATACTAGCTGGGGTCCCAAAGCCTTTATGGGCCAGATCGAGATGATTTTCAAAGTTGTAAACGCCTCCAAAACAGTGTCCCGGTTCGAAGAATATCGTGAAATGGTGAAGGGTCGCGCCGGTTCAGGCGGTCCAACCGAAGGGAGTAATTGGGAAGAGAATGCACGGTCCATTGCGGATGGGAATGAAGTGATGAGGTTTCAATGCTTGGGGCCCACATCGGGAGGTGGCCCCTACGATGCTGGCGGGGGAGGAGGGGGTTGTGCATGGTCGTTCCCAGGGGGGAAAGGTTCGGCGATCCGGACGTTCTGCGGCAGCGGAGAAGCCCATGAAAGCGGTGGTGGGGGGCGGGGCAGAAGAGCCATGATGGTGTGCCGGGTCATTGCGGGTCGGGTCTCCAAGCAAATGGGCTTCATGGGCTCTTTGTTGGATGGGCGAGTGGGGTTGGACTCGGTGAGTGGGAACAACGGCGAGTTGTTCGTGTTTGATTCGCGTGCCGTATTGCCTTGTTTTCTTATCATCTATAAATTGTAAAAAATGAAAGGCAAATTATTTTTTCCTTTTTTATATTATGATTATTTTTATTGGAGGTGTATGGAAGTTGAGGTCTTGAACCTTTCGCCTGCATTTATCCACACCAGTTTTCCTAGTGCGTTCCTGTTTGATCATTATGTTTTGTGTAAGTATGAGAAAATCGGGTTGATAAATGCTGATTAAAATTATTATCGTTTAAATTGTTTCGTAAACTATAAGGAATAAGGCGATCTATAGATGCAAATGCACTCCGTTTTTCCTTTTTTTCCCCCTGGAGTACTAAAGCTAGATATTAGTGGTCAGAATCCAAAGTGACTGTACAATTACAATGGTAAGAAAAGACGTCCTCCGCAAATATAGGATGGAGTAATTGAATTACTCTGGTTTTCACCAAAATCTGAATTGTGATTCTTGTGAGATTTATGACGGGCAATATTTGCCGTTTTGTTTGTTCCTATATTCGTTTCAAATATGGTCAAACTTTTCCTTGATTCACTCGATTTTCATTAAGAAATTATTACAATAGAATAGGAAGAAAGCTATGGGTTAGATTCGGAGGAAAAGAAAGGAGAGGAATGATAGGCGTTAACAAGGAAGGGTCCCACCGTGAACAGCTGAAGAATTGTGATCATGGGAAAGGAAGTATAGCGCAAGTTACGCAAGGAGGGTGCTGAACTTTGACTTGCGTAACGAGAAAAACGGAATTAGAAGACAAGTGAAGAAACAAAGATGAGTCATTATCTTTGACGGAGATGCACCAGCTTTGGTTACGTTTCTTTCCTCTTTATCTTCTTTTCATTTGGGTCCCAAAATCCAATGTGCATCACACAATATAATGAATCACTACACCCAAAGGATGGGTTATACAAGTTCATTAATTAGAAAGTCATCAGTTGTACTACAAAGCATTTGCCTTTGTTGGCGTACCAAAAACTCTTTGTGCTACTCAGGCAAAGCATTGGGTCTCATTGCCCACCCTTTCAAACTATTGAAAAGGAAAAAAACACGAGGGGGAAAAAATTACAGATTAAGTAGAAGGTAGCTGAATAAAGATTGGATTCCAAATGGGAAGCAGCACTAGCAATTAATAATACATTCCCTCTAATGTACACCCCTCCAGTCTCATCATGCTTCAACCACTCCTACTTATATCTCCACAGCACTAGTAATACTTCACCAACACATACAAGGGCTTCCCATTCAGCCTTTCACGACCCTGTCACATTCAGAGATATGATTAAAATATCGAGATATCATCGTTCTATTAACGAGGAAATGAAAATCAGAGACAGGAGTTACACCTGTCCCCCGAGCAAAACTTTGATAGGATATCCTTCTCTCTATAACTATTAACGAGGAAGGAAAATCACAGGCTACAGAGGGGTACTCCACTATGAAATACCAAAAGCAGATAGACTTGGACAACAACTGATCGCTAAGAGAGAGTCCAGGAAAACCAGAATATACATACCTTTAATTCTGGTAATTCAATTACACATGCACATTCAACTACTTCTGCTCCAACTCGTTCTGAACGCAACAAAGAACAACAATTATATACCTAAGCATTAGCAGCAGTGCCAAAAAAAATATAGGGGCGTGTTGAGAAAAAATGCTTTTGTGATCTTACTCCATAGAAACAGACTATTTTGGGGAATTAGACCTGCTAAACATTTGGGTGCATATCCAATACAAGAGCACCATTTCTTGTCTTTCAAAATTATACCTTTATATAGTTAGCCAATTAAGTTTCAAGAGACATAAGGAAATGAGTAACAGAAATTCAAATTCTGCTCATTCGTAATAACTGGGATACAACAGCAATACAAATAAGAGCGCATCCTCCCTGGTTAGAAACATAAAATTTTGGAAAACGAGCATAGAAAGCCCTGCCCACGAGAGCTGAGACCCAATGCAGGTTTTTTGCTTAAACCTATGTAATTGGAGCAGCATCATGTAGAAGAATAGTCTATTCTGAGATCACCATTTTCCAATAAAATTTAAAACTTGCAAAGGCGCTTACCTAGTAAGTCCATAGCTGCACAGAGCGTTCCACCTGTAGCAATCAAATCATCAACCACTAGTGCACGCTCACCAGGCTCAACAGCTCCAACATGCATCTCAAGGCAGTCCCTTCCATATTCCAATATATAGTCTTGAGAAATAACTTTCCCTGCCATTGGACCAAACTGCTCTTGATACAAACTCAGAAAGGGTATGTCATGATAACTATTTCAATCAAAACTTCAACCTTGACAAACCCAAATCAAGCTATAACTAAGAAACAAGACCAACATAGCCAAGAATTTTTACATACTCGAGTTGGGGACGTATTGCATTACATTTAAGATATTCACACTCGTATCAAAAACAGGTAGCAAGAAAGCCTCAGACAATAATACTATTAAAAACTCCGTTTACTGAAGCAGTTCTTTAAAATCTGCATAAGCTTTCTTTGCTATAAATAAAAAACCACACACAACAACCAAGAAGCTGATCTCTTAAATGAGACCAGCCTCAGTTTTTAAGATGGAAGTGAACTTTATGTACTTAGATTCGATCAAACTTAGCACAAGACAAAGCCTTGGTAACGACATCTGCCAATTGGTACATGCTGGAACATAGCATACCCAGTCTTCACCATCTCAAGAACAAAATGGAAATCCATTTCTATATGCTTAGTGCGAACATGAAACCGAGTAACAGCAAGGTATGTTGCACTAACATTCTCACAATAAAGAGCTCCAAAGGAAAAATAGGGAAATATGACGATCCCGAAGTAATTGACGAATACCCCTCACGCTTTCCCTACGCCGTACTCCTTAAGGCGTGTAACTCCTATGTAACCGAAAAAGAAAAATCACTGGCATGTAGGCTACATAGTCTTATCCACAACTGCAAGAAGTAACTGTAGAATGCCCATCCACAAAAACTTTTCCCCATATCAGTAGGTTATGGTTCAAATTATGGTGTAACAGGTTTAGATACGTTAAACTGAACAATTCTAGATGTATTACAACTAGTTTCGCAAAATTAAGACCGAAAAGGCAAGAACCAAATTTTAAGGAACTAATTTACCAAAGCTGTTCCACATACAAGCAGGTTGGTCACATGATGATGAAACAACTAAGCAATGTTATTGAGAAAATTAGAGCAAAATTAATGGAATAGAGCATTTAAGAGCTATATGGGGAAACAAGAAACGGATTAACGGAAAGGTCAAAACTTACCTGGCAATTTCTTCGGTTTCCTCAAAGGCACAAACTTCGCTCCAATTGCCAGTGCAATGGGAGGGCCAAATATAAAACCTCGAGCTTCAACTCCTATAAAAATAGAAGGAACTTGCTCTTTAGAACCCACGTTATAGACAAAATATGCGTGAATTACTGCAGATCAGATGTTGTACAAACAAGACCAGCAAGAAAATATGCACAAGTGGTGCTATTTAGCATCGACTCCGGTAAACATAAATTGAAAGAGCAAATGAAATTAACAACTACATTTTTCTTATACTTGCACAAGAGAAGATTTTTTTTCACCACGGAGAGACTCCATTTTATCTTTGATTATAATATTGGTACCTGAAATAACATTTTGCCCTCTAAATCATCATCAAAGTTGAAACTGTAATTTTTCAAACATTTAAAAGTCAACTTATGCTACTTGTTTAAAAATAAAAAATAAAAAATAAAAAAAGACTACTAGTGTCATTGTAAGAAAGATTTGTTTTTCTCAAAATAGATAGCACAAGTATACTTTCAAATGTTCAAAAGTTGAATTATATTACTCAGGTGTCTATTAGATATCAAATATAATGGATGATTAATAACTTCATTTTTATGATTGTTCAACTAAAGGGCAAAGTGTTAGGTTTTACAGTTCAAATACCAATGTTGTAATTAAGATAGTTTAAAGGGATAAAATGTACATTTCCCTTTCATCATTGACCCGAAATCATTGAAGAAGACAAAATATGTTACAAGTATGTAGTGAAAGGGAACATTTCATTTAATTGACATCAGATTGCAAGCAAGCTCTTATCAGTTCCAATTTGTCATCAAATGAAATGGCCCAAGTTGCATGGGACATGTAACAAATAAATCATCGTAACCAAAGCAAGAAACTGAGAGAAACATCAAACCGCAAGCCCTATAATGCGACCATACATGAAGTAGAAATGAAAATCAGGGAAATTGAGGATGCAGATCAAGACTGAAAATCAGTAATGGCTAAGAGACCGAACCATTTAGCAGACAAGAAGCAAGAACTAGCGCTCTGAGGTCAAATCCAAACGATGCTACGTGATAAATCACACGCGTTTTTCAGAAAACGTTAACCATTGAACAGAGAAGGTCAACCATCGTAAGAAGCGTAAATAAATTATTCATGACCCTGATCCTGTGACAGAATCACACAACATAACATGCCTGAACCTCGTAAGTCCTTATAGTCACTCATAAGTCATAACAAAATCTTTTTCGCAGAATGACAGCAAGGACGTGGTGTGCATATATTTGATGAAGAAATTGAGGTTATTAAAAATGTAATCAGATTCCTGTCAAAATTTAATTTAAAAAAAAAAAAGATTGTGTTTACAAATCCAACCAGCAGAGTCAGCTGAAACAGCGGGTAATCGGATGTAATGTAGTCTAATATATTAATTCTACTAACAGAGAAATCCTATATTTTATAACTGGACCCTACAAGAGAATTCCAGAAAATCTCTCCAAAACAGATTGTTTGGCAAAAATCCTCATAAGCACTCAGAGGTAGATGCCAATGCACATGTAGAAGGACAAAATAGTGGTCTAACTCGTTTTCTGAATAGAAATATAGTATGATAAAATGGGAACGAAGTCCCTGTCAGCAACTAGGTGAACGCTTGTCCCGACAAATTATTTCTGCACTGAAGACTTTGGTTGAAATTGTACACAAGTAACAGGCTATATATTGGATTGGCCAACAAAGGAAAAAACACGGGGTAAAATGGGGCCTCTCATATTTGCTTTATCAGCAGAATGCTGTAACATTACATTCATAGCACTAACATCGAAAGATATGCATTAATCATGAGATTAAGGAAGATATAAAACAGCCTGCTTACAATTTCGTGACCCCAAAATTTCAAGCACATATCCATTACGAAAAATTAAAGGCAGAAATACAACAAGAAAGGAAACGAACATACAAGCAAGATTAATTAAAAAAGAAGGGGTACGAAAAGAACCACCAAGCACATTGCTAGAATCCTAATAGTTCATTAGTGGGTGCTGCTAATGAGATTTAAATTTGAACAGAAATTTAGGGAGCCTAGAGCAAGGAAGGGACAAGGAATGACAAAAAGAGAATATAAATCTATGGAGATTGAAATCAGCAAACAGTGAAAGGTAGAAGGCCACAAATATAATGGAGCAAAATAAAATAGGCCCAGTTGAAAGTGGCGTCATGTGGGTCCAGTTTGCTCAAGTTGGCATTGATCACTAATCGTCACTCATGCAGATTGGGTCCAAGCACATGCCCACGAGGACAGAAGGAGAGGAAACGAAATGAGGGCCTCTCAAGAAAACTTTGGGAAAGCAATCAATGGCACAACCCACTAACTGGAACTCATAGTCAAACAAAAAATCACTCCCAAAACCCACTGTCACTCCTCATTTCCGTTCCATGATGTCCCTATAAAGCATTCAAAAAGACAACCAGAAGCTTATGCAATATACAGCATTTCTGCATATTCAGGCCAACTTTCTCGTAAGCATGGACCCCACCACCTTCAAGCTAACCACAGTGAGAAAAACCCCTAAAAGCTTTAAATCAAGTCGTTCATCCAGGTCTCAACATTTTCATCCCAAAAAGCCACCCTTTTTACCTGCAACGACAGAAATATTTTCGCCTTTGTATCGCTCAACGAATAAGTCGATTGTGTCCTTAAAGGCTTTGGGATCGAGCAAGAGAGTAGTGATGTCTTGGAACATGATACCTGCCATTGCAGCCACTAGTAAGAAAACTGGGAAAACTGACATGCCCTTTTACTCCAACACAAGTTCAGAAATTTAAATACCGAAAGAGAGAGAATTGAAAGCCTCGAGTAGATTGCAGACAGAGAAGGAAATTGAAAAAAGACAGACTTAGGAAAATAAAATGAATATAATAAAGAGGCATATTCAAGCTCGTATAGTCATATCCCTTGTGTGTTCCAACTGATGCACAATCTAACATGAGAAAAATTAAAAAAGAAGAAGGAGAGACAAAACAAACCGGGTTTGGGGAAATTGGGAACGACACGAATCTTAGTTTTGATGCTAAGAATACGGGGATCCTCATCTTTGCCAGCAGACATTGTGTGTTGGGTAAGTAGCAACAGGAACGGAGGGTGCTTTGTGTGAATACGGAGCAGTTTCAGAAGGGAAAGACAGAGGGAGATAAGAAAGGAAAAGAGAATAAAAGAAAAGTATAGATGAGAGGAAGGAAAGGTGCAGAGATGAGGGGATATTTATAGAGAATGTGCGTTAGTGGGCGAAGGGTAGAGGTGCACAAGAATGTCAAGACTATAAGTGAGATCGTACAATGGTTAAAACTGGATTTGGATCTCACAAACTGTATGGAATTTACCATTCATACATTTCATTTTTATTTTTTTTCTGAAATCATTAACCATGTCAACTTAAAAAAGAAATTGGAAAAATTCCTATAACTAGACTTAAAAACAAACAGAGGATTCACGAGACTTCCATCTCTCTCTCTCTCTCTCTCTTCACTGCCTCCTCTAAATGGCGCGGCTCGTTCAGAGTTCGCGCGCTTTGTGTATTATTATACGCCCATCCTATTACATTCTTCATCTTAATGTCCAACTCGATCCACCTTCTACAATTTTCATTTATGCTTATTTCAACTATTTAATTATTATATACAACGAAAATATTGGTAGCACTTTTAATCAGATTTTGCTATATTATGGATTTGATTTTACTTTTCAGGTTCCTATGCCATAAAATTTTTATTTTTATTTTATATTATTGTTAATAATCTATCTGAATTTTATTGGAATTCAAACTTTTCTCAAACAATTTTATTAACACACTTTTTATATTAATTTGATGCATTTAAAATTCATCTTTAAAACTTCTATCATAAATCACATAAAGTCTGCATTTTTTACACCTTAAAAAAAAGAAGATCAAACTTTTTATTGGCGGGTGTTTTGCATATTTATGTGATTTTTCTTTCCATTTTTATGAAATAGATATAAATATAAATATGTGAGAAATTTTGACTTACACACAATGTATTACATCATCAATATATTTAACTAATAAAATATAATTAAATTATAAAATTAAACTCCACATAACACTTTATTTTATATAATATTATTGTGATAAATTCTGTATTTTATTACCTATTACAATAAATAGAGTGTTATGTGGAATCTATATTTTATTATTTATTACAACATTATTATATAAATAAAATATTATGTGAGTTCTAATTATGTGATTGAGTTTAATTTTATTAGTTAGCATACAGGCGATATGATACATATAAACAAATTTTCAAATCTATAATGTAAAGTAGCTCGTTTCCAAAATAAAAATTATAGAGTTTATATCATCATACTGCATCCACTCGTCGATTTTACGTAAATCTATTGTAATTTTGGTGCAATACATGTAGTTAGTATGAGAAAACATGGTTGCTTGTAAAATCGAATTTTAGCCACTGAAGCAACTTCAGAAAAATCCCTATGAAATGGAGCATGCGATGAATGCAGGAGCAAATGATGATATACTGTTATAGCAACCACTTGCAATCATTTACAACGTTACAGAGTGGGGATATGATGTATAAATCATTATTAACAACCTGAGCAATCCGTTTGTGAATCTCTTTCAATAGCATATAGCGGTTGTAGGATTCTTTGCTTGTTTGGTGGTCCACGAGTGAATAGTGTTTTTCAATTTTCTTTTTAATTGTGACCAACAAAAAATTATGCGGGGTTTGACTATAAATGGGTCTCATTATCCTCTCCTTAAGATATCACTCTCCTTGAAGAAAAAAAAAAAAAATTACCCAGAAGTGTTGGTGAGTGAATTTAAGCGTGCTACTAATATAGTTGCCTCCCCTGTACACTACATGAGCAACTCATATGAGACAATTAGTCTGCTAAAATGCCAGTGGGAAGATTATTGTTTCTCCTTTAAGTAGATTAGTCTCTCCTCTTATATGTTTAGATTATATAGTATTTTATTGTATTATAAAATATATATATATATATATATATATATATATATGAATTTTAAGGTAAAATATGACTAAAATTTTTCAAAAATAATATAAAATTTTCAATTAAAAACATAAAATTATTATAAAAGAAGAAAAATCTATTTATTTATTGTGACCCTTTGATTGTAAAAGCATAAGCAGCAGTAAAGGATAATGAAAGAGATATGGTGCGGTTATCCAGCTAGCGAGCACAGCACTTGAAAGGAAGACAAAGTACCAAAATATGGGAAATAACAGTGAGGCTACCCCATCTCAATCTGAGTGTATCATCAGGGGGTTGCTTTCAAATCTGCATTGTAATATTCTGTGGGCTACTCTCATCCCTTTCACACTAACCCAAATATCCCTTTCTCTTTTCATTTGTATATATAACTCATTTATTATTACCACCTTCCCCTTCTTACACCAAACTACCAAAGCTGTGGCTGATGATACAATACATATAATATTAATGCCACCCCTTAACCCTTTTGCATACCTTATTCCCTTCTTTTGCCTAGCTTCACCACTCACTCTGATTTCAGTTCGCTTCTAGTCATCCTCGTCCTTTAAGTTTGTTGTAATAATAAAGAGTTTTTTTTTTTTTTTTTTAATTTTATGTAATATTTTATTATATTTTTATAATTATTACTTAATAATATTTATTATTTATTCAAAAATAATATAAAAATTATTTTTTATCTCATTTATACACTTTTTACGTTTGATTTCTTTTTATATTATCCAATCAAACGGGATTGCTTCTCATCTTATGAGTCTTTACACCAAAGTTTAGTTCCTAGCCTCCTTTATGTGCTTTCTTTTTTCATATAAGGAAATTATTAACTTGATAAATAATAATGGGTTAAATTTTCACTCTACTTTCTTACTATCATTTGTCAAATGTTTGTTGAAAGTATAATTTGATTAATCCTCTTTTAAGGTTGCCCTCGATACGTAGAAAATGAGATAAAGGGAATGAAAGGGAAAGAAAAAAATGAAAAATAACACTTGTCCTAATTTTTTTTTTTAAAAAAAGATAAATACTATTAAACAATTATAACAAAAGTATGATGACAAAAAGATAATGGACAATTTTTTACTTTTTTCTTTGAACTGTGCAGTTGATACGAATACTTTCTTTTTAGTAGTATACGTAGGAATTGAACTTGAAAAAATTTGCATTTATACAAATTAATGTAATATTTTAACAAATTAATACAATATATTAATTTCTATTGCTCATGAGTTATACAAGATGATTAATTAAAAGATCGGAGCTCATTTTGACAATAATAATAAGTAAAGAGTAAATTGACGATTTAGTTTTAAAATTAACAAGCTGACTTAATTTTGATCCTTGAATTTTTAGTATTGCACAAGTTAATTTTAAAAAATACGTAACTTGTTGCAAATTAGTATTTCAGTTAAATATCCCATAGTTATTACACAAATGTTGCCGACTATGTTGTTTCTCAAAGGACTGGAACTCTCTTAAACAACTCATGATTTCAAATTATGACAAATGAATGATAATTATATCATGTTTGATTTTGATTTGTCAGTATATGTGAAAAATGGTGATTTCACTTATTCAGAACTTAATGCATTATGCAAAACCTAACGCATCGACTAAATTAATTAGCAACAGCAAAATTTGAATAGTTATCCTTCTGAGCAGGGTGGAAGAATTAAATCGTAACAAGTTAAATATTTGTGGAGAATAACTAATAAATTCTAAAAAAAAAAAAAATCAAGAGCTAAATCCAAGCTATTCTATAAATTTAGATGTTAATATATTAACGACTGATTTGGTACTTGAAAGGAGTTTTTCTTCCTTTATTTATCCAACAATTTTTTTATTATTTTTTAAAAAATAAAGACATAATATTTATTGATTTATTCTATTTTTATTTTTATACCTAATTTTGTATCTATCAATTTACTCTAATAAGTAAATATCAATACCTGCCTGAGCTAAAAGGATAGGAGACAGCTTGGAAAATGAAGCCCAAGCTGGTCCTGTTTTGCAATGTCACCTTCGGAATGGAAGAGGTCGCCAAGTGAGAATTTAATTGGGTTATCGTAAGAAACAAATTTACTTGAGATCGAAGTCAAATCTTGGGGGGTATTAAACCCAAATAAAAAAAAAAAAAAGGATGATTTCTTTTTGTGACGAATTGGATATTTATTTATTTAAATTAGGGAGCAGCCAACAGAAGGGAAGTTGTGTTGGGGAAAAAGGGGAAAAGAGTTGGCTTAATTATCAGTACCGAAGTTGGGAAAGGTACAGCAAATCTGCCCTGCCCTGCCCTCTAATGCCAAAGGGTTTAATTATGCCATTAAAAATTGGGAAAGCTCAGCGAATCTGCCCTTCGCTGCCTCACAAGGGATAACCTGACTTGAGTTTTTATCTGTGAGTGGATACTTACTGATTCCCTCCATTTGTTTACCATTTCGTTGCGCCAAAATAATTGGTCCTTCTCTCTAGGTTTAGATTGTTCCAAGATTTCCTGTTCCTAGCCTGTATTATTTTTTCAAACACCAATAATTGTTGCCTCTAACAATATGATTACTGCTTCTTTTATCTTACTTAATATGGAGTTCAATACCTAACCTTTATGTATTATACCCTCACACATGACAGTTTTTTCCTCTTTGTAAGGATTTCCACGAAAATTATCTCAAATATGATGATAGGAAGGGGGACATAATCATATTTGCCAACCCATGAGGATCTCATTATATTAAAATTATTAGTATATTATTAATTTATTCAATTAATTTAATATATATACATATATTGGTATTTGTATATTTATAATTTATATCAATAAATTTAAATATATGTCTCTTTTTAAAGATGCATTTAAATTTAATAATATATTGTCTGAATTTGCAAAATTTTATTTCTTTGATAAAATCTTACATAATTTTAATAACAATTTACAAATATATATTCTTAGAGAAAATGAAAATGGAAGAAATTTGTACCTTACAACAGAGTATATGAGAGGAGGATGGAAAAGGCCTCTCCACTCGGACTCCACATTCAACTTAGTAATTAAATATTTTAATATTAAGTTGTGATTACTACACTTTAAATTTTATATATATTTTGTTTTATTAAAATTTCTAGCCTATATAAGATAAGACTAAATGAATAATTAAACATATTTTAATCAGTAATCAGTAATCGGAAATGAGATGGAGAAGTGAGAGAGGCAGCTCGGATGCACGTGCTGTTGTCTCTGTCCAACGGTCGACAACTATGACATGCCCTTATAGTTGGGGCCCCACCTTTTCCGATGACCTCCCGTCTCCCTATTTTGTCATTTACTCCCTACTCCTGCTACCAAACACCAAACTTACTCAGATATTGCCCATTATTTCTCTGCACCCATGTCCAGAGCTTGATCCCCATACTTTCTATATATGTACCTCTCTCTCTCTTAAGTCTTAAATTTCAAGCCAATTTCCTTAAAAAAAAAAAAAATTAAAAAGCATTTGATACCTAATCAATTTTTTAAAAATCTCATTAGTTATTAAATTAGGATAAAGTATAATTCAATAATTTAATTGAAGTCAAACTATTTTTAAAAAAGTATAGATATATATAATATTTTAAAAATAAATAAATATATATTATAAAATTATAAAAATTAGATATACATAAAATGAGTTATGTAAAGTTCAATAAATATTACATATATCTATTGTAGAATATTAAAATTTTTTATTTAAATTAAAAAGAGCAAAAGTTATTTTTTGATGCCAAACTATCTGATTTTTTTTATCGTTTTTTATAGCTTTGGATTAGTTTTGCTGATTTTTGATTATTTTTTTTCAACCAATTTTCAGGTTCTATCATATTAGAATCATAGTGAATTTACTAATTTTTATTCCAACTAATTAATTTGATTCAATTTTTCTTAACCATACCTCTAATAAATTCACTTATACTAAGTAAATTCATCCATGTGGTTCATGAGATAGAGCGAAGAGCTGACCTTATCACTTTTATATTTAAGAAAATTATCTGGAAATTAAAAACTAGCCAGACAGTATATGATTTCAACGTGATTAAACTACGCAACGAGCGTTCATAGTAAGGGGGAAAAATTTTAAGCAGTCAGTGCTTGTCTACGTAGATATACAATAAAGAATTTAGAAATAAAAGGGTTGACTTGACAACCAAACGTAGACGTGAATAACGAAGCTCAAACACAAATCTCCGTTTATGGGGGTAGTTTCCTATAATCACAGCTTTATCCTCTTAATAATGTCAGTGTTTTGTCCATCATTAATTAATAGTTTTAAAGGCAAATAACTGTTCTTAATCATAGCTCATTCATGCAAATCTCAGTTATATTTTATTTGTTGATAAAATACACGAAAAACAATGGATGCATTTCCTTTCTGGTATAGGAAGAAGGCCCTGGCTTATTATCTATTAAGAGGAGAATCTAGAGGAAACAAGCTCCATCCCCACCACCTCATATCATGAGTTAATATAGAGTAATGGGACAGCATAAAAATTCTCAAATGATAAAAAACACATAATAATAATAAAGAATATAATTACAGCACCATAGAGAGATAGTTGTAGTTCAGGAGACAAATTAGTTGCATAAAATCCTATAGTAAATTTCGAAAAGAAATAAATGCAATGTGTATATCTAGCACCCACACACAGTACAGAATTTATTTTTTAAGTAAATTCCATATACATTTTGTCTATCTTCCTTTAAAATTAATAATATTAATTTTTTAAGAAACTGAGAAACATCAAATCCTATGAAAAAACCACAGAAAAGACAGAAATGGGGATGCTACAAATTACAAATTGTTTATACGTATTTTGCATCTGGTGCCGGCAGGTCAGCGCTTTCCGATGTCATTCCCGAGCGATGACTGCAAATATTGGTATATATTGGGACTACTGGCTAAATTATGGATACTTCATGCTTGCCCGTGAAGTAATGGAAAGAGAATGAAAAAGTTAATTTTTATTTTGCATTTTCACTTTATTTAAGTGTATAACTATAATCTGATATTTTAACGCAAGACTTTGCATTTTCAAAACCGATTTAAGAAGTATACTAAGATTGCTCCTTTTTTTTTTTTTTTTCTCCCTGTGTTTCCTTTACGATTCTAGAGGGAAACGAATTTATTCTCTAAATGAAGAGAGTAAATAAAAAAAGATATCCTTATTTGGAATATCATATATATATATATATATATATATGTATATATGTAGTTTTTAATATCGTATTACTACTCATTAATTAATAGATGTATATATGTAGTTTTTAATATCGTATTACTACTCATTAATTAATAGATGAAGAGATATAACGTTGCAGCTAGGTATACTAGGAAATCAGAATAAAGAAAGATGAAAGCTGATTGAAACCTAGGAAGGATACGGGGAGGCAGTAAAAAAGAGGGCAGAGGTATGGGAAGGATAGAAGGAGAGAAAGAAAGATGAAATGGAAATGGGAGGATTATAGAGGAGTAGGCAGTAGGTGTGGGGCAGGGTGAAAGGTCTCTGTGAACTGTTTTTAATGTACGAAAATGAAGGGGATCTTTCTTGGAAGATAGCACGGAGATTTTGTTGTCCCCACTTTCTCCATCCATTTATTTCCATGCTTTTCCTCTCTTTTAAGCTATTCAAACTTACTTCTTCCTTCTTCTTCTCCATCTTGCCAAATTCTTTCCACTATAAACTACTGGCAATTAAGTAATCTTCATTGATTCATGGCGTACCAGACCACTAATTAGCCACCAGTAAATTGGGTATGTTTACATGAATGAATTTAGCGGAGGTAGAGGGGCATTAACTAGGAATTTATACAGCAACCACCAGGAACGTGATTCGGTGACGCCGATAGCACAATTGAGAAATGGTTCATGTAACATAAATGGGGGTGACCCCATTGTTCAGGCCTTCCCAAAATATATAGCAACAAATTATACGGAAAATGGCAACTTCTGAACCAACTCAACTCTTCTTTTCTACATGAATGGTAATACAGCTCAAATTCTATTTTTATGTACGAACCTAACGCTTCCACTATCTGTGTTAATTTTATCTTGCATCTGATTCTCTCTTCAAACTTGGTCCATTCTCTACACTACATACTACAGCTAGCGTTTAATACACATGATAAACAACTCTCTTACATGGACGCTACCTTTTTTTTTTTTACCTAATTCATATAAATCGTTTTGAATTAATAGTAAGGTTCAATGTAGTATATATGATTCTCTTAAATTATGCATATATATAAAATAAAATTTATAAGAGATGTATTTTTTGACCTTTAATATATATACTTCAATTATCTAGTCGTTAAATTTCATCTTTATAAGATTTAGATTTTGAAATTTTGTATTTAATGCTTATTATTTCATAAAACATAAATATTTGTCTTATTTTTGTTTTGTTAATAATAGTAGACCATCGGTTTTACGAGTGAAGAATTTTTAAAAATTAAATTATATAAAAAAATTCCAAAATTAAATAATTAAGATAAATGAAAAAAAAAGTACATTTACCTCTTGGTTTATTACAGTGGCTACGTTGCGGTAGATAATCATCGGCTATGCATGACCTCCAATTATTCTAACCAATCAGTTGTTGAAACAAAAGAGAAAGTTTCTAATCAATATAATCACTTCTGGCAGTCACTTTTGGTTTATAATATCTTGTCAATCAGTCTTTATCACGCTGTTATCCTCTTCATCTTGTAAAGAAAACGAAAGAAAGGCCAAGCCATAGCAGTAGTTAAAGTTTGTTGCGATAGATCGATGGCGAGAATCTTTAATTTGTTTATTCTATGAGTACCTTATAGCTAATGTACTTTATAAAGCTTTCAGCTTTTTGCCTGCAATTAATATAATTTCTAACTGATAAGGTTGCCAGATTAATTGAGAGTTACAGCTACTTTTAACGTTAAACACTGAAGTCTTTCTTTCCTAACGATTGTCCATCCATCCATTTAATATTATTATATTTAGTAACTTTTGACTATTCTGTTCTATATATGGACTCGCCTCAAATTTTCTTTAATTTTTTTAATTGTTGAATATCAATAAACTGCGCACTGATCATTTGTGTTTTAAGAGGAGAAAAAGATTAAAAAAGTGTAATGGCTTTTTATCAGGAGAATGAGCGAAAGAAATGCCTTAAAGCTAATGGCGTTTGGTATGTTGTACCTTCTGCAAACTTAAAAAATTTAGAAGTAATGATCTTAAAAGGAAGTACTAAACATCCGAAGGTTGTCCATTGAATTTTTCTTTAAAATAATTTATCTATTTCGTTAAAGATCAGTTCTTTTTTATCAGTCAAATTGTAATTATTGGTTGCTTATTCATGGAAATTGCTCTCTAAAAAAAAAAAATCTGAAGTTGTATTTCTTAAAAATATAGACTATTTCAGCCAACTCGTGACATTAATGTAGGACGAAAACAAAAAGGGAGTGGTTAAAATGGGAGAATTTGTTTGCGAGTGCTGTCGTAAGAAAAAATTTCTACTGAAATGATGACAGATTGAATCCAGGAGCCCAGAATATTGACAAAGCCTGGTCCCTCCTATGTCTATTCCGAAATCATTGTTAACAGGAACAGAAGCTAGTCTCCTTGCAATATGCACTTCTTGGTTCAGGATTTTTGAAGCCCTTTACGAAATCGATTATCAATTTTGGGCTACGCTGTTGTCTTGATGTTTAAAATCTACTTAATTTGTTTTCGGTATAGTTTACAATTGTTTTATTGTTCAATTAGAACCAGCTATGTGACATAAATGGATGGCAATTCCATTTTATCACCCTGATATTTAATCAAAGGTAGTCGCAATGTCTGGTATCTGTCTATCTATCTATATAAAATTTAGCACTTTGCGACCATAATCTTTTAGTTTCCGATAAAAGATTGTATTATTTTTGTCCAATTTCAGAATTAAAATTAATGGGTGTGGTCCTCAAGTGCACCCCACATAATTGTTTGGCGGTGAAATATATGTTTCATAATTATAGGGGAAATTCAAGGAAGAAAGGGAGAATGAACCTTTGAGAAAACAATGATGAGCTTAATTTGGGTTTCATAGAAATTTTGCAGGAAATTTTCTTGATATGCCATAATTGATGGATCCCTCCCCGACTGTAATTTGGTTGCGTGGTTGTGTCCATGGATGAAGGAATTGAGAAAGTGGGACTACCACCATAGCAAGCAAGCATTACTATTTATTGGTAGTTGAGGAAAACCAACATGAGAAATGATGGTGCCCAGCTTTGCTTCACACCTTCTGCTGGTACTCATAGCCCACTCATGTCTGCCTATCAATCCGAAAACATCATTCGATAAGCGTCGGAGCATACAATATCATATTTCCCAAAGGATCCTCTCATGATTCAATGCTGGAGATAATGATAAGAAGATCATAAAAAATTCAATTTTCAAGATTCCTAAACATTAAAGAAGCATCCAATGTCTGTCTCCAAACTCTATGTTCTAGAAATGACAAACCCCACAGTTTCGTCAAGAGGGCCAAGAGCTTCACTCGGGCCACTTTAATTGAAAACTTTTCTATAACCAAAAAAACTAGAAAACTTTTTCTACTCTTTATCTTTTTTTTTTTTTTAATTTTTGGCCTATTCCACTAAGCACGGACAGCCGACAGTTCCATTCAGTCACTTTTGTTTCCTTCTCTCCCCCTTTATTTTCACTGTCAACTATCTTCCTCAATAGAGGCAAAGCCTGGGGAATTAAGTGACAATGAAGGCAGCTCTAATTCTTCCTAAAAGTAATTGCTCTAACCTCTCAAAAAGGATTGCCGTCTTCCAAGGAATTATTAATAGTATTATGCGAGAGCTTAATTAGCTTTTGATCTAGTTTGCACTGAGGAGCAGTCTTCAATCTGCCCTCTTTAGATTTGGTAAAGGTCGGCCATGTTATTCATTTTATCTTTTAATTAAGAGTCCTCAATATCTCGAAGTAAGGTCGGAGCCCATTATGGCCTTCTTGATCTTTCGATGTGAAAAGCCGCTGGATATTTTGCACCATTTGTTCTTCATCCTTTTTTTCAATTGACATAGACAGGGGAGCCTTTGAAATCAAGGGGAGAGAGGTGAGGAGAGTAAAACGCTTGAAGAAGCCACAGAATGGATGAAAGGGTCAGATTGAATTCATGAGTTCATTACATTATTTATAAAGATAGGTAATAGAATTTTAAGAACCATAACTCAATTTGAAGAAATTTCGTCAAGTTCAGGAAGCATGATTTTCAACTCAGAATCCTCAGTTAATCAATCACAGACAAACTGAGTTCAAATAGTACAAAAGCCCCTTTTTTCCCCTAAAGGAAGGAAAAGTTAAACATAATTTCGAGTTTGTTTATTTTATAGTATGAAGATTGTTTAGAGAAAAAAAAGTAAAAAATAAAAACTTTCATATATGCAAATAGATTGTTTGCAATATTGCACCCTGTGCAGATGGAGAAAGACCGAAGCTGCTTTTTAAAATGTTGATCGGTATTCCATTTATATATCTCTTTCCAATTATATTATATATATATATATATATATTTATTTATTTCTGAACGAAGATCCAGATTGTTGCATATAAGTCCTAGCAGGCAGCCAATGGAGGCTTAAGTTCCTTGATTCGCATAGTAAAATAAATAAAATGTTCTCGTTAGTGTGCCTGTGTGCGGGCAAAGGAAAGACCGTTGCGAAAACCAGCCAGACCATAATTTCATGCTCAACTGGACAACCGCTAAGGTTGGAAATAGCACTCTTATCATGAACCCTGTAAATTGTAATCATTAAAGTAAAAAAGAGAAATGTTCGTGGTACTGTAATGTCTTGCCTTCAAGTTTATATGGGAGTTCTAGCTGAGTTAGAATAGAGTTCATGTTCATGTAAATTGATGTTAAACTTGGCTAGAAAATTCCTCGCCGTACATAATTGCGTTTTGACCGTCTACTTCTCACGGGTGCACACCAGTTTCTTTGGTTCTCTATCGTAGCTCTGATCCAGTATTCTCTAGATCTTAAAACTGTCTCGAGAATGTTATGTCTCCCTGGATTTCATCTCTAGAAAGAGACGCCATCCCCGGAAGTATCTCTCTTAGAAAATCTTTCATTCTCCTCTTTTTTTTTTTTTCTTTTTTTTTTTCGGTGCCTTCTATTTCATATGGCTTTGATGACACACAATAGTCATCTGCATTGCATTCTTCGAGTTTAAAAGCAATTAGCTCACAAGAATCAGAACACTCTGGCTTCTCCATCTCCTTCTTTTCATCCTCAATGGATTCTGCTTTGAAAAACTGCCCAAGGAAAAGTTCATAGGTAATTGAGCAGCAGTTTGGATGCACAGTGCCACTTCAGGTGGTTCTACCTCTTTGGGGCAATCATGCCCTAGCTGATTGCCACGATTAGGTCCTAAATGCCTATCAGAAGTAATGAGATTTGTATTTACCAAGTTAATCTGAGCTTGTCTGGTTATTTTGCTGGCAGATTTTGTTAACAAGACTTCTAGACTCGCGTAAAGCAGGAACATTGTTGCCATCTCCATCTCTGACTTCTGTTGGACTTTGGAAAGCACATGAAAAAGCATCATTGTCCCTGTACTACTGTCCTGCTCCATCGTTCTAGTTGCTACATCTGTACCATCTGGATAAGTAAATTGATCATCTGAAAGCTCCCATTTGGACTCAACATTTTTGTTCTCAAGGTCACTAACGCAGTTGCCAAAATCTTTACAAGGACCTACTTGGGTCCTAGAAACAGCCTTATTACTACAAGGCCAGCTTCACTTCCTTTCAATCCATTACATTTGGTATAATTGAGATAACTTTTGCTGTTAGAATTCATTATGGCATCAGAGACATCACATGAGCACTTAATGCTTTCTTTATTTCATGCTGTGGAGGGATAGGTGACCTCCAGAGTCCTGCCAAAGTAAATCCCAAAAATATGCGATGAGCCAGCTGTGGAATGAGAGGCCTCTAGATGATCACCTGAGCAACACGATGAGCCATCCAACTGATCCAACTGAACTTGATTGAGATCTAATTTTCCTGCCTCATTGCACTGTTTATTCATTATGACGATTTGTTAACTGTAAGAGCTTTATGACACTTCTGAAAACCTGTTGAAGAACACAGAAAAATTCAGTTATATAAACTATACAAGGTTTATAAACTAAATAATTTGAATTTATGCCTATCCATCTATAATCATCCTCTCGTGAATAAAAAATAGTGCTTGCAAAACTCTCTCCAGGATAGCTTTCTCCATTGCTAAAAGGGCAGTTGCTCTCTTCCATCTCACCTGAAATATTAATCTTTCCTCCACTTGAGATGATCTCATCAGAAAGGACAGAAATTTGTGATTCACAATTTGTCACTGTAGGAAAGTAGAACAAGCTACACGGTTTTCATCGTTGTTTGATATTCCTTGTGTCGGCTCTTCTAAATCAATAGAATTTTGAGTGCAAGAAACATTTTTTTTTTCTTTTTAAATCAAAACAAGTTGAGGAGGCAGGCCCATGTCATTCGCCAGTCTTCCTCACCGGTGCTCGGGGACAGGTTCAATGCCTGTTGATCTGAAATATTAGCACGGCACAGTTTGCCCTTAATAACCCTAGTTCAGTTTAAGTGATACAATTGCACAAACACGCTTCTTCTCACTAACATGGCGTGTCAACTTATCGGCAGGAAGTCGAAAATCAAGTGGCTTCTAATGAATGCTGTAACAATCACTTCTGTGCCTGTCTGGAAACTCCAGGGATTTTGAATGTGTTGAACCAACCTGAACCACAAATTCTAGCTGATTATAAATCATTGAAGGATACCATACAAGCAGATAACTTGGAATGTCAAGGCTTCATTTACCATTGCTGTTGAAGAGAATTTTGCATCTTCAACTAAACTGACTGATGGTTCATGTCTTGCTGGATTGGATGAGTAAGATAACCAACTGGATTGAGTGCATGCTTTCTTGAGGGTGTATCTATCAAACCGCTTCAACTCATTATTTTCCATTAGCATCTTCTGAATCCTATACAACCTATGAAGTTCCTAGAGCTGGAGTTCAACCAACAGAAGCAGAGTTGGTTACATAAATATGTGGCAAGGAATTAATTTTCAAACTTCACAAAAGAGATAATCGAAACCTTGATAATTAATGAAATACAGCAATATATTTCTCCTAGAATTGAGACTAAAAGAACAATGTATGGTGGAATAGGATGCATGGAATCTACTTCAGGTATTAAAGGAAAATAATCTAAAACAATAAATAAATGATAAACAACGTACAGAGAGAGGCAGGTCATAAATTCTACGAACACCGGTTTCAGTCAATGCATAACTCAGCCACCAATGTATTCTTGTACCTGTGTCCTAAACATAATCTCTTGGTCGAACATAGTCTTCTTCAAACCTTCCTTGAGCGAATCAGCGTATATATCCATGGTGTTATTTTGCATCAACATCTCGCCCACCGGTCCTCTATCTCCTAAATATGGAAAATTGATTATGCCAGACCAAACCTTACTTCTTTAGCAAAAAATGGAGTCGTCCCCGCAAGTTATTGTTAAAAATTGCTCATTATGAGGCACTATTGTCAGATATTAAGATCATTCCGAAAAGAAATTAAATTCTGCAGGTTTTATAGATCAGAAACACAAGGTTACTAATTCAGCCTTGTATGGCTCAAGGTACACAACCAGTAAAAACGCACCAACACGTTTCACGACCTAAAAAATGAAAGAGAAAAGAGGCCAATGAAAGAGAAAATAATTTCCTATGCTTCAGATTAAAATCGAGCAAGTACTTTCAAATTTACATTCACAATATTGAATAGAACTCCATTATGGAGAGAAGTATCCAAAAATGCCAAATCATCAGCAATGGAAGGCCAAATAACTCGAGATTAATATCCTATTTCTGTCTGCGTTTTTCTTATATACACCAATATAAATAATTGGTTTTTGTTTTGCTGATTAACTCAAATAATTTTTTTTTTCAAAGTTGAGAACAAGAAGGGAGTTTTAAACAGACTGTTCAAGATGAGGCCCTCCTTGGCTAGACGAGTGATATTTTAGTTTCTAAGGAATAAGACCCGGTTATGATGAGGAAAAGTTTTCGGTGCTAGCCAAGTAGCCAATCCTCTATACAGTTTTTATCACATCAAAGAACTAACTTGAGATCAAAGATTACCTATTTCAACTCTTCAATGCACGCAATATCCGTTTTACTTTTCAAAGGTTTTAACTTTCAATGTCCGCTGGGACGACATTCCACTTTCTGTTCTTCGAATACAATTATGAATGACGAATACACCGTATAAAATGCATTATAGATTTACAGACCCAGGTCATGCTCGGCAATGCAATTAACTTAACATAACAAGACGAACACAAGAAAGCATTGAAGACAGAATACAAGACTGACAACAATGAGCAAGCGCAATGCTGGACAGCAATAAGAGAAAGGGTACCATGAGAATGAGACAAGACATTGTGCTGCAAGAAAGATCAGCTTCTGCTTCCAAAATCTGTTCATTTCTTGACACCCATCAATGCATTCACTCTCAAAATCATAGGAAATTCTCGAACGCTTTGGGCATAGATGGAGTAAAAGAAGAGGAAAGGTGGTTTCTTTGAGAGGTGAGTAACTGAGGATGACAGGGTGAAAGAAAGGGTCGGGTTGCGTGAGCTTCTTTACATATCGAAACATTGCTCTCTTTCTTTTACTTTTCCGGCGTATAATATTAATTTCCGGGTCAGACTTCTTTCCAGTTGAAGTGGGAACAGTACCGTGCAGGGAGCGCATTTTGAGTTCTTTTTTTTTTTTCTGTTTTTAAAAAGAAGTCAGTTACACTAAAACTGCAGACTGAAGAGAAGGGACGGACTGGAAGAAGCCAGAGGATTAATTTTTGTGCCTCTTTCAGAAACGTTGGGATTCGCTCTCTAGGGCATCGTTGCTTTTCGACACTCAGATTTCTGCATTTTAGGAGCAATGGTCAGTGGTCAGACTTGCTAGGACACTTTTAGCTGTGTCTCTAAAGTATGTTCTTTTTCTGGATCAGTTTCTTCCGTCTTGACTGATGGCATGATTATTTGATAAGTGATAACTATAATTAGAATTATTATTGTTTTTTGAATTTTCAGTAGCACATACAAGTTTCTTTGACTTTGACAAACGTGAAATAAAATAAAAATATTCTCAGCTTACGAGTACAATTGCTGATACATAAAATACAGCAGGATGAAATAGACTAAAAGAAGAATTATACTTTTGTTTATGGAGAGACTTTATAATTTTATTTTAAATGATCAAACCTTAAATTAAATTGGATCTTTTATTATACTGTGCACTGCATAGCAAAAGAGAGAGAGAGGAGAAAGAAAAAAAAGGCAGTAAACTTTATTTGTATGTCCTGTTCCTTGTTTTTCTTTTTTTGTTACTGTAGAGATCCATATCAATCTTTACGGGACAAAATTTGTTATATTTTATTATTAAAATTTTTAATTAAAACATGACAAATATATAATTTTTTTAGTAATAATATGCTAAATATGTAATTTTTATTTACAATTATATAATTCTTCGATTAAATCATATGCATATGTTATTACGCTAAATATGTAATTTTTACTTATAATTATATAATTCTTCAATTAAATTATATGCATATGTTATTATTGAAAAAATTATATATTTATTATATTTTAATTAAAAATTTTGATAACAAAGATATAAATAATTACTTCTAAATTTAGTTTCAAAGTGAACAAGTAGCCTAATGACCTGACTTGATCTAATCACATTGAGTAAAGTTGGATTGAATTAAAAAAAAAAATTGAAAAGATCGGGCCAATCTACTTAATCATGATGATTATGTTAACCAATTTAACTTGAATCAATCTAATCTTATATATATATAAATATATATTTTAAAATTTTATAGAGATTTATACTTTGTTTAGTACATAAAAAGTTAAATATAAAAATAAAAATAAAAAAAACATAATTTTATAGATAAAAAATAATTTTAATATTTTACCTTCAATAATTAAGTAACGATTAATAAATAGTATTGATCAATAATGATTAATTAATAATTATAAAGTTAAAATAGACACTATATAAAATTATTTGTTTTTCTTGACCATACTAAACAGGTCTTTATATAAAAATTTTATGTCTTTTTAGAGACAAGATATAATTTTACAAATTTATATAAAAATATTTTTTTTACTAGTTATTTTATAATTGAATAAGTTAGCAAATTTCTTTTAAATTTTATTGAAATTACACATACCTCTCTTCTATTTTTAAAATATATACAAATTTTTTAAAAAAATAAAAAGTTTTCTTACAAATTAGTCAAATTTTTAATTTTTTAATCAAAATATCCTCTACTTAAACATTTTTTTAATTAAATAAATATGCATTTAGATTTAATGGAGGATATTTTAACCAAAAAATTTAAAAGTAAACTAAAGTGTAAAATAATTTTTTATTTTAAAAAATTCTATGAATATTTTTAAAATAAATAAAAAGTATATATAATTTTAATAAAATTCAAAAAAATTGCATAATTTATTCATTGTCATTTTTATTAATTTTTTGAAATGACACTATCAAATACTAAACCAAATTAAATAAAGTTAGAACACTAAAAATTAAAAAAAAAAAAGATCTAATATTAAATCAAACCAAACATTAAGTTAAATCAAAACATGAGCACCCTTCTTTAGGGCATCTTTATAATGAACCACATTTATCATTTTTGTTATCCAATAATAGTTGCATCATACGAATCATCATTACGAAAGAAATGGGCTTTCGTAAGCTGACTGGATCTTCCACGGTTCCACTCTTATCGTCCGTCGGCTGTGACCAAGCCAACACCAACCCATGTCGACCGCAATCCCACCCGTCAAGTCGCGCCACGTCGCAGTGATAGGCGCAGGCGCCAGCGGACTTGTCGCCGCCCGTGAACTCCGACGAGAAGGCCACCGAGTTGTAGTTTTCGAGCAAGGTGACCAAGTGGGTGGCACATGGATCTACAAATCAAAGGTGGAGTCCGACCTGCTTGGGCTCAATCCGAATCGAGCCGTGGTCCATTCTAGCCTCTACCAGTCGCTCCGCACCAATCTCCCAAGGGAAATCATGGGATTTCGAGATTACCCGTTTGTGAAGCGAGAGGGCAACGGGAGAGATCCGAGAAGATTTCCGGGTCACAAAGAGGTATTGATGTATTTGCGAGACTTCGCATCTGCATTTGAGATCACTGAATTGGTGCGGTTCGAGACGGAGGTGCTACTTGCGAAGTTGGCAGAGGGTGGGAAATGGAGGGTAAGGTCAAAAGGCAGAAGTGGGGCTGGTGTGGATGAGATTTACGACGCTGTGGTCGTTTGCAATGGACATTTCACTCAACCTCGCATCGCTGATATTCCTGGTAAATTTTCCTTTCTTATTTGATTAATTTCACACATAAAACTGAAAATCAATATCAAAACTACAATTGGAAATCAACCACTGACGTTGACTGCCAATAAACGAGTCATATCTTGGAGAGTTATACGATATGGGAACCACTGAAAAGAACTAGTCAACTAGATAATATACCTCGTTTGAATCGCAATGGCATACTGCCACACCAGCGTGTTCGCGTTTCGTGACTTTACTCACGGTCGTTTTTGTGGTACCATATAAAAATAGAAGCGCTGTCCCCTTGCCTCCAAGAATCTTGTCCTTCCCCACCACCACCTCATGACAGGCAGACGTATTTGCTCTGTACTAGGTAATCCACCTCTGCGTGTACCTCTCTCACTTTGTCTATAAAAGAGGACTCTCCACCATTCTCGACTCTGAAGCCCCCACATTGAGAAATACCTTCAATTCTCCATTGTAGAATATAGAGCTCTTAAGCTTCTCTCATCATCTTGGCTTTTACTCTGTAATCCCCTTTTTCTTTCTGTAGCCAGAAAACATAGATGATGATACACCCTTGTTTAATCTGAAAGTTCGGAGTGTGATATATGGATTTTCTTGTTGTAACATGACCAGCTGATTGAGCGCAATGCGTTCACTTGTTTTGAGAAATGCAATTCCTGATTTGTCAAAAGAAAAAAGGAAAAAATCAATAAATAAATAAGGAGGGGGAAGGGGTGTACGAGGTAGTGGCATGCAAGTTGTAAACAAATTTGCGTTATTTTACTCCTTATTGATCTCATTACTAACATCTTCGTGGAGCATGGCTATATTGGAAATTACAAAATGGTGCTCTTGCTTCCTAAGAAACTGTGCAAGACAATGAAGTGACACATTTCAAATATAAAGGTCATATTCGGGCTGGCTTTATTCCATTCTCGCACCGCGTTGCCATGACACCTTGTAACATCTTGTAAATTATAAAACAAAAAAACTGTATGCTCTTCATACTGAAGTGAAATGTCTAAGAAAGCAATAGAGTAACAGACTATTAGGCGTATGCTCCCCAGATTTGTACTTCTATAATTATTGATTGTTTCCATGTTTCAATTTGTACTCTATCCAGGCATAAATGTATGGCCCGGGAAGCAGATGCATAGCCATAATTATCGTACACCTGAGCCCTTTCAAGATCAAGTATGTGTCAGGTTCCTTCATCTTCTGTTCCACGTATTGTTGTTGAGTATCTGCTATTGCAGTTTTTCATCATTTTTTGCCTATCATACTTATTGGCTTTATTAAAATATTATTGTTTTCCGTAATCTAATCGTGGCTATATGGTTGAATACATGCATCAAGCCTTGGTTCGGTAGTCTGATTTGTGGCCATCCCTTGTTGCTCTTAATTTGAAACTTAGTGAAGAGAAACTGGACATGTGCCTAATAGCAAGGAGGGAGTAACAATTAAAGATGATCTATTACTATAAACCCTGCTTAGAAATAACAAGATTACTAGACTCCATATCTCCTTGTGTTTCTGCCAACAGTTCCACTCTTGCGAATTTTTTTCTCTAGTTGATTTTTTTTTTTTAATAGAAAAAAAAAGCTCTTTCATAAGAGGTGAGTGTTCAACTGATCATCCTTTAACACTCTTTTCGGAATGAAATTTTATTTTGATAATTTGATGGTCCACTTAGCACAGAAAAGAGCATGGCTAAAGTGTCACTGGATGATTCCCAATGTAAGAGTATAAGGAATTCTAATTTGGAGAGTTGTATGTAATTTATCTCAACTATAATGGTAGGAGAGGTCTAAAATAAAATTAACTTAAGCAGCCTCCTTTTTACTCTATCAGTGGCGCTGAGCTCAAATATTTCAATGAAAAACTATTGGAATCACAGTTTTGCTATTAATCTGATTCGGTGATTTCTGATTTAATATGATTTAGTTTCCCCATTACACTTTGGACAGGTTGTGGTTGTGATAGGTGGCGCTTCTAGTGGTGTTGACATCTCTATAGACATTGCCGGAGTTGCTAAAGAAGTCCACGTTGCTGCTAGGTCTGTCGGAGATGATAAGCTTGGAAAGTTACCTGGGTTTGAGAACATTTGGCTTCATTCTATGGTAAAACTTGTCATCTATGGTGAGAATTGGATGGCTATCATGAGTATCAGTCAATTTATTAGACGAATGCTGCTTAGAATGGATGATCTGAATGTGTTAAACGATGCAGATCGACAGCGTCCACGAAGATGGAAGAGTGGTTTTTAAAGATGGAAATGCAGTTTGTGCCGACGTCATTCTACACTGTACTGGGTATTTTCTGACGATTTTCCATTAGTTCGTATCAAAATTCTATTAAAGACAGTAATTTATGTTGCCTAACCTTCAATTAAAACACAAAATTCATGAAGAGTAGTAAAAAGTTGAAAGCATTTCGTTGGCCATTTGTTCCCAAATTGAATCATCTATATTCATGCATTTAAAAAGAAAATAGTAAGAATATGTATGGATTTATTTTCTCTCTTTTTACACGTTTTTTTTTTACACTTTTTCTCTTTACACGTATTTTTTTTTTTTATCTTTTTCCAAATGTAATATATGTATTTAATTTGTAAATGTGAAAAATTCAGACTCATTTATTCCTTGTATAGGTACAAGTATCATTTCCCTTTCCTTGAAACCAACGGTGCAGTGACTGTGGATGATTACTGTGTGGAACCACTCTACAAACATGTGTTTCCTCCAGCATTGACCCCGTGGCTTTCGTTTGTGGGGATACCATGGAAGGTTTGTCCCCGTCTCAAAGTTTTTGTTTTTAATTTTTTTTGGGGGTATGAAACTGAGTTAATTGCCCTTCAATTTTAGCATTTGGTGGTGGCTTAATGAGTCCAGAAATTTGGTGGCAGGTTGTCCCCTTCATCATGTTCGAACTCCAGAGCAAGTGGATAGCTGGAATTTTGTCCAATCGCATTGCACTCCCTTCAAAAGAGGAAATGACAGAAGATGTAAAGGCATTTTACTCTTCTCTTGAAATCTCAGGCACGCCTAAGCGCTATACTCACAACTTAGGCGTCACTCAGGTGACTTTTCCTACCAGTCTATCCAGCTATTTCAATGTGCTTAGACGCCAGATATTCGTCTAAAATTCCAAATACGTTGTGGTTGGGATGTGATTCTGCAGTGGGACTACAATAACTGGATTGCAGTTCAATGCGGGCTTCCTCGGATAGAAGAATGGAGAAAGAACATGTATATAGCCTCATCTAGGAACAGGGCCGTCCAACCTAAGGCTTACCGCGACCACTGGGAAGATGATGACTTAGTTTTGGAAGCTCAAGAGGAATTTAGTCGGTATCTGAAGCTGTGATATGTAGATGATGATCGTGGCGTGGGAAATTAAAAAAATAATTAAACATGAGTTGGGGAGAAAATAATGGGACCATGAACATTATATTTATATTTGATATTTTGAATGAAGATGTAATTACAAAATTGATAAATAAAAAAAATCTCTTAGACTTTAAATTACTATAAATAATCAATTTTTAGAATTAAAAGGCAACTTTTTGAACTATAAATAAACTGGTAGATCTAGAATTAACCCTAAGATAAATATTGTCGTCACGGTCAGTATCGTGTCATGTGACCTCTTGCTGTCCATTTTAATTAGAATCTATCAGAAGTGCTGCAGACGGAAGCCCCGGTTGCTTGCAGCAGCCAGGATTGGAGGCTGAGTTAGCTTTTTTTTTCGAAAAAAAATAAACTTAAAAAGTATTTATTTTTGTGTTCATTATTAAATTTTTTAATAAAATATAATATGTAAATAAAATTTTTAAGAATTTAATCATATTTTATTAAACTATTAAAAATATTTATTTTTAGATTTTTATTAAAAATCTGATAAAACACTTAAAAAATTACATTTCAGTTCTGTCCATAAAAAATATTATAAGTTAAATACAATTAGTGCGGAAGCCTTACACTTGACAAGGACACATGATTCTCCGCTGTGGCCTTGCACAGCCAGCTACTTTTTATTCCATGGCTTCTTTTTTTAATTATGAAATAAACAAACATAATTTGAAAATAATTTTTAAATTTTTACTATACCGATATTATATATATATATATATATATAAGGTAATTTGATGTCTGTTTGGTAGAAATTTAAAAAATTATTTTTATCTTATATGTTACTCTAATAAAAATTAAAAAATATCTTTATATTATATTTTATTTCCTTTAAAATAAAATAAAGAACCTATGGATCAACAATGAAAGAACTGGTTGTTGTGCCTTGCACAGCACGTGGACGATCCATGTGCCCTCACCAAGGCTTCTGCATTAATTTGTATTTAACTTATAATATTTTTAATGGACTAAACGTAATTTTTATGTGTTTTATCTGATTTTTTAATAAAATATAATAAATAAATATTATTTAGAGTTTAATATTATATGATTATTTTTTTAAAAAAAAATTATTTACATATTATATTTTTAATAAAACATTTAATAACAAACATAAAATTTATTACTCAAGTCTGATTTTTTTTTAATATACTTAGATTCGATTATTTAGAACTTGAATTCTTTAAGAGGTTTCAGAGATTTTATATAACATTTAAGAAAAAAATGACACATAACAATTATAACTTGGTAAAAATGACATATTAATAACCTGTTTAGTTAAATGAAGTAAAAAAGATGAAAAATAAAAAATGAATAATTGAGGATAAATAAGATAAAAATGACATTTATATTTCTATTTTTTAAAAAATAATTTGACTATTAAAGTGATGATTTGATGGATAGAGTAATGATTATAAAAATATAATAGACATTACATATATTATATATATTATATAAAAGAAATATGTTTGTATCATGACGAACCAAAAGAACAATAAAAAATTTTAAAAAATTAAAATTATTTTAAAGAATCAAATGATCAAAGTTAAGGCTTTCTAAAGTCATAGTTTATACTTCTTAAAGTTATAACTTGGTCTTCTTGATATTATAAAAATATTTTAAATTTGTTACGATTTTGAGATAAAAATACATTTGTAACTTCAGGAAGAACATATTATAAATCAAAATGTATGAGTGATAATTTTGGAAAATATTAATTATAACTTTGGTGCTTTGATCCTTTGAAAAAAATTATATTTTAAAAATATTTAATATTATTTTTATCAATTTTATGATCTTTATGTGCTATTTTCCCAAGATCTATATATCTTTTTCCTTTTTAAAAACTTTGAGCCAAGTAAAGCCACGTCATTGTTGTTAAACTCACAAGTTAACTTACCAAATTTATTGAGTTTAAATTTCTACTTAAGTAAATTATGTTAACTTACTTATAGACTCAGAATTAATATAAACTTGGTTTAACTCGTTTTTTATTTAAATAAACTCAATTAACTTAGTATTTTTTGAATTGGATTTGACGAGTTATCATATAATTGAGTTAAACTGAATTTTAAAAAATAAAATGGTATAACTTATATTTATAACTTTGATGATATTTATTCTGATGATGAATGGATAACTAAAGAGAAAAGAAATGAATATGATGTCAAAAAAAAAGATGATGAGATTTTTTAAATTAATGAAAATGTTAGTAATCTTACTCTTGAACCAGTGATAAAGTTGAATGATTATTTGGTAGTTGATTTGAATGTTAATAATATCAATAGGGATGCTTCGAATGTAACTTTGGATAATGATATTGAAGAAAAATATAATGATGATGATTTTGGTGATAATGATAATAATGAGATAAGTGAAGATAATGATGATTGGACTTTTAAAGATCTTTGTTGAATTTTTATTGAATTAGTGATAAAGTTGGATAATTATTTGGGAGTTGATTTGAATGTTAATATCAACGAGGATGCTTCAAATATGATTTTGGATAATGACATTGAAAAAGAATATAATAATGATGATGTTAGTGATAATAATAGTAGTGAGATAGGTGAAGATAATGATGATTGGACTTTTAAAAATCCTTGTTAAATTTTTATTTAAAATTTAGATATATTGAATGATTAGTTATGTATAAACTTGATTAAAATTTTTATATTAAAAAATATAAATTATGGAATATAAATGATTTTTTAAAAATAATATAAATTAAATTATATTTAAATAATTTTTTTGTATATTATATTTTATATATAATTATTAATAAATATAAATTTTTATAAGTTTACGTCCCCTATTTTAGATTACCTGAACTCGTAAATTTGACAACCTCAGCCACATGTACCCCATCAATCCAATTTTACGAAGAAAATTTTATTCAGATAAACCATGTCATCTAAGGATCAAAATCGTTCCTTCGCAGACAATTTCACTTGATGACTAATCTTCCTAAAAAAAATAACACCGTTAAGTATTAACTCTACAGTTACAAATTGGCTTCTAAGTTTACCACTAAAATATAAGGAAAAAAATTAGACTGATTTTATTCAATTTTCAGTCAAATTCAGATTTAAGTTTATATTAATATAATGCACAAATATTTTAAAAAAATTGTTAAGGGAAAACTTGAAGAAAATATTTATTATATTTTAAAACTAAAATCTAATTATAACTTTAATATATTCACTTTAAAATATAATATTATAAGAACAACAATAAAAAAAACATTTTCTCACTAGATAAATCGGTTATATAGGTCAAATAATGTCATAAAACTAAAATAAAATATTCTTTCTCATTTTAAAAAAATTACAATATATCTGCATTTCAACTGAGACAGATAAAAGGCATTTTCTGTTATTTTGTAGAGAATAAAAAGATATTCTGTTAAATTTTAAAGTTAGTACACTAAAATTATAGTTAAGTTTTACTCCAAGAGGGCAAAGCTTTTTTCCTCAACAAATTTTAATATAAAATTAATCTTAAATTTCATAATTATTTAAATATTTAAATACACATGGTAACCTTTCTGTTTCTATCATTTAATTACACTTTACACACGTTCAAAGTAAATTTTTTTAAAAAAATGTTTAAAAAATCTTAATGTGAGTTTATGGAAATATAAATATATGGAACTCTAATAATTTCAATAAAACTAGCAAAAGTTTAAATAAAAAAACGTTGACATATAGTTCTAACCATAGGAAAACCTCACCAAAGCTCAGCAGTCAAACAAGAAGGTTGAATTTGGCAATCTGCCATCAAAGAGAAATTGAAGTTTGACGTGAGGTTCAGATGCATATTACATTCTACAAATCTATTTTTGTACTCTTTACTTTTCCAGTCTCGGAGAAACCAGAAGGAACAATCCATTTTAACTTTCGCTGTTATCTGAGGCAACAGAAGAGTTAATGCTCCTGACATCCTGCCGTGAGTCATGGGATCTCAATTCAAGCATGCAAAAGGCAAGGAACAGCCTCATGATCTTTCTTCAGACACTAGAGCAGGAAAACTAGGAATCAGATCCATGTCAAAGAAACTTGAATGCATTTCTTTTGAAATGAAACTTGAATTAGGGATGCGGCTCCGCTGTAACTGTGAGTGATTTGGTCTTCCACTATTTTGGAACCGTGCCAGTTTTAAAATACGAGGTTAGCAAGGAAATAAAGGACAAAACAAAAAATAGTGATTTGTCATATATTAATTATCAACAGAAACCAACTAATTGACTTCCTTAATTTAGTATTATAATTTTTTTTAACAAGAAAAATTATAGACAAAATCATTAGAAAAGAATTAAACTTAAATGATTTGTTTATAAACATAATTCACAATCGAATTTTATGATGTAGTTTGATTTATATAATGAACCGTACTTAATGGTGTTGTTGTTGTTGTAATAATAGACTCCATGGTCATCATTTATGGAATTATTGGTATAAAATAATCATGAGTGGAGACTACCTGACTTTTACTCTTCTTCGGGTGAGGCCTTTCTAGATTCCTTGTGTCGTCCCCTCTCAGTGGACAAAGAACTCTTCTTTCTGTCCTTGGATGAGCCCTTTCTAGATTTCTTGGATGATCCTTCCTCACTGAAGAGATAGCTATATTTCTCCAGCACCCTCTCTTTCTCTTTCAGAGCGCCCAACATCTCATATGCATTTGCCACTTTCTGAATGATAGATTTATCCCGAGGTTTGCGATCAAAAGCTTCCAGTCCCTTGAAAAGCTTTTTTTTGACAAAAGCACAAGAACAGAAAACCAAGGTTTTAGTCTCATGTTATTCAAATAAGAGTGGATAATAGCCATCAATTAACAAAGGTGCCCGTTTGGAAGCCAAAAAGTGTATTTAGTATAAAAAAAGACTTCTCTATAGAAAAGTCAGCTTTTGGAACAAGCTAAAAACGGCCTTTTTTTTGTCCTCTTATTTTTTTTTTAACTCTTTTCCAGAAGCTAAAGTTTTTAACGAGCATTGTTTATGCCCCCAAAAAAAGAAAAAAAATGGTCCAACCAGGCACTAAGGACGGAAGTCCAACACTAATCTATAACTGTGCTGCAATGTGCAAGCAGACAACAACCACGTAAACGGAACACAGGAAATTCTTTTTGTCCCTCGACAGAAATGACAGGGTAAAGTATTTCACACATTTTTCTTTTATAATTCAAATAATCATTGATGTAAAATATATATTTTTTAATATTCTCTACTTTATCATATTTTAACATAGTAATGGCCAGAGTCAATGGCTTCTATGGTAGCTTTACTAACGTCCAATTGCTCCACTTTCATTTCCATCAAGATATCTTGCTAATCTTCAGGTAGAAGAAAAATAAGCAGTACATTATAAAGAACAGCCCCAGGTGCTTTGCATAATGCAAAGTCTCTTTCAGATGAAAGGAATTGTTACCTTCTTTAGGAAATGGAATTCCAAATGTACATTTTTGCTATCTGTAAATAAATTTGAGGGGCCTCCGAAAATATTTGTTTGTAATTAACTTAAGCCCTCATCAACTGCAATTCCACTTTTTATTTTTAACATAAATGTCTTTACAAGATGAAGATCATTTGCCACTGAAAGGGATTATCCTATCAAATAATCAATAGAGTTCAAGGGCATAAATACGACACAAAATCCAAGACATTGCGGCAGTACGTAAATGCACATTGTACTATCGTGGTTTTAAATTTGAAGAAATTATAACGTAGCAGCAAAATGATCTATAATAATTCTTTTCACCACACTTAATTAGGAGATAGAAGAAGCAAGAGGAATGGAAGAATTGAAACCACAATGCCATACTACTATCCTTTTTCCATTATTAAGACAAAGATGTAGAGAAGGATCAATTTGTCATCAAGACAAGTAAATCCACAACTTCGAACATGTTATAACTTCTCAAAAACACGAGCAATGTCGTAAAAGAAAGCTTACCCGTACAAGATCTTCCAGCATGTTGTTTCGATAATATACTGATATCATGAGATGGCATAACTGCCAAGGAACTGAATGCAGATCTGAGCCAATTTTCTTCTCCCAGAACTCATGTGCTTCTTCAGCTCTGTGATCCCTATCTAAAGCTCGAATCAATTGACCGTATGTTCCCATCGTGGTCCCCTGCCCCTTGCTCAGAATCCATTTAATTATCTTAAATAGGATATAAAAGCCTCAGATTAGCTTTCTGAATAAGAATTGTCATCAATTACAGGATGAAGTGAACTGAAGTTACAATCTGACTTTTCTGTTTTCACAGAACCGAAAAATTAGTTGAGTCCCACATGCCTTTAGTTACTCACTACTCACAATGCTGCCTATAACTAGCATGCTAACAAACGAAGCTAAAATCAAGATAGAATGGAATAGAAAGCCCATCAAATTGGGTTAGCTTCCCTGTGGGTCAAAAGAAACGCTTGGAGAGCAGAGTGCGAGAAAGATGAAATCTTAAATAGCCCCAAAAGCTCTGAAAAATATTTCTTATTATTGTATTGATAATTTCTCACAAAAATAAAATTGTACAAACAAAAGAAGTGGCTGTTTGTTGAATTATCTATATGGGCCCTTTAGAATTGATAAACTCCATAGCCTGCTATCACTTGATTTTATCAGTACAAGAAACAATATAACTTGCCAACTAAGATATTAAAAAATGAGACACATTTTAAATGTTAATCACGTAATGTAGAAGCCTGTTCTCTTGCCTATTCACAAGCAAGAGAATTACCTTTGTCCATTTCATTCCATCAGCAGTGCCATCCCTTTCCAATGTAAAATTTACCTTGTTGTATACCGACATTCTTTTCTCTTTCACTTTTCCCTTTGTTCGACATGATTACACAAGAAGGGTGCATAAGAAGAAGAAGAAGAAGAAGAAGTAAAAGAGAGAGAATGCATTACTCATACTTGCACAACTCTATGCCACTGCTGTTCCTTCTCAAGAGCAATCAGTGTCCTTTTCAATGACACCATGGGAAAATTATGCTCCCAGGCAACCCAGGCATCGAGAGCACCATAAACAGCCTCCTTACTGTCATTGAGATTGAGAAGCTGCATTATTTGGTTTAAATCAACACCTATCACCATGTTAAGTACATTTAGTATTTGCCTATTACAGACAATAATGCTTACCGTTGTCACGAGATAATTGACCTTATCCTTTTTGGGTACATTTTCCCCAATATGACGCTTTTGTGTCTCTCCAGCTTTCTGCTCAGGAGAACGACATGTTGTCTGTGAGGTAAATTGATTCCACAAAATCAATTAAACAATCAGTCAGTCAGGAGGCAGTTTTTCTTGCACAAGTGAAATTAACAAAAATTGAGAAGTAAAGTTTATAGGAAAGTACTTACTTGAACTCTGATAGGAACCGTTATTACAATGTCATAACAAGCAGATTTTTTGCTTTATGATTTTGGAAACATTTCTACATAGAATAATGATAAGGTGCTCTTGTTTTGACAAATACATGCAAATGCATCTGAAGTCGGAAAACAGAAGAAATTTAAGATACTAACTAGACCAATAAATTATTAGCTTTGGGCTCCAATTGGTCCAGGAGTAAATTACTACACCAATCATGGGTACAAGTAAGAGTCATCTGAAATTAGAAACTTGTGCTGAGATTAGCAGATTAATCTCCTGTGGATTTCATCTTAAACCGTCTAACATGAAGTCCCAAAATATTTGGACCACGAATACGATACCCACATTACTGCTTACTCACTGAATTCAAAAGGGACCCATTCTGATTTTCTGGGTTAAAATATGTAAAAGCAGAACAGCTTGCAACGGAATCAAAAGCCAACATACAAGAGAGGAAAAAGAAAGAAGGAAGAAAACCAGGAAAAAGAAAAAATAGTATCTATCAGTAATTGCATAAGCAGCCAAGCATACCTGTAAGGACAGCGAATCTGATGCAGGAGTAGAGACATGAGGTTGCACCGTGTTAGTACAAAAGGCATGGTCCATCTTGATACTAGTTAGTTTGAGGCGATTCAATCTACCAAACTGCAGAAAGTAACAAACTATAGATCGGAAGTATATCCTACGAGAAATCAGAAAGGGAAGAGCTACCGCTACAGAATGAATAATGTGAGGGAGTGGAATAAGTCAATTATAAGCAGCAGGAGTAATAGTAGGAGACTCACGATACAAGAGATTCGAGGTGACCTCCACATGGTGGTGAAACTTACAATAACCCAAAACCCAAAAAATTACAATCGCAACACTACAATTACATATGGAAAAAGGGTTCGCACCACAACACTCGCTACAATCTCCTACTCCATATTCCGACCTCGTCCGAGATTTGCCGGAGGAAGGGGATGCTTTCCCTCTTCGACGTTTTTGTTTTTGGGGGGTTATTGGGCCTCATCAACAACAACCATCAAGTTGGTCCATCCCAATGGATGTTACTATGGGCTTTTGGGCTTCGTTTTTATAAGATGTTTAAATGAATGGCAGAAGGATATGTTTGGCCAAAAAAAAGAAAAGAAAGCACGTACTATGTGGCACAATACACTCAAATAGAGTTCACCCTGAACCTGGCGTCCATTGGACTCGATACTCCACCTTTGACCACTCGTTGGATTTCACCATTTTTGTTATGATTCTATTTACTTCAACTTTAGTTTCCCAGATTATAATTTGAATCATAAGATGTTCATTTTAAGAAGCAACGATTAAGAATGATGAACATTTTCAAAGGATATTATTAAAATTTATGCGTTCAAATTTAGATATGATAATAAAAAAAGGGGTTTGGATTTTAATTTTTTTTACATAAATGAATCTAAAATTATAAATATTTGATGAAAAAGAAAAAGAAGATTAAAATTTTTAATTCGAAAAAGGGAACTCCAATACCATGTCCATAACCAAAAGTGAATACGTATTGGAAAAAGAAGGGCGACTTGTCTCCAATGGTTAACAGTTATAATCACCGAATTCAGAGTCCAATGGCGACTAACCATCATTTTCGGCCGCACGTGCAATGGTGATAAATGAGAGGAGGCTCTTCGCTGACAAGTCCACACGTCAGAAAAAGAAAATTGCTACTCCATAAAATGATGACAAATGATACTATTAATGATTAAGAGGAACAGGACAAGTACTGGAAGGCCCCAAAACGAAATGTATAGAAACTACCTAGAGGTGTTATTGGTCAAACTATCAATTCTCAACCATACATGCATTTATATTTTATGAAAAACCTTTGTGGCATCCTACTGCATCACCCTAATGGTCACATTTGTTCTGTTCTAGTGTTTAACCTAAGTTAAATACTTTAATTTTATAACAGTGATCTTTTTTTTTTTTTATTTAAACATAGACACATATAGATTTTTTTTTTTCCATTGTTTTCTTTAGCTGCTTTTTAGAGTAATATGTATTTAATAGGAGGTTACTACACCTAAATACCTAATATGTAGTTACCAATAATTAACTCAAGCCGTATATACTTCAGGTGAACATGGTGAGAAATAAAATAGTCAGAACCATAATATATATACATATATATACATATAAGAGAGTAAAAGGAAAAAACAATCAAAGAAAAGGAACAATTATTAAAAAAAAAAAAAAGAAGAAACAAAAAATTATAATAATTTCATTCCATTCTTATATATTTTTAATATTTAAAAAAGCATTTACTTTCTTTTTTTCCACTTTGAATTTTTTACTTCTCACACTTCCTTTTTTTTTTTCTGCTGGGTTTATTAATTTCAATTCTTACAATTTTACCTTGATAAACACCAAGTATAAATCGATCCAAATGACAAAAATAATTTAAATTATAAGCATTGACCACTGTTTTCTCGCAACAACCTATAGGAAATGTCATGTCCTTCGTTGGACCATGTGCTTCCTTGGGGTCTCTGCATAATTCAGGATAAAGCCTAATAGCTAATAAGAGTGGTTCGCACAATTAAGAGTTTTCATTTTAAATCATTGCTTGGAATCGTCACATGAACTACACGTGGAAACAATGTGATTTTAAATAAGAAGTGCATTATATTAGGCTAATAATCAAGTTGATCATTGATGCTAATCAAAAGAATATTAAACCAATTTAATTTAACAACCGCGTGGATGCCTATAGTCCCGTACAAACTAAGCACCCGCACCCACATGAAAACAAAGGGAAAAGAAGGAAGGATTACAATGAAGTAAGTTTAAAACAAAAGAAAACAAAACTGAGATCTGATTTAAAATGTTTGTATTATATGGGTGGAAGGGTGATATTGTTATTATAGATTAATCCCACTAGATGTTCGTGTGAGCTTGTTTTCCTTATCCATAACTACGATACAGAGACTGAAATCACAGATAGGTAAGAACAAAAATAGGACAATGGGTAATGGTCCCCATTTTTGTCAGATAATCCCATCTCTTTCATCCTTGTGCAAGAAAAATAATAATAATAATTGAAACCTGTGAGGAAGGGTAATGAAGCCTCGACGGTTAATTTCCTTAGTAATAACAAAGATTTTCATGCAGATCAATGTAACGATTAGGTTCATGAAGCCATTATCTGAAGTCTGACGTTGCCTCGTGCTTCTTTTGTGACTAATTAAAGGAAATGAAAATGAGCATGCGAAGTTTGATTTCACATTAGGACAATTCTAGGGCTGCTGATCATAGATCATTGATTCATCATCAATAATGGGACCGCAGTCTTATTTTATGGAAGGAAAACAATATACGAAGGAGAATATATAGTAGTGCCTTAATTATGTCATATAATCCTATTGCCAACTTGGTGTTGAGTCTTGACAACCTGAACTACATTAAGAAAACTACTCTTTTTGTCGAATATGGCAAATTACTTCTCGTTATTCTCTAGCAGTCCCGAAATTCATGCCTTTTTGCTTCAATTGAGTTGAGAGGAAACAGCCAAACACTGATCCAGAATAATTAGTTTATCGATTTCTGTTCTCCACGCGCGCAACACTGTCATCCTAGTTCTTTATCATATGTCTTAACTGTTGATGCATGTTTGATATATAGAGTTGGAACAATAGCAAGCGTCAATTTAATGTTCATTTTTATGGGAATTTAATTTTCCTAAAAATGAAACTACATGTTTACGAAAAGGAGTTTTGTATCCTTGTAGCAAGTGGCTAGGACCGCTTTAATTAGTTTTTCACGAATCTCATGGACAAAGACAAACAACCAGTGGTTGATCATGTTCATGAATATACAGGAAACAATAATCTATTTTGTAGTATATGTGAGTCAAGTGTCAAAAGTTGCATTCGAGAATGGCATCGGTATTTGGCCAAAAAAACAAAAGAATATGGTATTGGGAGAATTGAAACAATATTACCCAAAAACTGACGTTGTGGCGGGGCCCCAACCCCATACTAACTAGTTTCTATATATATGAAAAGGTGACAGACTCCCTGGACCACACATATATAGACTAATGCAAGAGTAGTGCTCCTGAATTGGATGGTCATTTTGGATAATGAAGATGCTTACCTTCATGACATTAGATCTCACCCAAATTAATGAGCCACTACACAAGTTGATATATCATAAGGACAACTAAACGGGCTAAATAATTAATGAAGATGTAAACGATTCTTTTATGGGTGAAGGGATTCGTTTCATAGATTTTATGGTATAACCATATTGCGAAAAACCATGCATTTTCCCTCCACAATCTCTCTCTTTTATTGTACTCATTTTTTGAATAATAAAATAATATTTTCATAAGTGAAGATAATGTTTTTGCTATATATATATATATTTGTGATTATTTATTATAAACATATGAAATTGTGATTGTTTAAAGAATAAAGAAATAATAAAAGTGTAACAAGTGTCGAAAATATATGGTAAGAAGATGGTGCCCTGAGACAGACACAGCATTCTGAAGTGGGTAGAAATGGGAAGTGAAGCGGGAATATTGGTGTAGAGATAGTTATGTGGGAATTTGGGTATCTTATTAGCTGGAAAACTCTGCCCGATGTGGCATCTCATCCTCACACGCATACCGCAGAGGGTACCCCTTGCCTCTTCCACTCCAACATTTGTCAATATTGTCCATCTCTCCAAAACTGTGTCTTTACCTGTCAGCTTCTCTCATCAATGATCCCAACCTAACAAGGATACATCCTTCATCCAACTTTGTAATATTTAAAATTTTACTTCGCTATCAATACATACAGATACAGGTGGCGTTTTTTAAACATTAAAAATTAAAAGTACAAGTATAATTAATAATTATTTTTTATTGTGTTAATAACAATTTTTTAAATTGGCCGTTCACATTTAATTAATATGTCGATGACCAGCATTTTACTTAAACAGTCAGTGTTGTTAATTACTCTATCAAAATATTAGTAATTATACATTATTATCATTAGTAGTTACTTACATTACATAACAATACATTTAAAAAGCCATTAATATTACCATGAGAAGTCGTTATTGATTTTACTGGATGGTGTGTAAATGTATTAATGTGCACTTTAAATTTAATGTTCTATCTCAACATGATTTATTTTAACAATATTTTTTTCATAATAGGTGCGTTCAATAATTAGTATCGACCCTAATATGTAAAACCCCGTCATTAAAACAATTTTAATAATTCAATATGCCATAAAGAAAGTAATTAAAATAAGAACATTTTTCTGCCGTATAGTTTGTATTGTGATTTGAGCCCACGTGGACTTGTCACAAGCCATTAGCCACGTCCTTACTGCTCATTATAAATTTATGACATATATGTATAACACAACAAAATAGGAATAAAAATAAGACTGCGTTTTAATCATCGTCGTTGATTACAAGAATATAGAAGCACTATAGGATACTTTACGTCTAAAACATGCAAAAGTTTCAATCCAATGTTTGGTGCGGCTAATATAGCTAATATTACGTGAAATACGGGCATAAATTTTGACGATGAGCACGGAAGAAAATGTCCCATCATAGTATATCCCTAGAATATACGCAATGCGTCCATTAATGGAACCAACAGTATCTAGTTATGCTAATGATTTGATATGGAAAACCAAAACACCATGCCTTCCTTGATTAATTTAACCTCCTTTTGTCTTTCTATATACGGAAATTCATATTGTCCTCGTATCAGATGTATATCATGATATTTTCCTTCGTGCATTAATATTTCTGCACTTCTTTGCACACAGGACTACCGCCGGTTGATTTGGCTCTATGGCTTTTTTCTATATAGTCAGTGGCCAGCGATGTCTATTGACGGTTGATTATTGGTAGAAAACTAATTTCTAAAAGTGTTATTCAGAGGTAGATAGAAATATCACATCGAATAGTATATAGTTAGGTGAAAATTCCTATTTTTCAAGCTAAACTTTGCAATGCGTCGGAGTACAGGCATTATAATTAATGATTTTCATTGAGGCATCCAATTTGTGTTTCGTATTACCAGAATACAAATATATGGTTTGGCCCCTCATTGATTTCAACAAATCGCCGACCCTTACCAACTGATTTTCCCTCACGTCAATGTCCATAACGAATTCTATACATGCAGCGATTATTTACGTGCCATTGTTTTGAAAAAAAAGTAAAATAAAAACTCATCTTGAGTTTCAGTTAAAATTGTTTTCATATTTAGTGAAAGAAAATGTTCGACTCATTCATCAAAGCAATTAAAAAATACAGGAAGGTAAGATGGATTTTGTTTACTATAGGACACGTGAGGTATTCAAACTCTACTCCTTTCATATAAAAGTAACAGTTTGAAACTAGATTTTTTTTTTTTTTAGGTAATAGGTTGTAACTAGGTTACAAGTATGTAATTAGTTAAAACTAATTTCTTAACAAAAACATATTATAAGAACTTCAACAGGGAATATGCTTCTAAAATGAATAATGAGCTATATTAAGAACAATTATGCACAGTATGATTTCCAACGTTTTCATCGGAAATTTATCTTTAGAAAAACCAAATCTTTTAATACAGTGTATACGTTTTAAGGAAAAATGGTCAAATGTCAATGACAAATTACGAAATCAATCGCTAATGATTGGTAGATGGATTGAGAGTGGCGGACAACAACGAAAATGGTAGATGGCTTGAGCTTTTTTTCTGGGAAAATGATTTCTGCTATAGGATGAAAAAGTCAATTCCCTTTCTTTTGGGGGGGGTGTTTATATACCTTTTGGATTCGAAAGTCAAATGGCAAACTTATAGGTCAACAATGGCTTTTTGATATATTTAGGAGTAGCCAACACGCGAGTATATCGTATGATGGGTCATATACGCATATTACGGTATTAGTTTAGGTGAACGCTTAGATTCTAGCAAATCAAAACGTACACGTTTTGAAAGAGGGAGGTGCAATAGTGATTCCAAGCTTCAAGTTCCCCGTAGCAACCTTTATTTATTTATTTTTTGAATTCACACACAGCACTTTTTGAGTTGATTACAAAGTGTGGCCTTTTATTGGCATAATTATTTTCTTTTTTTCTTTTTTTTTAATTTTTCTTTTCTCTCTCCCCTTTTTTTGGTTACTGAAATATACGCAATTGTAATGATCAATGAATGCTGAAAAGGAGAAAGCAAGAATATTGAGTTTAGGATGCTTTTGATATGAAACCAAAATTTTAAAGAAAAAAAAAGGGGCAAAAATTAGAAAGATATATAGTTAGGATATTTTTAGATTAGAGATGTGTAAACTGGTGTTTGGATTAACTTAATTTTGGTTAAAAGTAAATATGTATAGTTGTGATTTATATTTGAAAAAGTTATTTGCATGTCAATTCAATGCATTTAATATAGATGCAAGTTTTTTCACTTCGTGCAAATGGAAATTTAAAGGACAAACGTGATTTGAGAGAAAAATTCAACGCCAAACTAAACGAATTTACTTTTAAGTTAAACTCATGTTTTGGTGTGCAAATTAGTTTTTGTTGTTTTTAAATACTGAACCAAACATACCCTTAATTGTTAAAGGTGTTTTTATACCCAATATATTTATTGGTCTAAAACAATTTAATTTATATTATCAAAACCCACGTTATTATTGCAATCCCATGTAACTTTGAAGAGCTTGACAATAATTGATATGAATTTTTAGCTATAAAAAGAAAATGATCAAGGCCTAATTCACAAAAGACTTTTACATTGTCAGATATATCATTTTATATTGACGATTACAAACTACCTTCATTTTCCCTTAGCTTATAGAGAAAAGAAGTTATACCCCATACGTTTGCTTCTTTTTTTTTTTTTAAACATTTGTTGTATGAAGAGAGTAAAAATAGTTCATGTAAAATATGATGATCTCATAATTATAACTGTTGATTTGAATAGCGGTATATGGTTAATTAACAAGAGAAATAATGTACTTTATTTTCTCTATTAACGCTGTATTTTTACTTCAAAGACATATATATATATATATATATATATACACGCGCGCGCGCAAGTCGTTGTTATTAGATAGTCCTTTAATGTGTTTCGTTTCACAAAATTTTAAATAATTATAACATTTCACATCAAATAATGTGAAAATTCAAATTATGAAAAATGTGATTTAAAAAAAAATTCTGGTGTTGTTATGTATAAAAAATAATAACTATATGCGTGTGTGTTGGGAGGGGCTTAGAAACAGAGAAGGGTTGAACATGGAAATATTATATTCACTTTAATTTAAGATTTAAGATTAATGTCATGTTTCATCAACAAAAAAATTTGTTTGGAATTGTTGTAAATTTTTACTTATTTTAAAATGATTATTTTTTGTTTAAATTGAGTTTCATGAGTAGTATTATGAAAAATAAGCAGTTCGTGTTTGGCAAACATTATTAAAAAAAAGTATTTTTTTTCCTATCAAATTATTTAAAAAAACATTTATTTAAGAAGATGGGTTAAAAAAATATTAAAATTCATTATAATAATTAATACTTTTGAGTGAGGGTATTTTTGTCTTAAAAGATTTTACTTTCTTCCTATTGTAAAAAAATATTTATCTCAATTAATATTAAAGAATAATTTAATTTCTTAAACCAATTTGACCCAACATTACAATATATTAAAATATATTTTTAAAATAATTATGAGTTTTTCTATAAACTAGTCAATAAAAGTTACGTAATTTATTAATTCAATCACAATAAGAATAATATTGTTATATGGGTTTGATATTGACCTTATTCAATGCCCGCGGAGAATCCTTGATTGCTTCCATATTTAGAATTTGCCCTCTCAGACATGTGACAAGCTGCATTAATATTACAACCATTAAAACGAGAAGACTCAGACGGGAGGAAAAAGATAAAGCACGGGCGTCCGTTTACACCAGTTTATAAGAGTCCGATCTTCTCTATTTCTTTTTTTAATTTTTCAATCAATTTCTCAGCTTTCAAAAATGCAACATAAGAAAAGAGCCATGGGTAAAAACAAGAAGCAGATCTGGAAAAAATTGATAGATTAAAAATGGAGAGGATACAAAGGAAGTTAATAATTAGGAAGATGACATTTCAAGTATAAAATTTTCCTTGCCAACAGATGAATGGATTCTAATTATTGATATCCTGAGCCAAGAAAAATGATTAATGATAATGTTATAGTACGCAATACGCAATCTTCATAAATAATTGTATTAAAATGTCTGTCATACCATCATAAAAATTAACATATAAGATATCAATTAAATTTTGTAGCTTCAAACGAAACTGCTTTTTACAATTATATACTAAAATCCAAGCTTAAGTCTAAAGATTGGCGGAGCCTTCACTTCGCTTAAAAGCTTATGTTTGAATCTAACTGGTATTTCTTTAACGTAGTGCGTAATACTCATAAAGTAATTACCACCGGTTATTTATTTCAAATTGTTGGTGATTTTTTATTTTTTGAATTGGAGATTGGCTAAGGAATCAATGTAATTCTGTTGTAAAATTGGATATAGAAACCAACTCTTTGATCCCTATATTCAAAGAGATAAAAGAGACAAAATACAGATCTCTCAGAAAAAGAATCTACTGAGATTCTAAACATAGGTAAGAAGAACTTATAAAATGAAAGGAGTGTTGAATTGCATTAAAATTGTATATATACAAACTTTGAAATTGATAACAGAAAATTTTAAAACAAATTTATTACAACTGCAATAAGAATTAAATTGAAGGTGATAAATAACGATTGTAAAAAATAATAAATTAATAAACCTAATAAATGATAAAAATTTAAATAAAATTGTCAAGTGAAAATTTTTTAAAGACTTTCTATGTGTTATACAACAGTTTTTATTCCCAATTTATAACATTTTCTATGTTGGCACATTTCCTACCAAGTCATTCTATCAACCATGTCAAACATGCTCATCTATTGGTTTAAAAGTGAGAATCGCGGCATTTGAGTATACTTGAAGGTTGTGATTATATTGCGTCCATATTTCTTTTATTGCTTATTTTGTTTGATACGGCATGAGTCGTTGACTAAATAAACAAATTAGACTACTTAAAATTTTGGCTAATGCTTTTGCTTTAGCTGTTTCTTTGGAATTTCCAACTAGATTATACTTGGCAAGCTTTTGCCACTAGCTCGCCATTAATTATTATCTTATTACTTTTAAACATTGGCATCAATAAGGTTTTTTATGTAATAAGAACTTTTTGAAAGGTTGTATTTCAAAAGCTAGCTTAGAAAATTATAAAGTTTAAGATTTATGTAAACTCCACAACAAAATTTTATGCTTTCAATGTAAGATTCAAATTTCATATTTTAATTTGCAATGAATGTCAACCCTAAGTATATCACAAATTGGGACAATAATGTTGACAAATATAAATTTGGTCAGATTCTATTAAGTTAAGCTGAATCAACTGACAAACTAAAAACGATTAAAACATCTTTGAAGAGCTTGCACATAAAATACCAGGTATCTTTTTCATGTATAACTTTCTATCTCTCTCTCTCTCTCTCTTTTAACTCTTATTTTATTCGAACAATAATTCTTCTCTTATTCCCATTTGCTTATCTAAAACATTTATTTTCACTTTATATTGACTTAAATATTGGAGCTTGTGAGTTTTGACAGAATCTTTAACTTTTTCACGGTGCTAGCCCTGATTTACAAGAGTTATGAAGACTTAAAATTAATTATCATATTTAATTTTACATGGTCTAAAATCGACTAGCTAAAAAATAATTTATCAAATTTTCCTTTTTGTAAATAGCAAATAGTGCCGGAAGCTAACTGTTTTTCATTTGGTATACAATTTTAAACAGAAGGGACGAAAAGAAAAAATTAAATAGGGATTGGAATAAAATGATTTTTTTTTTTAAATGCGGTATGCAATTTATATAATGAACAGTGATACTTTACAGATTAATTAATTCATAAAATGATAATCATTTTATCGAGCAATTAATATAATAGAATTTGAGGTAATTAGTTTTAATTATGATGAGAAAAATGATGATGGAAAAAGAGGAGTGATATATATGTTAATATGGACACCTTACCAGTAGGGTTTGGGTACCAAATGTAGTTAGAGGGACCTTTTCAAGAGGGAGGGAGTTAGTTGCCTCTCTCCAGCGTGGCCACCGCTTGACGTTCTTCCTCAATCTAAAATACAAACTAAACAAAATGAAACCCCTCTTATGTCTTTAACCCTCACTATTTTCCTCCTTTTCAGCCCGCCTCACCTTATACATCAAAATCCAGATCCCCACCCCCACCATGACCCAAATTACCCTTTTAGTTACTATATATTCAAGGAAAATAAAATAAAAAATAATGGTTTTAAAGCATGACTAATATTATAAGCATAAGACTTATTCAACCTTCTCGACTAAATAATAATAATAATAATAGTTGAATATGCTATGTCCAACTCTATTGAGCTGAGTTCCCCTGACAAGGTTAACCAGGTCGTCATGTCCGCGGTTTTCCATAGCAAAACCACTCTAGTTTATTTCATCATCCCGCTACATAAACGACTGTCTCGTGGTTTTTTATTTTTTATTTTTTCTGTAGGTCTAGCAATTGCCATGTGGATCCATTTTCCTTAACTGCAATGCCTCTTTTCAGTGAAAAAACAAAAATGGAGAGCACAGAAAGATTTCCGTCACCGACGAATGCCAGCGTTGCGAGAAAGCGACTAGAGCGCAAACTCTGTTCGTCCTTGCATTGTGGGCCCAAACTGACACATGGCCACGTCATCTTCCAGGCTCACAGATGTCACCGCTCCAGCATCCTTCTAAACACTTGTTACACGTGTTCACTCCAACTCTGCTATGGTAGGACCAATCAACACACACCCACGGATGCGTGAGACGTGACATCAAGCATTTTATCTGGCCATTCACCGGCACCGGCAATGTTAAAAAATATTTTACTAAATTAACGGAATGGAGTTATACGAGAATCATGGTAAAATGACTCTGTGAATCAAACTACCTTGATAGGCACGTCTTTATATATCCTCAAACATATAAATACCTAGAGCCCTCCTTTGTTTCTTCTTCTTTTCCTCCTTTATTTCTCGTCTTTGTCCTTTTTTCTCCCCAACTTTTTCAAGGTGCTGTTTATTTTTTATTTTTTTCTTTCTTATGTCATGAGAATCTCCATATGCTTTTATTATATACAAACTCTTTTTTTTTTTCCCTTGTTCTTGCGCCTCTTCCCTTTCGTTGATTGGTTTGGTCTCGTTTTATTTTTAATTCTAATTCAGGTTCGTTAATGCAGTTTCAGCTTCTTGGGAAATAGCGGTTCCCGTTCGGTTTATAATTCTCAGCTGATAACCCAGGTACGCAACGCCATTTCTGTTCTCGATCTTCTCTGCATATCGTAAAAGGATTCGAATTTCTTATGTCATTGCGCAAAATCTCAAATCTCTCGTCTAAATTGATCTTTTTTATTTTTTATTTTTGGGTGGGCGGGAGGGGAAGGGGGGGCCCAATTGTCGCGTAAATTGCTCTGTTTGAATCCATTTCGTCAATACATCCAATCTCATTTATTATGATAATGGCCCTGTCTCTTCCGTCATAGGACGTTCTTTTTTTCTCTAACGAGCTTTTCTCATTCTTTAATTTCATATCTCATCTCCACCAGAATCTTTATCGCCATAGCCTGATAAGTGCAAAAGTAGCAAGGTTGCCATTAAAAAATCACCTTTTTTTGGCTGAAGAACATGAAAAAAATTGCAGCCTTTTCGATGATTCGGCCTTTTGTTTAGGTTTGTTTCTGCTCGCTGCCGTTAATTTTTTCTTCTTTAAATTCCATTGGTTTTGGACGACATTTCACACCCTACACATCTATATATTATGTTTTATCTCTCTTAAAAATTACACAGATTTAATCGCACAATAAAATAAAAATCACAGATTTGTTTATTGTGGGGGCCGTTTATATTGAACAATGATCTGACAACCTGTTTTGTCTATTTTTGTTCATTTTTATAGGTAAAATTTCTCCCTTGACTCTTCCTACTATGGCCTTATTCAATTAAGAAAATAATGTCGAGGTTTTCATTTGTGTATTCTTCTCTTTTTCTTGGGTATGGAAGATGCTGAATTTTTGGAAACAGGCTTGGTTTGCCGAGGGAGGAAGGCACATGAAAATTGAATAGGGGCTCCACACCTTCTTTAGGCTACAATTTTTTCACACCTTCTTTTTCATAACCACCTGAACTCTCTGGTAAAATTGACCTTAACGTTGGAGAGATGGCTGTCAAACTAAGTAGTATCTTTTGACAAGCAAAATTCGATGGCGACCCTTATACGAGTTTCCTTTTTAGAATTATTTTTCTGCGCCTAATTTTGTGATCTTTGGTTTTTGTGGTGCGGGATTTGTTAGGGTTTAATTATGCTCATGTTGTTAGTTGTAGTGTCATGTCAACGAAGAAAATTACTTTTTAATGTTTCGTATTAATTTATACATACTCGAATGTGAAGGTCGTGCGTTGGATTTACAATTGACAGGCTGACAGCCCCTTCTTTCTTCATTTTAATCTCAGGTAGGTCCATCGCCAGAAATTCAACTATATACATAACTAACTGCACGTATACATAAAATACACAGTGAATCTCATACCTCTGAATTTTCAACTCAAAATACTCCTTTTATTTTTTCTTTCATTTCTTTATGAAATGCAAATAATAAATAACATATAATATATTCTTTATTTTATGTTGCACAATGATGAGTAAATAAATTATACGATCATGGTGTAATTTATAGATAACCACTAGAGCTAGTGACGTTGACATAAATGTATAGTGAAATCGAAAAAAGGTATGATCATCTGGGTTACAGAAAATCAGATCCATATGAATATATCAACTTTTCACGGTCAAAATATCTGTACGATCTAGAGTTTAAGCTGCTGTAAACATTTTGTGTCCCTACATGTCTTTGTCATTTTGCATGTTTTAAACCAGTTTGTTCATTTATCAAATATTTTACCTTGGCCATGTTCTTATCTTCACTCTTCCTTTAAGAAAGGAGAAACAGGAGGAAAATTAAAAAGAAAGAATCCTACCGTAATTTTTTTTTTAATCGTGATTCATTATCTAGTTAAAGTACTAGAAGGCTAGAAATCCTTTTTATTTTTTTAACACAAACTCCACGTTCCGAGTTATGCCGTCTTCACCCTTTGGCTAAGATCAAGTATAACGGACAACGACATATTCTATCTGACCCTATTAGCCTAATGGTACCTGAATTTTGACCAACATGCAGTACTGGAATAAAAAGCCATCTTAAATATTTTTAATGCATTGCCAGACTGGATTGTCACAGTAGAATTGGATATTCAGGTTACTGATTAAATTACTGTTTAATTACGTAAATAGTCATTCCTTGTAACATGATCCGTGCAATCATACATAACTCACAATGCCATTGTTTGCTGATATTCCGTACCTTACTCATATTTATGCGGCAACTTCTGGTTGTTAAACATTCATCTTAATCTTGTAGTCCCATATCATTTGCACTCCTGCAAGACTATTAGGTGCGGATATTCATAAAATGTTTTTACATGGATGTGAAATCTACCTTGTTTTACCGAGATTCTTTTCAATTTTTGTGAGTTGCAGAAGCTGTTCATCACTCTATCTACCCTGAAGACCCAGTCCAATAATATCACATCCTATCACAAATGCAATATGTGAGAAGGTATTTTAATTAACTTTTTTTTGCTTCATCCGCTTAACCTTTCTCCTTTACATTTTCATTTTTACGGACAAATTAAAACTGATTCAGTTTCCCAATATCTTGTCGTTTCAAAGCTTTAAGGAAACTTGTTCTTGATGGACTGCTCACCCAGCATCAGTGACAAGAAAACATTGAAGCGGTGGTTTTTCATAGACAAAAGAGTTGGGTAAACCAATCGAGCATAAACTGCATAGGAAAAAGAAACAGTATCTTTTCGTGATTAACTGACTCCTGATTATATCATAGACGACCAATTCTTGCCTTTCTTGATTGATACCCCCAATGGACTTGAAGTCGTCTCATGTGTCTCCTGTTCTGACGGACCCCGTTCCCGTGAACAAGTCAAGACTAGGAATTCATTCCAGCGTATTAAGTTACTCCCAGCAGGATCCACCCCCCACTCCCGGTAAGTATACAAGAACCGGTTCGAGAAAAAGCGCTGGCAGTCTTGATGATGTTCGCTCCAATGGATGGCTGGACGCCATGAAGGCCTCCTCACCCCCCAGGAAGAAGCTAGTTAAGGGTTCCAATAACACTCAGGTCGCTTCTTTTGACTCTGAAATTGAGGACTATCACTCCTGGATGGTATTCTTTCTTTCTTCCTTTTAATGTTTCACTACCCTGCCAAATCCCTAGGGGTTGTTGATTTCAATATCTAATTCATCTGTTCATACCAGCTTGATTATCCATCCGCACTGGACTCTTTTGACAACCTTGTTGACCGTGCAAAGAATAAGAAGATTGCAATGTTTCTAGATTATGATGGAACTCTTTCCCCAATAGTAGACGATCCAGATTCTGCCTTTATGTCTGAAGCTGTAAGTATTGCGTACCTACTTGTCATGTGATGTAGTAAGTAAACACTATTGGTTAAATTTTCTTCAGTTCTGATTTCTTTTCTCTTTCTTTTCCTTTTTGTTTTTGTTTTTGTTTTTTTGTTTTTTGTTTTTTGTTTTTTGTTTTTGCTCGAAATCAAATATGGCTCAGATGCGGGCAACCGTGGGAAGTGTGGCAAAATATTTTCCCACGGCAATCATTAGTGGAAGAAGCCGTGATAAGGTAAGAAGGACAATGACTATTTTAGAAGTTACAAATGAAAAAGAAAATAAAATTTTGTTTACAATTTGATCTGTTTTGTAACTAAGCCATTAAAGTGGGATGTAATGCATTTTCAGGTTTTTGATTTAGTAAAACTAACGGAACTCTACTACGCTGGTAGTCATGGGATGGACATCATTGGCCCTGTCAGTGAGACTCTGTCCAATATCCATCCAAATTGTGTTAAAGCTACTGACCATGAGGTAATGATGAAACACTTAGGTATTCTCTGAGCCATTTCTGAAGTCTACCTAAACGCCCAAGAATTCACAACTTCACTGTTTTGTTTTTATATGAATGTGACAGGGAAAGGAAATAACTCTGTTTCAACCTGCAAAAGAATTCCTGCCTATGATTGACGAGGTTTGAAATCCTCTTAATACAGTCGGGCCGCAAATTTTTTTCACTTTTCCAAACCAATTAACGTATGTTGTGTTGACGCATGCAGGTTTTTAGAACCCTCGTCGAGATAACTAGAGATATCAAAGGCGCAAAGGTTGAAAATCACAAGTTTTGCGTTTCTGTACATTACCGTAATGTAGATGAGAATGTAAGGATTCGTTAGCCCTTGCTGTGTGTGTACATAATGTGGTTGGCATTTGATGTTTTCTAACTCTGTTGACTGCCATACAGAATTGGATAACCATTGGACAACTTGTCCATGACATGTTAAAAAACTACCCACGTTTACGTTCCACTCACGGACGCAAGGTATTGTCAATGTCTTCAACTCTCGATGTCTGTACCTTTTTCTTCTTCTTAATGTATTTTCATTTTATTAACTTAGAAATGGTTTTTCTGTTTTGTCGTGGAGTGACAGGTTTTCGAGGTCCGTCCGGTGATTGATTGGAACAAAGGAAAAGCAGTTGAATTTTTACTTGAGTCTCTAGGTAAGAATCTTTCTGTCTCTGTCTTATTATATGACATATAATATTGTCACACAAAAGAAACGTGGTTTATGATACGGAAATTAATAAATGCAAAAACTGGTGTAGGGTTGACTGATAGGGATGACATGCTTCCCATCTACATTGGAGATGATAAGACTGACGAAGATGCATTTAAGGTATTTGTTTAATTTGAGATAAAGATGATGGCCTTGTGCTGTGTTTGGACTTTAGATTTGACGATTAATTGGGTGAATGATGGTTTAGGTGCTGCGGGAGAGCAATCGAGGTTATGGCATTCTGGTTTCGTCCGTAAGGAAAGAAAGCAATGCCTTGTACTCTCTTAGGGACACAGCTGAGGTCATGAAATTTCTGCAGCTCCTGGTGAATTGGAGGAGGCAGCAAGACGAGGAGAAGAAGCAAACGCCATCTCCAGGCATTTGGTTTTGAACTCTGGATACCTGGGATCAGGATTTTGCTTATACCCCCCCACCTTCAATATGACTTCAATTGACCATTTCCTTCTGTTATACTCTTAATTATTTGCCAAGGCTACTTCCCGTAAGTTACAGGGTTTATTAATATGGAAACTATGTGGATATTTCTTTTATATTTATTCTAAATTTCAACTGCAATTTATATTACCTTTTTCCTTTGGTTCCCAACGATCTGATAGAGCGTGAGCATTTTGGCTTGGCTCCATTGCATACTACTTAATCATACGTACAATGCAACCCACGAGACTATCTACATGCGTTTTGTTTTGCCAAACCAAAAACAGACTGGGAATTTACCTTTAGACCTGTTCATGGACGTTTCGCCAAACCCACGAGAGTGACCGGGACCCACACCTTCGGCATCTTTTTCTTTCCTAACAGATCTTATTTTATTCTTTTTCTCCTCTACTCACGAAAGAGTGCTGCAGTTATGTGTTATGGTGCAATTCTTCTGTTATATCACTTTTTTTAAATCACACAATTAAAAAAGAATTACGCACAACTCCTTTTCAATGTAAGCTGTCAACATGGCACACAGTAAGAGTTGAATTCGAAGCCAAGTTGGTGGTGCTCAACGCTGCTGATAAACAGTAATTCAAGTGATTCTCATACAGGAACAATAATTGGGTCCACTTCCACAGTGGAAGTTCTCCTCCACTCTGACAAACAACAAGTGGATAAATTTATTAAATGTCCACTCCATTTTTTCTTTATTTAAAAAAAAAAAAGGGGTTCAAGTTAAATATTCTGCATCAATGGGAAAGTAAGAAAAAAGATGGGGTAAACATCGAACTATTGAAATTATATTCACCTTAATACTTCAATTTTAAAAATAGAGCCTAGTGTCCTATGAATAGGGATGATATCCCGTTTATTTATTGCTTACTTTATCATCTTCCCATGTTTTTGCATTTTTATTTTGTTTCTCATACTCGAGTCCATGAAAATTGATTTGCCCCATACTCGTCTCACTTTGAAAATGCAACACCAGAGCAAACAATCATAACAATAGAATGGATGGTTCCATTTTTGGGTGAATAACAACATAATATTACGTTAAAATTTACTTGAACTTGAATAACTAGCCAAATGAAAATACTTGAAGGCTTTTAATTTTTTTTTAAAAAAAAGACGGGTATATATATTTATTTATTTAATGGGACAAAGTTTGAAGTGAGAAATGGAACGAAACATGTACGTCCTAATCTCATTCCAATTTAAACAAGTTGGGATAAAATTGCCATCTCTACTTTGGAAACTCAATGACAAAACATGAATATTTTAAGATACTAGTTAGCAACTGAAACAAAATTCCAATACACGAATGCTACCATAGAAAAGTTTCTTTTATATGTTGATTTCGTCAAGTAGGAGGGATACTAAAATGGGTCCCTTGTCAGAGGTCGCGGGCCTTGACTCTTAAAAGAGTGATGGACAAGATCTCAATTCTCTCATTTGACATTGTTGTTAATGGTGACGGTGAATGTGCTTTCAAAATGATGATTTGGAATTGACATTGTTATCAATTAACAAAAACTTAATATATATATATATTGCAATAATGGGGCGAAACCTGGGCTCACCCCATGAGCTGGAGCCTAGGCTTGGATCATGTTGATGGACTAAAACTAAGATGGGCATGGGCTTAGGTCTAAGTCCATATAAAATGTCTAACATGTGTAGGGCCAAAGTTCGGCCTGGTTTAAGTCTATTTAACTGCTAATGAATTGAGGCACCCTAAAAATAAAACGTTGGGGAGGTTAATTGGATGTGTTTGCAATATTATCTTTTGTTTATTCTTAAAATTTATTAACGTAAAAGAATATTGTTGTGAGGATTGACATACGTTATCTCTTTTTATAGGCTAATCACTTTGGGTGAGTAATCTTTTCAAATTCTGTTTGAGGATTGCATAATTTATCCCGTCTCTTTTCTTGTTTCATTTTTTATTTATAATTATATAAATAGGTGTATGAATGCAATTTAAGTAGAGTATACAAATAAGTGAATTAATTAATTAAGTTATATATATATTCTTGGTTGGGTTGACACGAATGATTGCGGTTAAAAAAAATGTAAGTTCTGCAAACTTTTTCTAAATTATATTTAGTAGAATATAAAAAATTTTAAGAGAATGAAAATAAGAATATAAATGATGATGGAATGAAATTCTGTAACTTAAAATCATATTTGACATGATATAAAAATAAATGAAAATACTTTTTCATTTTAATGTCTGGTAGAGTATAAATAATATGTGGATGGATATGAAAAAAAGAACAAATAAATAAAATTCATTTGAAATAAAAAAATAAGTAAAAATTAATTTTGTTAATAAATTTAAAACAAAAAAATTACAGTTGAAGATTTCAATTTAAAAATATTTATAATTTTATACCAAAAAATCTTAAATATTAAAATTATTTTGAATGATCTAAAAATCAAAATTTTTAATTGCATAATAAAATTATAATGTAAGGCTTCAAGTTAAAGTTTTTATTTTTAAATTTTTAAAATAATTTCAAATTTTAATATCATTCAGTATAAAATATTCTATTATTTTCAAAAAAATATTTTTTTCTCTTTTTACTTTCAACAATAACTTTCTTTATCAATTTAAATAAAATAAACGCATTCCCCTTCCAATGTATTAAATATATTTTTGATCTCCCCCCCCCCCTCTTTTCACTGTAGTTGGGAATTGATGGTATGTAGTTGAACGCACACAGATCCCCTGTTGTATTTAGGGATCTGTCCTGTAACATTCTAGCAAATTTTACTTTTTTTACTTTTTAGATTTAGAAATAAATATGAAAAGTAAAAAATTATATTTTAAAAAATTTAATAATATAGTATAATTAAAAGTTTAAAATATACTTTTTTATAGTTAAAATTTTTACTTTTAAAATTATAATTTTTTATTGTTTATATTTATCTCTAAATTAAAAAAAAAAAATGTTACAGACGGGATCCCCTGGTGGGGGGATCCGTGCGCGGAGTTGACGGCGGATGGTCAGGGGGCGGGGACAATAGGTGATCGATCAGTTATTGTGATTAGACTCAAATGTTGACGTCAGAGCCACAGGCTTGCTGGACAGATGGACGCTTTTAGTGAGGCTTATTCTGCCCAATTCGATCTTCTCCTATTGGCTGGGAGCTCAAAGTTCCCTTGCTAAAAAAGGAAGAAAAAAAATAAAAAATAAGTGAAAAGATGAGTTTTATATGCATCCTATTTCATCTGTGGCACTCTTCTTTTATCTTTCTTTAACAGAATATAATATAAAGTAGGAAATAATCCAAATTATTCTACAACATAAGGATTAAAAAATTTTCTTTAAAAAAGTTATAATTAAAGATATAAAATTAAAATTATTTATATTAAAAACTTTTAAATTTTAAAATTTTTTTAAGGATATTAAAACAAAAAAAATTTTAACTTAAGGACTTAAATTGTAATTTTTATTTTGCCAAGTTTGATCATCTCCTTCTTACTAGGTGGGAGTAGAATGTTATTTTATTAAAAAGAGATTAAAAAAACAAAATGAATGAAAAATGAAAAAATAGGTCTTATCTATATATCCTAATTCATTTCTGTTATTCTTTTCTTTTTTGGGTCCTTCTTTAATAGAATAAAAAAGGATCCAAGTTATTCTAAACTTTCTTAAACAAAATTATAATTCAATAATCCAACTTAAAAATTATCTATATTGAAAAATCTTAAATTTTAAAATTATTTTAAAGAATTCTATAATCAAAATTTTAAATTGTATAAACAAATTACAATTCAAAATTGTAAGTTAAATTTTTTTGTTTTAGTGTTCTTAAAAATAATCTTAAAATTCAAATTTTTTTAATATAAATAATTTTAATTTAATATCTTAAATTATATATTTTTTTTTCCAAATTTCTTGCTCGTGAGATTCCCGTGGGGACAGTTTTGACAGGAAGGACTTCCTCCTCGTAGAAATCTATAGCAACAGGCATGGGGACCATGCTTCCGAGTTCGTGGGACCCCCATAGTGACATTGCCAATATGTGCTTAATTTATCCAATTAATTTAATATCAATATTTATATATTTATGATTTATACTAATAAAATTTAATATACGTTTCTTTTTTAATGATGCTTCAATTTTTAATATTATATTATGTTGAATTTTTTTAAATTTTACTTGATTTCTTATATTATATATATATATATATATATATTTTAACATGTTAGATTCGCAAGTCCCTGCGTCTCCATGAAAAACGAGATTGGGGAAAGTTTATCTCACAACAAAAAATAGGGATAGAAATGGAGAGACAGGAGAATAGCAGGAACAAGAAAAGAAAAGTAAATAAGAAATAAAAAAAATGCCGCCTATTGACTATCTAATTGATTGTCATTGGCCATAAAATTTGATTGTTTCTTGCGTACTCCTCATTTGAATTCCTTACGCAACTGCTTTCAACATTCTTTTTTTCCAAAAATTCAAGTTAGTCTTTAAGAAATTTCTATTTTATTTTCATCCCCCACAGTTTAAAATTCATCAAAACTTGTTCATCCATTAGTGGACTACTAATTATATTAATGCAAAAACTGTTAATATAAAAACTGAAGAAAACATTTATTATACATTTATAAAAAATTTATATTAATCTTAACAATTATTTGTGATTTATTATTTAAGTATAATTATTCCTTCTATTCATGACTCTCTATTTAATTAGAGGTATTTAAAGAAAAAGTCATTTAATAATAAAAATAATTTAAAAAAATAATTTATATTTTAAACTAAGATAATCATTTAATAAGTAATTTATATTAAAAATTAAAAAAAGTATTATTTACATATAATTATTCCTTCTATTCATCTTTCTCTCTCTCTTTCTCTCTCTCTCTCTTTGTATATACATACTCCTTCAGAAGTGAGCAATTTTCACATTTTCGCTAGTATTCAATATTCAAATGTATAGAAGAGCCAAAAGTAAATTGAAGATTAAAATTGTTGAAGTGCATTTGATCTAAGAATAATTTATTTGCAAATTCTCAATCAATTGGAAATTGGGTCAAAAGAAGTCTCTTTTATTTTTTAATTAATAAGAATATATGTAATCAAATATGTTTTTATTGGGAGAAAATTATAAAGAAAGATACAGAGTTTAAAAAATTTATTTTTAAGAATCTATTATCATTAGTTTAATTATTTTTTAGTTAAAATTAATAATAATTAACTCTAAAAGAATAATAATAAATCTTTAAAAAAATATTTTAACTTTAAGTTATTAAATATAATTCTCCCGCACTAAATTGGTGTATAATAATGATAGCAAGTTCTTTCTCGGGGTTCGAGTGCGCTTGTTCATTGTATCTCATCCAACGCACATCTCATGGCATGCAGGGCAAGCCTGTTATCCTGTTATCCTGACAACTTTTGTCAACTTGCTAGTTTATGCATGGAAAACTGAAAGAAAACATCTATCTTCACAATTTTTATTATTTTATTTTTAAATTAATTTAATTATATTTGATTTTTTATTTTAAAAATTGGGCTCAACTATCTTATATATTTTAATATATATTATAAAAATTATTTAATTTTTTTTATAAAAAATTTAATTTTTTACATAATGTGAAATTATAATCTTATTTTTAATCAATAATAAAAATATTTAAATTGATGCTAAGATCAAACATATGAGTATGATTTTATTTTTAATATAATTATAAATATTTTTAAGTAATTTTTTTAAATAAAATATATATCGTATAAAAAAAATTAACTTTATTAATAAAAAATACATTAGTATGTGTTTAAATGGATGATAAGAAAATGAATGACAAGGAATGAAATGGTTAATATGAGTTAAAATTGTTTTACACTTTTTTTTAAAGATCAAATGAAATGAAATGATATAAGAAAGGGATTTCAAGATCTCTTTTTGCCATCCAAAATTCATATTTTTTGTCCCACTAGATTAGAGGGTTTGAAATAGATAAATGATCCAATTATAATTATATTCTCTCTAATTAAAAATTAAATATATAAAATAACGTTATAATTATGATAGTAATATAAAAAATAATGTATAAATTATTCTATTCTATTCATGATTCTTCTCTTTTTTAATTAAACTCTCAAATAATAGAATGACACATAATGTATAATTTTACTCCATGTCATTCCATTTTGCTTTATTCTCTTATAAACTTTTAAATATAGATAGGAGAGTTGGATGTAATATTTTTTTTAATATGAAGTTAATTTAATTAAATTGAAAAAAATTAATATAATTTACCTTTTCTTTTGGCAAAGAACGTGGGACGTTTGCTAGATGTCAGCAAATTAGTGGTCCCTGTGAAGGGATGTGACATTCAATCATTTGTAAAGTAATGATTAACCAAACTATTTGCCCTTACACGTGGCTTGTTTAGCCACTAAGTCTTTTTTAGAGGCTCATGATACTTGGCGTGAATCTATTAACGTCTCTCTTGAATTAATTGAGAGTTTAGAAATTTTGATGCAAGTTAATAGAGTTTTACAATGTTTGGTTTTTAAAGTCTTAGCACCTTACGTCTTTTATATATATCTCTAATATTGTGACATTTTTAAAAAAATTAATTAGTCAAATTCTCAACAAACTTGAAGAGGGAATGATGACACTTTAGTTTGATCCTGTGACCCCATCCATCAAACTATAGCTGATCGTGAAACACCAACCCAAGGATTATGGTAAGTCCAAGATTTGTGGTGAATATTAGGCTGCAGCTACTTGATGAATGGGACATGACGATGGATTCAGCATCCTGGTCTGGAGTATGTTGCAATTATTGGGTGGCTATTTAATTACGCCAGTTAGAAGCAGTTGACACGTGGAAACTTAGATGCAGGAAATTAAACTCAGGTTCTTACCATAATAATAAGAAAGTTTAGGGACGTAATTAAATATTTTTCTCATTTGTTATAGTATATATCCACCTAAATATATAGAGTCTGTAGAATAATATCTCACGTACCAATGTTAAAACGAAGTGGCATACAAATGTAGCTTTATAATGTTGTTAAGTTGGATTTAGTTGGGAAAGAGTAGAAGAATTGAAGAAATAAGATTGAATTACATTGACACGTAGGATACGGAGGTTGTTAAATACGTGGTTGACGCATGGAGGTCGGAACTGGGGAGTAGATAATAAATCTGCGATCACAATTCTTAAATCGCGAAAAGGCCCACATGACAAACTATATGGATGGGTTTGTGAGTGTATGTATCTATATTGGATATCGTGCTTATGTGGAAGTCCCCTCAATCAAGTTTTATATATGTATTGGTTGATGACCGAAATTCCATGAATACAGAAACATAAGACACGTCGAGTTATATATATACTTAAAATATTTGGTGTGATTAGCTGCTGTGGGGGACGAGGATCGATGGACGATTCAATGGATCGCATAATAATTGATGAGGTAAAATACATATATATTTACAATCCTTGACAATTAATATGGTATATATGACATTGGTGGAGGCAGAGGCACGTGGAATCTGCAACATCGACCCGACCCAGCATGTGGCAATATGCACAGTAGGGGGGGGGGGGGACAGATGTAACCTCACTTTACGTTAGTCAAGGCCCTAAAACATGCACAACAACAAAATGAATACGTTAATTTAATTGATGATCGTTTGGGTTGGTTCTCTCTCTACATTCTCAATAATGAAACATCATTATTGTGGAAGAGAGGAGCCAAAACAACATGAGCCTCAAAACTGGCAACTAGGGATTGGAGAATAGAAGCGTGTTAATATTTATGTGCCTACCCATCATTTACAAGTGGCCAAAAACACGGACAAATAATATTTGGTAAAAACAAAAGCCACGCCTATCTGTCTTGGCAATTCCATTATTTCCACTTTTTTATTTATTTTGAATGGGACAGGGCCTCCTCATCACATCTGACTCACCATACTCTCTCCTCTGTGCATTTCAATCATATGCTCCAACTCTCTCTTCCCCATCAAGTTTTATTGACATTGTCCACAACACAGTTATCCAAACCACATATATTATTTCTTTTATTATTTTAAGAGCAAATATTTATATCTAGTTCTTTATATTTTATTATTAAATTCTCTAATTAAAATATCATAAGAATATAATTCCTTAATTAAATTGTTCACTTGATCTTAATACCTCGCCTCAAAATGGGATGGAATACTTCAATGCTTTTTCCCAGGGAAATTTCTGACATGTACTAATTAAGTATAATTTACACATTTTATTGTTAACTAAACTCTAAACCTCAGCTCTACGTAGAAGCCTCAATCATGGAGTTCTGGAGTATTCTTTTTGCCGTCGTGGCGTCATTGTCTTCCAATCGAGGAATGCCAAATCAAGCATGAGTTCCCAATGGCTAGAATTGTTCGTTGAACCGTTTCTATGCGCTTTTTGGCGTCAGCAGTTTAGTTTGTGGACAATATATGCTCAAATTTATATATAGGACTTATTATTTCTCTGCTTTTAAAATCTATTGGTACACGTTACCCTAGTCAGCCCTGCATCCTTGGATTCTTCTCATTAGATCCAAAAGTTTACTTGCTTTTGCTTACGCTTCATATTGCTAACTTCCACGAGGCTGCGGATTCAAATTAATTGAATCTAAATGACAATGATAACAAGCCACTGGGACCGTGGGTCTTTAGCTTTTCCAAATAATTTTAAAGGTTACGTTTGGTTGAGTGTAAAATAAAAATATTTACTTTATATAATTTATATAATGTCTATTATAATCTTATATTATTATTTTATTTATCATATTATTTTTTAAAAAAATAAAAATATAATAATTATTTTTTATTTCACTTATCTTTATTTATTTATATTTTATATTTTTTTTATTATTATATTCTCAAAACATACGAAAAGTATAATCTTTTTGTTCAGTCATGTAAAAGGGAAAAGTTAAATTAGAACAGTAATTTAAACAATATTACGAGATCACTTGAGACAAGGATTTTGATAAGAGTGATGAGGGTATAAATTTGAGAATATTATATATTTTAATTATGATGCAATAATTATTGAATATAAAATAATTTTTTTCAAAATAATTTTTATTAATTACACAAAACTTAAATTAACATTATTAAAAGCTGTCAATCATTAAAATAGTTAATATTTTAAGCAGTTAAATAAAAAAATTATTTTATGTTTAATAATATTTAGTAACTTTTGGATCATCACTCTTTTGACAATGCGGACTCTTGAATATTGAATTTGCACTATGGTGAAGTTATTATTGTATATTTGAATTTAATCGATTCCGATCTTTTCGCTTGCAATATCTTGTCATTGTATATATCAATACTATTTTTTATATTATTCCTTATTTATCATATGAGTTGCAAACTAATAATTATAATTTTTTTTTTGGCCAATGAACTAATTATTATGATTAAGATTCAAAGTCCATTTAGGAATATTAGCCAAAAAAAAAAAGTCCCTTTAGGAATACTGCACTAAGTTTTCAATACAAACGGACTAAAGTTTGAAACGAATTTCAAGATTAAATGGTTAGTTTTAAATTTGAAAAATATAATTGTTTGATTTAAATAAGGTTGACACTCATTAAGTTGTTAGGTTTAAACTTTAAAACATGATTCGAAATCCATTAGTTGTGCAAGGTAAATAGATATGACAGATTATCATTACGTTGTTAGGTGATTAATATATAATTCAAATTATTGGATAACATTCAGGCGTTCCTAACCAGTGGTCATTGTATAAATAAATAAACAGAAGTTTAAGGGTTAGAACTGTGAAAAAAAAAAAAAGAAAAAGAAAGGAAGTTATCTAATTCTTTTTTGAAAAAAACTTATCATGATCTGGTTCTTAAACTTTTTACTTATCAAAAGAATAAATAAGTAAAAAGGAAGTTGAATTTATCTTTGATGTCACACAACCCTTTTAACGGGGAGTCGTTAACTTTTCTAGATAGGTATTTCACATAAAGATGAATTTCCAAGGGTGTGAGAAAAGTTTCTCTCTAACCAAATAAGATCGAGTGCATGTGGCTTGCAGGAAGAAGGAGGAAATTTCAATTTTAGTCGTATAGAACCAATGAAGGTTTGTACTCTAATATATTCTTTTTGTTTTGAAATAATTGATGTTTAAAATAATTGCACAAAAATTAAAGAAGTTACAAGCACTTATATGCATAGTCTAATTGTGTTGTTTTCTTGCCTGTTTGATTGGGTCCTTAATTATAGCCATTCAAGGTGACTCCATGTTCTCATGAATTATTTGATGCATTATTGGACAAATATTAACATCGGAAATTGCTATTACTGAGTATAATTTTGTTATTCATATATTGCGGCTCGATTAATAAAAAATAATTACAAACTTACGTCGTTTTCTTTACCAACATAAATACGATACAACTTAGCCAAAAACCTGAAAGGAAAAGGAGGATAAAAAAATATGTGGTCCAGCTAAATTTAAGCTCCAATTTGAATGCCTACCAAGAAAATTAGAAACCGAAATTGATTTCGTAGAAAATAATTTTCACCAACAAATACAAAACATTTACAGAAAGTTGACCTTAATTACTATACTTTTAAATGAAATACTAAACAATGGAGAGTCAGAAATCATTGGCATTAGAGAATGTAGGGCCAGCAACCACAATTATTGATAAAAATAACATGCGCTGCCTCCAATTCCCGATGGTGAGGAATAATGCAAGGTTCTTGTGAACTTCGGACCCCCCTCCCCCCTTATATGCACATGTAGGTATATATATGCCAAGGTGGCCTTTGCATCTCATAGTTGTCTCATTCAGTTTACAGTTTGTATATTCTCTGTCCTTTGCCAATTTCTTTTCCTTCTTCTTCTTGCTGGGTCCGGGACCTGGGAATTCCCAGCGGCTTACACAAGCCTCTCAAGTTTCAGGAAGCCCCCCTCTGGATTTCTAAAGAGTAAAAAGAGGGTTTCCTGAGTCCCAATACACGAACCACTCTCTCTCTGTTTCTAATTAATCTCCCTGTGGTTGTTAATTCCAGCCTCAATCCTCTTGCAACAAAATGGGACAATCCAAAGACCCTCCAAGCCTCCCCTGTTCCTACACTGCTCTTCCCGAGGGACCCCATTCCCCCGAAGCTCCATCTCCCAGACCCTTGAAGCAGATCTTGGTGGTGTTTTGTGGGTTCTTACTGCTTGTCTCCCTTGTGGCCTTTCATGGCTACCAGGCATCCAATGCCCATTTCCACCCCTCCACATTGTCGACATCGGAACAACAATCCTCTACAAAGCCAGTGCCTTCCACCAAATGGAAGCCCGTTTCGCGTGGTGTATCGGCAGGGGTCTCCGAGAAAACTAACAGGTTATTTGGCGCCACCACTGGGGAATCTTTTCCTTGGAACAATAGTATGCTCTCATGGCAGAGAACAGCTTTCCATTTCCAGCCTGAGAAGAATTGGATGAACGGTAATTCATTAATTCTTTTTCTTCTTTCTTTAATCTGTTCTGGCATTACAATAAACTAAAGAAAGACGATTAAGCTTAGATCTAGGAATTCAACTTGTTTTATTCTTCGCCGAGAATCATGGAGTCCAACTAAGCTTGTTCTAGGAAATTTATGTTCATGCATTGATTTTCTAGTCACAGTAGGTTGTATATAGGATTATCGGCGGTATGGAAGTTGTAGGTGGGTATTATCATTCTCTAAATGGAACAGTGATGGAAGGATCTCATAAAAGAGGAAGGAAGATGGAAAACAATGAAACGTAATAAATGCAATTTATCAACCATATATTCGAGTTACCCAATCTTCATGTTTAGCCTCCGATGGTAGGAATGGTCCAAGGTTGGATTTGTTTTGATTCATGTTTCTTTGTTTAAAGTGATTTAATTTTTTTAACACTATGTGTAATAATAAAAACTTTCTTTTGACTTTACTTAAATGCCTACCATCAACAAGAATCTCTAATAACTTATAAATTATTTTATTCTTTAATCATTTATTATTTATACAATTAATTATTTATTTATAAATATTAAATTAAATTTTATGTAAAAAGCTGAATAATCAAATTTGATTTATTATTTATTGTTTAATTTTTATTATACCAAACAAAATTTCTCATTAAATATATATAATAATTTGGTTTAATTTAATTAAAATTGAATCAAATTAAAATTTTAAATAATCTAATTTGTCCATACATATAAAAAATTGATTTGAATATATTATTTTATTTTATTTTGATTGGTTGGATTTGATTTTATTCAATCTTTTCTTGTTTTGCAATAGTCTGAAGAGTCAAATCAATTGTCTTGTCGAGACAACCTCTTTTTATAATTATTCAAGAAAGGTTGATTTGACTTTTCATGAGTCCTAACTTTTCTCCTTTCTCTTTTTATATGGGTGACTATTCGTTGCTGCGACGGGGGAATCGGTCTTGCTTGGCTGCAGATCCCAACGGTAAGACACTTTCTACTTTTTCCGATTGTATTCAACCTTTTAAACTTTGAATTTGGATTCTTTATGAATCTGAATTTTAATGAGTTATTTAAATTAAATTTATGGATTAAATTTTATAACTTTTTATTTTTATATAAAATTTTTATTTTTTATAATTAATAATTATAAAATTATTTTTATTTTATATTTTTAAAATAAGATATATATAAAATTTAAATCATTTAAATCAAATTTAGATAGTACAAGTAAAATGCTTAGGCTATTAACATTCCACCTATGTGCACAGGACCTGTGCGGTTAAAGCTTACATCCCAATTTTGGTTAATTACTATTCACCTCATAATATGCAAATAACCGGAGTAGGACATAGTCATAGACCGGACAGGGCCTACGACAGAGCTTAATTAACACAATAGTCAAATCTCGATAGAGCTTTGTTTTGGGGTAATAATATTTCACAAAACCCCCCTAAGCCAATGAAGTTACAGATATCTGTTGTAGGAGGAAATTTACCATAAAAAATAGTTCAAGAATAAAGATAGATCAACTGCCCAATTTCAATTGTCTGTCAAATTGCCACTACTGTGAGAAAGACAGACATGAGTTATTGAAATGTATGTTTGGTGCAATTGATTTCAGGTCCTATGTACTACAAGGGATGGTACCACTTCTTCTACCAGTACAATCCTTATGGTGCAGTTTGGGGTAACGTTATTGTTTGGGGACACGCAGTGTCAAGGGACCTCATCCACTGGCTTCACCTCCCATTGGCAATGGTTAACGATCAGTGGTATGACACAATGGGTGTATGGACTGGTTCTGCCACCATCTTACCCGATGGTCAAGTCATCATGTTATACACTGGTTCCACCAATGGGTCGGTCCAGGTTCAGAACCTGGCCTATCCCGCTGACCCATCCGACCCACTCCTCATCAATTGGGTCAAGCACCCTGGCAACCCGGTTCTGTTCCCCCCACCCGGCATTGGTCCCAAAGACTTCCGTGACCCAACCACCGCTTGGCTCACATCGGAAGGCAAGTGGCGCATCAGCATTGGGTCTAAGGTTAATAAGACTGGCATCTCTTTGGTTTATGACACCAAGGACTTCAAGACTTTTGAGCCAATAGAGGGAGTGATGAATGCTGTGCCAGGCACCGGCATGTGGGAATGTGTGGACTTCTACCCTGTGTGTTTGAAATCCGATAATGGGTTGAATTCCTCCGTGAATGGGGTAGATGTGAAGCACGTGGTTAAGGTTAGCCTGGACAATGATAGGCATGATTACTACGCAATTGGGACTTATGATGAGAAGAAGGTTAAGTTCGTAGCAGATGATGCCAAGAATGACGTTGGTATTGGACTGAGGTATGACTATGGCATCTTCTATGCGTCCAAGACCTTTTATGATCAGAGCACCGAAAGGCGAGTCTTGTGGGGTTGGATTGGAGAGTCTGACAGCGAAGTTGCTGATGTCGCCAAAGGATGGGCTTCTGTTCAGGTATTTATATCAAATTAAAGGTTTTTTTGGGGCAAATATGCCTTTAAGAAAAGAAAAGAAACATCGTTATGTATTGAACTTACTTATATTTTCCCTTGTTGTGGATTGGTGTTTTACAGAGTGTACCAAGAACAGTGGTGCTTGATAGGAAGACAGGCAGCAACTTACTTCAATGGCCTGTTGAGGAGGTGGACAAACTAAGATTGACGCTTGACGAATTTAAAAATGTGAAGGCCGAGCCAGGGTCTGTGGTGCCACTAGACATCGTAACAGCTACACAGGTTTGTGTTATGTCTTGTCAAAATTGCCAAGTAGTACCATTTAGTATAGTGTTTTTGATAGAGCGAAAGCATAGCTTACAAGAATTTGTGTGCCATGAATGCAACAGTTGGACATTGTTGCTGAGTTTGAGATAGATAAGGAAGCTTTGGAGAAGACAGCCCCCTCCAATTCGGCATACATTTGCAGCACCAGCGGTGGAGCTGCACAACGTGGTGCCTTGGGACCTTTTGGTCTTATGGTTCTGGCAGATGACGACCTTTCTGAATATACTCCCGTCTACTTCTATCTCACTAAAGGAAGCGAGGGAAATCTCAAGACTTCTTTCTGCTCCGATCAGTCCAAGTAAGATCTTATCCTAAACACCCATAAATTTCTGATTTTGCGAGTCAAGTTTGAGAATGAAAGCATCTTTCTTATGTTGGATTCCTTGATTGCTGGTTTGGGTAGGTCTTCTTTGGCAACTGATGTTCATAAGCTAATTTATGGGAGCGTTGTTCCAGTACTCAAGGATGAGAAGTTGTCCGTAAGGATATTGGTGAGTTGATGCTTTTGTAGTGTGACATTTTTATTTTACAAAGATACATGTTAGAATTAAATAATTTGCAAGTGAATGTTCATGGAATATGAGTGGTTCCTTGTAATAAATTGTAGGTGGACCATTCTATAGTTGAAAGCTTTGCACAAGGAGGAAGGACAGTTGTCACATCCAGGGTTTACCCAACAAGGGCAATCTATGGAGCAGCTCGCTTGTTCTTGTTCAACAATGCCACTAAGGCCACCATCACTACCTCACTCAAGGTTTGGCAGTTGAATTCTGCATTCATACGCCCATACCATCCTGACCAGAAGAGTTAAATGCCAAATACAAGGACTTTCAAATTAAGGCATGGAAAGATTATGCTAGATCACAAAGGGAGTTGAGTTATATGGATCATTGTATAGAAAGCCCATCATCTCAATTCTATCAAACTTTTTGAACACAGGGTTTGAATTCTGATATCCCCAGGAAATCCAGTCTTGTCAGGCGAATGCATCAGACAAATAAGTCACAACTCCCTCAAAGTAAGATGATGTTGGATGGAATCTGGATATATTAGTTCACAAGAGAAATCAATCTGTTGTTCATCTTATCCAAATCTCTATTACCATATTTTTGTTTTATTTACTAGCAATTGTATGGCAGTTTGAGTTTTACAATGGGTTTCATTTATATTTCTGTTTGATAAGTATTGCTACCGTTTCTTTTGAGTATTTAAGTAAATGAGCTTCCAACGTAGGGAAAGAGGAATCTTTTGATAATCTGTTTATGCGATTCCACTTCCCTACATGCCCCTGCCCTCCCAATTGAGCTTATTGAAGGTAAATATAAAATGATTAGCTGCTTTGCATTGCAAGAAGCAAAGCTTAAATAAATTAAAATTTCAGACTTAAAACCTACTTCATCCCCCCCACCCCCACTCCCCCCTTTCTTTTTTTATATTTCTTGCCTTTAAACATGCAATTAAAATAATTCCAGAGGGATAAAATATGCCCTTTTTGGCGTTGCTATTGATGACCTTTCCAATAACTTTGAATTCATTTGTAATATGATAACTTGATAAGGGGTGATTTCGTCGTCATATGCTACTCCATTTTTCCCCTAATATTTTTATTAGATGCCTCGTGAATCTTTATTTTGTTTTTCATTTTTGTCCTGTACTTTTTTAAAATTATGGCTTCTTTACCAATTTCATCAATTTGGGGATCATATTAATTAAAAAAGTTAAAGTAGTGTAACAAAAAATGTTTAACAACATGGGGCACGGACAATGGGCAATGGTCATTCTAGGGCTAAAGACTTTCGTCATTCCTACCTTATGTCATGCCAAGACGATGTACGGCCTATGTTTAGCCTTGGGAAAATGTATATAGTATTTTTTTTTCCTTAAAGCCTTCCCCAAACCAAATGACTAAAGCAAAAGGGCAACAGAACAAGGAATAAACAGAACCCAAGAACCTTAGACGACGGGCCGATGATGGCAAAGTCCATCCTAAATTCAGGAAACAAACCCATTTTTTTGGTTAGGGTTGTTCTTTTTTTCTTAAACGAAATGGGTTGGGCCAACTTGCTCTTTAATTGAGATTAAGTCTCTCTGTGCATGATTTTAAGAATGCAATTCTCACATCTACCTTAAGGTTTAAATCCAAACACTTAAGTATTCTAATATATATATATATATTGGCATATGTCTATATGAGTTAAGTATTTGAATTTCTGGGTTAATTATGGAAACAAATTTATATAAATCCATCCGTTTATCTCCAAAGCCTATATGACATAAAACGAAAATTTAAAAAAGTAAATTTTGCTCTTTTTGGTAGTACAAAAATTATATGACTTGGGTATCCGAAGTTTTGGATAGGGTTCGGGTTTGTAAAAGTCATGGGGTGAAGGTGAAATTCTATCATCATATGAGGCAACATAAATTTAGTAAAACGAAGCACCGTTCAATGGATAACTTCACATAATCTCTTATTGAGTTAAAAAGGTTGGGTGGAGCTATTAAATTCTAATTCTAGTAATAGCCAATAGTGAAACTACAAGTTGTGGCAGCAACATTATAACGATTCATCCCTTCAAATAAATCAATTACTCAAACAATTAAATACAAAGTATATTACCCAAACACTGAACGGATTATTGAGTTTGTTGGTTGAGACACTAATTCGGCGGCAATCGCGGTGCAGGATAGTGAGCTTATGGAACATTAAAAGCAATTAATAATTTTTATAAGAAAATGTTGTAATTTTTGAGGGAGCCAATTGCGCCCAAAATTGGGGAGAAGTGCGTTTGGTGTCTTGGATGGGAAGGGATTAAATAATGAGAGTCGGTGGGGCCTGGTAATCTGGGATAGGCATGGCATGTTCCGCTTTGTCCTCTCCCCCATCCTAATATTTATTATTATTTTAATATCCTTCCAACCAAACAGGTAATTTTTATATATGTATATATATATATAACCCATTGGCATTATTTCTTTGTCATGAGGATTTGGTTAATTATATTTTATTCTTTTGCTTTTCATAATAGGGTTTCGTGATACACCCAAAAAAAACGAGAAATCACCCCACTATATTGCCTGCCATGCCATTGTCCTTTTGTTTGGATTTCCAATTCATTCTTAATTTTTTTTTACTAATTCATCATCTTTATTCTTTAAAATAAATTAATGATTTTGTTTTTTAAAATATCATTCTTTCTCAATTTAATCCTCTAAAAATAATAATTCTCAACTTAATTATTGAAAAAATACTTTTATTTCCACTTATTCAGTTAATTTAAATCTTTAAGTTTTTTTCTTTAATTAAAATAATGTTTTTGAAAAGTATCTGTAATTCTCTATAGGGCCATTTCAGTTCAAGAACTAATTTAAGAAATTTTATGTTAAAAAAATTAAATTTAAAAAGTAATCTTTTAAAAATTAAATTTAAAACTTTACTTTTTCTTTTCATACACAATAACACCCTTCTACTATATATACCAGTGATACAAGTAGCCTTCTTCAATATTATACTCTTATTCTTCTCGTAAAAGATCATTAGTACTCTCAATGATTTATTTTTAATTACTTAAAATAACAATTTCTTAAAAAAAGACTTGGATTCAAATTTTTATATATTTATTATCAAATTTATTAATTAAAATACATAAAATGTTAGCGTGATATAGGGAATTACATATACATTTTTTCCCAAAAAAAAAAAATTCACCTCAGTTAAGGTTTAATTAATTTATACTTAATATTTTTTAATTAAAAAATTACACTCAACTTTCTTGATATTTAATATATATTCCAAAAAATTCACCCCTAATTATTTTTTACAGTAAAATTAATTTTATGTACATTATGATATTATAAATTTATAGTTAGTATAATACTAAAAAATATTAAAAGAATTTTATTTTTGAAAAGAATATATATTGTATAAAAAATTAATTTTATTGTCAAAAAATAAATTAAAATTTTTTTTGCATAATGTAGCAAATATTAAGAGTATACTTTTTTTGTTTTAATAAAATATCAAACATAAATTATTCAGAGGAAAAGTGAAAAAAACAGTGGTTCCGATGAAAAGGGGAAAGATGAATTTGACAGTCCCTGGCTTTTCTGCATCCGGAAGAAGGAATATTGTATTATATTTTAATACACTCTGGTTACGAAAATTTGACTGAGTTATTAGCAATAGCAGCTTTGAACAATGACTTGGTTTGTAAATAAAATAATATTGCGCACATGGGAACCATTGGCTGCAGATGTTCCCGTAAGTTTGTGATTTAAGCCTCTTTTTGCGCCGCAAGCAAAAAAAAAAAAAAATTTTTTTTTTTAATATATGTATATTATATTTTTATAATTATTATTTTATTTATTAAATTAATATTTTAACTATTAAGTTGTTTTTTAAAAATAAAAAACTATTTTTTATCTAACTTATTTTTATTTATTCACTTTTTATAATCGGATCAGTTTTGCATCCCCAACCATTATTTAATTTAGGATTGCGCGTAAAAAGCAGTTGGTATCTACAATGATATACACCATTAATGCGAGTGCGGCACTTAGGAGGTTCAAATCTTTTCGTCAAACCTAAAAACCACCACTAATAAATTCATGCCCTGTCGGCCTGCCCCTTCAATTTTTAATTTTTTTTTTTACTTTTTAGCTCGCATGTTTAGAACTCGAGTCTGAAGATTGTTAATCGCATGTTTCTTCATATATACAACCTTACTCAATGGGTCTCATTCACGGATGTTAGTGATGGACAAGTAATGTAGTCTTTTGGGCTACTTCATGTTTGATTGTACCAATAATGTTAAACAACACAGGCTCACATAAAAAAGGAGAAGCCCGTGCTCAAAGGAGTCATTGTGTTCGTTGGATGAGGCTCCTAGTTACGGAAAGCCAACTGGCTTTATTATTCTTATTATTCTTATTAAATTGAGTCCACTTAATTTGTTGTTTTATATATTTCCATAAAGTGTCCCTACTTATTAAATTACAGCGTGTCTCATAATATTTCAGGCAAAGCAATGCATGTCACTACTAGTAATTAGTTTTTACTACTAGTATCTTTTTCTCTATTGCATTTCTGAACCATGACTGGGTTTAAAATCGTCATCGTGCACCGTTAAGTTGAGTCAAAACCGTAGGCGGAGTGTGCGAATCGGACGTTAATTACGGTGAGCCGCGGCCGCACAGAAAGGGCAGGGGGGCCCACACCTGTTGGAGAATGGCTCACGGCTGGCATTGGCAAGCATGTGGCAGTTTCAGAGGGATCCGACCGTTGGAACGCCATTTATCTAAGCCTTGGGCCAATTTAGCCATTGGCTAAAAGCACAGGCTCACGCGCGTTCCCACTTGAATGGTGAACTGGCTACTTGCTGTCATCCTTCTCTCTCTTCGCGCCTCCTTCGGCTTCCCCCCTCATTATCTCTCCTCTCGGGCTGTGCTGGCATAAATGATGACTGGTCACCGACAAAAGGCTTCCCATCGACACTCATTTCCTCATAAAGCCAACTAAAGCTATCTGTCTCTCACTCTCGCTCCTCCGCCCCTTAGCATCCATACCAAGCCAGGCTTAGCCTAAAATAACTGCGCTTCCCCCTCCCTCGCACTCACACTTAAACGCAGTCCTTCTTCCGCGTTCTTTCTTCTTCTACTCTCCTTTCTGATCATGTAAAAAAATAAATAACCCAGAAAAAATTAAAACTACTCAATATATTTTGGCTCTAAATTTTTGACCTTTCTTAACGCTCCTCACAATGCCTTCCTCTGAAGCTATATTCCTCTGTCTAATCAACATTTGCTTGCTTGTGAGCTTATCTTCTGCGGCGGATCCAACTGTTTTCTATAACTTTGAGGTCTCCTACATCACTGCCTCTCCTCTTGGAGTTCCTCAACAGGTTGGTTTCTTAGTTCTTTCTTTCCCTCGCTATCACTTCTCTTGCTATTTCAGTTCAATTTTTTAGATGGGGCGTGCTTAGTTTGGCATGGGTGACATGGGATTGGCTTTGAATTTCCTAAAGTTTCAAGCTTTAGTTGCAGATCTGCATAATGGCACCATATCCTTAAACTCTTGCTCAATGTGGTAGTTCATATTTCAGCTAGAAGAGATATAAGCTGCCGATTTAGTTAGGGTTAGCTAGAAAGAGCTAGAGGATTTTGGCTAAGGCTTTGATTTGATGTATGCCCTGTCTTGTAGGTTATTGCTATCAACAACGAGTTTCCAGGTCCTACTATTAATTCAACCACAAATAACAATGTCGTCGTCAATGTTCGGAACAAATTGGACGAGAATCTCCTCATTCACTGGTAGGATACTGAATTTTAACTCCTGATTTTGCTGACAAAGCTATTGAGCTCCGGTAGCTAAATTTATGGAATTGGACAGGTCTGGGGTTCAGCAACGGCGAAACTCATGGCAAGATGGAGTTCTTGGTACAAATTGTCCCATTCCTCCTAAGTGGAACTGGACTTTCCAATTTCAGGTGAAGGATCAGATTGGAAGCTTCTTCTACTTTCCGTCTCTTAATTTACAGAGAGCAGCTGGTGGATTTGGAGGTTTCATCATAAACAACCGGCCTATCATTCCTATTCCTTTTGATACTCCTTATGGGGACATTGAAATTTTTATTGGAGATTGGTACACTCGGAATCATACGGTTAGTGTTGGTTGAATTGTTGGAAAGTCCTGCTGGTTCCATACACACCAACCTAAATGTTTGTGACTGGTTCTACTTTGAAATGCAGGATTTGCGGAAGGACCTTGATGCGGGGAAAGACCTTGGGATGCCTGATGGTGTTCTCATTAACGGAAAAGGCCCTTATAGATATAACGATACACTTGTTCCTGATGGCATTGATTATGAAACAATTGAGGTCCACCCTGGTGCGTTCTTGGAAAATATTTAACTTGAATTCTGTATTTTTCTTTGGCCAGTGTTATTTATTGATATGGTCATTATTAGTCTCGTTAGGTCATATGACCAGTAGATGCCCTAGAGAATCTTATTAGTTTGTTTGTTCTCCTACGGCCTAGTGGGAAATTTGAACATTTTAGCATATGATTTTTTAACATTTGAACCTCTTGAGGCATAGAAAAATAAGGATCATTATGAGACTAATGTATGCTGGTTATTTCAACTCAGGTGAAATAAGATTAGGTACATGGGGCATGTGTATCTCTGATTTATGGGAGAATAAGTGGCGGGGAGAAAGAGAGGCATCTTGAGTCATCCTCATGAATTGTTTTTGTACTTGGAGTTTTATTCTACTATCTTAAGAGCACAAGGTGTAATTAATAATGTGAAATATGTATATAGCTAAGCAAATAGATAGGACTTTGTGGTTCTCTCAAGTATGCATGATAATCTGTTAATAGCAATGCTACTTGAAGTTAAATGAGCATTCGTGATAATCTGTTAATTGCAATTCTACTTGAAGCTAAATGAGTATGCGTGATAATCTGTCAATTGCATTTGCAGTGCTACTTTAACTTAAACGTCACAATTATTGCATCAGCATCATAGGCACATTCGTGTAACAACCTTCTTGATGTTTATTTACCCTTTCAACATTTTGAATGATACTATAATGTCGAACAGGAAAAACTTACCGGATTCGTGTACACAACGTCGGTGTATCAACAAGTCTGAATTTCAGGATTCAAAACCATAACTTACTTTTAGCAGAGACTGAAGGATCTTATACGGTGCAACAGAACTACACTAGCTTAGATATTCATGTTGGACAATCTTATACGTTTCTGTTAACCATGGATCAGAATGCAAGTACAGATTACTACATAGTAGCAAGTGCCAGGTTTGTGAATGAATCGCTCTGGCAAAGAGTTACTGGAGTTGGCATCCTGCATTATACAAATTCCAAGGGGAAGGCAGCTGGTCCTCTCCCAGATGCTCCACAGGACCAATATGACAAGACCTTCTCAATGAATCAGGCGCGATCCATCAGGTCTCTTTATGCTGTAATTTTATTGCATTAATTCTTTGTTATTGTGAGTGTTCCTAAATCTGGAAGTAAGATATTTGTTTTGGGAGGTTAAGGGAAGTTCAAGAATTTGAAGAAGAAATTTCTAGATACTTTTTTTGTTTTTTGGGTTAATTTATATGGTACCAGATTTTACAGCGCATAAAGTGGATAATGTCACCATGTCAGTCTGGGTGTCCAATCCTAATCTGCATGGGACATGGGTATATCCAATTTGTGGTGAATATGGAACTATAAAATATAATAAAAGCATAATTCCATAGTTGCAGATATCTAAAATTAGAGAATTACTTTAAATGCAATACTCACGCCCTTGAAATTATGTGGTTGACTGTGAAGATGGAATGTATCAGCCAGTGGTGCTCGCCCTAACCCACAAGGATCTTTCAGATATGGTTCCATCAATGTGACTGATATTTATGTACTGAGAAATAAGCCACCAGAGAAGATTAACGGGAAGCGACGAGCTACACTCAGTGGGATCTCTTTTGTCAATCCTTCCACTCCAATCAGGCTTGCTGACTGGTTCAAAGTGAAGGGAGTATACAAGCTTGATTTTCCCACCAATCCTCTAACAGGACCACCTCGGGAAGAAACCTCAGTAATCAACGGAACTTATAGAGGATTTATGGAGATCATACTGCAGAACAATGACACAAAGATGCATACCTACCACTTGAGTGGATATGCATTTTTTGTTGTAGGGTAGTGGCAAATATCCTCTCTTTTAATTGCTTTTCCATGTATACATGCTATGTTACTGTTGAAGTACTTATAACAATAAATTTTGATTGACTGGCTACAGGATGGATTATGGCGAGTGGTCTAACAATAGTAGGGGTACATATAATAAGTGGGATGGAATAGCTCGCACTACTACGCAGGTGCATTTTTTGTTCAAAACTGTCAAATGCATTATTACAAGCCGTGTTTGTGTCATTCAAATTCCGATTTGTTAATAATTTCATGTTCTCATACATGTTTCTGGGGAACTCTGACTCAAGCCGAATGTGAATATGGACCTTTCAGATTACTGCAACTAAGCCTCATTTCATATTCCTATAGTTCATATTGCAGACTGACATACCAGGCTAGTCCAGAGATCTAGGATAAAAGATCTAGAAGTGAACACTGGTCTATTGATGTACTGGCTTTTTCTTGCTCTAGACCATTAATTCATAACTGTTGATCTTGTTCCACATATGCCTGTGAGCTTAACTGGATAACCATTCCATAAAGTGTTTTAATTTTAACATTTTGGATTTTCTGTTTGAAGAATGAGGGCAGTTCAGCAGTTGGATTTTCTAGTTTAATGAATCCCTTAACTTTTGGGTTATTATGTTTCTTTCATATATCTGGTTATATCAGCTATACAAGGATTCCCTAAATTCTTTCATCATAATGTCTATCTATTCCTTTTACTTTCATCTAGGTTTATCCTGGAGCATGGACAGCAATTTTGGTATCTCTTGACAATGTTGGAGTTTGGAATCTGAGAACGGAGAACCTTGATTCATGGTATCTTGGTCAAGAAACATATGTTAGGGTTGTCAATCCAGAGGCTACTAACAAAACTGAGCTGCCCATTCCAGACAATTCCCTCTTCTGTGGTGCCCTTAGTAAATTGCAGAAGTATGTTAAATGATTCTGCTCTACCGATTACTATCAATTCCTGAGTTTGGCTTGATTCTGATTTTGATGCCATTTATTTTTCCTTTAGGCCACAAGATATCTCTTCAGCTCTATCACATGGTGGGAATAGACTCGGCTTGTTCTTCACTTTTCTGATGTTTGTATGCGCCTTCATCCCCGTTTTCCAGTAAAGGGTACATTGTGGGGAATCCTCTATGTTGTTTCGTGGAGTGAGCAAGGTTTGTGGTTGAGTTTTTAGAATTGTTAGTTTAGCCTTGTTTATATCAATCTTCCGGTGATTTTGACTTGTATTCTTTCCTAGTCTCTTCATGCTCTTGGGTTCCTTGTTTAATTGATTGGGACTTGTTATTCTTTTAGTGCCTATAATTTATGTACTTGGATGACAATTAATCAAATGATACATGCAACTTGCCAACGTGATTCCAAATGTTTCTTTTGAAGATTTACTTGCCAGCTAGTGTAATTTGGTACCTGAAGACCTTCCCATTAAGCAAGTGGACAGCTGCTTAAGGATCTCTAGACCTAGCGGAAGATGCTTCTCCCAGCTGTATATAAAGCGATCCCATTTCACTTTAGACTTGTGAAGATCTGATTGTCGCTATCCACCATTTCTGCCCCAAAATGTTAATGAACTAACTGCCATTCTATTCAGTATTAAGCCTACTAATTCCATCTGTGTGGCCTTAACTATACGTGAGTAGCAGCTTCTCAGTGAAAGCAACTTGGTACCAGCGATGTAAACATTTATGGGAAACCTATTTGGACACCCATCCATGCATTAGCGGGCCTTCTTTCATAAAAACAACCAAGTGTGAAGAAATGGAAATTGGATTTTCCCTCCGCCAGCCGTCTCATACATATCTCTTCTATATCAAAGTTGTAGCACCCAACAGGATTTATACGTTCAATTGACAGCGAAGCAAACCTCATCACCATTTACATTTTAGTCCCAAAAGATTCAAGAATTATGAATGCATTACTCCCCTGGGAGAAATAAACTACTGGCAAAATGGCTATCTTCTCTTATTGCCCCATACACGTCACACCCTATTTGAGGATCCCAACAAGCGAAGAAGCACGTCTCAAGTAGCAAACCGTGTGATGGATTCATCACAAAAAAGAACAGGGATCTGATTTCTCAAAGTCAGATTTAGCTACCTTCATTAATTAAACATGAACATAAGAGTAGAGATGCTTAGTTGCAATTCGACATTAACGTAGAAATTTTTGTCAGAGGCAGTAGTCCATTGGAGGGACTACTATCTCATGGTGGGCCCTGGCATTTTGGACAATAGAGGTGTCTGTGCTGGAGGCTTTCACTTGAAGGATGAAAAAAGCAATGTCCAACACCTAGCGTTACTGGCATCGCCAAAACCAATAAATGCAACTTAGGCTATGTTTGGTTGGAGTTTTTTGGAGGGGAGGGGGATAAGGTGTTTGGTTGAAGGTTTTTGGAGGAGAAGGGAGGGGAGGGGAGGCAAATTTGGCTCCCCTCCAAATTGGGGGGTTTTGGAGGGAAGGGGAGGGGAGAGGGAGGGGTGGGGTATTTTTAAAGTGTAATATACTTTTTTGTCCCTTTTAATATTTTAATATATTAATATTTAATAAAAATTAAGATAATTTTTTTTATCAGAAATAAAAAATAAAAAAAAAGATTGAAATTTATAATTTTTTTAAAAAATTATTGATATAAATAAATTTTTTATAAAAAATAAATTTAAAATAATATAAAGGGTAAATTTATCCAAATATAATTACCTCTCCTCCCCTCCTGAACCAAACAATAATCTCCTCTTCCTTCCCTTCCCCTCTCCTCCCTTCCAATCAAACATAACTCATTAAATCCCCTTCCCTCCCCTCCCCTGCATTAACTTCCCCTCCCCTCCCCTCCGTTGAACCAAACGGAACCTTAAGTCAACCAATCCTTAGACTCTCGATGTAGCCATCTACTTGAAACCTTAAACCGAAAAGCTAGATGGTTTCTGGCAACATAATTCTTCTCTTACGGTATAAAGTTCCTCTTGAAAGGAGTAAGACGGGACCAACTAGAAGATTTGTTAAAATTTTGAAAGTCTGGTATATTAGAACGACTTGGGTTTGGAAAGTGATGTTTACTCTGTCGCTGCCTCAAGAATCCAGTTGATATTGAGAAGAAAGAAGTGGTTCGTGGAGTAGTGGTGGTCTCTTCTTTTGATGGGGGAAATGCTTTTATCCCAAAAAGGCTGAGATGCGGAACAGATTGATCGTGTCTCCATGTTGGAGCCCAGGAATACATTGTGCTTTCTGAGGATACACTCTCGTCTCGTGCTTTATTTTGAAGACAAAAGTGCAGAGTACAGCAGCACCTACTACTGTTTTACAGCGTATGGTTTGTGGAATGTGGGGCTCTGCTCTATATATGCCAGCCTCTCTTAATTAAAAGTCAAAACAGTGCTTCAATTGAACAGTCTTTGTTGGTGATGGTAGCATCCGATGCATACTTACCGACTTTTTTGCATCTCACGCTTGTCTGTCAAATACCAATGGGTAGCATCAAAACGGACCCCATTATGAGGTTCTTCAGTTCCGATTCTATGCCCACTTCTTTATTTTTCGGAACATTGTTTTATCCCCCACTTATTTGCAATCGCACCTCAGACTTGACTCCCCTGCTCATCCATTCAATACTCCCTATGGTGGTTTTTCATTGCAAGTAAAGAGCAGTAACACTTTTCGATGTACCAGGCCAAACTTGGGTCTCTAATGCACTTTTCTTTTTTTGGTTTTTTTTTGGGGGGGGGGGGGGGGGGGGGGGGGGGTTACAATGGATATATATAGCCTCTCCGGGCTTGCTTTTGAGGGGGAATTTTTTTTAAAAAAAAATCATTTTGAGAAAATGAAGTATTTGGCCAAATATTTGTATTAAAAATATGCTGCTTGTGAGTAGTAAAAAAGGAAGTAGAAAATTGGAACTTCTTAGAAATAGAAGCAAAAACATTTTTTTAAAGACAAAAATAACCTCAGTCAAAATCATTCATTACCGCCTAACATTTTTCTCACTTAACTTCTCTCAAATCTATACATGCTTTATTTAGTAATTTAATATTAGAAAGCACGTTTTTTAAAAGATTTGTCTAATACACTAAAATTGATAAAAATAATTATCAAATAATTTTGCTAAACACAAATTAATTCTCTCAATAATACTTTTTTATAAAACTTCATTTGAAAGAAAAAAGCTATTTCAAAATAAGCAGAAATCCGCTTCAATCCTAAACATGTTAGATACAGTAAAATACTAAAACCCTTGTTTAATTTGTCTTCTTTTAAAGATTATTTCAATATCAATTGGCTTTTTTGAAAGATTTTTTTTTTAATATTATTGTGGTACTTAAAAGTTTGATTTTCTTTTAAGCCCATAAAATATTGATTTTCAAAAGAATGTATAATATCATTAATTTCAGTTGTTTTGGAAGGGTGTATGAAATTGAGACAAAGTTATACCATCAAGCATCACAGTGATACAAAAATATATTTGAAGGAACCAACTAATATAATATCGTTTTTGGAGGATTAAATTGGAGTTTTAGTTTAGAAGTTAAAATTATAAATGTTTATTTATTTTTTAAATATTAAAGCTGCATCATTACACATACTCTAGAATGGTAGATTATAATTAAAATGTAACCAAACTAACCCCTTAAACACCCCAAATTAAGAAACAATTCAAAATCACTTGATTTGCACAAATATAAGTAATATAATTACTGTATAAAGGTATTACCCATATAAATCACGTTTCAAATTTGAGATCTTTTAATCAAAGTTTTCTTATCAGAATTATGGCTCATAAGGACAGTAGTGTAAATCATCGCGAATTACATGTACAGTGTAATTAGTAACAATGTCTTATCTTGTTGGTAACCCCTTTGGCACACGTGCTAGCGGTAATGTTTCCCTTGTTATCCGCTAATGTGAAACTGTGCTAGTAACTGGTTATTCAAAGTGCTGATCACCAATATATCAATTAAACGCTAATAATATCCATTAGTAGCATGATTGAAGCCGCCATATTATATATATATAGCAGACTTATAGGTCAAGAAAGTAGCCAGTTATTGACTAGATAGTTGAATAGGTGGAGTAGTACGAAATTTGATGAACATATAAAGGTTACGGTCTCCTAAGAAGAAAACTAGAGGCACAGTTTCATAAGTAGCGAGGCGATAATGTAGCAGTCCTTAATTATATCGACATTAAGCGAAACGACCTTCATCAATAGACGAATATATAAGTCAAGTAATCAGAGTTCCCCCGAGCTTGAGAGGCTGATGGACTCCGAAAATTAACTGCTATTCATTTAGTACTAGATCACGGCTAAACTAGTAGGGAGAAACACCAACATTTGCCGAAGCAAAAAACCCATCTTTCATATGAACGTCCTCTCCTTCCTGGACAAAATAGAAACATACACGCGCGCCCTCAGAAATTAGAAGTGGAAAGTATATGTATGTAGTATTGTGTCTGCAGCATATTATGGAAGGCGACGAGGGTGCGTGATACATTACCTGCTGGCGCACATTTGTCTTCTTTGTAGTCTGATCAGGCATGAGACCAAAGTGGATGTGAGGGAAGTGGGCCCACTGAAACACACACCAAACAAAATACGTCACACTCACACCTATGACCTCCAAATCACCTACACCATACTACTAATTTGATTTTAATTTTATAGCAGGAAGACAAGTATTGAAACCCTAATTTAGTAAAGCAGGAACCCTAGGGTCTTTTTTTTTTTTTGGTTAGAATGATAAGATCATACGTTCTTGGCAGCTGCGCTGAAGGCTTCTCTATGGGTTATATCGGGATTGACAGACTTGATGCGTTGGATCTCGTCCCTGCAGATATGGACCATCCAAATTTGCTTCAAATTTTACAAAGAGACGTGAATGGCATTTTGATTTCTTAAAATAGTAAAATACTCACTTAATGAAGCGGTTGTAGGCGGAGGGGACTCTCTGTCTCTTTTCAGGAGCTGGACATGGCACACACATGACACAAACAAATATCCAAACACAAGACAGATGGATCAAAATCACTTCATTTGACTTGTACTAAAACTTTTGTGTAATCTTTTTTGGTTGCTTATATCTTTCATGGCATCATCTCATCATTATTGCCTTCTGTGTATCTATCTAACCTTCTGCTACTGGGTTCTAATTTTCAAGCAACTATAATTCCGGGGGAGAAACCATATGTATATCCTATCTCTATCATGATATCATCTAACTATTGCCCACTCTCTTTCTCCCATGTCGCTTATAAACGGTCAAAAATCAACCCACGTTTTCCTTTCATCTCATCTACTACAGCGATTCACCAAAACATAGAAGTAAAGCAAAGGAGAACAGTCTTGTAAACACCCCTACACAACCTGCTATTGTATATATGTATACTCCGTCGTAAGCTTCAATTTGTTGGCTCGGAAATATATATTCCTGTTACTACTTGTTAGGATTGTTGATTTCCATTAAGGCATAAACTTGATTAGAAGCAGGTAAGGGTACAGCGGTGTGCTAACGATGCCCTAAAGCCCCTTTGTCATCTATCAATATGGAAACGGAACTGGATAGTGATGCCTCAAGAAATATGTGTTAATAGCTAGCGACTGAAAAGGAAACTCAGGAAAGGCTTTTTCCTTTTTCTTGTTTTCCTGTTGTTGAAGAACAAAAAACTAATATGGGCTGAACAAGAAAGGGAAACGAGATTTTGAGCGAGAGAAAACATGAATAAAAGATAAAATAAAAATAGAAGAGAGTGAAATCTCACGTCTATTAATGAGGGGTGGGCGCGGTAGCTCATCAGCTGCAGTCCTGGAAGGCATAGAGAAGTCATTGGAAGCGTTGGTCTGATTGATCAAAAAATTTGGGGACGGGTTTGGTATCTCCTCCTGCATAATCGTCGACCATATACAAAATATTTCTAATTAAAAGGTTTAACATGTAAGAGGCCGTGCAGCAATAGGCATAGTTAATTATATCTTCCATTCATCAAACAGGGAAGGGTAAAGAAGGGAAACAAAACATGTAAATACCAGAGGATTATGAGATGGAGAGTAGAAAGAGTGACTCAAATGAAATTGGTTTGATGAAGGCAGAAGCAATCGCATGTTCACTGGCAGGAGGTTGGTGCAATGGCCGCATCGCACAGTCACGGTCTTGAACAAGCTTGTGCAAGGAACACTTACCTGAAATATCAAATGAAGAAACCAGGAAAATCAACAGAGAGAATGAAATTTTAGCCAGTAACATATCCCAAAACATTGAGATAAGGAATGAAAATTAAAAAGATAAGGGCTAGCATAGAGGTGAGAGCAAGGGATATGGTAATGAAAAAGAAAAACCCTAGAGATGCAGAAGTTTGAAAGAAGGATATGTTATGGCGAGGAAGAGATGATTCATGGTCATACAGCGAGGACAGTGTCACAAATGCTGCAGTGGACATAACAAAGCTGCTCGGAAGGATGGAGGTGGTCCAGCGATAAGGCAGTAGAAGAGGATGATGACATCTTGGGTACTCCCTTTTTCCTCTGCTTAAAAAATTTTTTGATTTGATGATTGGTCTCTTGATTGATTGATTGATTGATAGATTGACAGCTTAACCACCACCACCTTGGATATGCTTTTTTTGATTATGAGTTATGAAAGTAAGGTGCAGAGAGAGAGAGAGAGAGAGAGAGAGAGAGAGAGAGAGAGAGAGAGAGAGAGGATGAAGTAGATAAGCAAGGGAAAAGAAAAGGGAAAGATACACAACCCTTCTCTTCCTCTGCTTATTGCTCTTGTTTATAGCTAGGCTGATTGACATGTATGGCAAGCATACATGGATGTATAATGTGTATCAGGTATGCACATACATGATATATCACACAAGGTAGAGGGGTCTTTTACAGTTTCACATGAATATGAGGAATTTATTTTATCATGAAAACATGTGTGGTTGGCATTCCCGATGTGAGCGAATTTGGGGGGAGAGAGAGAGAGGCGGCAGATGTGGGGGAGAGGAGCCAGAAAGGGACGTGTGCATGGGGTGATATAGCTTTCACACACTCACCTGTTATTTTCAGTAGTTAAAGAGGGTGTTGTCCTGTGGTGTGCTCTTAAACACCCTTCCCTTTTCTTTTTCAATAGATTTCCTGAATTCCCCAACAAAGCCAAACTGCAAAAAATAAGAACGAAGCCCTTCTACTCTTCCCCCTTACTGTCTTGGCTCTTGCCCGGCCACAGCTGAAGAGCCTAAATTAAACTAAACAAGCTCCGTTTAACAGGCAGCATGCATCTTCGTATAACACGTAAATATAATTATTAAATTTATTTTTTTAAAATTTAACTTTTGGTGATTTGACTACTCCATCTTGTTTGCTGGCCTTACACAGACTGATACGTATTTAAGTCAGCAAAAAACATCTCGGTGAACAGAGACTTGCCTTTTGATGCTTACCACCTTTGTCCTTTACTAAATTTCTATTTCTTTTTGGCCTGTGTTATCTGATTTGGTTAGAATCTTTTCCCATACCTTCTCCTCCACAACTCTCTAAAGTTTCCATTTCAAATTTTGCAAACTACCCAGTGTCTTCGGTGAAATTGATGGTTCCCAATTCCCCTTTCTTGATATTTATTTATCTGTTAGAGAGATCAGAACCATCACCATCCAGGCCCATGTAACCCTTTGTGATTCCCTCTTCCCCAAAAAGACAATACTGTCATCATTCATTCGCAAATGGGGATGGGGTGAACTCCAACTTCTATACAAAATTATTAAATGTGTTAGCAATGGGGAAAGTTGCAACCTTAATGCAATTCAACCTCTGAACCCTAGGCCGGTAAATGTTTAAAGACCATATGTATATATATATATATATATGCATGTAGAACAAATGTAAATTCGTTTGTTGGCAACTTACAGAGAAGATATATAATTGATACGGTGTAATCGATCGAATTCTGCCATCTCTTAATAAGAACAAGCAAATTTTAAATTTTTAACTAATTCTGTGTGTCAAGTATATCTTCCGACCAGAACACTGTATCACTTCTTTCTGCTAATGTATGGTGTATTGGTTCTGCTTTTACAAGGCTCAAAACCACACTTGTAAGGAAGCAACAATTTACTTTTTCTACACAAACGTGATTTTGAAACGAGATTCTAAACACGCACGTAATATCATTGTGAACCCATGTAAAACACTAAATTATTTGTTTAATTAAAATAATTATCTTCGACGTTATATACTTGGATGTGCTATTTGTCTCTATATAGGTTTTTTGTGAATTTATTCCATCATCTATATTTGTGCAGATGAAGAATTTTTTGGTATATATGTTTTAAAGATTTTGTTCATAATTGGGAAATCTAGTCTTATCAAGTTTCAGATTGGCACAATTAACCCTATCAACTATCAAATCCCGTTACTAATATTTTCAAGACAATGATCTCAGTTTTGAGTTGCCCAAAGTCTTGATTTACGTATGCGAACAGATTATGGAAATAAGTTGTATGAATAAAAAATTTCTACAGCCAAACTGCCGATCCAATTAAGTTAGAAGGATTTTTTTTTTTTTCCAATTTATCCTTATGCGTACTGCCATCCGACGTCAATTTGAATGATATTAGTTAATTTTTTTTTAATATAGAATGCATGCACCGGATTCTTTGCTTTCTAGCGAAGAATTTGGGGAACAAATTGAAGATATCAACGAATAAGATAAGAGAAAATCCTATAGATTCGTTTTCTGTTGATTGAAGATAGAGACGTGAATCGTAGATGAGAAGCGGCTAGTGACGGGGGTATTGGGAGAGGGATCGTGCCAAAAATGCAATAGTGAAGCTAGAGTGAACTAGTCCGCTAGACTGACATTAGGGCTATGAAACCAAGTACAGAATGCAGATGTTGAGACATTGACCACATTATTAGCGAGAGAGATTAGGTCCAAATAGAATAGGGCAGGATCAGGTTCTCAGTTAGTGCACATTGCACAACTCCTGAACCACGAGGCTCGAGCCTTCCCATTTCACTCCCTAAGCCAGCTAGCCACTGTCCTCAAGAGAATGCTTTAACTTGATTATAATCCCACTTTTGTAATTGAAGGGTCAAGATAGAGAGAGAGGTCGCTAACTTCGTTTTGATTTCTTGATTCAAAGTCTATTGAAGAACCATAGCAAGGTCTTAAAAAATTACGAAATCTCCTTAGCTTGTTTATGTGGTTACTTAATTTTGGCCTCTTCACTGAAGAAATGGTCAGCCCCTCACCTCCATCGATATCATTTCGTCTATGAATGTTACAAATGCATTGTGCTGACTACTGACCACTTGGACGTAAGGAGATGGTGATGAAGGTAATTGTATTCGCTTAAAATAAAATAAATGAATACGGTGTTACGATGAATTTTCCATATTTCACTAGAAAAATAGATATATAATAAAAAAAGTCAACCTATATTGTCATGTAAGAATGTATTTGAATCCCACTAATGGGATATCCAGATATGAATTTAAAGTGCAATCAGAAGGTGACAGCATTAAATATTAAATATAGTGGATATTCATATAATACTAATATAAGAAAATTAAAAAAAACATCAGTACGAATAGGGAAAGGGGAGTGCCTGTAAAAAGCCTGCAAGGAGCTATTTGTTGCTGTTTGTGGGGATATGAGGATCTTTCAAATCTCTGAAACCGATAAAGTGGAAATTCAATTTGATGGATCTGATTTCGTTTTTTTTTTTTTTTTTTTTTCTTATTCTCTCATTTTAGGCTTCGTGAACTGCCCCTGTGGGTTGTGGTAGTGGCTGACCCTTCCCTCCCTCCCTGTGTGTAAGCAAGAAGATAGCAATTTAAAAGACAGGGCGGTGGGGATGGCATCGACCTTTATCATAGCCACAGACAAATGAAAATGCCACAGCTCTGTTGTATGGGCAAAAGGGTCCTGCTCTTGTCCTTCGGCATTAATCTGTTTGCCATTCCTAATCTTCCGTCCCATCTCTCATTGTCCTAAATCGATTTAAAATCCTCGACTTCAACGTTGTAAAATAAGACTATTATGTTTCTTTGATAGAACTGAGCTCGATTTAATTAAATTTTACCAAATTGAAATTCAATATTTGGGGGAGTTTGATTCGGTCTTAGAGAGGTTTGTTTCTAGAAGTTCTCTATGAATTGAAAGCCTAAACCTAAACAAATTCGTCCCACTTCCGGGTGGTTTATAAGATATTTTTTTTATGAAAATAAAAATGAGAACGAAAATGAGTATATGAATAAAAAGTGATTTTAATCAAATAAAAGAATTACCTTTGACATGTAAGGAGTGAACATTCTCTTTCATTTTTTATTTAGTTGAATAAAAATGATATAGAAATAAAAAAATAAAATGAATAAATGATTATAATATCATAGTGTAAAAATATATTAAAATATTTATTTTTTATTTTATTCTGTTAAAAAATGAAAAATAAATTATAATATTTTAAAAATAATTTAAAATTTTTAAAAATATTAATTTTTTATTTTTTAGTCTTTAAAAAAATTTAAACATGATACGTAGAATAATAAAACCGAAAAAGTAGTAATATGAATTCTTTTCTTATTCCTTCCAAGTCTCCACCATTCCATCAAAAATTTAAATAAATCCAAATTTCTCAATTTGTGAGAATAAATTACTATATAGAATGGAACAAAAATATATTGCTACCAGTCAAATATGCATAATATTAAAATTTTATTTCCATTTCTCAATCTCAAGAAAAAAAAAAGGACAAGGCGTGAAAGAGAGTACGCTAATGGACTCCGAATATTCATGCGGTTGTTTGTGTCCTTCTCAGGGCCTAGTAAGTACCTTTTCTGCTTTTGTTCTGGAAGCCTTCAAACCTATGGGAGGACATGTGAGGCCCATAGAAAATGGGGCCATGTGATAGCCATGTTCCAGTCCATGTAGGGCCTATCCCACAGCAATCTCTTTCTCATTTTTAAAACTAGACATAAATATTAAGAAATTTCACTAAGATTGAGATATACTTTAGAAATTATACTAAAATATTGTTATAGGATAAAATATTCTTTATTAAGATATCAACAATTGATAAATAAATACTAAGTTATCTAACATTCTTAAGTATTAAATCGAAGATACATTAAGAATGAACATTAAACTGTTCTTCTCATTCTATATGACGTATTAACCGATTCATCTCCCAAACGACTCAAATTTTGATCGTAATTTTCTAAATGGGAGTTCCAATGCCCGAAACCAGAGTCAGAAGCAGTTGGAACACAATTTGCATATGCGTTGCTTTACTTATTACTTGCTAAGTTGCTCAAGTGCCTTCAGCAGCCATCACAATCATCCACGGCACTTTCTGCTTTATTAATAATTTACTATCATTGGTTCCCAATGGAGCTCAGAATGGGACTAGACTATAATAATAACCAGAGTGGACTTATTATGGGTTTGATTTCATTTAGTCAACCAATAAAAACACAAAATTTACACATAGTGTCTTGAGTCATGATTTTTTTTTTAATATAATTGTTCGGGGTCTTAATCTGTGTAGGTTTAATTCTTACCTTAGCTAAAGTGACACTTTTTTCTGAATATAAATGTCAAGAGACCCTCGTGCACGTGAATACGATCTTCTTTTTCCCACTTCTTCTAAAAAAAAAAAAATTATATATATTTAGATGATATTGGCATGATACAGGTGACTTTCTTTGTATCCCGTGAGAAATTTTGTCGCACATACAGACACCATATGTCGTGAAAGTATGCACCACTGCACTCTTGAAAAAAGAAAAACCAAAGCGGAGGCCCAAGTAGCTTGCTGGTCCAAGCCTTGAAAAAAAAAAATACAGTCCTCACTACTGGGGATCTTGATTCTGACCGAACTTGCAGAACCTTGGGTTTCTTTCTCCCTTTTCTGGCCGGCACTACAAGTGCTTAATTGGGGCTGTCGCTGCAGGACACAGCAGTGGCGCCCCCATTTCTCTCCCTCTTTTTTTTTTTTTTTTATAGAGTTCTTTTTCTCTAAGTGTCTCTTCTTTTTGTCGGAGAAAAGAAAGTTTTTTTCACCTCAAAATAAGAGCTTTGAAATTTAAAGTAGATTTCAGAAGATTTGCAAATTTGTTCATCATATCTACAATTATACGCATCCGACCTTAAAGGAATAAGACTTAAAGGCTTAATCCTCATAGAGTTGTGTGGTCTCTCCATGCATGCGTGTTTATTATTTGTTTTTCTTGTATTTTTATACAACTGTTAGATGGCTTAATTCTCATATTGTAATGCCCCTAATTTAAGAATTTAAATAATAAGGATTTAAAGGAATTCTAATAATAATAATAATGTAATATAATTTCGTGGGGTATAGGATAAAATTAATAGGGGGTCAACTAAATAGAACCTTTCTATGGCTCTAGTGGCTAAATCTTGTATTATATATCTCGGGATCTGAGTTCAAATTTGGTTGGTGCCATCCTATTGGGTATTTTTTTCCTTTTTTAATCATCCATTCTTCTCCTTTGATTAGCCAACGTCAGTATTTTTTTGGGGACGAAAGCTGCAACATTTGAAACTCCCTTTCCAGTCAATGCATTTTCTTTTATTAGCCAACGTCAGTTTTCTTTTCTTTTCTTTTTTTTGGACCAAAGCTGCAACATTTGAACTCCCTTTCCAGCCCATGCATTTTCTTCTATTGCTAGTAGGTCCCTTTGGGATTTAATTGGAGAAAGAGTCCAGATGATGTACACGTCTTAATTCCTAAGCATATGATCGTATCATCCACTTCCTTCCTCCATACATTCTGTTTCTGCTTCTGTTTGTATCTCTTTGCCCGAGTGTCTGCTCTGGTTCTACCTTGCAGCGTCTCTTTCTTTTTTTCTTTGGCCACTTTCGGGGAGATTTCTGTTTCTTCCTCGCCATTTTGTTGATGAGGGAGCTCGGTCTGTTTGTTGTAGCAGGGGTAACGTGGAAGCCTCACCATTCTGTCTCAAGTTCGGTTGGTTCTTCTGTGTCCTGCGAGCTAAGTGGCTTCAACCACTGTTGGCAGCGGCTTCCTTTCTTCTTTACATTTGAACTCTTCACGCGGGCAACTCGATCGTGCTCTCTCCCTTCCTTGTTCAGTTATGAGGGGTAGAGAAATCTGAGAGCATCTTCTTCCTTCTCCCTTGTTAAATTTCTGCATCCTGCCCTTGTTCTATTTTTTGGCTTTTCACCCTTCAATTTGGTGATGGTGGTTCCTCCTTCTCAACCACATTTTTTTAAAGAGTTGACCGTGAGTTTAGGATTTGGGATTCGTGAAAAGCTGCAATTTGGGGTGTATGGGAGGAGCCTTGGATTCTAAGAGTTGGTAGGTTGCGAACCTTACTTGGTATTGTCTAATCGTTGTAAGCTAAGAGGAATTTTCCTTTTTGTTCTTCCATTAATTTAGTCGTGTTGTGAACCTAACTGAGGAAACCTTTTGGCATGTAAAGGATTGTCCAGATTGATGACTGTAAGTTACCATAGGCCTGTTGACAGGCCTAACTTTTTTGAGTATGAGATGGTTCCATTTGGAAGATCGTATGGTATTAAACTAAATGATTCACGTTATTGTGAGGGTTAGGAATAGAAAGTAATTAGGAAATTAAGATTAGTAGTAGAAATAGGAATTCAAAATAAATAATAGATTGACTAAGTCAATATAAGTATTAAAGTATGGTAAATGTTAGAATAGGAACTAAATAGCTAAAATTTAATTGGAATAAGGAGGACTCCAAAATAAAAAAAGATTAAAGTGGACCAATTATAGGAGGTGCAAATTAAAATGAGACTAACCACAAGAATGAAAAGTAAGGAGGCAAACTTATACCCATACATCTTGTTGAAGTATTATTGCAAATTATAACTTACTTAAAACCCAAGAAGAAAAACTTGATTATTACTTAACTAAACTAAATTTAATATTAAAAGCTAGGACAAATATTGGGACAAAAAATAATTAGTGAAGTAGTGAAATAACATAGGATAAATTGTCACTGAAGACTAGAAATTTTAAAAGCAATGGAATGACCCAAACAAGTTAAAAGCTAAGACAAATATTGGGATAAAAAATAATTAGTGAAGTAGTGAAATAACATAGGATAAATTTTTACTAAAGACTAGAAATTTTAAAGGCAATGGAATGACCAAAACAAGTTAAAAGCTAAGACAAATATTGGGACAAAAAATAATTAGTGAAGTAGTGAAATAAAATAGGATAAATTGTCACTAAAGACTAGAAATTTTAAAAGCAATGGAATGACCAAAACAAGTTATGCATTAAAATAGAACAATTATTAAATTAAAATTCACTACAAAAAAATAGCAAATTTGTAAATGGAATTTTGTTCCAACGCAAATCCGTCACTAATCCGTCGCAAATCAAGTTAGTGATGGAGTTTAGCAACGGAAAAGTTCTGTCACTATTAAGCATGATAGTCAATTCCAGTTTTGTAATTAAATTTTGTGACGAAATATTCTGTTACTAATTTAGCGACGGAATTTCTGTCACAAAATTTTTTGTCACTAATCCGTCGCAGATTATTTAAATATTATTTTTTAATGATTTATATGATATAATGACTTATATATATATATATATATATATATATATATATATATATATATATATATATATATATATATGTATAGATGAAACCGTTGCAAATTAGTTAAATATTATTAATTTTGTGTGTGTGTGTGTGTATATATATATATTATAATTTAATAATTTATATATTATAATTTAAATTAATAATTCCAATATGAAAATAGTAAAATGTGATAAATAGTAATGTGATTAATTATTCTATGAGTAATAAAAGGCCTCCATTCATGTTCAAAAATTAAAAAATGTATAATTTATTTAGTTTAAGTCATAAATTAATATAAATATAAAACATATGTAATGAACTAAAAATAGTAAAAAAGTTTGCAAATTTAAAATCATACTTTAAACAACTGTGTATAAGGAATGATTGAAAAAAAAATATACAAAATAAATAAAAATGAAATAAACATTTCACTCAACAAATTTCAAAAAATAAATGATATTAAAAAATTATGACATGTCTATTTTTTCATAATTTTATAAATATTAAAAATGACTCCACTCAGTCATTATCCTTTAATCACATCATGTCTCTCACCTCTTTGTGCTCCTAATCAGTTTCCTCTCTTTGTCATGGTGTAAATTCTCAGTTAAAATCACACATTTTTCATGGTATTTTTTTATTTCTGTTAATACTTTTTTAAGTGATCGTGTCAAGATTTTTACTTATTCGAAAACTAAGTCTTTCTCTTATTTAAATGTCAAATCTCTCAAATTCTCTCGAAAGAAGTAAAGACTAAATACCGAAAGGTGCAAAATCAAAAAAGAAATAGAGGGTATGATCTAAACTCTAATACATATTATATAGCTATGTAGTTAAAGAGAAAGAATAATATAAAAGAGTATGTATCCAATTGATTTTATTTTTACACCTATTCTTTTTTTTTTCCCCAATCTCTTTTAATTACACTATATGCAAAAATATAATTAATATCCTTTTTATTTTCTTTCATTTTCAATTGAGATTTGATTTTTGTTAGTTCATATTTGTTTCCAATTACATTTGCAATAATTTTTCATTTCCTACTTATGAGAGTCCAATGGATAAAAAAGTTTTTTTTCCCCTCCTAACAAAAGAAAAAAACTTGTCAAGATGATTATTCTTAACATAAAAATTATCATATATGCTGTTAACTATGATTTACTAATCTATTAAATCTTGCTAAGTAAATTTTTTAATTACCCAATTCTTAATTTAAAAAAAATAAAAATAAGTGTTAGTAAATTTAACTATAACATAATGTTGTATTTGTTAAATAATATGAAAAATAATTTTTTTTGTAGACTACATAGTAATTTATGACGTTAATATAATTTTGTTAATATAAAATTTTTATATAAATTATAAGTTCATGACTTTTTTTTTTAATTTTCACTCTCCTAATAACTTATGATGAAATTTGGCCTTAAGTATGAGTAATTTTTTTTAACAATTCAATATTATATAATTGGACTTTAAAATAATTTTTTTTATATTATATATTTATTGAGGGATTTGAAAATAAATATCTATAAAATTTTACCTAAATTTAGTACTTTAATATATACTTGTGTGTGTGCGTGTGTGTGTGTGTGTGTGAGAGTTGGAATTATATATTATAGTAGAAGAAAAGTTCATAATTTCTATTAGCTCAATCTACTTTAAAAGTTTTTTAATCCTACTTAAATTAGAGTTAATCTCATATTTTTGTTAAAGTGTGTAAGCTTTTTAATTTATATATATATATATATATATATGATAATATAGAAGTTGTTGAATTTGATATAACAAATGAATATTGACCTAGTTATTGTTCGTGCTCTAACATTTTTTTATTATTTAATAACCCTTCAATTTTGATAATAAGTTTAACTATTATTACTTTATTATGAAATGAAGATACTTTTTTTTCTTCAAAAAAAGAGAGAATAATGTGTGTTTATTAGGATGAGTAATCTTTTTCCTAATAAAAACATAGAAACTTGAAATTTAAAATCCATCATACTTTTATACTGAAATTTAATTGAATAACATCCCTCCAAAAAAAATTATTTGAATAACTCATAAATCAATTTGATTAGAAGAAGATGTATTTTTAGTAAATAGAATGACTTTTTATTTGTAATTTTTTATAAACTGAAAATAAAACAAATATGGTAAATTATCAAACTTATTTAAAGAAATGAAAAAGGCTAATTTAAAAATAATAATAGCTAATATATATAGTAGAGGGATTTATTTTTTATTTAGTTTTTTAATTAAAATTTGATGAGAATATAATTTTTTTAATAATAATATGATATATATATATATATATATGGTTTTTATAAAAAAGTATATGATTCATTAATTAAATTATAGATTTATTATATTTTAATTAAAAAAATCATATTCTATTATGTTTAATTAAAAAAATTTAATAAATATTAGTATAGTCCGTAATTCCAAACTAGTAGTATGATTAATTAATGGATGGCTCTTGTGCTTTTTCGAAACTGCAAAGGCCTAAGATCTTAATCAAACGGATACAATTCTTTATTAAAATACTTGGCAAGCTAATGAATTATCAAATTATTAGAGAATCCAAGTAAAAAAAAAACGCATATCTTCAACAATTATTCTGCACTTTCAATCAGCACTATTCTGCAGAGGCCACGAGAGAGCAATTGTCAGATTTAAATTCCACATCCTTCAACCTCAGATCAATAGTGATAGGGATAACTGTCATTGCTTTGGCCACAAAACCCGATGAAACCATACAAGAAGCACTGCATAAGTCTAAAACAGTGGCTTTAGAGCTAATATTTTTATATTTAATTCATATTAATTTGTTAAAAAAAAACAATGTTGGTTTTTTTCTTTAAATTATATATATGTATATGGAGATTTTAAATTATTAACTATAAGATGCATTTAGAGAAGCACTTCTTCCTGAACGCTCTTTCTCTAAAGCAGAAGATATTCAACAGTCTGATAGCATATGAGATCCTATAACATTTCATATATTTCTATTTCAATTCATGTCTATGGAATTTTGTTATTATTTTTACTTCATTAATTACAGGTATCCAACATGTGTGCCCTCATTTACAAGAAAATACTTCATTCTTAATTAGTGAATTTTCTCAAACAATTATTTTGTTAGTTTTGCATGTTGTTTATTTAAATTTTGGCAATTGTACTTTCTTTTTTCTGGTTTATAATTTCTGATCCTTTTTATTGGCTAATAGTTTTATTTTGTTGAATTTTCCAAAATTGATTTTAAAATTTTATATTTTTTAATCGAATTCACTCGTTGTTGAATGATATTAATTATATTTTGAACAAGTATACATTTTGATAAGTGAGATTTTAAAATTAAATGAATATAAATATTTCATATAATGTTATCTTTTTTTACAAAATCTTGTATTCTTCATGAAAACAACATTCATAAAACATTTGTCACAGAATTTCTTGTTTTTTGCTGATAGTCAAATTATATACCTATTAATTAAATCACATATAACGATATTTATGGTTTCTTTCCAGTTTCCATTTTATTGGATATTAGTCTTAGTTGCCAACTTTGTTTACTTTATGTATATTCTGTCAGAACACATGTCCTAAAAACTAAAACCGACTTTAACATAGTATTATAAGAAATTTAGTATTCCATTTGATTATTTTTTTTAAAGAAACTATTATCAAAATTAGTTAAAACAATAAAAATTAGTTAGAATTATTTTCTTAGTTTTTAGTTTAAAATGATGCAGACGCATTAGGCTTTCAATGTCAGCTTGTGGGCTTCCCAGGAGTTCACCCTCCCCAATTGAACTCCAAAACAAATGCACCTCCGTAAACAAATCAAAACATTATCGCTCTGATCTTTCAATACAATTTTGACCCTAAAAAAAATATTTTAATACAAATTATTGTTATGAACAAAATTTGATAAATACAAATTTATTAAAAAATTAAATATCTCGTGTAATTAATGTGAAGGATGATAGTATTATTTATTTTTTAATATGACAATTGAAATTTAAAATATGATATTATTATTAAGTTATGTAAATTAAAATTTAACATGAGATATTCATCTTTGAAGACTAAGAAGTATATCAAAACACCCCTATATGAGAGATAGCATGTTCAAAACCAATCAAGCCGATTGAACTAAGCTAAATCAAATAAAATCAATCAAAATCACAAAAAAAAAATAGTAGAATGGATTCTTTCAATTTCAAATGCTATGTCAATTCAGCGTTAAATTACAAGTGGAGAGAGCAGCAAGAGAATAAGTGATAATAATAAGAGTTGGAAAAAAAATAAAAATAATTGAATTGATAAAATGAAAAATAATTGAAATTATGATAAATTGAATAAAAAAAATATGTTCAAATCAATTTTTTATCTATTAAGATTGATTAAATAAGTTTGATTTTCAACTTTTAAAGGTAAAATAAAATTAAACCTGGGCTATTTCTTTCCCTTCCCCACTAAGCCTAACAAACAATCTTTATACATATTTAATGTGCAACTAATAAGTGAAATGAACAATTATGCAATAAATAATAAATTAAAATTAATTATTTAATTTTTTGTATGAGATTTAATTTGATATTTGCAAATAGTTGATCACTTGTAAAGATAATGAATAATTGAAAGAAAACATGACTTATACATTATAAGGAGTTATTATTTAAAAAATTAAATTGATGAAAATAAATATTTAAATTAAGTTATATTTAAATTTTTATTATCATTAAATACCTAACAAATAATAAAAATGGTCAAATCACTTAAGAAAAAGTGAGTATAAATTCAAATTAAATAGATCATAATTCAAAATTGATTAGATGTTTCATTTTATAAAATCGATTAACTTAATTTAATTTGGGTTTAATTCAAAACAGAATCCAAGCAACTTTTTAAATACCCTTAATTAGAATACGCAATAGCATTAAATCTCGAGCATGATATCTATTTCAAAAAAAAAAAAAGGTTAGAAAAGAATGGATAAATAACAAAATATTATCATATTCTTCGATTGGGTGTTTACAATGAGATTAACGGAGACTAATGGCTATAGGGATGTCAACTGCATATTTTGAAGATTGTGTAATAAATAAATTCAAATACAGCAAATAGTAGTAGTATTGCATAGGGCTTCATCCTTGAAGGTCACACCTAATGGCAAGTGTATAACACGATTTACGAAAAGGAATACGTATATATATATATTTTAATTAAATTATATATTTATTATATTTTAATTAAAAAATTGGACCAAAAAAACCTAAATCATGTTTTAGTATATATTAAAAAAATTATGTTTAAAATACATAATTTTAAAAATTATAAATTGTAAATTTTAATATTTTAAAAATAAACATTTTAAAAAATTAAATTATTCATACAGTCAATAAAATTGTTTCCCCCTTGCAATAATTGAATTTCCTTCAAATCATATCAAAAGGTCTCAATCACATAATCACACTAATATTAATTTTTATTGTTTTGGCCTTTTTTTTAATTTAATTTTTGGATAGAAATGGAATGACTTGATGGCGAGAGTTATTATTGGTTTTGAGCTAAGAATGGAGATGATAGTCAGAACTGAGAAAAGAAGTCATCAAAGATAACGTAGGTTAATTCGACGTGGACGAAGCCAAATCGTCGATTTGAACCATACAATTGCAAAAGCACCATTTTTTTTCTACCCAAATAAAATCAGCATCAGTCGAGCACCCCTCAGACTCAGATTTGTTGCGACAGTAGAACCCCCCTCTGCAAACAGTGTCCTGGCTGGCAGTACTCCTCCTCCCCGTCGTTTAACCGCCGGCTGATGTTCGACCTATGCCCCACGTCCGTTTGCCTCCTCCTTCGCGTTCTGCAATTGTTCCCCCCATAAAGTAGCGCTTGACTTCTAAGAAGCCCCCCACCGTCATTCGAGTCGTGGCGTCTCACGGGGCTCGCCGTTAGACGTCTTATGGGTCCCACTTTCAGATCTTCAGCCTCTCTTTCCCTCTGATCTTCGACCGTAAACTACCAACTCAGATCTGTAGGTTTTCTTTTTCCATTTTTGAATTTGCTTTATTAAGTAAACCAAATTGAATAAGGTTGAGCTAGAACTACTCAGATCTCTTGTTTTGGTAAATAAGTTAGATTATTTCTTACCAGTTTTTCAAATCTACAAAAAAAATCAAATTAACGAGTGAATGAAATCATTCAAATTTTTGTCTTGCATTTGCTTGTCCATCACGTCTCATTGTAAAGATTACAGCGTACAGGGACAGGTCTTAGTAGTCATGCGTGCTTTTAAGTAATTCCAAATCAAATGCAGAAAAAATGAAGTCTTCTTTGTAGTTATGTGTAATTCCATAAAAAATTTTAAGTTATTTTATCTTTTTAGGTGTGTATTCACGTACCTTGCAAGTAGAACTAATTTTATATGAAATATTTAAATTATCTCTACCTAAATGTTGATGAAAATAAATGATGCTGCATAAAATTCATAATATAAAAATAGATAGTTTAATCTTTTCCTATAAGTAATCCTTCATGAGTTCGATAAAATTATCATTCATTAGATTAAAGAGCTCAAATTTTTGCAAATAACAACAACAAAAACAAATATATGGCTGTGTTAATCCATCTCTTCCTTTGTTAGGAAAAAAGAAATAGAACCACAATTACATAAATAAATATTATAACAATTTTCTCTAACCAAAAATTTTATATCTATTATAACAATTTAGATATTATATATGCATTAATTGAGGATATCAAAAACTTTCAATTATCTATTTAAAACATGTTGAAAATATATCTTTAATTACAATCAGGAACTAATTGAGGACTATATGTTGCATTAAAAATTAATTGTATAACTCACATATTAGATAATGGTTTTTTATTAGGGACAATAATTCCTATAATTTGTTTTAAAAAAACAATAATCCTTTGATATATTTTAATTTCTTTCAAGTTCTCAATTCCACAAGATAAAATAAATAAATAATAATAGTGAATGAGATCAGTCTATCTAAATAAATTCCATTTTTGAGTAAGGATGAACTCTTAAGTTTAAATCTCCAAAAAAGCTTCTCTCCTCCAAACATTACTGACTACATTAGAAGGGAGAGAATAGCAGGGTTCTCCACATTTTGGGCTTTATGCTAATAGTGGGCCATTACTTCCTTTGGGCCTTGAGGATAGAACCAATTCATATTGTGCTTTGGGTAAAGTTGAAACGTTGGCCCAACTTCAAATGTAATAGTTTCAAAAACAAAAACCAAATTAAAAAGAGTCATAACCAAAATTTATATTTAATAGTTAAAAGCACTTTTTTTTAAGATTTACTAAACACAAATGCTTCTCAAATATTAATAGAAATGTTTTGCAATTGATTTTACTAAATATAAATTGTTTTGACTCATAACACTTGTAAAATTTTATTAAAGACAAATTTTTAAAATAAATAAAAAATCACAACAATTCCATACAACTTCATAAACAAGAAAACTACGTAATTAAGCCAACTTTTAAGAAAAATGCCCTACTTTAAATTAATATATGTATAAAAATTGGAAGAAACCAACATTATTCATTGGCTTTGGAATAATGCAGCACACCTTCTTCTTGGACTCTATGCACTTTTTTTTTTTTCCTTCTAAGTTTTTGTGTACATTTTTTTTTAAAGAAAACTATGCAAACTTGTTGGTAGGTTCCGAGACGCATCTACTTTAAACAAAATTGTCAAGTTGGTATTATATATGAAATACATGAATTAAATATAGATATGGTACCAAGAGCACTCTTTAGAATATTTTGATACTTTATTTAGTTAGTATTCTAACTAATTATTAAATAAATTTAGATGTTAATTAGATGGTTAACGATTAAAGTGTTATCAAATTTTGAGAAAATATGTTCTTTTCTCCTTATAAAATATATATCTCAATTATTTGACTTATGAATCTTATATTATCTAGTTTTTGAACTTAACCCACATGATTTTAACCAGAAGCAGTTATGCAGAAAATTTGAGAAATTTGTCTAATTAACATCTAAATTTATTTAATAATCAAGATTTTAAATTCATTGTTGTAACTTCCGTGTATTATATGGCTGATAATCAAGAAGCCAAAGAGATTCAACCTTAACTGGTTCATCAATTAGGTAATGATATCAATAACTTAGACCACCATTTAATTTCCTTTGTAAAATCATCAAATCAAATATCAAATAGTCTAAAATAGATGAGTTTGCAACACTCAAAATTTGAGATTTTTATTTTTATTTTATGTGTTTGAAATGTAATTCAAAGAGGTAAAATTCTATTTTTTTAATATAGATTTTACTATGATTCTCAAATCACATAAGAAGGTATTTGATATATTATTATCTTGACCCTAACATTTTGAATGCCTGTCTACATTTAAGATATTTTTGATACATTGATATATAAGACGATAAGTATCATTTAAGATATCAAAGTATCATAGGTTGACATTATTTTGAATAGTATCTCATACAATTCAATAACTATGGAAATTTCGCATCACACCTCTTTTAGTTTTGATAACTTTTGCAAATACAACTTATATTCTTTTTATGTCAATTTTTTATTATCATACTGAATATAGGCATCTTGAATACTATAATGTCTTATATCATAGTATCTAAGATACTATGAAATGCCAAATAACATAACCACTTATCCTAAAATTAAAAGAATTTTACTATCAAGAATTCATTTAGTGGAAAAGAGACATCTATTTTTTACTATTTCTTTGATATAACATTTAAAAAAAAGATATCATTGTAACCCTACCAAACTAATGGAATAATATCACTTTAAAATATAATTCCAGCAATTAAATTCAATTAATGAAAACTTAATTAAATTCTTGCTAAAATTGGTTCCCAACATACTCATCAAAGAATCCATGAATTAGAGAATCAGTGAGTCGTTTCCTCTTAGCATTGACTCTAAATTCGTGTCATTTCAAGTTGCAATATACTTAGGAGTGTTCCTTATGTTGGCATCCACCATCGATGGCTTAAGGAATATAATTTCTGATGCCTCCACATACAATTTTTACACGTAAACTATAGCATGCAATTGCAAGAATAAGGCAAAAATTGTAATTGATCAAGTTGGTTTGTACTGCATATGCTGATGATCATTTTATTTTAATTAGGTCTTTGTTACTTTTTTTTTTAACAAAATAGGCATAAGGGTAATTTAATTTAAGACTATTGATCAAGACGTTATTGGCATATCTTTTTTTACTTTAAGTAATGAGCTTTTTCCCTATTTTGGGTTTTGAAATAGCATAAGATGTATTATACACATTAGAGATTATATTAAAGTTATTTATTCACACTCAAAAACCTAAAGTTATGTATGGTTAGCGAAAATAATTGTGGTTTTCATTCTCTATTTTTATTCCTTAAAATTAATTTTCATTTGCAAGTTTTTAATATTAAAAAAATGTTTATTACATAAAGTGAAAATTTGTTCATCTTTATTTTCAAATCAAATTGACATAAATGATGATTAGTTTTATTAGACTTTTTAGTTTGACTATTATTAACTGATGATACTTATATGGTAGAAGGGCTTACTTCTCGCAAAATTATAAAAATGTCATCGGTCATAATGTGAAAATGCTGAAAATATTGAATGTCCATGTCGTGTAAGCAGCATAAGTAAGTGCGCTAGCCTAAGCATAAGTGTGCCAACCTTGGCTTCCATCCCTCGACGTCTAGTTATAGTCTAAGTCTTGATTCATTGTTTTTATTGTAATTGGATTTGTGCTAACGACTAGAGACCTGAATAACTATAGTGTAAGTCTTGATTTTTAGTTTTTATTATCATTGAACTTGTCCTGACGGCCGAAGGCCTAACTAGCTATAGTATGTGTCTTGTCTTTTTTATTTTAATTGTTACTGGACTTGTGTTGACGGTCAGAGGTCTGACTAGTTATAATGTGAGTCTTCATTTTTGTTTTGGTTATCACTGGACTTGTGTTGATAGTTGAAGGCCTGATTAGTTGTAGTGTGAATCTTCATTTCTTGTTTTAATTGTCATTAAACTTGTGTTGACGGCTGGATGCCTGACTAGCTGTAGTATGCGTCTTTATCTTTTATTTTGATTGTCACTATACTTGTACCGATGATCGAAGGCCTGGCTAGTTATAGTGTGAATCTTCTTTTTTTTTTTTTATCTTAATTATCACTGGACTTGTGCTGACGGCCAGAGGCCTGATTAGTTATAGTGTGAGTTTTCATTTTTAATTTAATCATTAGGATTATGTGATCTTTTATTTAATATTGTTTACTATGTTAATTGTTGTGTGGCTATCAAAATGACATATTCTTTCTACGTATCTGATTGTATAATTTCAATATTTGATGGCTTTAACTGTAATGATTGAATATATTTGTAGTTTCACGATACTTATTTCTTATTATATGATCACACCTCATGTTAATACTATATGATAGAAAAGATACTTAAACATGTATATACTTTTGGTTTTGGACGCATTGTCATTATTTTTCTTATTGTAAAATTGTCTTTCTTTACTTCCTTTAATAAGCTGATTATTTAAGGCTTAAGAATGCCAAAACTTTAACTCATGACTCAATAGGCATAGTATCAAATGATGTAGAAGATAATGATGAAGTCGCCTTATGGTTGGAGGCTATTGGTGGTAAAAATAAGAAGGATCGCAATTTTGGGATAAGATCTGAGGCTCAAGATATTGATGCTATCTGTTCTTGTGGGACTTCTTCTTCCATTCATAACTTAGGAATTTATTCAGATTTTGAAAAGGAATTGTGTAGGAGGATTACCATAGAGACAACACCTTTGAGACAAGAGAACCAAGAGCTTAGAAAGCAAAATCAATGTATAACAAAGTAGAATCAACAAATCTTGTCTCTACTATACCAGCATCAGCAAACACTTAATAGATTGCAAGAACTTGAATCATAGTTATCTCGTGCCTCATTAGATCATGATGATTGTCCTCCATCATAAAGATGATTTTTATTTCCTTGATGATAGTTGCAAATTCGTCGCTGATTAACGATGGAATATTTCGTCGCAAATTCCTCGCTAATTAGCGATGGATTATTCTGTCGCAAATCTGTTCCAGGATTAGTAACGGAATATTTTGTCACAAATCCATCACTATTTAGTGACAAAATAATCCGTCCCTAGTTTGTGGCTAATCAGTGACAAAATATTTTGTTTGTAATCCGTTGTTAATTAGTGACGAAAAATTCCGTCACTAATCCATCACAAACTTGGAATATCTTATCCTAATAATTATCAACGAAATTTTTTTTTGCGATAGAATGTTCCATCCCTAATTAGCTACGAAATTTTAAATTCCGTCACAAATGAATTAGTGACGATGAAATTAGCGACGAAAAAAATCTGTTACTAATTCCTTCGCTAATTCGTTTGTGACGGAATTATCCACATTTAGCGACCGAATTTTTCGTCGCTAATTTCTGTTTTTCTTGTAGTGATTATTAGGTAGATTATAGCCGAACTAGTGGAATTTAAATTAGAATAATCTAAGTAGGCAAAGTGGGGAGTGGGAATATAATTGTAAACCTTGAAGACTAAAAGGGCTGTCATGGTTATGTTTCTCTTTAAGAAACACATTTGAACTTTTTCGTTGGTGGGTGTAATGGTGATTTAGTGCTAAAGGAATCGATAATAATTTTAGCTAGCATTATGAGTAAATTATAAAACATAATATATTTTTTATTTTTCTTTTTATTTTCACTTTTTTTATTTCTTATCTGCATTTTGCATGTCTATTAGAATAAACATTTTAGGTAATATTTCGATGTGTATATATTATTATAACATTAAATCTTTTAAATTATGATATACGATATATGTTATAATATCAAGATATCTATGAAATGATATGTGTACTTAAAACATTCTTTTTAGAAATTCAAATAATGAGAAGTTTGGTCCAATATGTTTTTATAGTATTGTTTAAGTGTTTGATTATAAAATACAACAATATTAATTGTGAAATTTGCTTTTTAGACCACTTATTTTAAAATATTTTTAGATATAAATTATACATATTATATGACACGTACACACATACATACACATATATAAAATAAGATTGTATAGAATGTTTGTTATTAATAGTAGTTCTATTAACCCTCAATGTACTTTAAATATTATTACGTGATTTTTGTGATTGGGCACCTAAAAGATATTGAGTTGGATGCTCTATAAATTTTTTGGTACATAAGGATGGTGGTAGTAGTCTTACCCGTAATTCCCACTTATAATGCTTTGAGATTAAATATGAGGTTATTTATTTTTATGGGTTGTGTACTTATTTTAGTATATATGTTAGAACTTAGAGTTCTACACATATTTTTTTAAGTGTTTTTATTAAATTATTTTTAATGTAATAATCATTTTCTATTTCATATTAAATTCCTAAATGTGAATTTAATTTTTATTTCTTTTAATTCTTTTTCATAATTATCTCTTATGAATTTTTCATTTTTAATTAAAATATTATATGCTTATACATTCCTTGCATTTTTATTTTATTAATAATTTAATGAGCCATTTTTTCATTAACTCAAATCTTTTAAATTTTTATTTATACCAATTATTGCATATTTCTTCTATTTAAAGATTTATAAATTGAGTTTTTATAAAAAATATTTCATGCCTTTTCATACTTAAAGTTTTTTATAATTAGTATCATGTCAAAATTTATTTTCATTTAAAAAAATTTTATGCCCCTTCATCCTTTTGGTTATCATATTTTATCTTTTATTCACTGAGTATCGTAACTAATTCTATTATTTATTTTTGTAGATAGACAACTTGTGTCAAATGCTTATCTAGCATAGTTCAAAATAGTTGTCAATAAAGAACTAGTGATCAATTTGTCCAATATTAATAAACTATTGTTTTTGTATGCGTATGGTTGTACTTTAGAGTCTACTCATGTAAGAATAAATTGAAGACAGTTATATGAAATTAGAATACTAGATTGATTACCTGTAGAAGACATTGTTGCAGATTTATGATACCCTGTTGATTCTGAATGCCTGAAGGTTTGAAGAAACTAGGGCTTCCTCTGTGATTCACACTCCCTATCACAACTTATAATGGGGTAAGTTGTGGAGTTAGAATTCGACGTGAACACAGAAGGGACCTAGCCAAGTTTAAATAGAACTCTAGTACCCACCCATTATGGGTCTATGAGTTATGGGCCTGCACTTTTATCCATACTAATCAATTAGATATCCAGCCCAAAATAAAAGGATCACTAATCATAAGTGGGCCTCACATGCATCTCTAATGGATCATAAATCAGCCCGTTTTTATTAAAAACAAAATAATTGATTGCAGCCCACTATAATTCCTACATTCTCCCACTTGGGCAAAATCAATTGTTTATTTCAAAAACTTTTATTTTAAAAACGACTCTCGGGCTAATAACTAATTTTGTAATGTGGCCACATTTTGAAAAATAAATGATCCAAGATGCGATATCCAATATGACTCCATCTAACTAAAGTTGAGTGACATTGAATCATGGCGATTATTATATCTATTACTGATATTAAACCTTCCATGATTACAAATGCTACTGACTTCGTCGATTAGTCATTAGTGTGGAGTGCAGCAAGAAAATAGTATGCCAATGTGATCCAACGACCAAACTACTATTTTCTTTGTCAGTTCTCACAATTTCTCTCAAGTGCTTTAAAGCCAGAGAAACTGTATGGTTTGTCAAGAAACCATCATGCCTCAACTCCAATATGGCATCGACCACAGGCATAGTGGTCCTAATGACACCGAGTTCAAAATTTTACAATTGATGCATATATTCAAAATATATATATAATACCAAAATTCAATGTATTATCAAATTAGCCGAAATACAAGCCATATGAACGTTAAAAGTATTAAAAAGAAAAAATTGTTCAATATAAAAGGAAAATGATATAAAACTCAAGCTCCCACTAACCAAACATATCAAAAGAACTTACTATGCACATGTTATTAACATGTCTTTTAAACACAATGGGCCTAAGTCCTTTGGTCAAGGGATCAGCTAACATAGAATCTGTGTCTATATATTCAACAACTATTTCATTGTTCTTCACTAAATCTGTGACAGTCAAATACTTCAACTCCAAATGCTTAGAACCACTAGTAGTTTTATTATTTTTTGGTGTATAATGCTACAGTACTATTGTCACAGTGAATTCTTAGTGGTTGAACAACAGAATTTACAATATAAAACCCTGTCATTAAATAGCTTAATCAAATAATATGAGTAGCATCAACGTAACAGCCAATAAACTCTACTTGTATAGTAGATGAGGTAACTATAGTCTGTTTTCTAATTATTTTTCTACCTTAATTTTAAAAATTTTAAAATTTTTAAGGGCATCATACTTTTCTTTAATCAAATAAAGATAACCAAATCAATAGAAATCATCAATGAAAGTGATAAAGAACCTATTATCATAAATAATATGATAAAAAAGTCCACTAATATTTGTGTAAATGATTTCTAAAAGATTTAAACTTCTAGTCGCACCTTTCTATTTACTCTTAGTGAACTTTTCTCTAATTATAAACCTAATTATTTAAAGATGATGAAATATTATCAAAAACTAAGGATAATTTATATATAAATCATCCATTAAATGTCCATAACCAATAATTTGGAAGTTTAATATTAAAATAAAAACTAAAATTTATCTAAACAAGAAATAGAAATCAAATTCCTCCTAAATATATATATATATATATATATATATATATTCAAAACAGTTTCATATCCAGTTGCCAAAACTAAAATGACATCTCCCACTGATTCCAACACTACTTTAAGATTCTTTGCTACCCTCATCTTGCTTTCTCTCAGATTTGGTCTCTTCAGATTCTTGAATTCTTCCAAATTTCTGCTTATTCTCTAGCCAAGTCTTGAACTTTGTGCAATCATTCTTTTTATGCCCCTTTTCTTTACACCAAAAACACCATATGTTTTTGTTAATGAGAGTTGATTTAGAACCTCTTACATCATATTGTTGACCAATGCCTGGTTTCCTTGAATTTTGATTCTTATGAGGAATATTGAATTGATTTCTCTTATGTTTCCATTTACCCTTGCCAGAATAGGGTTTATCATGGGAAGTAAAAAAGGTTAGTTCGCAAGATAGGTCACTCTTTTCTTTCTTCAACTTTTCTTCTTCAGCCACACACTTGGTAATGAGGTCATTAATGGTCCACTTTTCACCAAAGGTATTATAGGCTGTTTTGATTTGTGTAAATTCTACAGGTAAGAAGTTCAAGGCATGTGAGACAATAAAATTCTCATTTAGGTCAATATTATGGGCTTTCAGCTTGGTTTGGATGTGAACCATCTTCAAAATGAACTCCCTTACTCCTTCATTATTGTCATACCACATATCGGTTAACTTTTTCATAAGATATCCAGACTCAGCATTATTGGATACTTGGTATCTTTCTCCCAAGACAGTAAGAAATTCTTTAGCACTTGTGGTTTCTGGTAAGCCACTAAGTAGGTGCTCAGAGATAGTCCTCTTAATGGCAATTAGACTAAGTCTATTGGATCTCTCCCATTTGGCTAAGAACTCTTTCTGTTCAATTGTGCTCTTCTCATTCACTTCAGGCTTACTCTCACGCAGTGCCAGATCAAGGTCAGCAATTCCTAAGGAGAATTCTAGGTCTTGCTTCCACTTGTTATAGTTTGATCTAGTTAAAATCTCAATTGAAGCAGAACAGTTATTCATAGAAAATGTAACTGCAAAATTGGAATGCATCAGAATAAATAATAAGGGCAATTCAAACACAGCTTTTAATTAAAACAAACTATTACAATGAGGCCAACATAATAGTACATTCCCCTTTGGGCAGAACGTACAAATCAAGGTCACAACCTAGATCAGAACTTCAGATGAGCTAATCAGTGAGAATACATTGGGTTCAAATATCTATCCCCTTTAGGCAGATAAATATTTTAAAACAATATATTTTCCATTAACTTCATCCCAGATTAACTCCTAATTATAACATACAATAACCCCCTTTGGGCAGGTTATAGCATGAGATAATTAGAAGCCTTCCTCAAATTACAAGGAAATTTTATACATTAATATGAATAATTCCACTTTGGTATTAATTATCCATAATAATTATAAAACTCCTTGCACAGGAATTATTTATATTTTGCCTAAAATTATGGCACAGTATTTAAAGAGGTGAAATATTATACCCCACTGTCCATAAACAAATTCTTCAGCATTCCCAAAGAGGCCTCGTGCAAATATAATTGAAACAAAATCATATACATTATTAAAACAAACATATTAAGGCATATGTTTTAGGCTTGAGAGTAGACAAATACATATTATAATTTGTGGAGAGTGAATATAATCATAAGGTTCAAAATATAATAAATTAATTTTTTAATATATCACCTTTCAGAAAATTGTCCAAATAAGTATTGAAATTTATTATATATATTAATATTTATATAAAAAATATTTATAGTGGTCAAAAAATTATAAAAAATATTTCAAAAAATCACATTTAAAATATAGATTGCAACGCAAAAAACGGAACTGAAAAATTCCATCTGTAGAAGCTACACTCTCTCTCACTCTCCAGAGGCGCGACTGGGCTTCGTTTCAGACTCCATCTTCAACCTCCAGCGGGTCGAACCAGTTGCTGAAACGGGTCATGCGAACCCGTGGGTTTCGAAACCGGGTTTCGCGTTTTCAAGCCCCTTTTCATGCGATTTTCTTGTGCTTTTTGTTCCTAATTCCATTCTAAATCTATTGAAACTAAAATACCCAATTTTTATTGAGTTTTTCATTGATTTTCGAAGCAAAACCACCCCTTTTGGTCGAGATATACGAAGCTCGATCTGAGGCTTTAGTGTCGCGTTTTCTTGCAATTTTGTTGTGCTTTTGATTCATAGTTATATTCTAAACAAATCCATAGATAAAGCCCCAATTTTAATCTACCAATTCTCATGATTTCAATGCATAGAAATTGAGTTCTGAAAAGTCTCCATAACCGAAATTTTTGAAGGAAATTTCGCTACAATCAGCCAATTTTTGATGCAATTGATTTGTGCGTTTCTTTTATATGATCATAAGGAATACCATATTCGAAAATTATTCATCAATTTGCAGTGATCAATGAGATTGAAAATTCAATCTTGCAAACCCTAACTTAGATGTTTTAATTCGAAATTTCCATGGAATTAGACAATTCTTGATGCAATTAAAATACTGTTCATACTTATATTATTAAGAGAAACTTAATGATACAAAAATTATTCATTAATTTGGGCTATTTTGCAAGAATTAAAATTGAATCATGAAACCCTAATCTATAATCTCAAATGCAAAATTCTCCTTTTATAGTGCATAGCAATTCAAATTCTAGGCATCAATTAATTTAGAATATCAATATATGCAAAAGCCCTAAAGTTTTAAATTTTAATTCTTTGAATATCATCCAATTTTATTTATAAAGATTATATGGATGAAAATAGCGTTTATTTAAAACTTTTGTGCATATGACCATGTCTTCTATCAATTAGATTCTAAATCATATAATTGAGGCTCTGATACCAAATGTAAGAATAAATTGAAGACAATTATATGAAATTAGAATACTAGATTGATTACTTGTAGAAGACATTGTTGCAGATTTATGATACCCTGTTGATTCTGAATGCCTGAAGGTTTGAAGAAACTAGGGCTTCCTCTGTGATTCACACTCTCTATCACAACTTATAATGGGGTAAGTTGTGGAGTTAGAATTCGACGTGAACACAGAAGGGACCTAGCCAAGTTTAAATAGAACTCTAGTACCCACCCATTATGGGCCTATGAGTTATGGGCCTGCACTTTTATCCATACTAATCAATTAGATATCCAACCCAAAATAAAAGGATCACTAATCATAAGTGGGCCTCACATGCATCTCTAATGGATCATAAATCAGCCCGTTTTTATTAAAAACAAAATAATTGATTGCAGCCCACTATAATTCCTACGTACTCCACATAAGGTCCTTATCTTAATAAATATGTCTTTGTATTGATTGATGGTAGGGATCAGAGTTCTCTTGTTTTAGGCATGATTGGATAGGTTAAAAATAATCTGGGATGTATCAATTTTAAGAAAAACTATACCGAATTTTCTATAACAAATTAATTGTGATTTAGACATAAATTATTGTTTAGTTGTGAAATTGTGATCTTGGTAAGGATAAAGCAAAGTTATGAAATGATGTTTTAATTCGGAAATGTCATATGGAATTTAATCATACATCAAAATTATATAAGATTCTTGTGTCTGCCAGAATTATGGAGGCAAGGTCTCCTTGTATCTTGTGTCGGTTGCATCTTCATTTGGGCCACGACACATAGAGTTAGGAGATGTGTGGTTTCCCCATGTATATTCAGTATTTGTTATTCTTGTATTTTTATACAGTTGGTTTTGAATTTAGGTTGTAAATATTGTAGGTTTCACATAGGTACTCAAGAGATTTGTTGCCTCTGGTTTTAGATATGCTGTTATATTTTGAAGAGGGGACTTGCGCAAATTTGTTATAATTTACACGCTTTGCCCAGCTGTATCTTTAGTTTGAAAGGCCTGCCCGTCTCTTGCATTCTCCAATGAAGTATCTTACTTGACCAAAAAAAAAAAAAAGTCTTGGAAGGGCCGACTTGTGACGCTGCGTGTATATTCCCAAACGCACAACTTGCTGCTTAATGGTCCACTATTGGGCAGTAAAATTCTAAACTTAATTAAGTTTGTGATTGCTGCGAGTGCTACACTCAAAAGTCTGGAAAATTTTATCCCACAGTCATTTGATAAAAGAAGGAAGGATTACAATATAATCAGCTCCATATTCCATACGGCGGGTAGTACAATTCCAATACTCTTGAAGAAAAACCAATGGAAGAATCCAAGTAACGCAGTGATATGGACAACCTATCCCTCTACTCGCAAGTGAAGTCTAAGAAAGTCTGAAAAAATTTATTTATTTTAGTTCATGGGCCGGGTAGATTAGCTAAGATCCGTTTTAAAGTGGATCTCCAAAAGGGTGAGACATCAATTATAAACAGAGAATTGGTTGTCTCCTCCATGGTAGTTTCCCCAACATCCCAATCAGAGAAGGTGCCCTATTCGCTTGACACCTCCTTTCTCATGCGTTTGGTAAATTTGGACCACCTCACCTACTTTCTTCGCCGCAAAGTTTTCTCTTTTATCATTTGCTTCGTCACCTATTCTATTCATATTCATATAATTGTGCTTATTTAGATCCTACTTTTGTTATTTATTTAAAACCGACTAATTAATTCTTAAACATATCAATAAAATAGACGCATTAGCTGATCTTATGCTGTTATGCATGGCTCCCCGTGAGAATTATCTTTTAAGAATTGAATTGATTTTAATATTTTTTGTCTTTTAAAAGTTTATGAACTTTTTATATAGTTAAAAAAATAAAAAATAAAATAAATTATAAAGAATTGAGAAATAATATATATATATATATATTGATTTAGAAGATATGATGGACCCACGTCTGATGAATTAGGGATAGTCGCCTTTAAAAAAAGTTAGATAATGAAAGAGTCTCTTAATTTAAGGACTAGTAATTTCTTATTACTATATATATACAAGATTTAATTTTTCGTTCTCCCAACAGACGTGGTCCAGCACACTTTTGTCCCCAATATTATTTTTCTGGTTCCATTGTTGCTCACGAGGAATAACAATGATTAGAAAGAATAGAAGAACTAAGATTTGTGGTTGACTAATCTGCTTGTTTTGGGGCAACCCTAATCAATAGACTCTCTCTCATTGTGTATTGTGCCAGAGAACACAAGCGACGCAAACTTTGGGAAAAAATAAAAACCCTAACGAGAGATAGAGTAGAGCTCCAAGTCAAAGTTGGTCAGAATCAGAGAGAAGCACTTACTTGATAAGCCCATTTTCGTTTGTAATGTATGAATTGAGAATCCTTACGGCAAGCATGCCTATTTGTTTGTGCGTGCCTAAGTTTGAAACCTGCAGTATAAGTTGATGGGAGCACGCCTAATCATTATGTCGCGGCATATTGCTTTAAAGGGATTCAATTCAATTCTTGACTTCCACACAAGAATTTCTGTGGCCAAAATTCATTCACACAGTGTCTCCAAAAATCTACTTGTTGCTTCTAGTCCTTGAACAGCATCTACCATTAGGCACTTCAAATTTGGTTTGGTCTCGGAGGAATTTAAACCGTCAACATATATTGAAAATGCGTTTCACGCAATGGGATTCGTAGAACTCATGGTCGTGAGGCCCAGTCAGAGCTTGATCATCAGGATTCAAGAGAGACGTTTCTTTGTCAAAATATCTTACTATATACTTGTGTGGTTTCTGGCTATAATTCCTGCTAAACCTTCCCAGTGGTTGTTACCCGGAAGACACTTTGATACTGATCAGAGCAGTAGAAGTCAACTCATCTTTATACACAGACTCGAGAAGGGACGCTCTTAAGGTAATGATTTAAAGTTGGTATGGTATACTCTGCGTTTTTGTATTCGAGGGGGGTCTTCTTTCATATGTTTCACATCTGCCATGTAAGTTAATGATCGTAAGTCAAAACTCTAATTATGTATATGTTCAATGCCAAAGCATTCTGCCATATGCATGTCTTTATTTTGTAGTTTCTACTTTGTCATAAAGATACTATATCCTAAGACGTGGATTAACATTTTGTGGCATTTATATTTATATGGCTCAAATACTCTCTTGCACGGTGAACTAACTGAAAACACGAGCTGATATGCGTATCAGCCCTTTGCTGGGCATGCATTGCTCTTGGCTAAGTTAGCTAGGTGTTGCATTTTAACTAGTAATAGTTATTTGGTCATTAATGTTGCATTGCTCTTCCCTACAGCACCTTGCAATAGCTATATACTATTTGCTATAAGTGCGTGCGTGCGTGTGTTTGTCAGGTGTCCCTTTGGTTAGTTTTAGCGTCATTTAGGAAGACCAATGCCTAAACTTTCTACTAAAACTAGTTACTCCAAGCATTGATCTCTAGAGCCATTACTCGATACCATCAAAGCTTGAACATTTCCTAAGAGCCTCACCTTTACCACTTTAGTTCTCTAAGGGGGCAATATTTTTTCATCATTTTCAGATTTCATATACTACGAAAAGAATGTTGCTTGCGAGTGGAACCATGCATGTTCATATCAATTCAAAAGACCCCTGAATTGGAATGAGAAGACATGTTATTCAATTTACTATTTCGTTAAATTACGTCATTCATTTTACTTCAAAAATTTGCATTTCTCACATACCCACGAACCGAAGTTACAGATAATTGGATACCCGCACGGAATGACGGTACATGGGTAGGGGGGCTGTATTTCCCAGTCAAAGGCTAAATAAGGTGAACGGACGTGATCTACACAAAAGATTTCAGATAACTTTATATAAAAGCTGCAACTGGTAAATCACTTTTAACATTCAGAAACCAGTTCCATCAAGCCTTGGCCATACAATATTGGAACATTTGGTGCATCTGATTGCCTCGTATTAATGTATAAAATGGGCATCAGACGTCCAAAATCTTAGGATACATGACATATTTAGTATTATTATGTACACCGACTGGGAGCATTACTTCAGTTTCCCTTTCTTATCCAACTTTAAACTGCAGTACTCTCTATGATTAGTATGCATCATCTAAAAATAGCTATATAAATTTTCAGTTCCACAGGTCAATCTGGCAACTGGAGGTGGATGTGGACGTATATTCCTGCTGCGCAATTTCTGGCCTTTTGGATTGATCGTTTGCTAGGATAGTAATATGTTCATCCACATGAAGCACTACTGCTGCATTGGGATAAGTGGTTTCCTTGGAAGCATCTTGCTGGTGACTGCTGAGTTGAGAAGCCACAAATTTATCAAGAACTCGCCAATCAGTCACTTGATCAATGTTTCCACAAACCGAATTATGTGGAATGTTTTCTTCTTGAGTCAGTGAATTAGGTGACTGCAAGCTACTTCCATTGTTGTTGCTGTCATAGGCATAAGGGACCGCTGAATTGCAGCTCAAACTGGTGGCTAAATGAGGAACTTTGGGGCTTTCAAGTTGGGGGAGCTGAAGGAAAGCATCATGTGGATGGGGTACGTTATATTGCAATTGAAGCTCCTGCTTGCAAGGTAGGTAGTAGTGATGGTGTTGGTAATTAGATGCATAAAGGTGAGGAGTTGGCCTTGCAGATTCAAGCTCTTGCATCAAGGACACTTGGTCATCAAACCAGCATGGTGACTCGTACTCCCCCACTTTCCGCACGCTATTTATTCGCTTCTTGAACACTCTACACACCACCCACCCTTCTTCCTGCAGTATAATTAATCATTAAATTCAAGTCACACATAATTTAACAAGATCAATGTGCACTGTAGAGTCAATTAAATACCTGAGGAATTCCATTTTCATTAGTTTCAAGTCGGTACTCATGCATGATCCAGTCAGACTTCTGTCCGTTTGGGGCTCGTCCCTTGTAATAAACAAGAGTCTTTCTCATCCCAATCAGGCAATGCCTACGGTAGATTGCCTTATCTCTTCCTGTGGCTTTCCAGAATCCTGCTTTTGTGGCTCTATTCGTGCGAGTTCCAGTTGGGTACTTCTTATCTTTGTGGCTGAAGAAATACCACTCATTTTGTTCTTCCGCTCCTATTTTGCATAGTTCTGTTAACAAACAAGTAACTTTTCTTAATGAATAAATAATGCTATAATATATGTATGTTTAGTATTTGTGCTAAACTGCTAATCCTACCGCGGCCTTATAAGAAAGCAGTACCTTGAAGATCCCATGGCTCAATTTTATAGAGATCCACATCTTTAATAACATCTAGGTCAATCCTCTTAGAGGCTACTTTTTTTCTAAGGTAGTAATCAACAAGTTCTTCATCTGTGGGGTGGAACCGAAAGCCTGGAGGAACATGTGAAAATGTATTCATACTCCCAGAGATTTAAACCTGCACTTGCTTGGAAGAGAAAGGGGGAAAAAAATTAACCCAGACCAAAGAAAAAAAGAATCAGCTCCATGACCTCTCTTGTAATAAACGTATAATTGAACGTAAAATTTGGCATTTCTTTCCTTTTCTTTTTTTTGGGTACAGTGAATAATGTGGCTACCATATTAATGTTAGAAAATGTACTGCCACATTAGTGGCGCTAAAAAACTAAATTAAGACAATGCGTTTCCCTGATATTACAGAAACACAACTGCTTCAGTTTCACGGTGCATTTAATGAACCTCATCTAAGAAATAAGTTTGATAAGAAAACGATTATATTGTATCCCATCAATAAAAGGGCAACGCTAGATTTTACGAGCCATGGCAACAAAAAGAGCATTGCATTCACCATAAGCCAATGTATATCGACCAAAGAATTAATGAATTTTTCTTTGGTAGATAATGCCACTACGGTTTGAACCTAAAAATTTTCTATAAATTACTCACGGTTGATTACTATGCCACGCCTAATAATTTCAGACAACGTAATTATTGCTTATATGCAATACTTATATCCTATATTGCTAATTAACTTCTACTATCAGATTGTTAGTGTTTTCCCTGGTCTTTATCTTAGCTTTCTCGCAACCTTGTAACCTATTAATAGTGATTACACATCTAATGAAAGTTTGCTTTACCCCTCTTTTATATATATCTTAGCTTTCCCACAGCCTTGAAAGACATTAATATACTGATTGCACACCTAATGAAAGTTTTTGCTTTAGCCCTCTCTTATATGTCTTTGTCTTTGTGCAATTATAAAATCACTGAATGACATTAATAGAAACCCGCATATATGCGCCAAATGAACACGATTTACGACAAAGGATAGCACTCATACAATTTTTTTTTTTTTTAACAAGGAATATACGAAGTGGATATTGAAGCATTCTAGAAAGTGCATTTGACGAATTATAGTCATTTTGTCGATATTTCACATGACACTCCTTGATTCCTTAGCTGTAATCTTCCAATCAATATATGTGTGTGATTGTGAGTGAGGAACCGTTTTATCAAATATAATTATAAATCAGAAAACGAAAACATATGTATGGCATAACAAAACTATTGATATTAATTAAGACGCACACTTAGTTCGATCCAATCATACATTGTCGTTGAAAATTTTGCAAAAGCTATAATTGAATTCACATGTCTCCAACATTACAATCCCCCAATTATATGGCCTCTGAACACTCTATTACATAAATATCATGTCCTTGAATATAATTAACTTCTCTCTTCTTATTAAAAAAAAAACTTCTCTCTTACACATGACGTCCGGTTTCCATTATATTTAATTTATGGAACATTTGCAAGTGTCAAACAACGAAGGGGGAAAAAAAACCAACGAGAAGAGAATGAATTGAAAATTAAAATTAATGATCAGGGAAGGAATCATTACTACTTATTTATAATCATAATGATAAAATAAAGTTATTTTTCAGGAATACACTCAAGCAATACTAAAAATAAAAGTTGTATGAAGGTTGAAGTAGGCTTTACTTTCTGAAACATTAACAGATAAACTATTTGAAATTAAAGAATGTTGTAACACATCATAAGAAGGCAAATTTCGTGTAATGCAATTATGCGGTGGTATTAGCATGCAGTGAGTGATGTGTATATAGTATAGCAACAAATATTTTGCTTTTCGAATCTACGAAGTGGTTGAAAGAGCACTGATCAAAGTGAGATTTATATTTGACCTTTTACTCTGCATGTGATATCAGATGAGGGCTCACAGATGTATAAGAAGGCAAATATGCGACTGATTAATTTGAAGCAGATTATTTGAACGATATGAGAAAAAGATAATTACAGACAAATAATGGTTTGGACTTTGTTCAAGTTGATATGCGACAGATTAATATTGTGGGGTGCAAAACTAAAAGAGAGAAAAAAAGAAAAAAGGGGGGGGGGGGGGGAGTGGAAGCATAATTTAGACGGTAGGTGTTGATGGGATATTAACTCCGACCAAAACATAGATCAAAGTCATGTCTTATGTGACGTTTGTAACATTTGACTTTATATGGCTTGTCTCAGTACTATAGTTGTCGTTTGTGGTCGGTCTAATATTGTTGGTTGACTTGAAATCAAATAGATCATCCTCCATTTTCATGATTTGATAAATTAGAGACATTCACATGATAAAGTAAAGATGAAGAGAAAAGTATGCACTAGATGAATTATTGAAGAGTACACGGATGAGAAAGCACCTTGATATATGGATGGCTCTCCGAAGAATGTAAGAACTCCAAGTAGAATTTATTTGCAGATCTGATCAAACCAACCTCGTTTGCGGCACTAATTCAAGGGTTATATATATATATATATATGCTAGATATGTGTCACTTTTTGAAGCTACCTTTCATCAACGACCTTTACAAGTTCATCGATCCAATCCAATCAAACCAGACAAAATAAAAACGACAAAAAGAACATTGAAAGAAAGAGAGGGAGAGACAAGCGGATAAAGCAAAAAAGAAAGAAGAAGGAACAATATTAAAAGTCGTCCTGGGAAATTGAACTAAATCGCTCCTTGCCCAAATGGTTTTGCTTTGATCAGGAAGAGTGTCTAGTATTAGTATAGATGTCCAAACTAACAGAGAGAGAGAGATCAGATCCTGAGAATTACTGAAAAAGAGAAGGGAGGAAAGTGAGGGAAAGGGAGAGTGAAGGTTCAGGAATGGGAGAATGGAGAAGAGATAGGGTTAAATAGAAAAGAAACGCACAAGAACCCTAGTAAACCATCCCTCTCAGTATTTTCTCTCTCCTTATCTTTCTGAGTTGGAGCTAGATTGCTGAAAAAGTTTACACCCCATAAAATGGTGGCGCTAAAAAGAGAGAGAGAGAGAGAGAGACGTCAATCTCTAGCACCACCCACCACCAACTGATGCAGACATTAAAATATAATTTATTTGGTGTTCGAGGTGTGGCCGGAGTAATTGAGAAAGAATTTGAGCTAGGAAGAATGGGCGTTCTTTAAACAAATTAACACCAAATTAATAAATATAATATTGAAATATGTGTGTGTGTGTGTGTGAAGAAAATGTATATATGATGATGATAGGCAATCGATGGAGGATTTTTTTTCATAGTGGTAGGCGTGGCACTTATATGTTGGAACTTTGGAATTGTGGGAACAGATCCTCCCTCCTCCCGCCAAAAGTTGCACCTTCAACCCCCTTCTCTTCTAAATCGATCCCTCATTGTTTCGATACTTTCATTGGCCACCACCTCTGCTGCAGTCAACATTCCTACCCTTCCAGCGGTCTCTTGTGGATTGATGACGTGTATATTCAGATTAAAACAAACATTATTAATATTTGTCCATCATTAAAAATATATATATATATATATATATATATAGAAACTCAGTGTTTATAATTAATAGAGGGTGCATGTCCTATTAGAGAAAGTTAATTATAACCCTTTCTCTCTATACATCTAATATATAGCGTTTCATGATTATAGATATACAAAACAAATTCGAAACACGGTTCTAATCAAACTAAATTGTATTTACTTCGTTGATTTTATTCTTCTTAAATCTTGTTCATTTTCTGAACTCTCTTTTCCACAGGGGACACACCACGAAATCCAAAATCAAGAGCTAGCGTGGCGAAAATGCCCATCGAGCTATCTGCGTCTCTTTGCACTATCAGCCTGCTAAACAACATTGAAGAGTTAAAGAGCATCGTTAGATTTCGTATGGCACGCTTATTATCAATCTGATAAAATACTGCTGGAGATTGCAGGAATTTGAACTGTAGGAGAGTTGAACTTGAATCTTGCTTCTTTGCCACTTGAGTCCGCGCCATTTGGATTGCATTTAATTATGATATATTGATGATTATTAACTCAGTAAAACCATGTATTTTAGTTATAATGTAATAATTAATTATTAATATAAAATAATATTTTATTGAATTATTTAAAATATTAATTCATTTAATATTTAATAATTCTTAATAAAATTAATTTAATTTTTGTGTCATCAATGAATAAATTATAGTAATAAATTAAATAAAATAAATAAAAATTATTTTATATTTATTAATATTTAATAATTACTATATTATAATGAAGAAATATAATATTTATATATATATTTAGAGTATCATTATTCATTAATTAAAAGATATAGCAATATGGTAATCATACCAAAGGACGGATGGACAACAATTTTTATGCCTAGGAAAAAAAAGATTAATTCAGCTTATTTAAATAGTTTTCAAAGTAAAATGGTGGATTATATGACCAATGTGTAAGCCAATTGCCAAGGAAAGGGTAATAATAATAATTAAGAGGTACGGGTGTCACTGTTGGTCATAGCCTCATAGTTGCCCCAGACGGGGCTTGCAGCCCCTGCTGTGTGAAAGGGGACACGGAGAAAGTAGAGGAGCCCACCGTTATACCAAATACAAAAGGAAACAGAAAAAGTGCAAATAAATTACTCAGTTAAGGTTTTCGTAAATTAAATAATAATAATAATAATATATTCATTCTTTTGCACGCGGCCTCTGGTTGGTTGGTCCACAATATGTCTTATATACATTTTATTTTTATTTTTATTTGAGAAAATTTTATATTTAATTGCTTTTATCTTTATTGTTAAATTTTTTAATTAAAATATAATAAGTATATAATTTTTACAAATAATTATATAATTTTTTAATTAAATTACATATTAATCATAAGTTATTAAAAAAATATACATTTATCATAAATTGATTAAAAAATTAATAATAAAAATATATTGAACTATATCTAAATTTAATGATTTTAATTAAAAATTTTAATTTACGGACCTTAAATTAGGAAAATTGACAATCAATAACTTCTTTACAACTTAATTTTTCTTTAAGCCATAATTAAAATTTTCAAAAGTACAATTTAATACTTTTAAAAATAATTTTTTCAAATTTAAGTTCCATAATTAAAATTTTACCTTTTAATTCCTATTTCGTGACGCGGGGCCACTCTTAAATCATCCCCGGACGGACGCGGCTTTTGTGAGTGTGGTGGAGGGTGGGACCCACTCCAGGAACGCTGGTATCTTATTTAGAGGTCCCACACCTTTTGTTTCGTTTGGAGGTTAAGTCATGTCATGTCATGTTTGGGGCAGAGAAGAGAAAAGAAGGTGAGCCATCTGGAGGGCAACACGTGGTGGCAAGTGGTTGGTAGTTGTGCGTGCCGGTACGCCAAGGCAGAGTTCCGGATCGCTTCATCCGGTTATCCGCCTAGAGGTAAGGGCTCTATTAAAAAAGAAAAAGGGTATCATGAAAGCCAAACCAAATGGTTCTGTTTGTAACCAGCAAAGGAGGAGGAGTGAAGCAAAAGTCTGAGACGTGATCCATGTGTCATCCTGTCCCCACCCTGCTTCCATGCCTACGCCCTCAAATCTCCTCTCTTTTTACTTTCCTCTTTGTTAGTATTCTACCTCAAGGTTATAAAATTAACCAATAAAATGCGAACAATTTAATGTTTGCAAATTTCATATTTTGGTACTGATAGTGACACATATACTTCATTATATCAGTTTTATTACTTAATTACTTACATCCAATTAGTTTTGTTGCCACATAGGAATGAACATAATCAATAAGAATGCGCGGAAGCAAATGGAAAGGCTGGAGAAAGTGGGGTCAATTTAAATGATTGCTGATATAGACATATTATTGTTTTTGTTCCCCACGTTCCACTGACAGAAGATGGCCAACTCCTCCAAAAGCACTCTCTCCCTTTCCCGTCTGCCTATCTGCCTCTTACTCAGTGCCTTATCCTATACATTCTTCCTTCTCGCTAAATTCTTCTGCATCTTTTGCTCATTTCCCATAAATATTTTAATGGAGCACTGTGGTTTTCTCTTGCTAACCTTTCACGTTTAGAAATACTGCTATATTTATATGCAACCAAGCTCAAGTATTGTGCCACCCATATTTCTAAGTTTAAAAATTATTATAATTCATGTTTCGATGGGGAAGCCCAAGACTTCTTGGGTATATTGTGAACTTCATCGGGACGATGTATGTAGAGGGTATGAAGTAAAGATTGAGCAATATGAGTGCAAGTAGGCCATACGTAGACCTAAAAGTATATTAATTTATATGTGAAAAGTAAGAGCAACATCAAGAGAAGGAGTGAAGAGATGACTTTTCACCAGCTTTACGTTCAAAGCGATTCCCCTCTAAGCTATCCTGCCCTGTGAAAGATTCTGCAAGGCCTCTATTGCGCTAGCTTTCTATATATGCTTCAAATTTGAACTGTTTGATCATTCTTATATAGCTCTTATATATCATGCCCGTATCCCAATCACTATGTAGTTGATTCGTAAAATTAAGAAAAATCTATAGCTGGTTTCATTAATTCAGAGAAGCAGAATAGAAGGCGAAGAAAAGAAATTCGGACTCCTCAAGCATACTCTTTTGAACTACTTCTGCGATTTTTCCCTTCTGTCATGATATCTAGCTAGGTTATAAACTAATATCAATTAATTGCGAAATTATCTCCAGATTGATTATGAAGAAAACAAATGATGCTAATTCATATGACTGTATGGATCATATATAACATGCAATAAGTGATAGTATATAATAGGAAAGCACACTATATATTCATGTATCACTGTCTTAAAGAATAATTAGAACAGGACACCTCACACCTGACACCTCTTAAATTTCCCTGTGTATATTATTTAGCGCACCTGATCAAATTCTAATATTCCATTCCTTTTTGTTTTCTTGCTGATGGCACCACCTGCGCAGCCGTGCGTTAATTTCTGCCTTTTTTCCACTTTTGTTCCCACTGGAGATGGCCCTGAATACAACCCCCTAGGCCCTAGGTATCTCTTCTAGTTAATTTCCTTTTTCTACAAAATTTAACTAAGGACTCTTGCTCCTTGCATGGCTCCTAAAGTAGGAAGGGATGCCATGAAAATTGAAATTAACTTTAGGGTAAGTATTAGCTTGCCGCTCTTTGGATCCCATACTGGCCTACACTTCCTGACTGAAAATGTCAAGGTTTATCAACAATAGTTGGAATGAATGCATCGCTCCATTAATAAGGTATCAATATATAACTGTAGTAAATAAAGTCATGTTTAAATTCTTTAATTGTCCAAATGCGCTGCATTAATTCTTCTAAATAGAAAGAAACACCCACCAACTGCATCTTATATGTGCGCCGCTGAGTTCAACGAATAGTATCATACCAAGATATATATATATGCACCCAAACAACAGCTCAAGAAAAACCAATTACCTAGGCTACTAAAAGTGATTAGGCGCAACTCCCACTGGTGAAAATATATATCCTCGCTCACTACAATCAAAGGCCTTCAAATTTAGTGCATTTGAAAACTTTTTTGAACAATCACAATTATTTTGGGTGGTCAGTGGCCACAATTCTTAAGAATACGTTAATATAATTAGTCCTAATCCACAGCCACTGGTTAATCATAACAGTCAATACATAATAATGCAAAAGCACTGTATATAGTATTAAAAATATGTATATGACTAATGACTTCGTAGGTCAACTGTTCCAGCACGGAAACACATGCACCATTCGCATCATGTATGGTTTGTTGTTTGAATGCGTGATGATTAATATAATTACCATGTCTATGCCTTTTTCTTTTCATTATGCATCGTCGCTCATTTAGGAGTTGCCATTTAGTAAGTTAGGAAGAAAAAGCAAAGGGAAATGAAATAAACAACAGCAATGTGAATGGCTAGCAAACACACGATATATAGTACATGATGGATGGCATTTTGGTTTACATGTCCCTTCAAAATAATGCTGCCAATTATAGCAATAATAATAAGATTAAGGAATGAGAACAATCAAAGTTTTGGGCAGTGGAGTTTGGAATCATTACCCTCTTCCTCCATTTTATCCCTACAAATTAAATTTTACAATCATGTGCCAAGCACCATCTACTAAAATTTGAATTGTTTCTGGGTTACCTACTCATATTAAGATTACCATTCAAGAATCAAGTATATATTCGTCGTTGAGATCATGGTTAACAAACAAAAGATTTGGGCCCCTTATAATCTTTGATTTGACTGAAAATATATGGAAAGAATCGTTGGCATAAGACATGTTTCGAAGCAGAAATCCAGCAGTGAATTAAATATTATATGCCAAAACTCAAAAGTATGTTGATTTTATTTATTTACAGAGTGACATCATTTTTGCGCTATTTCCGATAATGTTAATGGAATTAGGGCGATAATTTATGAATATAAATTTTTAAAAAATTAGATGTTAATTTAAGTATGAAATTTGAGATAAAAATTTCACATGTTAAATTAATCTAAATAATAAGGTGTTGACTTATTAATTAAGGAGATGTGTTTATTTTCTACTTTGCTTAGTAACATGCTTTTAAATATTTGGACTAACATTAATTTAAAAAAAATGCACCAAGTTGATTGGTAAAGGATGTATCATTAAGATTATTTAAGAAAAATTAAGTTTTTATTTCGTACAAACTAGCTCAAGAATACCTTTATCGCAAAAAATTGGTCTAAATTGATGTTAATACACACACACACACACACACACACACACACACAAAAGAAGCACAAGGCTGGGAGTAAAGAAAAGAACTGGATAAAAATTCCTAGCTATGTCTAATACGCAGGATCAAGGAAAAATTTCTTACTAACGAGGGTCTATGCAACTAGCCACTAATTACATTATTTGTTCATACATGCTCTTTAGCCAAAACATAAACTACTTCAAGATGTCGAAAGCAAATTAATGAGGAAAGCATAAGGCTAAAAAATAACAATAAATTGCATTCTCGGACATGATTCGTTCCTTTTGTGACGAGATTCACCAGCATGAAGTCAAATAAAATTAGATGCATCATAGAGCGACGTTAATTTTAGTTTGATAAACACATTCCTTACATTGTTTTTTTCACTCTTAGAATGCCACATGTAAACAAAAAGATAGAGAAGTAACAAAAAAGAAAACAGACATCTTACCAATATAAACATAGATGAAAGGGAAAGTTTCCGAGCCCATTAGTTGCAGGCTCGCAGCTCTTATGTAATTGTTGAGCTAAGCTTTGCAATAATGGGCTAAGAAAATGCTGGAGTGGTAGGGGTAAAATCTCTGGCCAACGAGATGCAGGCAGGCTCAAATGCGTAATAAAAGCCTAACGAATGCCAAGCTCGGGCCCAAAGAAGGACACAATGACACCAAGTTTTGCGAGTTGTGTACCGTGGATTTGAAAATTGAAAGGAGCCATGACGGAAAAACGACAGAAGGGGGCCGATCGGCAACGTACGTTATAATCTCTGAACCACACATGCTGGGAATTCCGAAATCATAAGTTTGGAACCCGTCCGTCAGATCTGACCCGTGTCCACGAATTAGTTCTCTAACCTTCAGGCTTTAGCATCATAGGAGAACTCAGTTTTTGTTAGCTAGGCCTCAGAAGCAATTGAATTTGATTTTTTAAGTAATGAGTTTATACTTAATAGGAATTCTTTTTAAGCATTCATCCGTTTTACTCCCAAAGAGGCAGAGAGTCGACCTCACCCAATATTAAATGTTGGCTACTATGATTTGTGCTTACTGCTTAGAAAGGAGAGTCACTCTCGAATATGCTATGGATAGTCTTTATTTCGTCGAAACACACAATTATGCCTGTTTGCATTCTGGGGTCAGTATTTTAGCAGAAACCAAAGAAAATTCATCCTAGAGTTCACGTGTAGTTACACCAGATCTCAACCATTCTGCTAATTGCATTGCGTTATCTGTTTTCTCACCCGACTAAACTTTGGTCATGATTTTCGTTTTCCCGCATCAAGCCCGGCTTAATTTAAACAACAAAACACTAATATCCCCCGTCTCTTCTATATTATAGAAGTTAATTCTTTAATCCTATGCGCTTGATTTTCGACTGCTTTAAAAAATCTAATCAATCTGTATTAAATTAAATAAAACATTACTTACAGTATCCCATCCCAGCAAATCACCATCAAGAATCCTGAATCATATATATGATTTTTATTTCGTAGACTAAAACACAAGTTGAACACTTGTGTTTTTTTTTTTATTTCCAATTCGTTCAGGCCGATAAAGTTTTTTTTTTTTTTCCAATTTGCGTAATAATATTTAATTAATGATGATAACATAAAATAAATGATCACTTTAAGATTGCATTCAACATGAGATCATCATGATAAAGCTTAATTTACATGTTGCAACTAGACTGTGATTACACCCCTAGATCCAACCCAGCCAGAAGAACAGGTGCAGCCATTACACTTATGCCCTCGGCCTGGGATATTTTTTTTTTCCTCCTTTGCTATGTAGTTTTACACCGTTCACTATTCCTCTGCTTTTTTATGAAGTCTTGGACCGTTGGTTTTGGCTCATGATGAGATCGAGCCATTAGTCACCAAAAAATAGCTTCTAGAAGATTAACGAAAACAGGGCGGAGTTTTGACGTTCAGGGATTCGAAAGAAATAGAACAGCCGTCAATCATGCGTTTGAGTTCGCCCAATAAAAATCATGAATAATGAGATTCCTCTCAGATTATGGGTTGAAAGATTCATTTCCTTCGAAAAAAATAGATATGATTTTTTTTTTAAAAAAAAAAAGACATTTTTGAAAAATTTAAATAAAATATGAATTGGATCAAGTTTGGACTTTTCTTAAACCTGATACGAAATCCAGCTTTTTTATATAAATAATTTATATCTTATTTGTCTTTTTCTTTATTTTTTTAATTCTTATTCTTTTCTTTATTTTCAAATATTAAAATAATAATATACAATATAAAAATAACAAATAATTTATAATATTATGTGATACAAATTATTAATATCTAAATAAAAAATAAATCGATGAAAAATAATATATTATGTAATATAAAAATTACAATATCCTTAGACAAATGGATTTTAAATTAATATTATGTAATATCTTACATATTTTAATTAAAACACTAAGTTTAATTTTTTAAAATATTTTATGACTTGATCCTTTTTTTATTGAGTCGAATATGAGCCTACATTGTAATAAATAATACTCGGCTGAGCCCAAATCATTATTTTTGAGGTTTTTTTTTCTACCGGACTCAGACGGGCCTTGCTCAGATGCAAGTTAATTAGCATAACAGCATTTGCATTCTGTTCGAAACCCAAAGCCTCTGATCTTCGGTTGTCACTTTTACTGCAGAATTATCAGGGCCCCCAGTCACTGTCATCCCACATTACTTTTGGTCACACACATCGTTCTAATCAATTGGTGTAATACATTATTATTGATTCCCACTGATTCTTCACCTCCAATGTGGCTTATCTATATACAGTAAGTCAGTCACAGTACTATGAGGACAAAATCTGACATTTGCACTTCAGAGGATCTATTTCCGGGCTAGGGAGGTACACATAAGGTATTTACTATTTAGCTACTCTAATTGCAGAGAAACGCAACATGTCATCATAAACTAGGATGATGGCTGCAATTTAGAAGGGCCCAAAAGATCAAGCACTATAACCCCTGTTGGATGGATGCCAAAGCCCTGCATCATAGCCATCGCAGGCCGCCATACAAGCTTCTTCCATGGAGGCCTCAGAGATGCCGTTGTTGCAAATATTGGAAAATGCACGCATGTGTTTCATGCCATACTGAGTTAGCGACCCACAGTGAGTTTCAAACACCCGCACCTGCAACCCCAAGCTCAATATCAATTGAATGCATCTTATAAATTCTAAGATACATGGAAAATGAGGAAAATCCTGTCTACCATTGATTTTAAGCACGTCCAGTCATCAACCAAGGGCAGTCCGGATGCTCTGACTGAGTTTAAAACAGAGGAACCTTTTGCTGGTCCAAATAGAAACGTTCCAATCAATTCCACGCTACCATCTAAATGATTTCTGAGCTTCACTGTCTCTGTAATCTGCTTCAGAATTTCTGCCTTTTTTTCTGCTTCATCTTCTGATCTCTTATACTGAAACATCAAATTATTTTGATTAATGTAATGGTAATGGAGTAATGGTTCAACTTTATAAGAGAAAGATGATGACCATTTGCCACATGAAGAAAATCTCTGCGTCTCTCTGGTTAACTACTTCCATTTGCGTTCCTAGCCTGCCGTTGTGGGGAGGAAATTTGACGGAGGCGGGATCAAAACCTTGATACATATAAAGCTTCTCAGGCTTGATGCTCGTATCCCCATACTCCATCACATGGGAACCAATCGCATAGTTGTAAAAATTGGAAGTCCGCCTCTTCACCTGCACAACCAAATTACCAATTTATTGTTTTCATTCTCTCAAATTCCAATGAGGAAGGCCAGCTTGTATATATAATTATATCTTACCGTCTCATATTGTTGGTTTACAGTTTCTCTTTTCAGATTGTGAGTCTCACTGCAGCGAAATAAAGCGGCAGAGGTTAGTTTCCACATTTAGAAGATGAATGTTGATGTTAAAGACCCTGAATCTTTGAAAGAAAAAACAGTGAGTGAGATGAATACCTGTCCTCCATCCAAGCAACGCTGTACAAATCCCCTAAGCAAGTGATGTACTCTGGAGGCAGAGAAGGTTCCATCCCAGGACAGTATGTTCCAAAGCTACTCTCTTGGGCATTCGATGCGGTTGTCACATACACATTCAGATCTGTGGGCATTATACCCTCAAATACGCTCCCACTTTCACAAGCTTCTACATATATAACCTACTCAGCCCAAACATAATATCTTTAGAATTTACCATGAAATAGCATCATTCTTTTCACTTAAGACCTGATGGACAAATTTAATCATATCTTCTTACCATCTCCTTGTAGCCACCAGATGCATGTTTCTTCTTCAAAACATCAATGAAATCCATGGCATAAAGGTACGGCATGTTTGGCATCCCTGTAATCCAACAAGGAATGACTGAGCTCTAACTCTAATTGCTTTCTCCAGCATAAGTCTATTGAGCAAAAGGCTTGCAGTTTAAAACATGAATAAAGACAAATCAAGAAGTTGTTGGGCTCACCCAGAACTCCGGGCCCTCCGTGATCAGAGTAATAGATGAAGATCCTGTCATTGGGTTGGCTGTTGATCACCTTCCCACTTCCACCCTTCACTTTACTCTTATCCCCAAGAATTACCGCATACAGGTTCTCTGTTGTCACATTCTCCCCTGTGTAATCCTACAACCAAGTATAAATCAACGTCATCAATTCCATTCATTGAATAAAGCAACATAACAAATATCTGCCACTGCAATCTAACTACTCCTTTTCTTTGATTAATAATCTATTCAGCTTTGGAGCTAGCTTATTAGGGGCCACTCTTCGTCGTACTAAAGTAATGACGTTAACAAGGAACGAAAGCATCAGCTTTCTTTTTCGATATCCTGTGAACCTCAAGAATATGCTTTCCAATTAGGTCCTACTCCTATGTCTATGTTCTACTGACTTTTTAAAAGGGTAAGAAAAAAAAAACGTTAAAGAAAAAGAGGATATTATAGACCAATAATATCGACGTGAGTTTACACGGAAAAATCATCTTGCCCAGAGCCTCTCGGAACGATCCCCTTTTCTAAACAATCACCCTCTTAAATTTCACCTTTCAAGTAGTTTGCCATTTAAAAAAAAAAAAAAATCAGATAATATAGAAATTTTTTAGTCTGGAAAGTAGAATTATCACTCAATTTTGGCTCAAAGACCATGTGGGTTGCTAATTAGCTGATCTTTAAAAAAAGAAAATTCATGTCTTTTTGCATTTTGCACGTTGCAGATCTTTCGGAATCTGATAAAAACGCATAAGCCATTCACCATTGTAATAAAATTGGTTTGAGAAAAAAGAATAAAATTAAACCGTACTTGCGTGTTATTCTAAGTAGCTTTTGTTCTGAGGGGTCGATAAGTAACCCAACATAAAGATGCACATGGTCACATGGTGGCGATATTAGTGAGCTGCCCCCACTTGAAGTAGTAAAGTTATGAAGTAGTAATTAAAGAAAAGAATACCTTGGGGACGCCGGCATATACATCTAGTCCCTGCGGATTGTTGATGATAACTCCAGGCCTGGGATTCAACTCGTGCATAGCTATGTCATCATACATGAACACCACTATGTTTTCTTCTTTCAGCCCTCCTTTTATAAGCAACTGGTACGCGTGACACACATCTGCCTGCACTTATATATATATATATATATATATATACACACACACACACATTTCAAATCATTAAACTCATCACTAAACCCCTCTTTTTCCCTAAAATTGATTAATTCATACGGATAAAGGAAATAATAATTAAGTTAGAAATTAAAACCAAACTCACTTGATGCCTGTAATTTCCATAGCCAGATGATCCCGCCACCAGAACCGCCCATCGAGTGCCCACTTCTCTGTCAACATCCGCCGGTTCATCCGACTCAGTAGGCAATTTAATCACCGACTCCCACCGTTCTAACCTCGCGGCTTCACTCCCTCCTAGTAAAATCAGTATCAACAACGTCGTCCATAACAAGGCGTATTTATTGCCGAAAGCGAAGCCATGAACCGCCATGGCTGCTGAACCGGGTCAAGAGAAAATTAAATAATTGAGGTGCAGTACAGAGAGGAGTGGAAAGAGAGAGCAGGGGTATGGGAGAGAGGGGGCGAGAGGGAGGCTTAAGAAGAGATGGTTGGGGAAGCCATGCAAAACTAGAGGTTGACACGCCCGAAATTGTGGGTCCTTCACTCTCTAGCAAGCAACAGGTGTGGTTTAATTTCTCCACCAATCTTTCCATGTTTGTATTCGATTTCCTGACTCCCCTTTCCCAGAAGATGATTTCACTCCCATTTTTCAAAGCTCCCGCCGCTTTATTCTATTTTATTAATAAGCTTCTGTTATTTTAACAAGATATTTTGGTAATAGATGTGACTTTAGGCGCGCCCTATGTGTAATATCTTAATATAACCGAAAGATGTCAATTTGTTTCTCCGAAATAAAAAAAAGTTGTCAGTTTGGATGCTACTACTGATATTAAAAAATTACATAGGTGAGGAAACGAGAGTTTGCCTTCTTCCTATAAAATTTATTTATTTATGCATATCAGGCCAAATGGAGCTTTTGGAGGACAGCTTTCATGTCTCCCCAACTTCAATTTCGATATACATTTTAAAATGTTAAGTTTAGAACCCAAAATTTAATTCAAGCGCTGATAAAAAGACAACCATGCCATTGATGGTATACTTATTAGATTATTTGGTCATATATATATATATATATAAGCTATTTTGGTTGACGCTACCCGCAGGATATGATGATATCTGGCATATATTTATAGGGTTTATATATATATATATATATATATATATATAAAAGCTATTTTGGTTGACGCTACCTGCAGGATATGATGATATCTGGCATATATTTATAGGAGTGTGTACTTCGCTGTGATTGTAAATGACAATAAATCTTTTGTGAGAAGGATTAGAAGGTTTACATTCGCACAAGAGTATATGGTCTTCAATTTTGATGAGGCGTGTTTTCATTTAATTTTGTCACGTTTATCAAGAAATTAATTAAAATATGAAATTTGAGTTGTATACGATTCTCTATATAACTCAATTAACATATACTCCAAAATAAATGGCTTTTAATCCTTGATAAACGTGACAAAATTAAATGAAAAACTAAGATTCTGATAGCTTGCGTTGTAATGTATCAATATGCTCGTCGGGTAGCTCGAGGGTCATCATCTTCACAGAGATGGCTTTCTATACCAAATAATTAGCTCATGAAGCCTCCAAATCAACAAACTAAACGGAAAAAAAAAAAAAAAATCTTGCCCCAGAAAAGATAAATAAACTATAAATGAGTTTTTTCAACTTGGGGAAGATTTGTCCTGTAAATATATAAATCATCACGGTTTGGCTTCATGTTAATTAATAATTATTTACTTTCATGGCAGCATTGCAGTCCCTTAATCTTGACTTGTGGATTTTAGTGAATGAAAATGACAGAGATTAGAAGCAATATGCAAAATATATTTATGAAGAGTCATTTGAAAATTGAAAAGAATCTAATAACCCGCCCAAAAATACATTCGGCTTTTCTGCATTCCTTTTAGGTGCTATTTTGATGTTACTCTTGCAACATTAAATTTAAATTGTTTAGATTTTTTTTAATTTTTTTAAATTTCAAACCTTATTTTTTTAAAGTTTGTAATTAGAATATTATTTTCTTTTTATTTCTTTTAAAACTAAAAATATAAAAAATTAAAATCTAAATCGTAAAGATTTATTGATATTTAAGTATGGAGAGAATCTGCTTGCAAAATTATTAGCCTTAGGTGGCATAGTGCCTCGAGGTTAGATTGAAATAATCACGTTATTGTCCTGCAAACGGCCATTAAAGAGAGGACATTGATTAGTTGAGGAAATTAATTGTTGATATCAGTTTGCTAGGTAATAGGTTTTTTGTTTTTGGTTTTCTGAGGTTTTTTGGTTCAGATTGATAATTGAAATGCTTATTTAAATAGCATTATGGAGGCTTAATGTTTTGAAATTGCCAGGTAAGAGATGGGTCTGATTGCTTTAGGCTAGCATTGTTTGTTGCACCGAACTCGCTTTACCAAATGACCAGTCTGTATTCACCAGCATGAGCATCCCAGAGATTGGTTTGACGTACAGCGTGTTGACCTCAACCGCAAGCTGCAAGTCCTTTGTTCAACCCTTTCTCTGTAGCTAAATAATCTGCAAACTTTCTCATTTTTAAAATAATTAATCTAAGTAATTTGAAATGCCCCTTGACGAAACAGGATCTAATGGCCAAAAAAGGAAGGGACCTAAAGATACATCACCAACATGGTATCGATAAATCTTTACCGGCTTCTTTGTCGAAAAGAAACAAATGAATGTAAGATTGTCAAATAAGCAATATAAGAAAAGGTAATTATCTAAAGATAATATAAATGCCAAATTTGGATTGATAGACTAAATCTACCTAAAATTTAGATTGGTGAAATCTACTTAAAATTTAGATTGACAAATTAAATCTACCTAAAATCTCATGTATTTTTTTTTTTAATTTTGAAGGGGATTCAGGTTTAACCAATTTGAGTTTTTTTTTTATTTTGTTTAATTTAATTATGTGAAAGAGAAAAATTATAATATCAAAAATATAATTAAATAAAAAACAACAATACATAAATAAATTATCTAATATTTGATATAAAATTACATCTAAACAAATATTATAAAAATAATTATAATAAATAACTTCTAGTACTACAACGAGATATTCTCTTTTCATGATGTGATCGTTGTTGTTTTAATTCCTTTGGTTCTTATTATTTCTATGTTGTGGAATAAGAATTTAAATATAAGTATGGGAACTAAACTAAAGGAATTGGCTCATGCCACATTATAAACCTCGATTGCAACGATCTTATAGGTTCAAAAGAACAACCACCATATAAGGCATTAAACATAGATTTATCGAACAAAAGTTCTACAAATAATCTGAGAGAGCTAGATATTTAGTAAGGGGTTTAAAATGAGATAAAGGTAAGAGTGGCATGTAAGAAGAGGGGCATGTTCCATCAAAGTCACCCAATTGGCTAGCAATATAGAATAAAATGTACCAGTTTTATTAATATCCTGTTACATTGGAGTCAGAATATATAAAGATATATCGAGAATGTCAAAGCCACTATTTCTTCTAATAATAGGTTGTTAGATTGATAGATAACTTTGACGTCTCTTTTTTTGGATAATCTATCAAATTTTGAGGCTTAAGTAGATTGGGTACCTATTTAATAGGCTAAAAAAAGTGAGAATTTTTGTTTACTAAGAGTACATAATATATTGCTAGAGTTTTAATCTACAGTATCACGAAATTTTGTAGACAAAAGATCTTACAAATGCATCTTATAAAATCTCTCTACCAAATTAGCCTAATAAAAAAAATGAAAAGTTAAATGTCAATATACAATATATTAAAAAAAATAATGATAACAAAAGTGACAAACTATTCAAAAATGTATTGCATATCTAGAAGTAACACTTGATCTTTGGATCTATTGACGAGTACGTTCTTAGAATCATCACATGTACTCAGATATCCAAGTAAATGGCTCTTAAATGATAGGAGATTGAAATATAGTATCTCGTCATCCATACTATCTAGATGAAAATTCTATGCTTAGATACTCAATTAATCCAAGTTCTTTCTCAAAACTATTGATTATAAAATGAATCTAATTTGACTAGCTCTTGACCAATTTAAAAAAAAAAAATCATGTCCACACTCATTGTATCTCTTTTTTTATAATAGCAAAGGCAAGGGGAACAATATGCCGATTAACATCCTATGCCATCGCCATCAATAATATTTCTTTATATTTGTCACAAAAGGATGTCTTATTGATTTAAATCATTGACTTTAGGTGCTTAAATGCATCTATATAGAACTCCAACACTTAAAATATATGCTTAAATAACAATATTGGCTCACCAATAAATGTGCTTTGGTAATATTATTTTATCACAAACTTAATGTATAAGCTAGGCATGAAATGTTGTACTATTGCCAACCATCCAGATAATGTAGTATACAAGTTCTTATATTTTGCTCTCCATATTTTTTTCCATGATATAATATAACCAAACAAATTCTCAATCCGCTCAATAATATAGTTGATTGAAATATTTTGTGTCTTAGTTATCATTGTCATGATACATGACAAGATAATATCAAAATCCAATTTTAGATGATCTAGTGATAATATCGTAGACAAACATATATGTGGACTCTCATATCTTATAATCCACTGAAACAATCTCTTTCCTTTACTCTTTTTTTTTTGCATGTCCTAACTCACTATCTACAACTATTATTATAATTTATAAGTTGACATTTTTTGTACTTTTTATTTGTCAAATATTTTTTTAAAGTATAATGTGCTTTCATACAATATAATTTTATAGTAAGACATAACGCTTTTTGATTTTGATACTTTAATTTGGCATGTAACTTTTGATTATTTGTCAGTATTTGATTGCCTACCTCCTTAAATTAATTACCCTTAGTTAATGCTAAATTAACTTTCTGGAAGAACACAATAATAGGATCAATATATTAGGATGTTGATTCATTGTGAAAAACATCATTATCATTTTAACTGTCATATATATTATTATCATTATCATCATCGTCTTTATCATTGTTATAATTAGGGTCAATGTCATACTCATCTTTGTTTTCAAAAGCTTCTCAATACATTTTCTTTTGAGTTAAGTAAAGAAAGAGCGTTAATAAAGCTAATTGTTGGATAGGAGAAACTCGGTTACAAATTGACCTTTATTGATAGAATTTGATAATATTGAATATAAGCTAATAATTGATAGAACGAATCATGTGCTGATGATAGGAGTGAGGACAGCACATCATTCATTGAGTCTGGCTGAAAACCATCGCATTCAATTGTAATGGGAAATGTAATTGCAATTACCACATTTTTTGCACATCACAATTATGTTTTAATATAATTGTTTGGTACCACATTTGATTTACTATTATTGGGAGTTTATATATCAAGTCAAATATAATGTAGTTATAAAGAAGTTGTAGCTTTTGACTAACTATTTGTTTTAACTATTTCAAAGTGACGCCAATGTTAAATGTTATAGGTTTTGACATTGCACATTAAAATGTCGTACCCCCGAGCATTTTCATAAATTATTTTGTTCACATAAATGCTAACAATCTCATTTTTTTTTAGCATTTCTTTTCCCTCAAATATCCTAAATGCAAATATGCTCCAAATAATTATTATTGAAATAGACTTTTTATTTTATTTTTTATTATTAATATAAATATTTCAAAATATTAGATATTTTTTCCAATTTTAAATAATATATTCCAAGTTTAAGAATTACTTTTTTATTTTGTTAGAAAAATTATTTCCCTTACCCTAGTTTTGAAGTACTTTTTTTAATTATAAATATTTCACAATTTCACAATTTTTTATTTTTTTATTTCAAAATTTTGGACTTGTTTGTATAATTTTTATTTCTGCATATCCTAAATATGTTTTTCCTTCTTCAAATAAAATTTTCATTTTGTATAACTGCTTTCTATCTTTTTACAACTATTATTTCTCCTACCCTAATTTTTTAGTATATTTTTTCTTACAAATATCAATGCCTCAAAATTTTAGACTTTTTTTATTTACATAGTTATTTCAAAATATTTGAAATTATTTTTTCCATTAATTTTAAATAATTTTGTATTCACATAAATTTATCATTAATTTTTTTATTTACATAATTTTTTAACAGAATTATTTTTCCTGGTCCAATTTTTTATTTTTTATAATAAATATAATTTTTCACAATTATTAAATTTTTTTATTTACATAATTATTTCAAGTTTTTGTACATTATTTTTTTTAATTTTACATAATTTTAATTTACAATTATCCTATACATATTCTTTTTTCTTTAATTTATCTTTAACAATTGTAATAATTACCTTTTATTTCTTTAAAAAGTTATTTCTTTTATCCTAATTTTTTATATTTGACTACTAATATAAAATATTTTAGAGCTATAGACAATTTTTATTTACTTTTTTATTTGAAATTTTTGGACATTATTTATTTCTCATTTAAATAATTTTAACTACTTTTTATTGACCTATTTCTTAGACATATTTTTTTTTACTTTAAATAATTATTTTCAATCATACTGTTAACTTTTTATTTCCTTAAATAAATTATTTCTCCTACACTAATTTTTTCATTATATATTTTAACTTATAAATATTATTACCTTGAAGTTTTTAGCATTTTTTCTTACATAATTATTTCAAAATCTTTCAGATTATTTGTTTAGTTAATTAATTTAAAATAATTTTTATTTACACACATCTTATATATATATTTTTCTTATTTAAATATTTTTTTAAAATCTTAAGATTTACTACATTTTTTTAACTAAATTATTTCACACCCCAATTTTATCAGTTATTTTTAAAAAAATAACTATATTTCACTATTTTAGACTTTTTGCTTACTTAACTATTACAAATTTTTGTTCATTATTCTATTAGTTTTGAATAATTTTAATTTATACATATCCTATATATAAATTTCCTTCTTTAAATAATTTTTTGTAATTGTAATACTTACCTTTTAATTTTTTTTAAAAAAATTCTCCTACCCTAATTTTTTTATATCTTTTACTATTAATATAAAACATTTTGCAAGTATGGACAATTTTTTGTTTACTTTTTATTTCAAAATTTTTTAACATTTTTGCTTTCTCATTTAAATAATTTTTTCTAATAATAAATATTTTTCTTCTTTAAATAGTTTTCTTAGTTTTAAAAATTATTTTCTATCTTTTACAAACAATATTTTTGTCTGCCACCCTATTTTTTTAAAATATTTTTTATTACAAATATACGTATTCCAAAATTTTAGGCATTTTTTATTTACTTAATTATTTCACATTTTTTACATTATTTTTTCATTTAAATAACTTTAAATAATTTTATTTTGCTATATCCTATAACTATTTTTCCTTCTTTAAATTTTCTTTGAAATTCAAAAATTTTATTTTCATTTTCTTAAAATTTTTTCCTTCTACATCATTTATATATTTTTAAAAGAAAATAATTCTTTTTATATTTTCAATGACTACTTTTCAACTTTTTTCATTCAAACAACAAATTTCTCTTTTATTTTTTTTTCCTCTTCATATATATATTTTTCCTTCAAAATGCTATATTAAATTTTTATGCTTATTTTTTTTTATTTGTAATGTATACCTAAAATAATGACTAAAAACAAAATTTATCATACAACAAATAAACATATTTTAAAACTAAACATCTACTTATAACAACAACAAAAAATATTATTACACAAATATTTCAAAATACACATATTTCAGTTATAATAAAAATAAAATGTCGAATACAAAAAAATATAACAAATCTGTAGCAAAACTTTAGAAGATCTAATAAAATGCCTTTAAATTTTTAGATATTATGTCCATATTTACCTAATATTTTGTTAAAAAGTACGACTTTAACTAATAGATTTTGTAACATTTTCTTTTTCACTGATACTCTAAATAAGTAACAAAACTTTAAAAGAAGAGTTGAAGAAAGGTAATTTTGGTGAGAGAAACTAAAGGAAGTGTCTTTTTCATTGTGGGACTCAGGCAATTATAAAGGCAAAGCTTCAGGGGCATTTTCACAATTTTACTATTTAATTATATGCTAATTTTTTTCGGCCAATTAAAACTCGTGAAAATTTGCATTCTGCAATCACAACTGGACATGTGTCACAGTAGCACAGTAATTTGTTTTTTAACCATTCAACTCTCTTGTAGGCTGGCCTCACCTGCAAGTATTGTTCCGAATCCAATTTGATTTGCGTGAATTCGGATTCACTATGTTCGAATTCAGCATTTTTATTATCTTCATGACAAATATTTTTTCCTTTATTATTTTATTTTGAATTTTTTAATACTTTTGAATCAAAATTCAAATCTTGACCAGCATGACCTCTCATTTAAGGAAAATTATAGTTGACTTAAAGCTAAACTCTTGCAAAAATTGAGATGATGAAATGAATGGTGAATTAGCGTCACTGCAGAAGAACTACGTTCCACTTTGTGCTTGCTGACCTAAAAGAATCATCTTCATCACCAAAAGAATGCTTCGTGCTCCATCCAGAAGGTAATAAAGCTTTGTGAGGCTCAAAGCTCCATTTCAGAACTACCACTGCTCAACCCACTTCACACAGGAATCGCGCATTTATAATAAAAAAATAAAAATAAAAATAAAAATAGCTTTTACTTACGCATAAAATTACACATACTCACATAATTTTATCTTTCTAATTTTGATGTCTTTTATAATTTATAAAAATAATAATTTATCTTATTATCATTTACTCTTCTTGCACAATATACCCCACGATTAAATATTACTATTTTTTTTCTACGAAGTGAAAAATGTATAAATCTTTTGTAGTATTGCACATGATACAATAAAGAGAAAGTAATAAACAAAATAAAAATATATGTAAAACAACCCTCTCTTTTTGGTCTTTTCTCTCAAAAAATTTACAATGTTAATTTACTCCCTAAATTAAGAAAATTTGGACTTAGCAAAAGATCTTCTCACATAAGCATTGCAGGGTGCTCCGATGACTGTGTGGCCGTAGCCCCCTTCTCCGTCTTCTTCTTTTTCATATTCCCTTGTTCAATTAATTAGGTTTTATTTTCTGCTCTTATATGGAAGTATAAATAACAATAATCTAAAAAATTTTCCATGCTATAAAAAAATAATAAATATTGTCCGTTCGAAACCAAGCATGGCAAATCTTGAAGACCATAAAGATATGTTTCTCTATCTATATCCTTTCCGATATGTTTCTCTATCTATATCCTTTCCGATATGTTTCTCTATCTCCATCCTTTCCTCCGTTCCCCGTATCTTTCCATTTCCAGACTTCGACACGAGAATGTTCGCATGTACAGTGCCATATGGGCTCCTGCTGAAAATAAATAGCATTTGATCTATAAAATAATATTTCTTTCTCGAATAAGATTTTTTGCTTGACGTTAATTGAATCTAGAGGATAATAGGGCTGACTTTGGCTAGGTCCTTAGGGTTAAATATTTTCTTCGACAAAAATTTATAATTTTGATGAAGTTGAAGTTCAAAATTTGACTAAAAAATAAAATATTTTATTATTGAAATTTTTTTTAATTAGCAAATAAACATATATAATATTGAGCAAATGATAAGTTATGGACTCCTTTTACCTCTCATATAAATCACTTCAACCGTTATATATGTTTTTATTTACACACACCAAAATCTATTGTATTATTATATAAATAAAAAAATAACAATTTATTAGGGCCAACTTTTAGGGTTAATCTAGAAGTTAGAACCAATCCTCAAGTCCAAGTTAATTCTTAAAATTAAAATCTTAAAATTAATTCATAGAGTTATCTAAATCCTTTAATGCATATTTAAAAAAGTTTTTTTATTTTTTAAATCACGTTTTATACAAAATAATAATGTGTTATTTTTGCAAAACAATAGTCAACAAACGTGATTTTAGCCTCTCCAAACATATATCCAAACACACTATTAATAGTTTGGCAAAATTATGACTTTCTATTATTTAAAAAGGATTTTTGAGCCTAACTTTACAAAATTTTAGACCCAATTAAGGTAGGACCAATTAAAATTGAAGTGATATTGATCTAATTAGGATGGCCTTGATGCCAGTAACACAGAGGATCATGCAACCAAAGTCAAATTTGAATTAAAACCAAAAACCAAAAAGATTAAAATATACACAATTCAAAAGAGTAGTGACCCAGTTTATAACTTACGAATATTCATAAGCCATGAACAATTTTGCCCGACCCTTAAAGGGTTTAGAGATGATTCCATAAGTTAGCTCTGAGATTTTAATTTTAGTGATTAACTTTCAATAATACGTACATACATATATATATATACACACACACACACACACGGCTCTAGCCACTTTTCACCTCCAGCCTGAAGGGCGACTAGTCATTTTTATCCACTGCATGTTTCAACTTTTCGGCATACTAAATGATCTCCAAAGACATGATCAATTTTCCAGACAGAATCATTTTTCACTCGCTTTCAGAGTTTTTGGTTCCTGCACTCAAATCAAAAAAAGCTTCATAAAGACAATTTCTTTGGTAACTAACCAATCTCTTACTTGCGAATAGCGATAGATTTAGGCTCTTATGATATCCCGCTAAAATTTGAGGAGTTGGAATAAAAAGATAAGGCTCTCCACATGTGATTGCTGCCCATGTCCTAATCCCGCTTAAATTAAGATTGTGTTTGTGAACTGTGACGCAAGAGATCAACTGGCACCAGATTTAGTCGCTTGCAAGTAAAAGAAAGTCCACGATTGTCTATAAAGACGAAAGCGAAAACAAAAGACATAACTATTGTTGCAAGAAAGCATCGCGCTACGCATAGAATAAAACTACCACAGGAAATTGACCTCATTGCCTTATCTTCTGTTTTGTTTGTCGGTCTTCGAAGTGCCTCCTATTGCAGCCAAGCTGTCTTCCAGTTCTGTCGTAATTGCTTATGTTATGGCCATCTAAACGCACAATTAAGATGGGTTTTAGAGAATTCTATAGAAAATCTGCAGCTGATCCATTCCTGAATGAAAACAAAAGACACTAACGGATTCTAAAATCAATCGAACTCTTTCTCTTACTATTTTCATCCTTCATATAACAAAATAACAACCTGGGTAAACTAAACTCGCATACCCAATTGCACAGTTAAGCACGGTCTTGAAGTAAACGAGTTTAACATATATCTCAAGGCTTCTAGTTGGATATAATAGAAGGATTCCTTGCTAGCAAAGTTCAAGACAGAGAGTTCTCTAGAATGGGACTGAAAATCTTCTACTTGAAAGGGAGAAAGTGAAAGATGACAGGCAAAAAACCCATAATGCAAACATGATACAAAAGCTTAAGCAAACCTCTCTCAAATACATAAACACAGCGTCCAGATATTGCATAAGACCAGATTTGACAGAACAGACTTTTTCTACAGTTGAGGGAGGAGGAGGAAGGCAGACCTGGAAGATTTCCGTTAACATAAAGTTAAACGCTCATCACTGAGCGCTTATTTTACAACATAAGGCGTTTCAGTGCTTTGACGCATAACCATTAACCAATGCAAGTGCATTACTGGTGAGTTGAGCAACATGGAGGACCCTGCGTCTAATGGCAGTCTTGACGTTTCCATCCATGCGAGAACCACCAAAGCCATCCAGACAAGTGTTCTGGTCAGTGAGAGCCACGCTAACCCAAGTCTGCACGTTGCTCATGTGCCACAAGAAGTCCTCACCCGCGGACTCACCCATATGGCCTAGCTCCCTCACCGATTGGCTTAGACGGTCCACACTATCACCCATGTTCTCTATACAAACTTGTACAGCTCTGTACTCCCTAGACCCCCTAATTGTCGATGCCTTCTTCACAAATGATGCACACGATCGAGTCCCGGATATGCTCACCGACAAGGCAGTCATAGCTAGTCGTCGCTTGCTTTGGCCAATCACTCCTGCATGGCTCAAGAGATTTTGAACACACAAAACAGGGTAGCGAGTGGCGCTGCATAAGGATTTTATGAAATCTGTCGGGTTGGAATGGCTGGTAATGGCGGATTCTGCTGACCCTGACATGAAAATGATAAGGTTCAGCAGCAGCAAAGAAAGCCCAAGTCTGGCCATGGCCATGTAAGATATAGACTTCACTTGTATTCTATTCGATCTCTATTGTCTAGTGGAAAAAATTAGATTGCGGAGGTCAAATATATAGAGTTCAAAGCCCTGGTTTCTATATTTACCAGTCAAATCAAAAATAAAAGGAGAAACTTTGGTCACATGCATTCTCCACTCGACCTACTGTATTTATTATATTGATCAAACTGCTTTCCGTCTTTTCCCTTCTTAAAAAGTTTCAAGTGGTAACGGTTAGAGCGAGCACATTGTTCTTTTTCATTTCCATCTTCTTATATTCCAAATGGCACAAAGAAAGATAGTATGCTTTTGTGTCTGTCCGCCGAATTTTGATCTACGTCTGGCTTGGACTATTTTGAAAGAGATTTGGGACAAAAGCACAAATATTAGGCGAGATTTGGCAGACATGCACACATTGTTAAAATGAGCTTCGACATTCTAAGAAGCATTTCTAAATGGAATTCTAGCTAAATAAGAAGGCACTCATACAGCGGACAAAATATGATTTCCTCTGTAATTCTTTAATAGCTAGCACACGGATTATAAGTATTTAACTTAAACACACGCAGGCGAAATTGTTCTTAGGAGTGTTTCGATTTCTTGTTCGAACTACGTTGTTTCATCTACGTAGCAGTTTTGAGGAGTACATTTTTCCCCCAACGAGCTGGTCCCATTAAGACGAGTATTCGAAGCCCAGAAGAAAATTTATTCCATGGAGTCCTTGGGTCAGTTCATGGAGAGTCCCCGGTGATAGTGCGCAAAGATCACTCACAGGAGATTCCAGTTGATTGTCGAATGAACCATCCATTAAACAATTATAAAGTTAATTACAGTTTAACTGGGACAAAATTCAACTCCCCTGTCACCACTCCACCAAATGAGAGAGAGTGAGAGAGAAAGACGAATGTTAACCTAACCCATTGCTGCTACAAGTTCAACAATAACAAAATATTTGGGATAGTCGATAAAAGAAAGGCCAATTGGAGGAGTTTCGAGTCTCCATTGCTCGGGATGAGCAGCACAGCAACACTTCCACAAACCCTCACACCTCCCCCACACCCCCCCCCTCCCAAAAAAAAAAAAACCTATTTTACTTTTTTGGTAAGTTTATATAGTTCTTATATTACGCAGCAGACACCCTAATTTCCAATTGGAAACACTTTTCCAAGTAATTCAACACAGAGACCAAAGATTGGCCCGTGGTAATTTGGCTAATTCTTCTTTTCCACCAATTGTATCTAAAAGTATTACATACTTTGATGCGTTTTCAATTTTTGCTCAATAACACCAAACACGTGTTGCCCCGCGCCCCCCCCCCCCCGCCCCCCCCCCCCCCCCCACCCCCCCAACAAAAAAAAAACAAACAAACAAACAGGCAAACACACTATTATAGGCTCGGTTCATTCATTACGCTTATGCAGAAAATGTAAAGAGAGCAAAGAGACAAATCATAACTACTCGGAACGGTATCAAACAAAACGATTCTTTAACAGGAAAGTATACTGTGTTTGTAAAATCAATCCTCATCGACTTGACAAATGTACACGGTATCCTATTACAAAGAAATAGTTTCATTTCAAATTTCAACTTTTTTTTTTGGGTCCCGTGTTATGCGATGCTATGGTGAAATTTACATCACAGTTACAAATTTTACTACTACGTCTTCTTAGTTATTCCGTTCATTGTTTACTCGATACAATTATTAGCAGCACAGTTTGGCTCGAAGGTTAAAAAGAAATCCTTATGGTGCAAAGGAAAAAACGTAATTGATACCATACAGCGCTAAACTGTAATGTACTTGACAACAGCCCCACGGAGCTTCTCCATGAATTCTGCCGCCTGTTTCTGCAACTCAGATAATGTATAAACATGTCATTTCATAATGCAAAATACAAGGTACGGTCTTACATCTATCACAAAGTAAATGAGCTACACGCTTGTGTGTTAGGTTCTATTCATTCTAGTTTGCATTAATGCAATCATCTACAGTAAGTCACTCGCTATCATCTTAGGCTAATTATTAGTTGGATGTTTTCCCATTAGAATTTGTCTTGGGCAGACTTATACCTGACGATAACCTATTAGACACATACCCATTAGATAATAATAAACAAATCAAAATTATCAGATAATTTAATAGAATTATAAAAATGGACAGTTTTGATTTCTTTTTTTCCCCTTAAATATAATAATGTGCATAAGTAATTAAGCATGTGCATGAAGAGCTGCAAAGAAGGGAGCTGTCATATGGCATGCAACGGGGCAAAGAATGGTATGGTGTTATTACTGAGCGATGCTGCCTGGGATAATTCTGCCCAAACTCGAGAATGCCACTCATAAATTGTACTATTAGACGAAAAAGCTCTCCCAATTGCTATTACCTGGTTACCTCTGTGGGCATTTGCTATGTTTTCATCAAGAAGCGCCAACAAGGATCTATTGATTTCATTGCGCTCAACCATCTCTAGTAACTGCATTAATTATAAATTTGACTCGATTAAATGACACATATAAAATTGAAAAAAAAAGAAGAAGAAGAAATTAGCTCTTGACAGAATGAGTGATCAAGCTATACAGTTGCTTTCACATCTTTTGACGTCAAGATTTTGGTTAGGCTCGCCTTGGCTGTAATAAGTTCACTCTGCATCTTATCATAGGCTTCTGTATTAGAAGAATGAAGGAATGAGCTAATAGTAGTTGAGCAGGAGCTCAAGTCCTAAAATGTGGTTTTTGTGGGAGTCTAAGAAACCTGTTCCTTCCTGTAGGGCTTTCTGTAGAGCCTCAAGCTCAATCAGTCTATCCTCCATCTCCTGTAGAAACCATCCCTGTCCGTGTAATGAAATGCTAACCTAATATATTTGATCCAAATATAAATAGTTTACAGAAGGGAACCTGGGTTTTTGAAACAGCAAATCGAAGTTGTCCTAGCTCAAATTGCAGGTGTGAAAAGAATTCCTCATTCAATCTGCAGAAATAAGTTGTTAGAGCCTTAGAGGCGCATTTGAAGGTAGCGTAGTAGAAGAGTCAATCGTAGGGACTCTAGTGAAATTGAAATAGAATTCTTGAAATTCTGCAGTCCCTCGGAAAGAAAACTGACTTCTTTAATTAGATAATTTCTTGTTGAATTAATGAACGGGAATATTCTAAATTAAGATGATGATTTATAGAAGCTTGCTCATAGGAAAATGATGGCAATTATGAAGGCAAATATATTTGGGAATGTAGCCATACAGGATTTATAACAAACAAAAGCGTTGCCATCGTGGTATAAAAAGTAAAACCTAAGACAAAGGGTATGCAACTGCAAATTATTGAAATACAAATTTTTAAGATGGATAATATTGTGATTGAATGATGTTTGAAGGCAACATGGAAAGGAACTACCTAGGCCTCATTCTTGATATCTCGAATTCGATGTCCTGAGCTTCAGTGTCAAGGAAGTACTCAACGAGCTCGTCGAGTGTATCCGGAACAACCCGAGACTGCAAAACAGAAGATCGTATGAGTAAGGAATGAAAGTCGGGATAAATTACAAGAATGTGAGAGACCATAGATAGAATTACTTGACGAAGAGCTTGACGGCGGTCCTTCTCTTCACGGACATGACGCTCGAAGGCTTCGCGGGCTTCTGCATCTCTCTCGAGCCGTCTCTTAAACTCCATTCTAGCAAGGTGGCCGGTTTGGGGTGGTCCCAGCACGCCTTCGGGGTCCTTTCTTCGCACAACAAAATAATCAAGTTTGGATGCAGAGAAGGGTGGAGTAAAGTGAAAAGATGCGTACCCATCCAATACACAAAATTCTGGTTCTGAAATGACTGCGGTTCGGCCTTGCAGTAGAAGCAGCAGCAACACTTGTTGTAGCGATGCCTATGCTAAGGGCAGCCATCGACACCACTGTCTCGGCCTTGCAGTTTTTGCTTTAGGATTAGATTATGCATTGGATGGATTGTAACCTTGCGTGGCATTATCCCTTGGAATGGCGCAAAGCGAAACTGATCTGGACCTTGCTTCCCAAATCAAAATTTCATTCTCATGGGCCCTATTGGGTTGGCCCATTAACTTCTACATAACAAATGCTGCGTCGCCTCTCCATTCTGAAGCTTTTGCGCCTAAATGACCCAAAAAAAAAAAAAAAACTCAAATTTTGAATTTGAGAATCGAATTTAGTTAGAATTGAGAATGGCTTCCGAACTCAAGGCTGACTTTTGAGCTTTGCTATGCCCCCCAAAATATAACTTTGAAATGTTAAAACCCCGCTTGGCATTACAGCTCAAATTAAGTAGAATATCGGCAATGACAGGGTACAACGGAGGGCAAGGCCCAAAACTAGCCGAAGCAAAAACGAGGGAAGTCTTTTTCTTTCTTTCCTTTTTCACATTTTTCAAACATAATTCTGGTATACAGGAATCAAGTATGTTTCAGTGTTGATATAGGATGCATGGTCCCCAATACCCACCCATCACCATTTTTTCCGTCTAATGATTAATAATTACCAATCATCAATTACTATTGTTCGAAGCAGTAAAAGAAACAACGGAGAAAAGGGTGTAAGACTTCTTTTGGGACGGCGTTTTCAATTTTTTTGAGCTTCCTGCGAATCCAACTGGTCTGTCTCTCAAATGGTTAGTGTTATTGAGTAATTGATATTTCCAAATCAAAGCTATCGATCTACTTTCTTTGGATCTAATTTAAGTTCAAGAAACAGAAAGCACGCAATTTTTCCAGTGAAATTCTATATTACATAACGGGGTGCCTCTACGCGTAGTAAATCAAATCTTTTTTGATTCTATATGCACTTATTTTTTTTAATAATAATGAAATGATATTTAGGGAACCCCACAAAACCCCATCCTCTTTTTTTTTTTTTTCCTTTGCGTCATGAATTCTCACTTTCATACTTGTGATATTTTCCCTTTGCCACACCACGCACTGCTGACTTCTGATACCAAATCACCAATCATTGACTCCTTTCGCCACTCTTTCGACGTTCTGTTCCGCTTTATGAGAGAAAAATATATGTGAAGTATTCTGTCTGATGATTTACGGGCTGAGACAACAGAAGAATAGTATAAACCTTCGTGTAGAAGAAATAGGTGTGCAATTCGTTTATACAGACTTTTCCTTAATTTCATTAAAATTACATATTTTATTTTATTTTTAATATATATATATATATAAACTTTCTCAAAAACAAAAAATTATGTTACATTTAAATTCAATTTAAATTTCATTTTGTTAAAATATTCTATATTGACCTAAATATATAGTTAATTACTTTCCTTTTATTCAAATTAATAAAAGATATTTTAGACAAAAAACTTAAAATTAAACTAAAGTGCATATTATAAAAATAAAAAAATTATTTTAATAATCATATCTAGAGAGGATAAATAAATGTATTATGCAAAAAATAAAATAATATAAAATTTTTGCTTATACAAAGATGAAGTAGCAAGCAATATCCAAAATTTAATTATATTAAAAGTAAAGCATGTAAACGGTGGTAGATAAATTATTATCGAATTAGTGAAGGAAGCATACAGATATATACATATGTATAAAATAAAATAATAAATTTTATTAAAAATAAAGAATATAAATAATAATGTAATGCAATTGAATAATGTGCGGTACTGGAATAAATAAGTAGAGTACAAAAAAAACTAGATTTCAAAGAAAGAGATTTTTCAAAAGTAAAAAAGACAAGTTCAACAAAATGTAAAAAAAGGCAAAGGGTAAAAGAAACACACAAAATTTATTTTAATTTAACCTTTTTAGTTTACGTTTAGTTCCATTAAATTTTTAAAAAATTATTTTTTTATTTTAAACACCAAACTTATACTAGTGATGGTTTTTTGTACTCACTATTAATATATGTTTCCAAATTCATCTTAAACTTGCAATAAGATTTTGTACAATTAACTCTCAATTAAATCATTTAGAGATTTTAGAACAAAGATTGATAAAACAAATTGTCTCTCCTTTTCAAGATTCTTGTTAAGGTCAAGATTTTGCTTCTAATAAGTAAATAAATCAGACAATAGGTAAAAATGTTACAAATAATTCAAAATATTTTTTTTCTTTACAGTTCTCTGCATTTGCACTTGAATTCTTGTGTATATATAAATTTTCAATATTTCCTAACCATTAGAAATAACCCTAATTGTGCAGCCTCCTTTTTGGCTAAAGTAGACTGATTATGTTTCTAACATTCAAAACTTTTTTTCTTTGTAGCTACTGTCTGTTTAAGAAACTTTTTTTACGCAACTCATTCAATCTACTTGTCATAAATGTTATACGAAACTCAATATATAGGTTAGAGTAATATATCATCTTTCCTTAAAAAAAAAAAAACAGAGATAGCAGTAGCACAAAGTATTTTTGTTTCAAACTTAGATTATGTATCATTTGCACGAAAGTAATACACTTTTTGCTGCATGTATTAATAGTTTTATCATTTAGTTAATGACAAAGGTCTCAAACTGGGTCTTAATATTCAATTAAAAGAGAATTAATAGATTGGGCTAATAATATTTAAATGAACCTTTACATAAATAATATTTAAACTTTGTTTTCATCAAAACTCTAAGCTTACAGCCTTGAGCCAACAAATATTACTTTAATAAAACTTAGAAAAGAACCTATAATTTGCTTTAATTTTATTTTTAGTTTTGTTTCGTTTTGCAAGTGTTCAATGTTCGGACCATTCTATTCAAATATTAGCCAATCCGATATACGGAGGTTAGTAAACAAGTTTCGATTGATCATTCCGGAAGCAGTTATAGACTAGAAGACGATTATCTTCCATTTCTAGTCCCTTATTATTGAACCAATTTACGCTTTGATACTGACATGATATCTGCAACCTTTGTTCTTAGGCCTCTTGAACATTATCAAAGGTCAACTTCCTTTTTATTTTCTTTTTAATTTCTCTCTATCTAATCATTTTCTTTTAAAAACACACAGACACGCGGGGACTGCTCGGAGGTCGGAATCAACGGGGCTATCACTATGCTATAATTTTAATCATGAATACAGGTGTATTATATATATATATATATATATATATATATATATATATATATATATATATATATATATAAAGAAATAGACAATATATGAATTATGATCATGCGCACTTTTAAATATAGTGTTGGGGATATTCTCCGTATGATTATGCAAATTGAGCTAAATTCTCATCTCTGTGGAATTGTCGGTTTGCTGTTGCACAAGACAATCCTATTTTTACCTATTTCCCAAGCTCAGAAACTCCGACTTAATTTGGATGTTTGGATATTTCAATGTGGCAAGTGATAAACTACTCATATCAAGTGTAAGGAAATGGTTGGGTAGATAGCAAAAGATGAAATTCAACAGAATGAAATAGTTAAAGAGAGTTGGGTCATTATTTAAAACTTTTTTTAAATATGAAATGGAATAATAAGATGTAAACTACAAAATTCCTTTTTACTATCCAAAATCCTAATTATTGTGCTCTTACAAATTGGAAATCAATAATGGAATGGTTTACACTTATATTTAAAATATAAATATACTCTTATACTCTAATATATTATTATATGTGATTTTATGTCATAAAGATATTATTTTAAAAAATAATTTATAAATTATTTTATTTTATTAATGACTTCTTTTTTTTTTATTAAACTCTTAAATAATATAATAACATATAACTTCTCATTCTATTTTATTTCATTTCATTCCATTCCATTATTTACTATTTTATTCTATTCATTCGTAGACTGTCAAATATAGGGCTTATTCTTTTTTAAGACACATACCTAGTGAAATATAGCCATATGTTTTTTTCAGGTTAATTATACAAGATAATTGTTACCATCATTTATAAATTGAAAACTAGCCCAGGTATGTTTATGGGAATTCTTGTTATTTCCCCAAATTATTTTCAAAAGTTTTTTATCTTAGACATTAGAGATGCAAAGTAAAGTCCTACTCTCTTTTTGCATTGCTCGCAAAGTCATTTTCACCGTAACCATACTAATAAAACTATCGTTGGATTCAAAAGCTAATTCACCAATAAATTATTTACCATTTAAATAGTCATATGCTTGCATCTAAGAAGTACAATTAAGTTGGTTCGTCAATTTGATTTCAAACATTTTCGAGTTCTTGAGTTGTAAGGAATTTAAAATATTTTACAGACGTGTGTAATTTCAAGTGTACCCTATAGAACAATGTTTTTAAAACCGGACCGGTCATTGAACCGGTGGAGGTACTGGTTCACGGTTCATTGGTCGAACCGTGGTCGAACCGGTAATAATTAAATATATTATTTAAAAAAAATTTATGTATTAAAATTTTAATATAACAAATAAATATTAGTAAATTTTAAATATTTGATTACTAATTCAATATTTCTTAAGATATTACAAAAATTAATGTTTAGTTTAAAATAAAAATTATCTATAATTAAAAGTTAAGAATATTTAATATTAAACTTTTAGAATTTCTAAATTATATTAAGATTCTACTTCTTATTAAATAATAAAATAATAAATAATAATTTTAGCTAAGTATCTTGATATTTGAGAGAAATGTTATTAGGAAATTGAATATAATAAAAAGTAAGTATAAAAAATAATTAATTATGCATATTTTATTTCTCTTATATTCTCTTTCTTTTTTTTAAAAAAAAAAATTATATTTTAACTCCCTCATCTTTTTTATTATTTTCTATTTTTAATTTGTCAAATTTATTTAAAATGAATTATTCTATTATATAAGAAAAAATTAAAAAAAAAAAAAAATTGCTTCAAACCGGTTCAAACCAGCTTTTTCAGTCCGGTTTTCACCGGTTTTCACCGGTTTTTGACCGGTTTGACCGGTTCTTGGCCGGTTCTTTGACTACCCCGGTTTTCCACGTCACCCGGACCGGACCAGGGACCGGTTTCAGGTCGAACCGGTCGAACCGGCCGGTCCGGTCCGGTTTTCTAAACAATGCTATAGAATATTTCATCGAATTTTGATTAATGAATCAAGATAATAAAGACTACATTTGAGATCAAAGTAAACGTGGAAAATCAATGTTGCTGAAGTATTACTGACAAAATTAATGTACAGTCGAGTCAACTCAATCATGGGTAATTAATAAAATGCCATTTTGTTGATTATTTCTTTTCCACACAGCCAAATTATTTCGGAATATAATCTGTGTGAAAAATATATATTATTTTAAGTATTTGAAATGAGAATTTACGAATAACATTTTTTACAGAAAATATTTTAAAATTAATCTATATGAATTAAAAACAATTATTTAAAAAAAAAAGAAAAAAGAAATCGGAAAAAATTTATGAGCGGTTGTAAAATTGTGAATAAAAAAAAAACTGTTTCCAATTTATTTGTCGATGATAATGAATTCTTTATGCAAGAACGTGGGCAGTGGTAGTCTGGCGTGTGAAACCAACTTGTTCATTATTAACAAGGCATTGACCATAGAGAGCTGTGTGTGGTTGGTTGGTGGAAGGCATTGAGAGAGCTATAAATAAGCGAATAGAGGAAACGAAGTGAGAAGTAGAATAAGATGTTATATGGCATAATCAACAAGATGGGTGGATGTAACATGCTAATGCTGGGTTTGGTGGTGATGGTGGTTATGAGCAGCCTGGGAGAGGCCCAAGTTGACACTTCATGCACTCAGCAGCTAGCTCCATGCTTGGACTTCATCAACTCTACCAATCCTCCCAACACTTGCTGCAACCCACTCAAAGACATAGCGACAAACGATCTCCTTTGCCTCTGCGAACTTTATACCAACCCTGCTTTTCTTGAAAGTTTTGGTATCAACATCACTCCTGCTCTCCGCCTCACTCGCCGTTGTGGTGTCAACGCCCGTCTCGCTGACTGCAAAGGTACTTCTATTTCCTATTTCATTTTCTCATTATTATCCTTTTTTTTTTTCGCTACATTCCCCTTTTCAGTCAACCAACAAGCTGTCATCTGGTATCAGTAACAACGTCTTTTCTTTTTTTCATTATTTTGTTATCTATAATATATATGGATAATGAATTCGTCCCGACGTTATCTAACATTTATTAATTTTTTTTTTCCTTTTTTCAAATCCAATTTTCAGCTTTAGCTCCACCTCCGACTCCGGTGACACCCCCAGGTAAGAAGTCTCTGCCCATCACTCTAATTTTTTAAACCTTTTTTTTCTGAGCAGTTAAAATGGAGTAGTTTGTATATAGGTTGTTTCTTTTTTGAAACGTTGGTCCTTTGACCAACAAAAAGAAAAAAGTAGAGGGTGGGGTGCATGATTAACCAGCTTGATTAGGTGGGTTTGCCCTGCAACAACTGACAAAGGCTTCGCAATATTGCTTTTACATCTTGGAAATAATCAAATTCAAAATGAAATCGTCTCTTCATTCTGGCTGTGGTCGCTGAGAATCTGGCAACTCTTCTGAACCTTAAAGGTTGCTCAGGTGTCCCTTCGATAGCCCGAGTTTTTAGAAGTCAATCGCATCCCCAAAAAAGTCAGTACAGTGGACAGGGATTAGCTCGTATAGATTACTTTTACGAGCAGTAGAAGCAAATTAAGAAAAAGCAGTAACTTGTTTGAGAATTCAGAGTGCAAACGGAATTAAATATCCAAACAAACTCATATCGTATGCCAATACGTATCAGGAGCCGTTTTCTATCTCCTCCTATAATAACCTGTTTTTCTTTTCTTTTTTTGCCCTTTCAGCGACGCCTGGAGCTGATGGTGGAGGTGCAGGCAGGGTGGCATGCACTGGGCTCTCTTTCCTACTCCCATTTTGGGCTTTTATGCTGTTTAATTAATTAGGATTTAGGAAAGTGGCAGTTTCCGTTTCGGAAACCGCTGCTTTCCTTCGGCTTAATAATCCCTATTGTATTCCCATATATTGGCTACTCTGTTATTCGCTTTTACATTTTTTTTTTAACGCTTCATTTATTGAAAGGGTATTGTTCTTTTCAACATTTACTTGATAGTTGATAGGGCTCATAGCGGTGCTTTTGGTTGCACTACTCCTAAGAAGTGGTTCGCCTTATGTTTTACCCGCTGTTCAAAGTTTCAAACCTCGGGATTTAAATGCTAATATGTTACTTCGTCAACTAAACATGGGCATGAACTAAAATAAATATTCATATAAAAATTTTTAAAACAAATATAATAAAGGAAGCTCCTCTCAAAATTGACAACTGATGTTTTATTGTAATAATCCTTTCGAGTTTTTTTATTGCAAAGCTCAGAAAGAAGTGACATAGTTAAAATGCGTATAAAACATATTTTATCTCTTTTCACTAACTCTTCCTTTTTTTTTCCTCTTTTCTCTTTAAAATTTAAAAAAACTCTAAAATAAAAAAACTCTAAAAAATCTAGACGCAGTATTTTGTTAGGATGAGATCGCTATAGGAACTTAAATATTTGATCAATGTGAAGGGCTATGGGTAGGTTTTGAATCAAAAACTACGGAGAAGATGGTATATTCATTTACCATTAAAAAAATCATTTAAGGGTGGCTACCTAATGTTTTAGTTGTCAGAGTTTGCTAAGCATTTCATGGAGTATGGGTGATGAAATGTTGTCCTATTATCAATGTTTTATTGGTAATTTGAATGTGATAAATCTAGGCTTTATTCTTCACAAACAAAACTCTTATTTTTTTACATTCGAAGAAAGTAAAGCACTAATAGTAGTTTAGTATACCCACATCTTGCCCATCCCTAATTAGTCTTTCTAAGTTTCTTGGATGGCTAAACCTACATGTTATGGATGAGAATTTGTCCCAGTAAATTTGGCTTTAGGTTAGAAGTATCGAGATGTAGCGTAGTTGCTATTTCAGTCTAGAAATACTTTTTTGATGCCAAATTAATTAGACAATAGTACAAGTAGTAACTAGTAAGGCCTATGTAAAAGAAAGTGGTGACATAAATATAGATTGTAATAGAATTGTTAGAACTTAACTTTAGAATAGCCGTTAGCATATAGAAGTTTCTATTCCTTTCTGTTTTGCCAGCTAATTTTGTTACATGTACATTTTATGTATCATTCCGTTTCTGTTATGTTATGCGACATTAAAAGATTGCTTATGTTGTAACAAACTTGAATATATATATATATATATATATATATATATATATATATATATATATATTTCCACATTCTTTAGTGCAATTAAAAAAAAAGATTATTAAGCCTTTAACTTTTTCCCTTAATCTTAACTTGGTATCAAAGCACCCTTGGTGGCTTATGCCATGGTATCCTAGTCATCCCCTACCTCTTCTAACAACCCTTCACCCCAAACTAGTCCATTGAAGTCACATCCTCAACTATCACCAAGATTAGCAAAAGCCACCCTTTCACCTCAATGCTCGATCAGTTGTATTCCATCAATTTAGATTGAATCAACTATCTTTTCTGGCAATTCGTGATGCTTCCTATCATTAGAGGCAATAAGCTTGATGGGTTCAACTCTGGATCTAAACCGTGTCTTCCTCTTATTATCTTTGAAGGAGTAGAGACAAAAGCAAACCTAGCCTATGAGGAATGGATCACAACAGACCAATTATTACTCAAGCAACTCTTTAATACAATGACACTAGACATAGCACCTTAGATGATTCATTGTTCATCCTCATAAGAGCTTTAGAATGTAGCCAAAAACCTTGCTAGAGCCCACATTTGATTTATAATCACTCTCTATAAAAGTGAATTTCAACGCATTTATGAAGGAAATTTGAAGATGGAAGAATACCTAAGTAAAATGGAAAGCATCTAAGATAATTTCACTTTAGCTAGATGCCCAATGCCCTTACATCATCTCGTTATACAAACACTAGCCAATTTTGGCAATGAATACAATGCAATTATAGTTTAGCTTATTGATAAGGATAACTTGTGATAGACTGATATGCAGGTAACTTTGTTAATGCATGAGAGTAGGCCTAAACAAATTAATAGCCTTTCCAACTTGAACATTGGCTCTCCAACTATCAATGTAGTTCACTTTGACATTAGACGTGGACAATGGTGTGGTTCTTCATAGAGAGTACCTCATGGAATGAGAGGCAAGGGCAAGAGCTTTAAAAGTAGTAAGTTAACCTGTCAAGTATGTAACAGGATTGGTCATACTACCACAATATATTATTTTCATTTTGATAGAAATTACACTACATGGAAGAGTGATTATAGTGGCTAAAATAATAATAATCACTCAACTTTTACAACCTCTCCAAACACTATAAAAGATACTGCGTGGTACTTAAATAATGGCACTAGTAACCACATCACCAGCGATGTTACTCAATTTGATACCTCAGTCTCCATCAATGGTAAAGTAAAGGTTACTATTGGAAATGGTTAACAAATTGATGTATTTAAAGTTAGGACTTCTAAACTTAAACCAAGTGATAATCAACATTATTTACTAGTGAAAAATACTTTGTATGTTCCCTAAATTAGTAAAAATTTGTCGAATATTTTTAGATTGATCAAAGATAATAATGTTTTTATTGAATTTAACTCCTCTAAATGCTATATGGAGCATAGGGACACAAGGAAGGTACTATTGCAAGAAAGAATTGATGAAGGCCTTTATAAGATCAACAAGTCAACTCTCGTTTCTATAGTTAAATATAAAAATGCTTCTCTAAACACACCTTTGAATAATGTTATTGCTCTAATTGTCTTTGTATTTGTTAAAGAAGAGTAACATTATAGATTAAGACACCCTTTTAGCTATGTCTTAAATAAAATGTTAAAGGAATGTAATGTGAAATTTGACAAGAATGAAGTACTTGAATTTTATGACTTATGTCAATATAAAAAATCTCATTCCCTGCCCTTTAAATTATCAAAATTTCATGCTTCTCAACCACTAGGATTAATCCATATAGATCTTTGTGGACCTTTACCAACAGTTTCCATAAATGGTTTTAGATTCTTTATCTTGTTTATTGATTACTATAGTCGTTAATTATAATACTCCAAAATTAATTAAGGTGTTAATTATGGATTAAGCATAATTAAGAATAATTATTAGGGAACCATGTGAATGAAAATCTAGAGAGAAGTAAATTAATAATATGGGTTTGAGATTTGATTGAATTAAAAACTCCATCTAAGCCCAAATTAAATTAAGTAGGTCATGATTAGGAATTAATGGAGGCTCAATAATTTTAGATGCAAACCCAACCTTTTAATATGAGACTTAACCCAAGAGAGAGCACCTAGGGAGGGTCTAATTTGATTTAATGAGATAGAGGCCCAAGACCCACCTTATATAAGCTCTTATAATTGGCCCAACAACCTTCATGTAGACCCAAATCAAATGTTCTCTTAAAACTTAGCCTAACCTAATTAAAATTTTGCAGCCCAACAAGCATAAAATCTGAATCTAATTGGAATTGGACCTTTGGGTCAACCTATAACTCATTTTTGACCTAACTTAAATTCAACTAAAACCCTAACACACATACAACCCTTTCCTACCATTCTGCTGAAACGTAAAATACAAACACAAGAGGCAATTTTGCACTTTGAGAGGGAGGCTAGGATTCTAAGTAAGAAATCCACCATTTATCACTTCTAGACTCAAAATCAGCCAAGATAATAGTTATATAACTTAATCTACTTCTCTCTCTTCATTTTGACTTGATTAATTTTTTATTTGGAGCATTTTCACGTTATCCAAAATTTGAAATGTGGTTGTTTGAGATTTTCTTAGTGAAATTTCGTAGGTCGAGGCTAGGGGTGTTGTTAGGTAAGTATAAACTCTTCATTTTGATGCTTTCTCTGCTAATTTGGGGCCCCTATAGCTGATTTATGATATGGGTATTGTTTTTATGTGAATTTACTCAGAATTTGAAGTGTTGTTTTGAGATTTCTGAGGTAGGCTCAACCAAACCCGAATTTAGTTTTTGTGGTAATTGGGTAAGTATTTATGAATAGTCCTATATAGCTTAACTCTTTGAGTAATGAGTTTGCTGATATAAATTGTGATTAGGGATAGTAATAGCTTAGTTTTATGTCCATAGGCAGAGTAGCATTTAATTGGCTCTCAAAGGATTGGCTACAAGTGAGGTAACTGGGGACTACGTTAACTCCATGCATATATCTGCTTTAATTTCATATTTGCTACATATAAATGATTTAAAATGCTAAATGAATTGGTTAGCTATCTATTATATTGTGTTTAGACCTTGTGAGTCCATAGTGGAGCTGTGGTGCAGTTGCCACCCGTGCATGTGCTTCGATCAGGTACCGAGTTATGATCATATCCTAGATGCACTAAGCCCTGATTGTACTTATTGGGGAGTAAGTACCATGGACGAGTCTCTCCTAGTGTTATTGGCCTTTAACTTGTGAAAATATGATTACTAGTATGGGATGGTAATCATAGTAGCCTAATCATTTCTTTTACTGTTATGACTAATATGATTCTGATGTTAATTTTAATTCATACTTATATGTTAATTAAACTGAATTATATGAATGAAAATTTTCTTGGTTACTGAGATTCGCATCTCACCTCGTTTTATGGGATCATACTTTCAGGTGAAGGCCCTTCGGGTAAGAAAAAAGGAAAGTATGTGAATGAAAATCCATGAGCTCTAACCATGTATAGAGGAAGCTACACTTGGGCTGATCTGAGTAAAGTATATACAAATTTTGTTATTCTTTTTATAGCATCATCATGTAATCATATTGCCAAGTGTAGGTGTTTATATTTTGATTACTTAGAATGTATCTATTGAGGAGTTAGGCCTCATTTTTGCTTGGTATTGGATGTATGGACTCATAACATCTGTTATGAATTTTGTTAGACCTATGATATGGTTTACCATTTAGGAAATGTAATTATATGATACATTAGATGTAGACTTGAACTAGTGGTGCATGAAATCTTTAATGGAATATATATCTGAATGATAATTGTTAATAGCTTATGAAATTTTTGCTATCATTAATCCATGAATTTACTGATATATGGTAGTAGGATGAGTAGAAATTTACACTTAAGTTTTAAATGGATAACAATAGATAAGTTGGGTAAATTAGGTAGAGAATGAAGCTTTAAAGACTAAGAATGAAGCTTTAAATACTTTTCTTTAATTCAAAAAACTAGTTGAGAACTAATTTGTTAAAAAGATTAAAGTACTTCAGGGTGATTGGGATGGTGAGTTTAGGAATTTCTCTCTAAGTAATAATGGATTATGGCATTCTTTTTCATCACACGTAACACCCCAAAATTTATTAAGGAGTTAATCATGGATTTAGATTAATTAAGAATAATTAAAATAGGATGATTGGGCAAGTTGAGTGAATGGGGATTTTAGAGAGATAAATTATTAATATGGGTTAGGAATTTAATGGGATAGAAATTTCATCTAAGCCCAAATTAATAGATCATGATAAGAGATTAGTGGAGGCCCAATGAGTTAGGTGCAGACCCAACCCAATTTAATGTGATAGAAGCCTAAGATCCACCTTGTATAGACTCTTATAAGTAGCCCAATAACCCTTGTGCAGGCCCAAATTCTTGAGCTCTTCAAACTTAGCCCAAATCTAATTAAACTTCAGCAACCCAATACTTAAGAGTTGGCCTAATGAAATTCTGCAGCCTCACACTTTAAAACTGGCCCAACAAGTTAAAATCTAAAGCCCATTTGGAGTTAGATCTTGGAGCAACCCGTGACCCATATTTGACCCAATTTAATCCCACTAAAACCCTAAAAACTAACCAGCCACCTCCCCCATTCTGCAAAACACAAAGACACAAAGAAAATTCGAAGGTTAGAGGGAGAGGCTAAGGTTCTTGGCATAATTTCACATTTTCTCACATTTGGAGCAAGATTTAGCCAAGGTAATAGTTATACAACTTAATCCCCTCATCTTTCTTTTTAATTTGGCCCGATTAGTTTTTCATTTGGAATATTTTCACCATACCCAAAATCTGAATGTGGTTGTTTGGTGTTTCTATAGTGGAAATTCGTAGGTTGAGGTTAGGGCTGACATTAGGTAAGTATGAACCCTCCATTTTAATGCTTTCCTTGTTAATTTGAGACCCCCATAGCTGATTTATAAAATGGGTATTAATTTTGTACGAATTTGCTTAGGATTTTGGGTGAAATATTGAGATTTATGGTAGAGGGCACTTCAATCCGAATTTGGGACTTGTAGTGGCTGGGTAGGTGTTCTTTAGGTAGTCATTAGCATTCTAAATTCTTTGGGTACTTGCTGCAACTGTTAATGATGAATTAGAGTAGTAATTCTCTAACGTTATGGTTATAGGGAGATTTTTGTACCTGTGGTGGCTGTTGCAAATTGTCTACAAGTGAGGTAATTGGGGTTTACATTAATTCCATGCATATATCTGTTTTAATTTCATATTTGCTGTATATAAATGATTTGAAATGTTGAATGAATTGGTTGGCTATCTATTGTATTGTGATTGGACCTTGTGAGTCCATGGTAGAACTGTGGTGCGGTTGCCACCGGTGCATGTGCTTCGATCGGGCACCGGGTTATGATCAAACCCCAGATGCACTGAACCCTAGTTGTACTCAATGGGGAGTAAGTACCGTGGACGGGCCTCTCTCAGTGTTAATGTCCTTTAATATGTGATAATATGATTACTAGTATGGGATAGTAATCATGATAGCCTAATTATTTCATTTACTGATATGATTGATATGATTTTGATATGGATTTTGATTCACCCATAAATGCTTATTAAATTAGTTTATATGATGGAATTGTCTTGGTGATTGAGATTTATATCTCACCCCGTTTTATGGGATTACAATTTCAGGTGAAGGTTCCTCGGGTAAAGATAAGGGCAAGCAAGTGGATGAACATCCATAAGCTGAGACCTAGTGTGGGGAGCTGCACTTGGTCTGAGTGTAATAGGGTAGATGTTAAATTTTGTTAACCTATGTGTAGCATCATCATGTATCTGTATTGCCAAGTATAGGTTTTCATATTTTGATTACCTAGGATGTATTTATTGAGGGGTTAGACCTCACCTTAATTTGGTAATTGATGTATGGATTAATGATATCTACCGTGAGCCTTGTTGGATTATGATATGGCTTGCTATTGGATATGTAACCTTTAAGATATTGATAAGCACTCTTAATGTATGTAACCCCTAATGGAATGTGTATCAAATGTTAATTGTTGTTAATGCATGAATTTTTGTTGCCATTACTCTATGGACTTGTTGATATAGGGTGATTAGAGAAAAGAAATTAACCTTTAAATCCTGAATTAGAGAAGATGGATTAGCCAGATAAATTAAGCTAATAAAAGCTATTTGGGTCCCATGATTAAGGTAGAAGGGCCCTAGTATGTTAATGAAGGAAGAGTGGAAAGTAGGAGACCAGATTTTCAGAGTGTAGAACCGAAAGGCACTTCGCCGTGGCCATTAGAGGCGAAGTTGCCCAGGGAGAGTGCCAGAGAGGAATTCGCCACGGCAAAATGTAAGAGGCAAAATTGGGAGTCGTCCAGAGGAAAATTCACCGCAGTGAAATGGGAAATTGGCCGCGGCAAAATTTTGCAAAAATGAGCTAGGCATTCCAGAAAGGAATTGGTCGCGGCCAATATCAAGAGCGCGAGAGAGGAAGTTCCAGGAGGCTTCTTCGTCGCGGTGCAATGTAGGTTGGCCGCGGCGAAGGTCCAACTCGTCGTAGCAATAGTGATGAAAAAAAGGGCAAAACAGAAAGCAATTGGCCGTGGCTAAGAGTAATTATATCGTAGCGAACATGCTGAAACACTTATATTAACTAGAAAACCTTGATTTTTTTATATGTTCATCTCAAGGGATGATGTAGAGATATTAGGGTAAGTTATGTATGATGAATAATGGAATCAAAGACTAATAAATGAATGTTTGTTTCCCTTACGAACATAAGTGTTTATAATCGTATGATTGATGACTCTAATCACATTAAGGTTCAAGTTTTCTCGTATTTTCATAGTGTAATTAGTCTTAATATCATGTAACTCTGGTTTATGGTTATCAATCGTGTATTAAACCTTAGTAATTAGGATTAGAGATTAGGGTCGTCATATCACACATGTCCTCACACTTTATCAAAGAATGGATGGGCTAAAAAGAAACATCAACACTTAGTCGAAAATGGTCTCATATTGCTTGCTTAAACCAAAATGCCACATAAATTCTAATAGGAAGCCTTTTATACTGCATGTTATTTGATAAACCAAATGCTTACTACTATATTGGGAGGTGTTTTCAAGTTGTTTCAAACTTTACCATATTATAATGCTTTAAAAACATTTGGTTGTGCTTGATTTCCTTGCTTGAAACCTTATAATGACTATAAGCCTTAGTACGATACTTTTAAATGTGTTTCTATTAGTTGTATTGAGATTCACAAAGGTTACAAATATCTTAGTCTTATTGGCCAAATTTACACCTTAAGACATGTGGTATTTAACTATGATTTTCCTTTTCTTCAAGTTTCCTTAATACCAAATAGGCATTTGCAGAAGAGATTTATCCTTTTGTTTTTTCAAAATACCTTCCATTGAAACACAAAGTCCTTCTGAAAATGGAGATTCCACAACTTGTGAACCTTCTAAGACTAAAAATACCACAACTTGTCCTCAGTAACATGTCATCATCTCCAATGATGTTAAGGACTGATGATCCCAAAAGAACCTCCTGCCATTGCTATTAAATTGTGATCAAGTGAATCTACTAGCCTTAATTCCTCTAAACCTATTCTGATAATCTCTCTTAGCGATTGTATTAATCAATCACAAATGCTTACTAATGCTAATATCTAAGATGAAGCTGAGATAATTATTGGTTGTAGAATGATCACAAAAAGTAAAAGTGGGATCTGTAAGCTCAAATATCCTTTCACTGCCTCACAACTTCCAAGGTGCATAATGAAAATGAACCATCTAATGTAGTTGATCTCTTAAATCACCTCATTGGAAAAAGGACATGGAAATAGAGTATAACACCTTATCAAGAATCATACATGGACTCTAATACCTTACATTAGAAATGAGAAATTAGTAGATTGCAAATGGACTTTCAAACTAAAATACAATGTTGATGGGACATTTTAATGACATAAAGCCCATTTGATTCTTAAAGAATTTCAACAAGATCTTGGGATTGATTATGATAAGACCTTTAGTCCTGTTATTAAGGCCTTATCCATTCAGATAATTCTCATTATTGCAATTTCCTTTAATTGGAAGATCTGACAACTTGACATAAACAATGCTTTCCTAAATGATTTTTTTGAAGAAGCTATCTACATATGCCAGCTAGAAGGCTTCATTGATCCTTTTAAACCTAAACACATTTGCAAGCTTACCAAGGTATTATATGGGCTAAAAAACAACCTTAATTAGTTAAGGATTTAGAAATTCTAACAGAGATAGCTTACTTTTTTTCTTTCAAGAATGTGTCTCATATATTATTTGTCCTTATATATACTGATGATATAATTGTCACTAGTAACAATTCTAGGTACTTGACCTTTTTAATATAAAAGCTAAACAACCTTTTCTCTCTTAAAACCTACGCAGTTTGCATTACTTTCTTGGGATAGAAGCCTTTTAAGATGATACTAGTCTACATTTAAGTCAAGGGAAATATGCTATTCATCTTCTTAAAAAATTTGAAATGGGCAATGCAACTTCTTGTCCAACACTTATGGTAGTAAGATGATCAGTTTCAACAAAAGATGACACTCCTATTGAGAATCCATCTTTATATAAAAGTGTTGTAGGTGTTATTTAATATTTAACAAATACTAAACTTGACATTTTATTTGCTATAAATAAGCTCGGTTAGTTCCTGAGCTGACCTAAGGACTTGCATTGGTAAGTAGTGAAAAGGGCGCTTTGCTATATAAAAAAAACTTTGGATTTTGGACTTCACATTAAATCATCAAAGACCTTATCCATCACAAGCTACTTCGATGCTGATTAGGCAGCATGCCTTAATAACCTAGGTTTGTTATTAGACATTGTGTTTTCTTTAATGAAAATCTAGTTGCTTGGTCATCCAAAAAGTAGAAAGTAGTGGCTAGGCTAAGTTCATAATTGAATCAAAATATAAGTCCTTGGAAAGTTTAGCCATTGAGCTAGCTTGGATTCAATCATTATTAAATGAAATATATTTTCCTTTTTAATAAGTTCCTATCATATGATGTGCTAATATAAGTGCAACAACTTTAGTCACTAATACATTAAGATAAAGCATATTGAAATTAATGTTCACTATGTTAGAGATTAAGTGCTAGCCATAAAATTGATAGTTCATTATGTTCCTTCTTTAGAGCAAATTGCTTATTGCCTTACCAAGGCTTTGTCACACTCCAAGTTTTGGACTTTAAGGGATAAACTCGGGATCTGCATATATCTCTCTCTCTCTCTCTCTCTCATATTCATGGAGGGTCTTAAAGTTTAGCTTTAGAATAGCCATTAGTATATAAGAGTTTCTGTTCCATTATCTTTTGCCAACTAATTATGTCACTTGTGCATTTTATGTATCATTCCCTTTCTATTATGCTATATGGCATTAAAAGAGTGTTTATATTGTAACAAACTAATATATTTCCACATTCTTTAATGCTCAGAAAAATGGTTACTAAGCCTTCAACTTTTGTTTCCTTCCTTCTTTTAATCTTAACCATTCCTAAAGAAACAAAAGCACATTACAAAATTATTAACATTTTGGCCAAAAAGTATATCCATTTACAGCATTGATGTCATTATACATCGATCAAAGTAGTCTAAGAAATTGTTGATAGTATAGATCTTAAGAATTCAAAGCCTATTAAAATCTACTAATATACTGACTTTCTTTATACTATTCTTTACAATTCATTTTTGTTACCCTTACTTCGTCTTCCACCAAGGACGAAGAAAAGTGATGCCATGACTCTTTGCACATTGCAACAAACAAACATCTTTAAGCTTTTTTTTGTTTTAAGATTTTTTTTTGAAAATTTTGAATACATAAAAAACAGAGCTATTACCTTTCCCATTTTCCTTTGCTTTGTTGTATTCTCCAAACATTCTTGGATTGAAGATGGCAACACATGCAACCCTAGCTACTTATTAGCTTTTTTTTGCCTTTCAAAAATTTCAACAGCCTTATTGATTGACTTGTTCCACTCTACATTAGTGCATGGCAATTCGTCAGCTTCACAAGTCCTTTTTTTGCTTATATTATCTTTAACATATTCTTCAATATCATGCTAGTTAAATTTCTTAGCACTTGTTCGAATATGAGATTAAGTAACATGGCTTTTAATATTTTTACAAGAGCCTAAGTTTTTCTTCACTAGCATTCCTTCACAAGCATTTTCCTTATCACTTACTCCTAAACACATTTCCTTACTAATTATAACATTATGTTGAGATTGGGGATCAACCCGAAAATTACAAGGACTTTTAGTGTTAAACACCAAATTCCGTTTGCAGTTCCCTGTATCCTCTCTAATTTTCTATGATTCAATCCTGATATAAGCTTCTGAGAAATCAAAACTGGGGTTTTACTCTGAAAGTCTTAATTTTTTGGTCGCTGACTCGCCTAAACCATCCTTTAAAGATAATTACCCATCCAAAAATTGAAAATTGTCAAAGTCATGCTTAGAAAATTGTCAAAAATCGATGCCATGTGAACATTCAACCCTCGATTTGTGTTCAACTCTTTGCCTCAATTTAAGTCACGAAAATCCTAAATCTGATTTATCACTTAAATTAACAAAGCCTTGTTCTATATACCCACATAAATCAACCAAACCCAAGGTCCCATTATTAGCCTCAATTGCCTTGTTAGTCACGTAATGTTGACACCTCACCAATTATGGCTGATTGTTGTATGTAGGCAATAGTGATTCCTCATATTGGTCATCGCCTTTTCCATTGCCTAGTCATCTTTATAGATGTTGCCATTACAATGTCATTGGAGGCCAGTGGGATTTTATTAGCACTTGGTGATGCTGCATCATCACATAAGTTATCTGTCTATCCGACAAATGGACAATGATTTAAGATTCCTTCTTGAGAGATAGATATGTGGCAAAGCTCAAACATACATGCATATGGATTGTTCATTTCAGCCTTTGTAATTCAAGCTGAGGGTTTCAACTTTCTATGAACAAAGCTAAATTGTCACTTACCAAGATCATGACGAGTGAAACCAAGAAAATTAAATGAGTATATCTACTTAATACTCATTGAAAGTTTGCAAGACTCAGGATCCAAGATTGTGTATCCATTCTCTAATTTTTTTTTTTTTTGGCTTATTTAAGTAAAAGAAAGATTATGAGAAAAATTTATGGCTAAAATTTTGAAAATAAATCCCCTTATTTTTTTTATGCTAACACAATGTTATTATATTAAAAAGAAATACATACAAGAATCAACAGTGAACAAGAAAAAGTGAGAGTGTATATATATTTCTCTCTAATATTATGACATGTTAATGTCAAAAATATGGAGATTCAGATAAAAAATTTTAGAGGATCCAAAGAATTAAAGTTCAAAAAACTCTCATGCATATAACCTTATTTTAAACTTTTTTTTTATATGATTTGAATGAATTTGTTGCTGCCTTTTTGTTTTTCACTTGATTAGAATCATTTTAATCATTGTTCTTAATTATAGAGTAAATTATCTTAAAAATTTCAAGTTACATTGTTCTCTTTTTTTTTTTTAATTATATCATTATTTTTAAATAAAAAAATACATAACATTTATTTTTACATCATAAAAATTAAAACATAAGTTATAATTGTATTTATTGAATGCAATAATTTTATATTTATTGCTTATATATTATAATAATACTAAATATATATATTTAATTAATATAAAAAGATAATTCACTTAATCCTGATTCTGCTAAGGCTACAAAATATTGCGGCATAGGTCAAGCAATGCTTGATAATTGGGCGGGGCCTGCGAAGAATCTTCATGTGGGTTCAAAATTGGATTATAATGAGGATATAAATGCTGTACCTAAGAAGGTTTGCTCTCTTGCCCTTCGTACGATTTGAATGAGACAAACATACTATGGTTTTATGCCTCCGGCGATCCTTATAAATTGGGATACGGTATTGTGCGGATACGTAAATTAAATAATAAAATTACTAAATTAGTGCTATGGACCAATAAGTCTCTGTTTATTTACAGGATATGGTGTTCGCATGGAAAGACTAGTTTAGCCTGGGTATAATTACCTTGAAATGCATCAACCATTGAAAAAGGGAAGGGGGGAGAGTCAGGTTGCGTTAAATGGTTTGATTCATTTGGCATCTTACCACAAATTCTGGATTTTATTGGTGAGGAAGGAAAGAGAGGAAAAGAAAATGAGTGTGAGAGACAGCGTAGGCGTTCTGAAGCTCAGGTTTTCAATTTTAAGATGATATGCTGAAACACTTAAACCTTCCAAGTAACTAATTATTGTTACATGCAGGCTGTGCACGAGAAGGCTAAGAAGCAAGAGAAGTCATCTTATGGTAAGAATCCTGGAGGCATGCCCTGGTGGATTTGCAGGTGGCATGCCAGGAGGCTTCCCTGGCAGCATGCTAGGAGAGGGGTGCCTGGAAATGTTGACTTTAGCAAAATCTTAAATGTCAGTAGATCTGAACTTCAATTATTCTTCTGTTTTCAATTGCTTATGAGAACTATATATGAGATATATCCCCACGGATTTCGCGCGACGGTCCAGATATATATATATATATATATATATATATATATATATATATATATATATATATATATATATTTGATTTTAGTTTTTTTTTTAAAGATACAAACTATAGAATAAAAATAAGTTTATAACTGCTAATTAATTGAAAAAATAAAAAAAAATCATAAAATCTAGATTATTCAAATTTAATCTAGATGTTCTAAATTTGAGGGCATATTCTTCCAGATTTATAGAAAATCCAGGTTCGGAGATATATTGGTTTTTGCCATGTAGCAAGTTGTTTCTATATATGATTATTTTGAGAATGATAAAATGTGTTATAACGCTTTCTATTAAGATTTGTAAAATGAATTTTATCGCACGTGAGAAACTCTAAAATTTGTTTATATGACAGAGATGTAGGGTATAGAGTGTGGACTAAAATTTGTGAAGAGATTCATAATATTGAATATCAGTACATATAAGAAACAGTGAATTTATCTTTCTTTTTATGAAAGGAAATATGATATTTCTTAAACTTACACATTTTCAGAAGTTGGGTGCTCGCCAGTTTATGTTAAACATGTTGCTATATTCTTTCAGATAACGGCTTCAACAATGGTGATCGTATTCTAGTTAAACTGTATTTATTATTTATCATGTTAATCTTGTATTAATGTTGCCTTTTTTTTGTTTTACTGTGTGCTGGAAGATATCTTATCCTTCTTCTACAAAGTCCTTCCTTCCATATAGTTAAATAATTCCCATATATGAAAAATAAAATATTCTATTGTTAAATTTTCTGTAGTTTGGAACCTATTGTAGTTGTTCATGAACTTGTTGTTGTCTAGGGTTTTTTGATGGCCCACTCTCAAATTTATAATTGAATCGATGATAATTAATTGAGTTCTTTTATCCATTTTGGGTTCGGTCACTGGTGCAGTCATGAAGAACCTTGCAAATTTGGCAGAGCATTCGGCAAATCTCCTAAGCTGGCGACTGTAATTGCGAAAACGATAAGTAAATTTGGAAGCCTTAGGTGAACAAGTTTAGAATGACGACGTGCTCGTTTGAGATTGCAGTATAAATTTTGGGCCTCCGGGTTTTGAATTGTTAATTGTTGTATTCATTTGACATTGCATTTTTATTTAATGAAACCTCTTTATAGTTGCTTTATCGTTTCTACCCTCTTCCTGAATGTTAATAGCTTCTCTCGGTGGCCATGAATATTTGTCAGGAATTCAATTTTACATAGCAGATTAAGAGAGAGAGAGAGAGAGAGAGAGGACAACTAGCTCGAAATGAAGCCACGGCCCAGGGATTTGGTTTTCTCCTGAACTCTATATATAGAGATTTGTACTTTCTTTATCGGGGCAATGAAATGAGCGCTCGCTGAAATTCCTCAGCTGAAGCAACGTGGCAACTGGCGAAGCACTGAACGTAAGGATGTACGGGCCCACTGTCATGGACCCTTCACTCTTGGGCTGGGCCCTGAGGTTAAATTTTCATATTATTGTCCTTCAAACCTCCAATGAGCAATAGATAAGTGAGATTTGAAATTTAAGATATATCTTCAAGAGTTGTACTTCTGTGACGCATTTAGGAATAAATATTCTCATGGTAGTTGGTACAACTCAACTGTTATAATATTTGGCGGAAAAAAAGAGCAAAAGAACAGAAAAAAACCAAAAAATAAAATAAAATGGTGGCTCGGTTTGGTTCAATTACACTATCGTAAAATTTTCTTCATCTCAAATTGAGAGCATTTGTCGCAAAATAACTGTGAATAAAATTTATTTAAAAACAAAATTAGAAGTCGTATATATTCAAAAAGATAGCAAGCGGTTTACTTTAGGCTCTAAAGAGGTTCAAGCTGTTCCTTTCCGTACTGATTTTCATGTATAAACTCAAAAGCTTTGGAAAATGATTTATCAACTATTGGCCTTGCATATTAAGGGCATGTGAAGTTTGCGTAGAAAGGAATTTTACATGAACCGCCAGTTTGTGTTTGTCTCGTAATTCAACCGGAATTTCTAGGTAAGCTGTCTAACTTTATCACCCCTTTTTTTTCCCTAAAATTTCCATGTCCAAGAGTGTTGTCCCTTTACATTCACATCTTCTCCAGACCAAGAAATTGGGATATTGAAAATTCAGCGCTTGAGTATAGGGTAGTATGAACGAACTCCATTAGATTCAACTTAAGTTTTCTAAATTAAATGCAAGGTAGCTCTCGTCAACCTAAGGGATTGAATATGTGTACAAACAAAATAATCCTGTCTGGTTTGTCATGGGACTTAGTCAGCTTGCTTATAAACCGTAAATGCAACTCATGGTCTGATTTCTTAACAAATTATTTTCCCAACTAGATTATACTTGAAGTATGTGTTCGTTATATCATTAATGATCTGTTTAGATAGAAATTGCTCTTGTCGTCACACCACTAATAATGCTATTCAAATTTTGGACTTTTCAATCCCAACTCCAATCGAATGTTCTACTCTTTCAATTTGTTGATGAACGACCCTCTTCAAACGTGCACGGCATAACACAAGGTTGCACTAACATTCTAAAAGGTATGAGCACTAAAAGTTCAACCTTTCGTTTTATTAGTTTCCTCATTCTTCTATCAGAATCACTCCATGTGATTATCGCGTAATATTTGTTCAAGTGACGACTGCATTACTCATTAATTGTGCAATTACATTCTCAATTTAATATACCAATTGTTTTTATTATATTTTAATCATTATTTACAAGATATTAACATTAATCATTGTTCTTTGATTATCAAAATGTTAGCTTGAATCCACCCTAGAATGTGCTTTAATTAATAGATTATGAGCCACTGTGAAGCACTCTTATTCCTTCTAATAGTCATCATTCATAAGACTACATGCTTTTTATAATGAAACAGTCAAATATTCACAACTCTATATATAGCACATTGATAGTTAATTGAGTACATGTAACATCAAATATATTAAAGATTTATCAATTAATTAGCAGAATATCACTGTTGCTTGATAAATGGTTCTAGTACATCCTTGAAAATGTTCTTTACGTACGGATGGCGTGGCTTCCTTAAAATAGCCATGGCAGCCTACAATAGGACACCTCTTTTGTATACTGTGTAATCTTTGACTATGCCTTTAAACTGGTTTTTAGCAGTGATTATCGTTTCCTATTTTTCTTGCAGTTGCTGAATTCTGGACCACCGCTTTGAAACTTAAATGCTTAGGTACATTTGGACCAACCTCTTAAGCGTTGAGCCTCTTATACCAAAGAGACGGTGACAAGCTTTTGTATGTTTTGTACTATCCCTTTCATACCATACTAATACCGTCTAATGAGTATAATCCAGTCACATGGTGACAGAATGATGTGTGGTCATGATTCCAGCACTAATGAACAATTATTCCATTTTTAACACATAATTTTAATCAAGTAATTGAAACAGAGTTTTGAATATGATACCTTAGATCATTATTTTTATTTATTGAGATTGCCCCCCTACACAGAGAGGTAGCTTATTGCCTCTCTACTCAAAGATTTACCGTTTGGGTGAGGGTCGAGGAGGTGATAATGAAGTTACAACTGCTACAGTAATGGATGCAGATTCCAAAGCCGACAGCCCCAACCTTGCAAGCAATGTCACTCTTTGAATTAGCTTATACATCATTGCTGCATATTACTCTACGTCTTTCCACCTAACTTTCACTCACAATTAGTGTAACTCAATATTGTCTCTTAGGTTGCTGCCTCATGTAGATTTTATAGATTCAGCAACTAGTAATACGTGGTTTTTGTTGCCTTCATCACATCAAATGTCTATATGTTGGCCGACTATGACGGCAACACACTCCTAATTGTACAACTCAATTAACCCCGTAACATTTATACAAATAAAACACTGACTCAAGTTTAGCCATCCTTTTTGCTTCTTTCTTATGGGGAAAGTATGTGTGTGGTTCGTAATCCTCTATATATGTGATGTATTAATACATAAATGAAATCTCTGACATGTGGTGCCTTGCAAGCCAATATAGTACTTCCACATGATTTTGGACACGTAGCACTCTTAGATATGTGAATTAAGTAAAGATAAATTACTCAACCTGATTTCGATCATAAATATTTGTTAATTAACGAGAGTTATTCTTATTTTCTTTTCCTTCATTATTGATAACACCTAAGAAATGAATTATGAAGCTTAATCAGATATGGGTTGGAACAAGGGTCCACAGCCACAAAAACCAAGAGGTACAAGTCAAAGACTGAAAATTTGGGTTGGTAACTACCCCCAACCTAAGCTGTAGGTGCCATGTAATAAAATGTTATATTTTGGAGATGCATGCGGTCCATCCATCACAAGAAAATGTACACCTCAAGAGGTCAAGTTGTTTGATAAATGATTTGACTTGGATATCATCTCCTTCAGACGAAAGTATAGATATTGGCCACGGCTTACTTCTTCTTTCTTTTTTTAATTGCTTTGATGGCTAAGAGCTAAAGATCAAAGGTTAGATAGCATTAGGCACCTGCTTGTTTATTTTTAATCAGCAATACAGGATAACTATCAATGGCTACGGCCCCAGGAATTAATTTCTTCGACCAATTAATTTTAATTAAACAAGAAGTTACCTGATGAGAATGGAACAGTCTAGAATTAAACATAGGTGGACGAAGCAACCTGGTTTATGGTTCGCGTTAGGTTAATGCCTGGTAGACGTGTAGAGATACTAAACACCAAGTTTTTGGTCTAATTTGACAAAGACACGCGCATCTTCATGAGACTGACCGAACTTTGAACTCTGATAAAGCATAGGAGCATGCACAGAAACAGGTTTAAGAATAGTCTGTTGAAATATATAGCAGATATCTGCCTTTTGATTAAATATTAGATATCCAGCTGTATATCTAGGTAGTTACATGGAATGTAGTGGTTCGCAAAAGTTATAATAATAATAATAATATAATGATAACAATTAAAATGTAATTAATCAAGAGTTAATTGATGGTCCTCAGTTGTCGATTGTAGTGTGAAAATAGACAGGACTGTAGAGGCCAGAGGGACATTCTGAAGATTTTCAAGGGCATATGGTGAAAATTACGGATTCCTATGGCAACTTAAAAAATTAACAACCATTATCTCTTTCGGCCATGCTTATCTCTTCCAGAGTTTAATTTTAGCAGATTTTGCTACGGTATAAGCAGGCAGATGCCAGATTGTGCAGACGCAGCGTTGCTTCATGACTGATACATAATCAATGGCCCATGTCATATCACAAAGCACCAGTTATATTTAATTACTTCCTTCCAAATTTTTATATATGTTTGTTCACGTTAGACGTTTTGGCTTAATATGGCTTCAGGCTTCCTGGTTTATGTTATAACATAATTAAAGTATATTTGGGGAGGCGAATATATACTGTCTCAAATACTATGTTTTCCCCCCCTTATATATACCTAAAATTTAGATTTAATTGTTGAGATTCTTCATCCTTAAACCGCATATTTATTGTTTAATTACTATATCAACAATCAAATGGCGTAATGAGCTCGTCAAGCAAGCACATTATCCTGTTATTTCATGCGCAGATGAGAGTGGAATTATTCAACTCTGAGGAGGGGGCCATTTATTTGGGTCCTATTTGAACATCCAACTTTCTCTTTCTTTTTCTCTCTAACTGAACGGTGTGAAGTATTTTAAATGATCCATTGAAGAGATTCACCCATTCAAGGTTAAAACTGAGATAATTGTTTCGGAGAGCATATTGCAGTAAAATGAAAAAGGACATAAGGATTTAAGGTCAATTTTCCTGTCCGCAAAATCAATATTTTCATTTTGATACAATTAGCATAGTGCTGCCATTTAACAGTTTACATAAATATATAACTACTTTCTCGTTGGGGAATTATGAGCAACTCCTCTTGTGATACTTGCAAGGTCTTGTTCTCTTTGTGGCTCTAATAATTCTAATGTTAACTAACTATTCTTCAACCGTTTGGCTTTTAGTCATTTCTCCATGTATGCTTGACACTCACGTATCAAGAAAATCCGAGAGCCAAATTCGTGAGATCACTTTTCGGCCTTCTCTTCCCTTTATCTTAATTATGAGTCTTAGGAACAAGATTTTCTTCCAAGAAGTAGCGATGATTCAAAACTATATATCCATAAATAAGTTTTGATTGTTGATGGGGTAATATATATAGTTGAGTAATTCAAAAACAAAAGATGCGTAGTGTAAAATAGAGTAAAATAATGATTCGTGAGAGTTTTATTTCATATCCAAATTGAAAACCAGTGTTTTCCTTTAAATTCTGTATCAGTTTGTTGATCTGGCTGGGTTGGCGTCATTATGATTTGTAAGGAAGGTGGGGAAAAGAGGTCAAACAAAATTGCGGCTTAGGAAGCTCAAAGAGATCCGTTGTCCCTTCTTGGATACGAGGGATGTCGACTAGAACTAGCGGGCTGTAATTAGCACTTGGATGAATTAACTGCCACCAAATGATCTGACTCTAAAGTCTAAATTTTGAGCTAAGCCCGTTCAATTTTTCTTGTAGTTAAGAGAGTTCAGAAGTTAGGAAAAGGTTTTTATGTTAACTTATCTCTAAAAATTAGTTTAAGTTAAAGTTGAGTACAATTAAAATTAAATATACTTAAATTAAGTTAAATTAAGAAAAGTTAAACACACTCAAAAAAATTGAGCAAATATAAATTTTTTATTTTTTATTTTAGGATTATGATTCTTAGTATTTAAAAGAATGATTAAATACTTAATATTATTTAATCAAATTATAAAATTTTTAATTAAAAATTTGTGAATGAAACAAAACAATTTAAGTTTTATTCCTTAAATTTTTCTTTTTTATCATTTGTTTCTATTTGCTTGTAATTTTAACAATTTCTCCCAATCATAGGTTCGCAGACTTGAACGCCAGGACTACCATCTGGCACTGTTAGCTAGATGAGTTTTGTTCAAACAAATCCAACGGTTCTCTTTGTCATCCACACCACGACCTAGTAGTCATCGCCCAGACTCTACCATAATCTACTGCTAATAGGGACACGTAAACGTGGTGATGACGAAATGGTTGAGTAAGAGTGCAATAAGGGCAGTGGATTTGTAAAGGAAAATAGGAAAAGGATTTTTCATTTTATTATATATATTTTTTGCTTTTAATGGGTGCTTAAATGTAGCTCTGTCTTTGGATGACCCATCTTTCAGCGTCACCCATTTTGTGTAGCTAGGAGCTGGGGAGCCCCTCACATTAGTTCTCACATATCTTTCACAACCCATTGGTGGACCCCCAAACCTGTGTGTCTCCTTTCTCTGTCCTCCAATGAGAGTTTTGATGGGGATGGAATATTTTTTTTTTGGGAAAATAATAATGAGGGTGGAAAAGGAGAGGGCCTTATATAAAGGAGGGTATGGGGCTTTTGAGTCATTACAAGATAGTGTTGGTGAGACCTATTTTGCATTAGTTAAGTTAGTGGTGATGGGAAGGCAACCTTGCTGTGACAAACTGGGCGTGAAGAAAGGACCATGGACTGCAGAGGAAGACAAGAAGCTCATCAACTTCATTCTCACCAATGGCCAGTGCTGTTGGCGAGCTGTTCCCAAGCTCGCTGGCCTCCGACGTTGTGGCAAGAGTTGCCGCCTTCGTTGGACTAATTATCTTCGCCCTGATTTGAAGAGAGGACTTCTCACTGAAGCTGAAGAGCAGCTCGTTATCGATCTTCATGCCCGTCTTGGCAACAGGTTCTTTTTTATTTTTATTTTTATTTTTTTTCATACATTGCCCGTCTTGGCAACTTCATGCCAGAAGCAATTCAGTTTATGTACTGAGAGATATAGATGAAAAGTTTAGACTTGCATGGTATGTCCTCCAAGTGGTATTTCATGAATCTAACAAGCTTAAAACTAGGGAATATTAAAGGCCCGTATCAAAATGGACGAGAGTTAAATAGAGTTAAATACACTTCTGTATATATTTTTTAATCAGGATATTTAATAAATATATGATATATGTATAAAGTTCTTTGAAAAATTCAATGTTTAGTTGTAAAACTTATATATAAAAATTATATACCAATTATCGTATCTTTATTAATGAACTTAATAATAAAAATATAAAACTACATCTAATTTTTTTTTAATGAAAATATGGCCATGTAAGGATTTTCATATGTATTATAATTACTTAAAATAAGATGCTGCAGTGGTATGCATCATTAATGTTTTCTTGTACAATGCAAGCAAATTATTAAATGGGAGCTGATATTCAAGGTTGGTGAAAACTCAGTCCATTCTCATTGAATACAAAATTGATAGTAAGTAAGGTTTGTCTTAAAGCAACCTTGAAGTTATTACAAATCTTTGCTACCAAGAAAGACCCCTGCATCAAGCTTAACTTCGGGGGTTTTGATGTATGATTGATATCTGTGGTTGCTCTGTGTCTAGGTGGTCCAAGATTGCTGCCAGATTACCCGGAAGGACGGACAATGAGATTAAGAATCACTGGAACACGCACATCAAGAAAAAGCTGCTCAAGATGGGTATTGATCCTGTTACTCATGAACCTCTTAATAAACAAGCTACCTCCCAGGAAACTTCTTCCCCTCCGCAGAATATGCCACAATCTGCCAATAACCATCAGCTTAAGGAAACCGATGGGATTCCCAACTCAGAGGAGAATTCGAGCTCATCCCCAGCTGAAAACTCTTCTGGGGACGAATCCCTTCTGCTGGACAGCATTTGCAGCGATGACTCTCTAATGAACAGCTTGTGGCTGGACCAAACCCCACTGGTGGATGCATTATGGGACAGTGCACCTAGAGTGGAGAATACTAACAATGACATGGGCATGCCATCTTGGGAGGACAACTGTGCTTGGTTTTTGGACTGTCAGGACTTTGGTATTCATGATTTTGGTTTTAATTGTTTTAACGAGATTGAGTCAAATGCACTGCAAACTATAGGAATGGAGGAAAAGGGGCATTAGCAAGCAGTACTTCTGATGATCAGAGTTGTCTCTAAAAAAAGCAAAGTATTCTATCAAATCTGTACATGTTACAAAATACCATGGGCTCAAAGTTAGGTACTTGGCATTCAATGCTATCCAGCTAGTATGTTACAGTATATTCTTGGAAGGTGGAAGGTGAACCTTTCCTCTAATGAGGTTCCTCATCATCCAAATAAACAAAATTGATACCAAACCAAAGCATCAAATCCCACATTTCTTGTTTTCTCATAAATGCCGTAATCTTATGTGCATGGTAGGGATACAGGAATGGGAAATGTCATAGGGCTACTGGTTTTTGTGGTTACAAAACCTTTTGTACATAGATGTTTACTTTGAAAATAATGGTAAAATGTTATTTTATTGTGGTTATAAATTCTGCCGTGGTATTCTCTGTTCTTGGTTCATGTCACTTAAGAGATAGAGAGAAACACAGAGAACATAGGGGAAGATGATTAAATTGTTAATACCATGAACATAGAATACTGCGAGACTCCACAGGTGGGGCGCATATTCTGATGGCAAATAACTTTTAGGCAAGGCTAATGAAGCATAATAGTGTTTTACCTTTTTATCATATAAATGCACACCAGCTCTATTTTCTCTCTCTCTGTCCCCCACTCCCCACCTTTTGCTCGTTCCACTTTATTATCATCCTCTTTTCTGAAATAATGCAACATAGCTATCACGGTGTTACTGAAGGAGAAAATTATCGTATTTACATCTAATCAAAGCCATTCCGTGGAAAAAGATTAATCAAATCCTGTCTTCTCCAAATCCAATTAAAGAATAAAGTTGAGATCAAGCTACTATGTAGAAGCGAAGTTTCTAAACAATCTACGTTTAGCCATCCCGATCAATTAATTTGAGCCATTTTACCTTTATTGAAGACGTTAGGAAATTGCTTCAACTGTAGATAGTCAGATATGCAGGATCCAAAAGCTTAGAACTATAGCCTTATTCGGTGCTGCAAGTTCAGGTACCAGAAGACGCTGTGTCAGACAAATATGAAAGCATTGTCACCTTATCGCATTCTCTCAAATTTATCTTGCCACTAATATTGAGGCGTGATCATAATATATTGCGTGCACGGTGGCGAGATTCTCTTTGCTCATTCTCGCGCTCAATATATTTACCAAGAAAAAGAAAGATATATAGAGGCATATGCCTATTATACATATATTTTATAAAGAAAGGTATGTGACTATGCACGATATTATTTAGTGAAATTTTAGTAGTCTGTAAGAATAATTACTTATATTTAAACGAGGACAGTTGAATTTGAATGAGCTTATTTGCGTAGTTATATACAGTTGTGTAATTTTTTCTTTTGGGAGAAAACTATAAATATCTTCCTTTAACTATGACTTCTTTGAAAATATCTCCTTAAATTATGAGAACAACAAATACCCCTTATTTTTACATATTTGTATTTAAATTCATTTGCTCACTTACCTGTATGTCAAGTTGACTGAGTTTTCATATCAAACTCCACCTATCACTTGATATATAATACTGCTAACTTAAAATTAATAAGTGGAAAATTAATTCATTAAAAAAAGAAAAGAAAAGAAAATTTGAGCAAGATAAAGGTTAACATTGCAATTCAGATGGAGTAGATTTAAAAAAAAAAAAAAATTAACTGTCCAAATATTGTTTTCCAAGCTAGTAGGATTGTAAGTAGAACTTAAGGTGAAAGTTTTGTTCACTTAAAAGTAGATAAATAAATTTAAATGCAAGCATATAAAAGTGCATCGGAGTATTTGTCAATATTATAATTTAAAAAAGCATTTACCTATGAGTTATAGGGATATATTTGTCAATTTCAATACTTCAGGAAGATAATTTGCGAGGTTTTCTTTTCTTGTTTTCTTTCATAAAAATTAGATAGTTATTATGAACAGTGTCAACCAACAATCTCTTGTCACATTAATTTTTAGTGATACGCATAATTAAAAAAAGGTATATGCCAAAGTCTTGCCCGGTAATTATAATTAGCTAGCTTTTAGTAAATTAAGCTGAAATGAAAACTCAATAGAGACCGGGTTGTCCATGTGGAAGAGTTTCTTGCAATTATATTTCGTCACTTTATCATCATTTGGCGGAACTTACCCAAAAAAAAAAGTACACTTGAAGAAGTGTGTCCGCACTCGTTAATTAAGCTGCACTTTAAGCGACTTTTTAAATTATGGTACCTCTAGTCTTTGATATGCCCCCATTAGCTCAAGTACTTCCGACTTAGTGGAACTAATGATAACATTCTAAAAAGTAAGAACAAGATTAGCCAACTCACACCACAACCTAACACCCATTTCCCTTCTTCCGCCTGTAATGTGGAAAGAATGTTGCAGAGCTTTCGAAAAGTGAATGGTTCTGTCTTCTACTTCAGTATCATGCCCCTCTTCTTTCAGTAATCTCTTGTTCAATGCCATGTAATCTCAAACAATCACGACTTTCTTATGTAGGTTTTACCTTACATTAATCTATTAAGAATTATAATAATTTATTTAGTTAAATTAAAATTCACAGTAACTTAGTTAAAGAGCCATAGTAACTTATTAAGAAAGTTAGAGCAAGTTAATTATTAATAGAAGCTAGGTACAATTCTAATAATAGATTGAGAACAATGATAAAATGTTAAAATAAACTAGAAATAAAGATTTGAAGGGAAAAAAAAGAGTATAAAATACTAGAAAGAAACTAAAAATAAAGGCATACAACAAATAAAAATATGTGTAAAGTACAATTCTAATAATAGACTGAAAACAATAATAAAATGTTAAAATAAATTAGAAATAAAGACTTGAGAAGCGGAAAAAAAAAAGTATAAAATACTAGAAAGAAACTAAAATTAAAGGCATACAACAAATAAAGATACTTGTAAAGTAAGAAAAGGTTTGCTAATTAGTTTTTTGAGAAATTTTTTTTAGTGCCCTTGTATTATGGTATTCTTTCTTTTTTATAGTATTTTACTCAGTTATTAACTATTTTCCATGACAAGTTATCATTTATATTTTATACTTACAATAACTTTAAGGCTTTTTTCATGTTTAAGCAAAATGATTTATACAAAAAGCATATAATTCGTTTGATATGCAAAAAGTTAAATATAAAAATAAAAATAAAAAAAGATAATTTTGTAAAAAAAAAAATCTAAATATAAAAAAAATCTAAATATCTTTACTTTTAATAATTAAATAATAATTAATCGATGATATTAAATAATAATTATAAGGATAAAATAAATATTTTATCCAATTTTTCATTTCTATTTTCCTTTTCCACCCCCATAGCAAGCAAGGCGTTACTGATTGGGCCAAATCATCAAACCCTACATTTTTTTCTATTTGCGGATTAGTTATTCTCAACTATTAAAACTAGTTGAAACCTCAATCCACCATCACATTTAGCCAATATTCAATTAATCATACTTAGTTGAGAGCTTGGCTATCATTTATCAACTTATTACATTTAGCCGAGCTCAGCTAATCAAAGTTCATTCTTCAACTAGTCATATTCAACCATTGCTTATTTTTCTCAACTAATTAATGAATCATAAATTTAACTCAACTCATTATTTTTAGCATTTAACATTCTTAACTTTTCAAGTTCAAACATCCTATTCTCTTAACACACTATTTCAAACATTAAGGGCCAATGTAGTACTTCTCATGTAATATAATATTTATTGTATTTTTATAATTATTATTTAATAGTATTAATTTTATTTTTTTAAGCATAAATATAAAAATTATTTTAATTCTCAAAGTTATTTTTTTATTTTCTATTGCATTTTTTTTTTAATATTTTACATGCAAAACAAGCCCTAAAATTATACAGTCATTGATCTTATAGTAGTGTAATTTGTTGAGACTGTAGGATTTATATATTCAGTTTCATGGTCTATACATGATTTGGACTACGTATGTCGGTATAACTAAATAAAACTTACTAACAGACGTGGCTTACTGGAGAGGTACGTCATAAAGCATCTCACTCCACTATCTCAAATTGAAGACGATGAGGCAAAACCCACGAGGGTGAGAATTGAGAAATAGGTTGCTGAATCGCAGAAGTGGATTTTTCTAATCAACTCATCAAGTTGATTAGACTGCCATTTTCTGATAAGACTTTTGATTGGAGAAAACCGATTACCAAAAACTGAAGTTATGATAAAAGAGAATTGTTCATTGTTCATCTCCTACAAGCCATTATAGACCTCTAGGGAACAAAAATATAAGAAATTTATTTTCATTTAGGTGTCATCTAGGGTCACTACCAAGCTCGCTATTAAATTGCAAAATGATGATATATGGGCTTATCTCAGCATGTATTTTTCTTAAGGCGCAAGTTTTTAGAAGAGATTTAAAAATAAAGATTGCAATGTTAAACAAGCGACAACACGGTTAACTGACGTCTTGTGCATTATTGAGATAAGGTAATTTATTACCCATTAATTGTATGTGTAAAATTTTATTTTTATCTTTCATATTTTTTTATAAAATTATTTTTAATTTAATCACTCACGTATAAAATATTTTTTTGATTTAATTTTTTGTAAAATTATTTTCTTAATTTACTCTCTTATAAATAAATATTTTTAATATGATTCCTTATAAATAAAATTATTATTAATAACATTTTTTATAAATTAAAAAATATTTATATGTGAAGTACTATTATTAATAATAATTTTATTTGTCAAAAACTAAATTGAGAAATATCTAAAGGCAAAATTGAGAAAGCAAATCTATTAGAGATGAAATTAAAAAATATCTTTTCGGTGAGAGATCAAGTTAAAAAAATAATTTTGTGAAGAGCTAAATTAAAAAATATCTCATTTATAATAGATTAAAATAAAATTTTATTCTTAATTGTATCTATTCCATAGGTTTATTTAGAGATAATTTTGTACTTAAGCCATCTTCATGTGCATGGTGAGGTTATACTCACGCCATCCAGATATTCCTAAATGGGAACTGTGCCAGTGCCAGTGCCAGTGACCTTCCATACTTGAAGTAGGATACAAAATTTCTTTAAACAGAAAAAGAAAAGGTGGTATCCTTACGATTCTGCAGTGGTCCAGGCGACCTAATTTGGGCTGGTAAAAGCAATGATTCCAAAGTGGATCATATAATTTCTTGTGGTTAATTAGGGCACAAAATGTCATTTGTTTCACAATTTTGGCTGATGTATGGAATGACTCTGCTTTGCATTTGACTCACAATAGAATTAATCAATTTTACACTAGACAAAATGAAAAGTTCCCATCTTCTTTGATGTGTACATAACATCTAACGATGATGTAATGGGCCTCCAAATTTAAGAGTTTAATCATTACCCCTCTTCCTGATGCTCCCACTTGAAATTTTTTATGTCAGGAATTAATCAGGGGCGTAAAATTACATTACAAGATGGCCTGACTGTTACCTCCAATTATGTTGAAAAATGGCTCATCTGAAAAACAAAACAAAACAATATGTTCACAAGAAACTGAGGGTTTTGTAATTTGGAATTGTTGTTCTGCACATGAACTTGAGAAAACTTTGGTTATGTCCGATATAATTTACGACTTAAAAAGAAAATTGTATTTAACGGTTTTTTAACTATTATAATTGATACAGTGATCACCTTCCTTTTTAATTAAATTACATAAGCCTTCTTTTAACTCCTACAAATTGTGGATTATAGATTGCAGCTTGTAAATTGTCAGACATGTGGCACCGAGACTCAGGCGAGTTCTGAAACACGAGGGAAATATGGGTTTTGGGAAAGAGGGTTGATTTCAGAAGAAGTTGCAAAAATATGAAAGGAAATGTGTAAAAATGGATCTAACGAGCTATTCAGTTGCTAATAGTGTTGGGCTCTTTGATAGCCTATATCTACAAACATGGACTTGAGTCGCGGCGGACAATAGGCCCAAACCAATGCGTTAGCCTAAAACGATGCTTTTAGCGGCGACATTGTCTTCCCCGTACGAAACTCAGCGGGAAACTTCTGGTGAATTCCGCCTGTGGGGCAAATCGCTTCTTTGTTGCGGCACAGGCCGCCTCAGATTGGTTCGCTATCTCCACAAGCCACTGGTGAATCCTCATTTTGTTGATCCATAGTCAGGTATCTTTCAATTACAATTTAGTATGAATGATATTATTCGATTCTTTTCTCTGGTAACAAAGTCGTTTCCTGCGATAATGTGCGAAACCGAATTGCTTCCGCCATTAACGCTCTGCCGAGACGTTCGTTACGAAATGTTGGAATCTTTAGTTATATAACCTTAACCTGTATCTGTATCTGTCTCTATCTCTTAGGCTTGCACTCGATTTATTTTTAGATCATGTAGCCTGAGTTTTTCAATTAAAAACATTTTTGTTAAGCTGAATAGGGAAAACTTTGATTTCCATATGTGGAGAAAAAAGATAAAGAACGATACAATACCCTCTTTTACTCCAGATTGCAATGATTCGCCTTCGGAGTAACATATGAGCTTGGCTGACGCATTATCAGATATGGCACTTTCTATGACTCCCTGTTGCCGCAACCTAGGCACAGATACAATACCGTTTCGATGAAAACTTAGGATGTAAGAAATATGTATGGGAGCTGAAAACCCATTTTGTTTCCTATGCTTAGTGGCTCATTTCTTCTCCAACCCTAATTTATTTTGTGTTTCATTTTCATGTTACCTGTCCCTGGCCTAAGCTAAACCCTTATTTCAAACTTTGTAATGCTGAATAAACATTTTATGAAGTATTATAAGGGTTATTAGTCAGTTCTCCTGACAGCAGTTCTTGTGCTTGTGTTTTAAATGTACTAAGATCTCAATTTAATCTGAAACCAAGCTGTGTGGTGCTTTTGTGAAAGTGATGAGTAGGGGAGAGAGGAAAACAGAACGATAGTAGGAATGCTAGTTATATAATTTAGTTAATTGTTGTTGTCTATGAGAATTATCAATCTAGCAAATATAAGATGGCATTTGGTCGTAGAAGCAAATATAAAATTGAGGACAATATATATATATGTAAATGGCGTTTGGTATGGAATCCCAATTTCCCGGCCTTCTGTTACATAAGCCTGAAAATTTTTACACATGCATATTCAGAACTAAATAATTCTTGCTAATCACAACAACTCTACTCTGGTGTCACAAATTTCCGAACTAAATAATTCTGTCTGTTTTTTAGGAACGTCTATTTTGAGAATATATACCGTAATATAAGTGTTTGTTGGGGAAACAAAAAGCAGAGGGGAAGAAATAGTGGGGGAAGAAGTCAGTGAATCTCTCTATAATTCTCACATTTATACATCTATAACTTTCATCCCTCTTTCTTTCCCCCCTATTTTTTTCCCCAAAACAAAGGGCAAGTGTTTTGTTTTTAGCTGAAGAAGCGTATGCATGCAATATTTTTCCGAACAGTTTGCTCAATTGTAGTGCAAGATGCTTGCTTTCATTGCTTTAAATTCCTCAACTCTGAATGCCAATTATGTGTAGTGGATAAATTATCAGAGCAACTACTGTGGGGGTCTGAAATTTGTATAAGTTTGCAGTTTAGACTCTTGCAATTATCTACAAGTTCAATCTGCTAATGTACACAACAGTTGGTTATCTCAAAAACTTAGAAGTAAATATCTGACTCTTATTCCCCAAAATGCAGGGCCTCTCTCTTTGTGTTTGTAGATTAAAAAGGATTTGCTAAATTGTTATCTTGTACTCAAAAGGTTTTTCCATATGGAAATGTGTGTTTGTATGTGAGCATCAGTCTACTTCACCCTGTACCTGTTTTATTTTGGTTAGGTCTGTTAGAAAAGTTCAGGCCCAAAGTCCAAACACTTTCTGTAAAGATCAAGTCAATCAGGGGGATTATGTATCAACAGCTAAACTTTGTTCACATGCCAACTGGATTGTTTTGGGTACGATAATTTTTTATCTAACAGGCAGATTTCAAAGAAGCATTATCAGCACAGATAGCATAGATCACTTACCTTACTTCAATCCTTGCCCATATAAGATCTTTTCAATCGCCTTACCTGCAATATACGTGATAGGAAATCCTATCCATTGGCAGTTTTGCATATTTAATTTAACCTTATTTGTTTTATTTTGATCTTTATGAATTTTTATATCATCATTTTACGTTTAAAATGATTTTCTGGCCTTATCTATGTAAGAGAACGCATTCTGTTCTTTCTACCTGATCCTGGATGCACTTATTCAAATGTTTGGTTTAATTATTTTGGAGCAAGTTAGAACTTATAAGTATGTAGCTAGAAAGAGAAGTAATTATTTTGGTAGTTTTAAGTCTGGGTTGTTTGGAGATTTATGTAAGTATTACATGAGGTTACTATTACATGAGGACTGATGAGAGACTAAGTGGACCTGAAATGATGGATCACACAGCCTATTGCGTATTCCCCTACCATGGGCAAGTTACCCAACACAGTGATAATGATAAGTGGGAAATGATAGAAGTGTAATAAGAGAGTTAGTTTCAAGCAGTTAGTTCAGGTTATTTAGTGAAGTCAGTTAGTTAAGAGAATAACTAATCAATTTGCAATACTGTCTAATTCCCTATGGTCTATTAATAGGGGATCCTATGTACTCAGATAGCTGTTGATGAATATATTTGAAGTTACGCTTTCTATCAATTGGTACAACTCAGTACCAGATAAGCCTTGCTATTTTCCATGAAGAAATCAACACACACACACACACACAAAAGGCATTTCTCATTTATCTTCACTGCAAACCTGCACGAGATTGTGAACTTATATGATCCTTTATCACTTTTGATTTGATTTTCTTTATTTAGTAAATGAAGAAATTTAGTTGTTAATGTCCTGCATGTGAATATAATTTGTACCATTCTCGAGCATTAGATCTTTAACGATGTCTTTCAGGGACACCTATCAGGAGTAACCATATTATGGGTGAGTTTACAATTCAAATTAGCAAAAACCTTGTTGATCGGCTTGTTCATGATGCGGAGATGTCAAAGAAGAGAACTAAAAGAACTGGACGTAAGGCAGCAAGAGAGCCTCCTATGGCCCAATCTACTGCGAGTCAAAAGCAAATAGTGGATGATTCTGTGAAGCCCAAGAGTGAGGCTGTTCCAGCGTGGCCACTGCAGCCCCCTTTGTTTCTACCAGCAACCCCTCCTGTGCAATCTGCCAATGTGGAGTTAGAGGCCATTCGATCTGTGCTTCAGGAAAGTGAGAAGGTTGTGGAGAGATTGCAGAAGCAGGAGGATAACATGTTGCAGGAAGTAACCCAAAAGGCAAAGGATCTCCGTGATAAAGAGTTTAAGCTTCCAAAGCCAAAGCCTACGCCTTGCACGGCTGAGAGTGATGCTTGCTTGGCATGTTACAAGGAGCATGTTAAAGACCCCTTGACATGTGCTAGTCTGGTTACAAATTTTGCAGATTGTGTGCGCAGGTTTAGGCAGCAAGTAAGTTGAACTGAAAATGGCTGAAAAGGAAAGTCGCACGAACCAGTGGAAATAAGCTGCAGACTGACGAAAATACTCATGGATTGTTTGTTTTCTTACTGTATCATCAGCATTTTTGTTTAATGCTACCTTCCCAATGTTAAATACTGTTCTTTTGCTGTGTTGGGAATTCCAACATGTTCTGTTTGCGTCCCTACTTGCTGCAGATCAATCTGCAAGTTGACTCCCATTGTCCAGTTTAACGGATTTGCCTAGAAGATGATGATAGAAAATTGACGACTTTCTCTTATAGAATTTCTCTATTCGGCTCTTTTAAGTCTTTATAAGTTAATGTGGGATCAATCTAGTTCTAGAAGAGATAATCCGCTACGTAGTGCTGCAACGATAGGGCCTGATTAGTTCCTTTTTGTTATTTCTGTGAGAATACATGGTGACTCGAGATTGATAACTGATGATAAATAAGCAGAGATCGTATTACGACCTGTAACTTCTGTACTGGAATGGGGGTCTCAGGAAGGATTAGGAGCAAAAGGGGTCAAGTAGTGCTTAGTCCAGGCCTCCAGAGTGTTAGGTCCGTTATGGATTTATTCTTTCAACCTTTGTAGAGTAATCTAAAACCTAGCGTCTTTTTAGGTAGATTGCTTGAACAAAATGCCCATGATCCTTTCTAAAGGTCTTTTTCCTCCTGTAACTCGTCCCTTAGCAGAACATGGGCTGCGTAATGTTAGAAGTCCAAGGTTCACGACATCCCTGTCTTTTTCGTTATCACGACAGTCTCGTCTGAATGCGCTTGACTTTTTATTAAGTGCAGAATTAACATCACAAGTGCTTTTGCAACAAGGAAGGAAAAATAATTGATATTGTCATATGGACCCTCTCAAACAAGTAAAGAGCACGCTTATTGGCCAATTTTATAATTTCTCGTGATGGTCATTGAATTATTGTAATGTAATGTGTCAAGTGAATCACTTGGACATACGCGCACACACACACATATACAGCTAAATTGTTTCCTTTATTTTAATCATCAAAATATTTTAATATCTCTTGTTTTAATTTGAATGATGTTACTTATCTTGTTCGACCAATACTATTTACTCTCTTTAATTTTTATTCTTATGATGTTCTCTCAATAGTTGTTATACTGAAATGTGTTTACTATTTTGAATAAAATTAAAAGGCTTAAATTATTTTCAATGAACAAAACAAAAATTAATTAATGTACTTAAAATTCTAAAAATACCCATAAATATTAGCTTAAATGATAAATAATTTTGCATTTGGCAGTTGAGAGCCTCTGCGACGTGAGGGGTTCAAGCCCGCAGAAAAAAAACATTTGTGAGGTGGAATAGTCTTATCCTCAAAGCAAGATTAGTTTTACACTCAAAGGGGACATTTAGTTCACAAAATCATTTTTAGATTCTTAGAAATATTTCACGGCAATAATACTTTTTTACATTTAGTTCAGACTTTAGAAGAATATTTTCAGGAATATTGAATTCCCACAAATGGTAAAAAGTATTTTATTACTTTTTATATTAAAATATTTTTAAAAATGATACAGAAAATAAATATTAAATATTAATAATTTTATTAAATTATAAAATTACAAAATAAATACCAAAAAATAAAAATATAAGTTATAAAATAAAAATTTTAATATAATAAATAATGAATACTAAAATATAGTGTGTGTGTGTGTGTTTTAGATATTAAATATAAATTAAATAATAATAAACATAAGATATGTCATTTTATACAATTGATATGAAGCAAACATAAAATATTAAATTTTTTAGAGTATAACGAAATATTCTTAAAAATAATGATGATACACTAAATGTTCATATCCTTGAGAATATGATTCTTAGGAATCACATTTCTGAAAATGTAATTCCCAAAAATCTAAGATTTCACAAACTAATTAGTCCCAAAAAATAAGGAAATATTGCTGATAAGAAAAAAAATTATGAAATAAAATTATCTCCGTAAAAAAATTAAATAAACCAAAAATAAATTATGTAATAGGCACAAATTTTTTTTTATTTTTTTATTTTGGGACAAAAGTAAACGATGAGGAGCGGCTGGAACAGCGTATCGTTATTTGCTGGAATCATTCGAGGGACCAACCACGTGTGTCTACTGCTACTCGTGTTCCCTTGAATCCTTGAAATACAAATTGAAGGATTCGGCAAATTACGGCGAGGATGAACTAACCGAAGACATCTAACAGAGGGAGAGATCAGTGATCGTTCGGATAGGGTATGCTTCAGTGATATGGGCGTAGGCAGACCTAAAAATTAGCGATGAAAGGCGTCTTTTCGGCGCCCGGAGATTTCATCTACTTCAAGTCTCAGGTCCCTCTTCACAAGATCCCAGTAAGTCCCCTTAGCTTATCTATTATAATCTGAATTATCTTGCTACTATTGTTTTTGTTCTTGACTTTTCTTGTTTGCTTCATTTCTTAAGTGCTGTTGGATTCAGTCTGTCAATTTTGTTATATAAACCATCAACTGTTCGGCTGGTCGATCTCGTGTTTATGTCGTCATGATTTTTCATAATTTTCATCACAAGTTTGTAAATTTTGATATGGGTATTTTTTTCATAGTTGAGGGTGTTCTCGGCTCATCTATTCACATTAATTTCTGGGTACACGTTCGTTTTAGCTTTTTCAGAGTGCTGTGTCTGTGTTGTTGATGTGCAAGAACCTGTGTTTATAAATATCTCATAGTTCCATGTGCAGATAATTCGAATTTTATGTCGCTCTTGGTTCTAAGTTTTGCACCTAAGCTCTGGTTGTTCTTTCCTTTCATTCTTTTTTTCTTTATTTTCTTTTATTAATTTGCTAGAGTCCTCCTTTGAGCTGATAAAGTGTTCTGCAGTAATGTGGATTGTTGGCGGCTTACTAATTATGTTTTTGTTTTGTTTTGATTTTAATCTAGGCCTTAAAATTATGGTACAGAACGCATATTGCTTTTATTTACATAACTGGTTTGCAATTCATTTTGTGCTTGCTTTGACTCTTTTTTCAGTTTTGCTTCTTTGTAAATTGAATGCCGCTTTAAATACTTCACCCACCTGAAGGAAAAATTCATGAGGAATAAAAGAATACATAGATTTGGGAGATGTAACAATGGTTTAATACTACTCCATGATGGGTTCTATGTGTTGGCTTTGTCATGTCACAAGAATGCATTATATTTTGCTATCCTAATATTCTCCCGCACTTAAGTATTTAAGAGATAAATTGAGGGTGTGATGGAGCCCAGAGAAAATGGATTTCTATTATATATATATATATATATATATATATATGGTAGGATATTCCCTTCTTCTTGATAGTGAAGAGAGAAAGGAAAATGGTTACACCAGCTGAATGCTGAGATGGATGACAGAACAAAAGATAACAGAAATGTAAAGAAGAACAAACAGAAATGAAAGAAATGAAAGAGCTCAGCTCCCCATCCTCCTAGCTTTCGAGAGGCCAGGTTCTCTCCCCTTTCTTCCTTCGATTCCCCCCTCCAGCTACACACCTCCTCCGCTATATTCTCCGTCCTCCCTTCCACCCAATCTCTCTCTGCCACCTGTTCCTATATGGTCAGAATCAGTTCTACTTGGTAACTCCCCATTTTGTCCTCCTTTGCTCATCCCTTTCCCCTGATGGCCTCTCTCCCTTTTCTTTCTCTCATAAACCCGCCATTCCTTATTGGGCCCAATGGGCTTAATGGGTCCATCAGGGTGTCATCGATTTTATTCAAATGTAAGTTATCAAAAATTTCTTTTGCATCAAAGAACGTAATTAACTTTGAATAAGCATCTCTTTCTTTTTTCCTTTTTTTCTTCTTGTAATTAAGCTGTTCTTAGTTAAGAGTTGGGATTTTGACTATACCCCTGTGAATAAATAATTAAAATCTTGTATTGAGGGGCATTTATGCAGTCAATAGTTTATAAAATATGATTGATATATTTAGAAAGTTTTCCTTTTAGAATCATCCTTTGTTTTTAGTGTGCAAAATGCAGTTTTGCAATGGGTCAGCAAATGATCAATAATATAGTTGTTGATGATTTAATGAAGTCAAGAAATCAGGAGCTTCTGTAATTCAGTCATTGTTGATTGATATGTTGTTGGTTTATTTCCAATTCAGTCAGTTTTGCTTGGAGGGTACTTCAATCAATATGGCTGGCTATCTGTGTTGAGCCATGCCAAATTGCTATAGTTCTTTTGATATGTGTTAGTTGATATTTCTGTTATTGTTATTGTTTTTCTGTTAATGCACTGAGCTGCCATTAGTAGTAGCTGTTTTCTATTGATTGCTGTTGTTGTTAGGTAGTTAGTATCCTAACTACCTCTTATGATTTAGGCTATACTTCCTATACATTATAAATAAGAGTGGGTCAAAGGAAGATTTTTTTTTTTTAATTCGGAAATAAAATTAGTCTTTAATATTGAGTATCATAAATTCTCTCAACTCTGTGCCAAATTGGTATCCGAGCTTGTGATTCTTGGAGATGGAGATGCACACATCGGAATGCATTCGTGAGCTCAAACACGATGCCTTGCAGACATAATCGAACATCGAGGAGCTTCATTTTGCCTATTCTCGAATGGACACCTTAATCAAGAATCTCATGACAGACATGGCAACGAAGCTAACGGCACTGCAAACGAATGCTAATGAAGAAGTGAATGGTGCGAATGGAGCAACAAATAGAAATGGAGGTCGATCGACTACTTATTATCCTCAATTTGGTTCCTATAGTGGCAAAGAAACGACAAGCTATCAATTTCCAACCAAATTTGTCTAAATCAAATTTCCTAGGTTCAACGGATCTGATTTCAAAGACTGGATATACGGATGCAAGAAATTTTTTGAAATTGATGACACACCATTGGATCAAAGAATTCGGTTGATCAGCTTGCATTTAGAAGGAAAAGCTTTACAATGGCACCGGAACTTTATGCGAAGGAAGAAGGTGGGAGAGACAGGATGGCTTGATTACATTGAAGCCTTACGAGAAAGGCTTGGAGATATTATTAAAGTCATTCCGATGTCTGAGTTGAAGGATCTGAAACAGGAGGAGATTGTAAATTAATATCAAGAGAAATTTGAGGAATTTTTGGCTGAGATAAACTTGCTAAAGGAACACGCCATTAACTATTTCCTTGGTGGCCTGAAACCTGAAATTGAGGCTTTGGTGAGAATGTTTAAGCCAAGTTTATTCTCTAACACAATGTATCTGGCATGTTTACAAGAAGCCTCTGTTCATTCTAGGTGTCACCAAAGTCCTGCTGAATTGAAGAGGACTCAACCACTTATCATTATTTCCAACACATACACTTCTAGATCTGCTTTTACTCCACCCACTGCTTTTTATAAGAATCAATCATCAAGCCAATCTTTGCACTTCATCTAAAAATGTTACAAATACTGACATAGACCCTACAGCCACTTTTTTTCTTTCATCACCAAAGGCTTGCTTGACAAGTAATAAAATAAAGCTATTAAGCAACTTAGCAAATTAGAGATGGATAAACTAAGGTGCAAGGGACTTTGCTACTGGTGTCTTGAGAAATTGAACTTCACTCACAAGTGTCAAAATTTGCAATTATTCATGATTGTAGCAGAAGATGAAGATCATGAAGATATTATGAATATAGATAAAGTGGTGGCACGTATAGAGGAAGCTACAGAAGGGGTACCACCGAGAATATGACTGAATGCTCTCAGTGGTTCTACAAAGGAATTCACAGCAATATTTACAATGAAGGTGGAGGGAATGATAAAAAGACAACCAGTGGTAATACTCTTAGACACAGGCAGCAGTCACAATTTTGTGGATCTCAATTTAGTGAGGAGGTTGAAACTGAAAACTCAATTTGCCAAAAAGACCAACATATACATAGCTATTGGAGAAGAGGTGGTCATTGATGAAAAAATGTCTTCAGCTGCCATGAAGTATGATGAACAGGTTTTTTAGGGAGATTTCTTGGTGATGGAACTATGAGGTTACAATATGATTTTAGGTATGCAGTGGTTTTCCTCATCGGGGAGTGTTTTGTGGGATTTTAAGCAACAATTCATGTGTTTTATGTTGCATGGCAATTATCATGAGATTCTTGGAGTGGGAAAACCGAATCCAATGTTGACCGATGGGAAAGTGACCAGCAAATACTTGCTACAGGCAAAACAGTTGTTTCTTATACAACTTTGCCACATTTTAGAGGAGGGACAGTTTGGATTGGGGGTTACAGATGCTGGTTTATCAGTGGCAAAACAAAATTTGTTGGCTGACTTGCTTCAAGAATTTTCAAATTTAGGAGCCAAAAGCCTTGCATCCTTCTCAAGAATTTGACCATGCTATTCATTTGAGGGAAAACAAACCAGTTTATTTAAGGCCTTATAGATATGGGCCCTTGCAAAAGGATGCTATGGAAGGGTTGGTTCAGCAGATGCTTTTGAATGGTGTTATTCGGCCTAGCAAAAGTGCCTTTGCTTCTCCTGTAATTTTGGTTAAAAAGAAGGACGGTACATGGCGTTTTTTTGTTGATTATAAAAAGCTTAATGCACAGACCATCAAGAATAAGTTCCCTATTCCAATTATTGAGGAGCTCATTAATGAATTACAAAGCTCCTAATATTTCTCCAAGTTGGATTTGCGAGGGGGTATCATCGGATTCAGATGAATCCAGCTGACATACATAAGACAGCTCTTAGAACTCATGAAGGGATGCACGAGTTCTTGGTTATGCCGTTCGAATTGACTAATGCCTTGGCTACTTTTTGAGGTTTAATAACAGGGCTTTTAAACCATACCTTAGGAAGTTTATCTTGGTCTTTTTTTTATGGAACTTTGGTGTTTAGTAGGCATGTGGTAGCTTCATTTAGAGTACCTTGGAGACTTTATGACAACATGCACATGTTTGAAGCTATTAGTATTGACTATGTGGGTCATGTCATTTTCTTGGCCCACACCCTCTAATATTAAATCCATGAGTTGATTTTTTTGGTCTTACAAGATACTACAGGCGTTTTGTGAAGGATTATGTCTCTATGAGCAAACCACTTATGGATTTATTGAAAGATGGAGCTTTTACTTATACCCAAAAAGCTGAGACAGCTTTCAATAAGCTCAAGTCAGCCATGTCTTCTGTCCTTGCTTTACCTAACTTTTTAGAACCCTTCATTGTTGAGACCAATGCTTCCAATGTTTGGGTTTGGGCTGTTTTACCTCAGCATGGGTATCTTATAGCCTTTGTGAGCAAGGCACTTTCACCCAAGAAACTACATTCCTCTGCTTGTGAAAAGGAGTTGACAGCCATTGTTTTTACTGTTAAACATTGGCGTTAATATTTGTCTAGCATGTGTTTCAGAATTGTCACTGATCATTCACCGTTAAAATGCTTATTGAAACAAAAGACTATTACACTAAAGCAGTACCAATGGTTGGAGAAGCTGTAAGGGTTGGATTATGAGATAATCTAACGGAAAGGAAGAGATAACCCTGTTGCTGATGCACTTTCTAGGTGCCATCCAGAACCAAATGGGCAGAACAGTTCATGTTTTGCCGTTATTTCTATGATTTCGGGGTTGAACAGCAATGTTTTTACTTCTTGTCAGGCTGATGATAGATTATGCAAGCTTATTGTGGAGTTAGAAGTTGACCCTCATTCTCATCCTTAAGACACTTGGAGTAATGGGATTTTGAAGAGGTATGGCAAATTGGTAATGGAAGAGGATCATTCACTCTGCTTACAGATACTACACCATTTTCATGGTGACCCCTTAAGTGGTTATTCGGGTATGACAGCCACGTATAAGCGAATAGCAGCTATTTTTTACTAGAGGGGTATGGAGAAGGATGTTAGATAGTTCATATGTGCATGCACTACTTGTCAGAGATTTAAGGCCGAACGTAGCAACTCTGGGATTACTCCAGCCACTTCCTATTCTAGCCACTGTGTTGACAGATCTCAATGTGGACTTCATTGTAGGATTGCCTAAATCCTGCAATAAGATTATCATCTGTGTGGTGGTAGATTGTTTATCTAAAGTAGCCCCCTTTATAGCCTTCCATCACCCTTTCACACCTATGTTTTTATGAGTTATGTTGTCAAACTACATGGTTTTCCACTAACCATTGTAATTGACCAAGATCTCGTATTTTGTGGCAATTTTTGGTGGGCCTTATTCAAAATAAATAGAGTGAAGTTGTTGTATTCATCCGCTTATTATCCACAAACGGATGGTCAAATGGAAGTCTTGAATAGATGTTTGACCTGTGATGCATGTCGGGTGATCATCCTAAGGAGTGGGTGAAATGGCTTTCTTTGGCTAAATTGTGGTATAATACTTCCCATTATTCCTCTATTGGCATGACTCCTTTTGAAGCTACCAATGGCATTCCTCCCCCTATTCATCTACCCTATTTGGCTGGTGATAGTGACAATAAGTTGGTGGATCAGAGTTTGAAAGATGGAGAATGTACTTTGCAGTTGCTCGAGTTTCATTTGCAATGCGCACAGAACCAATTGGTTTAAATTGCTAATAAAAGGAGGACTAAGAGAGAGTTTGCTGTGGAAGATTTTGTCTATCTCAAGCTTCGGCCATTCAAAAGAAACACACTTACAAATTCATCTCTGCATAAATTAGCTGCTTGTTATTATGGTCCCTATAGAGTTTTGCAGGGAATTGGTTCAATAGCTTATCAACTTGAGTCTCCAGAAAATACCCAAATACATTTTGTCTCTCATGTCTCCTTATTGAAGAAGCTTATAGGAGAGGGAGTTACAACTGGTTCAGAATTGCCCCAGCTGAATGAGGATGGGTATTTTTCACTGGAACCAGAACACGTTTTAGCTTGGAAGGTTGTGGAGAAGCATAATCTTCCATTGCCTCATGTCTTGATTCAATGGAAGCATGCCGATAGGGAGGATTGCCGATGGGGAAGATGCTACTTGGTAGTTACTTCCAGCCATTTATCAACAATTTCCGTACTTCCTTACTGCTCTTGTTCCAGATCCTTGGGGACAAGGATCCTCTTCTAAAGAGGGTATAATTGATACATGTTAGTTGATATTTCTATTATTGTGCTGAGCTGTCATTAGTAATAGTTGTTTTCTGTTGATTGCTGTTGTTGTTAGGTAGTTAGTATCCTAACTACCTGTTATGATTTAGGCTATACACTTAGGCATTATAAATAAGAGTGGGTAAGAGGAATAGATTTTTTTTACTCGGAAATAAAACTACTCTTTAATATTGAGTATCAGAAATTCTCTCAACTCTGTACCATCTTTGGAGCTGTTTGGTATACTAGTGTCTTACATTCCCCCCCTATTCTTGGATACACCATTGTATAAGATACCATGGTATTGAAGATTCTCATGTTTGAGATGGTTATTGGAAGTTACCAAGAATGGAAAAAATTGCTATCTTATAAAAGTGAAGATGAAAATTCAGCAATGTGAAATTTACATGGTTTTTGGTTGTGTTGAGATATCACATGTAATAGACATCTTATGCCTCCAAGCATCTTAATACTAGTACACCAAACAAAGGCGTCTTGAGTGCCTTAACATTTTTTGACATGACTGTTTCTGTGTTTATAATTAGACTCTGCTTGTTGTTGAATCATCATATAGTTTGTTGGGTTTTGTTTGTTTATTATGTTCTTTTAGGTATAACTTTTCATGAAACATCAATCCTATGTTTTGTGGCCTTTTACATTAACTATTGCAGATTGGCACAAAGCAGTGGCGATATTATGATTTTGGTCCAAAAGTTGTACCTCCACTTATTTGTCTTCCTGGAACAGCTGGAACAGCCGATGTGTACTATAAACAGATCATGGCATTGTCCATGAAGGTACTGCATATTTTGACAATATAAATATTGTTGCAATCAGTTTATATTTTTGCTAATCACCCTCTTTGAAGTTTCTTTTTGTTTATGTCATAACTGGGTTATTTTATCTATCACAGTCCAGCATGTATCACAGAGATCGATATAATGAAAGTATGTAATGTTTTTAAACCATCAGATGTATTTTTCTGAGTGAGGGATATATATAGCACGACAAATCAAGGTTCATTTATCCATTTGATTATATAAGCAACGCACAGTTAATTCGAAATTGCTTGTTGGTTGCTAAAAGAGAGAGAGAAATAACCTAGAAAATCTGAAAACTGCATTGTGAAATATAGTCAATGGTCAAACTTGGATTGGCTAATTATATGGTCTACTAGCTATCTCTTTACATTATAAAATTTAATTGGAATGTGCCCTTCAACATTTGTATATAAATATAAGTCTATCTGGATTCCGGATACATTGCCAACTTATAGGAATTTACTGGAGTGTTTTTGCATTATTCTTAGTAGTTGTAGATTCTGTCACTTGGATATTCTCATTCCTCCTAGTATTGCAATTTTTAGGAGTAACCAAAGCATTCAATTTTTGCAGGGCTACCGTGTCATATCTGTCGATATACCTCGTGTATGGAATCATGCTGAGTGGGTTCAAGCATTTGAAAAGTTCTTGGATGCTATAGATGTCCATCATGTATGATGTCCTCAAACTTCCACCATTCTTTCTACTGCCATTTTTCTAATTCTTATCAGTTGGTGTCAGTACTATTGTTTTGTGCCTATTTTTCATCCATAATATTTATTATCTAATTATATGTTTACCATATAAATGCTTACTATAGAAATTGCTTGCTTTCATACATGTCTTTGGTAGTCTGTGCAACAAATCTTTCCTAAAGTAGCATGCATATATGTCCAACCATCTCTCCATATAACTTCATCTAGAAGTCAGAAACTATTATTTGGCAGCATAGATTCTTACAACTTGAGGAAATATCTAATAAACTAATACAAGCTCTTTGTAACAGATACATCTCTATGGCACATCCCTCGGTGGCTTCCTTGCACAACTTTTTGCTCAGCATCGTCCAAGACGGGTTCGGTCATTAGTTCTGTCAAATTCTTTTTTGGAGACACGAAGTTTCTCTGCTGCTATGCCATGGGCTCCCATGTACTTTTCTAATATTCTATTGTAAAGAATAATGGATACATGCTAGGCAGGAGCTATTTCTGTGGTATTGTGTCCATGCAACTGTTAATAAATAAACTGTGAAGAATGATATAGTGAGATTTCTAGCAGACAAAATCATCAATATGAACTTTGCATAAACCATGGGGCTGTATGAACTGTCAAGAAATTGTTATAGGTATAATCACATTAATGATAAGGAAACTGCTTTTACAAGTGCATATGAGAAAGATGATATGTTTGATTTAACAATCGTACTCATACAGTTTTGCTGATGAAATTTGTGTAAGTCATAGAAAAAGCTGGGATGTTGAAGCAAGGATGCTTGTGTGAAAGAATGTTTAGTTCCTTTTTTTTCTTAGTTTAAGGATGCTGTTTGTATTTATATATATATATATATACTTTTTTTTTCTTTTCTTTTTGGAGAGTTCCTTTTTGTATATGATATAGATTTAGATATTGTGATGTTGAGGATTCTAGTTAGCCATATTCCCGAGAGGCCAGTGAGAACAAAGAACATTGAGTTTTGCTAACAAGAAAGGGGGTGGAGTGTTTTATTGCTTTAATAAGAAGGTTTTTTTTTTCTTTTTTTTTTTTCCTGCAGAAAGATGGTGTTTCTGCATCATATTGAATTTATATCTTGGAGTTCTTGAATATATGGTGTTCTGCTAACATCTAGTTAAGAAATTTCCAGACTTAACCATTGTGGAGTTTCAGTCCTATCAGCATATGGTGTGTTGCTTTCTGAACAATAGTACATTATATCTGTGGTTTTATGTTACTCATGTACAATAAACGACAGTTAGTTAATGACTTATTAAAAGTGGATAGATTTGAGAGGAGATGGTGTTTGTGTTTCTTTTTTTCTTTTTAAATCCCCACTTTCTGGACTCTGCTGGATCTCAGCTGGAAAGAATTGGGTAGGGGCTGTTTATTACTGTGGTTCCCTAGAATGACATGATCTCTAAGATGATATTTTGTGTTGCCGTCGTCAAATTACTCATTAACACTACAAACTTTGTATTCTGTTTCTTACTAGGTTATTTCTTATTACTTCCTGATAGTTTTTTATTAGATTTTTCCTTCTCTCAACCTGTTAACTGAATTAGTTAGTCTATCGTCCCATACAGTGTTAGTTGGACCCCTTCTTTTATGCTGAAGCGTTATGTCTTAACGGGAATTCGGGATGGTCCTCATGAACCATTTATTGCAGATTCAGTGGACTTCGTTGTTTCTCAGGTATTCTCTTTCTTGCATAATCTAATGTAGATTATCAATCCGCCCTTAGCAACATCTGGTATGCTATGATTTTTCTTATGAGATGACAATAGCTTGTATTTTACTGCAATTTGTCGTAATAGTCATCTTTTCTCTGTCACCATGCCTTTCTACTTTAAGATGCAAATATACATCTTGTTTATGACAGAATTGTTTATGTATCTACTTATTTTGCTAAATAACTTGTATGATTCAGGTGGAAACCCTCTCAAGAGAAGATTTAGCCTCCAGGTTGACATTGACAACCGATGATGCTTCTGTGGGGTCCCTTCTTCTTTCAGATTCACTCATCACTATAATGGATGTATGTCATCTAAATCTTGTCTTAACTTGTTATATTTGTGTATCATGCAGCTCATACCTTTCTGAAAAAATATTGCTATTTTTTCTTGGTATTTTGGGATCCTAACTATTCAATTATCAGGAGAACGGGTAACTTATCATCTTCTCATCCTTATTCAACCTCTGGTTTTCTTCAATGCCACATCAATCTGGTTGATATGCTAAATTCTGCTGGCAGTTGTTTTAGAAATACACCAGAAACACACCTATATTCATTTTGCTTGTGACTCGTGTTGAAAATTTCTAATGGAAGAAGTTGTCCAATGAATTTTTCTGGCCTATGTTGATGCAGGATGATATTATTATGTTTTGGGAGGAGGGGATCTGGAGGATGATATGTACAAATGGATTAAAAAAAAAAAGAGTTCTGTTATAAATTAATGACAGAAAAAGTTTATTTTGTTTCAGTATGCTATATGTCTTGTTTACTGTCAAACCCTCATAGATATAGTCTTCCAATAATACCAACAGCTTTCTGAAATAGCAGCTTCCAACAATTTTACTGGATCACAAAGGCATTTATAACTTACAAGAGGTCATTCCAAATTATTTTAGATGAGAGAAAGCAGCATTTGTGTTGCAAGTTTTTAGACTTAAATCCTTCACTTTTCTTAGTGATGCAGATCACTAGGTTATAGTATCTTGTGTTTATCTGTGGTTCTATGGCAAAATTATATTTGATTTTGTCAAAATTTCCTGAATTTTTGTGTTGAAGTCAGTTAGACTAATAATCTGGCCATTTGCTCTATTTCCATGCTTGACCTCCTAAGCTCATTAGTTTTCTCTCTGACATTCATCGCTCTTCTTTTTATACATAGCATATATCTTATTGTTTTCAGGTTTACAATTCAGCTGTGATACTGAGAGAATAGTCTATGCTTGATTTCCTTATAATTCTTTCTTCTTTTGTCATGGTCATTCACTTTTCTTAAAGACAAATGACTACTGTGCTATTCCTCAACAACTCAAAGATCAATTGAGTGAAAAGTACCCTGGGGCAAGGCGAGCATACTTGAAAACAGGGGGAGATTTTCCTTTCCTCTCACGCCCAGATGAAGTCAACTTACACCTTCAGGTATATGGGGCTCCCAATTATGCTTGGGGGTAGTTCTTGCATCTGTCACTTATGGCCATTCGTAAATTGATGTTTCTGACTTTTGTCTATATTATGGCAGTTACACTTGAGACGTGTTGGCGTGGAAGCTCGGCCAGACTTGGTTCGCAGTATTCCAGAAGGGGGTCTGGGAGGAAGTTCTAGCAAAGAAAGCGGTGAAGACCCTGACGAGTCACGTCAGGATGATTGGGGAGGCTCGGAAAATCCATCTGCTGAAAGTCAGCTACCTCCTACCTCACAAAGCTCCGAATCCAATAATCTAGGGAACCAGCCACCCGAAAATTCAGAAAATTGCCTTCTGGGTCACGAACTTACGTTACATGTCTTTCCTGGTGGATTCACCGAGAGAAAGTATATTGTGCCTCCTGAAGCTCTTACACTCTTCATTTGGGAATGTTTTGTTCGTTCTTCTCTTCTTCATCATATCACTTTACTTGTCTCTGTACATTATCTATTCTTTGGAGTTTAGGCAAGTTGTGTAAGATGGATGTAAGATGGAAATTTTGGATGAACAATGTATCGAGAAAACCGAGTGCATCAAAATTAAGGTTTAACTTCATGCCTATTTGATTGGATTTGAGTTCTTCGGTGGCCTAATTGTCCATTGTAAATTATCTAAACCAGTGGGACGTGAACTGTGTACCGTCAAACTCTAGCTTTTATTTTTCTATCTTATTTTGGGAGTATAAGTATTATAATTCTTTTTCTTAATAGCAAACAGGGTTTTTTTTTTTTTTCCTTTTGGGCCAATTAATTGCAAAGGCATTGGGTTGGATTGATTTGAGGTATTCGTCAACCCAGGTTACACACTGAAGAAGAATTTGCTCAACTCAAATTAATTGATGAGGTTATTTTAATTTAATTATAAATTTTGTAGGTAAAATAATATCATATTGTCTTATTTTAAAGAATTGAGGTCTAGATTATTTTAGGAAAAGATAGTTTAAGTTATATGATTATGCAGACTAAAATGTTTCGCAATACTAAGTGTAGAGGTGTATATGTAATTGAGATTTACTTCCATGTTAAAAAATAAATAATTGTATAACAATGAACTATAGGGGGTCGCAACCCAACAACATGAATTAAATGATCAACTTGGGAGCGGATTGAATTGAATAAATTGGATTTTCAGGCTGAGGGTTCCCATTGTGGCTTTTCTCAGTTCTGTATCTGCTTCTGTCTCTCCGTGTATGCATCAGCAGCTTTTCTCAATTCTAAATGACTCCTCAAGCATTCCTCCTTCTGCCTTAAGCGCTTCAATAAAGTAGGTAAGACGCGCGTTGGATTTTCACCCAGCATATCTATAACTTCATAGCTTTGCACACCGTACAATTTTTTGATGCACCGTAAATTGGAGGTACTGAAATAGTCCTCCACTTGAATGGGAGTCTTCAAATTGATGTCACTCTTTATCATCTCCAGCAAATTCTCTGCACTTTTAGCAGTTGTCGTCAAAAATTGCAGCATCATGTCCATCTCATACCTTTGATCTTCCAACTTATTCTGTAATTCCTCTTGTCTACTAATTATTTTTTGGTTTCCCCCGTAGTTCCCATTATCATTTGAAACAGGCCCACATACCCAATCATCATTCAGTACTTGAGCTTGAGCGTCCACTTGACGTCTCTTGCCTGGCCGTCGACGATAACTGGGACCGCAATCGCAATCTCCGGGATCATCGTGGAGGCATGAAAGAGAATCTTTCACTTTGTCAGCTTGGTCCCAAAAACGCTCATATGCATCCATCAGGTCACTAAACTCCCCAATATAACTCGCAACCTCTTTTCTCGATTCATTCCGATCCAATTCTCTAACCTGACAACGCTTAATGACTTTCACGAAGGCCGAGAAGCGTGCCTTATCTAATCTGCGGCTTACTTTCTTGAGAAAATCACGAGCTTCGTTTGCTGAACGGCTGAAGTCGCGTTGGTGATCAGCGGAAGCACCGGGTGAAGGTGAAAGCAAGAGTAGTTGGGAATGAGAGAAAAAACCACGAAAGGTGTGGAGCAAGTCTGGATGTTCAACGAAGAGAGAAGCAAGGGCGTTTACGTTGTGAACCATATTGTGGCCACTCTGTAAGCTAAGCAAGGTATCAAGAAACGATATGAACTTGTGCCTGCGGTGTCGAAACCTGGAGTAAACCTGGTTAACAAAATCCATGGCTTCTTTCAGATAAACAGAAGCATCCTGCTGCGTATGTGTATCCATCCGTAGCGAAACGGAAGAGAAGGGGCGGCGGTGAATGGAATAGCAGTGGGTTTGCTTAAGACTTTGAGGCTGTACGGGGGAAATAGGTCTGACGAATATATATTATAGATACAAGTCCTAAAGTGACTCAAATACTTCAGGTCTTATAGTTCATTAGGATAAGGTGTTGCTCTTGGATAGTCCACTTCTTCTTTTGCCCAATTGGATAACTTCACTTTAACCGTTTTTAGCGTAGATGGGACAGTCTAGATTTTTTATTATTCCCAATCTAATTGATTAAAGAGAGGAGAGATGAGGAAAGCTCTCATCTTTCTCCACAAATAAGCTTCTGTTTTTTTTGGGTCCCCCCGAATCTTCTCTTTTTCCTCTATGCGTTTAATTTCCTTCTCTCTTCCAATCTATTGTTTTTTTTTATAGTTCGTTACAAATTATAACAACATATAATATGACCAAAAAAATTTATGAAAACCATAATATTATTGCCAAAACAAATAGGGAGGATAGGTTGGGAAAACATATCAGATATATGATGGAATCCGATCAAATTAAATATTAAATATCTACATACTATAATAATCAAAATCAATATGGATCATGGCGTATAATGTAAAGGATAATATATATCTTTATTATATTCATTTTTTATGTTAAATCACTATCATCATACATTACTTGGGATTCGTTTGAGATTGTTGTATTTTCGTTTTTGAAATTTTTTGACTACAAAATACAGAAATTTATATTTGATTATTTTTTATGGCACTTGTTTTTATGCTTTTTAAAAGTTGCATCAACTTTTGAGGGCACCGACTTCTAAAAGTAGTTAGTTTATGAATCCGAGCCATGCACGAGTTGCTACAACAAATTATAGTTTAATATCAATTTAATATGTTATAATTTACGCACTTATCTTATTAGATATCAAATATTAAATTAGACAAATCCAAAATAAAACACTACCTATACATAGTTTGTGCGAAGAGTCAATGTAAAATTTGATTATTTGCTTATAGAAATATATAGGACTGAATCTCTCTATCTCCATAGTACATCTCCAATGTGAGTTAATTATTATTGCTTATGTTTTGGTAGAACTTGGCTTATGTCTTTTATATGGAATAAAATAGGAATGTTGTAGTATAAGCAATAGACAATTTAAATAAAAATTTAAAGAGATTTATGTTATATAACCCCGCTAAGATTATTTCCATGTTAATATTATTAGAAAGATACGTTAAACTATTAGTACAAGTGAACTAACATATTATTTGAATTTCATGAACTAACAATTTCATAACATTTATACTCTTGCAATGCTATTTATAAAATTTAAAAATGTATTTCAAACAAAAGTTAGTAACTACATTAAAACTAATAAATGGTTTGAATACTGTAATAGTCACCTCAGGAGAAAAAAGGCAATGTTTATTCTTCTTCATCAACAACATATATAGTTATCATCCCTGTCCAAGGAAAAAAATGAGTACAATGATTTTGGATTAATGCATAAAATTAAACAAAAAGTAATATATATATATAGTTTGTATGTGAACATTAATGATTGACATTTTTGTTGTTCCACATTGAACTATATATTCCTAGTGTATGAAAATTTCCTGACTCGTTGAATTATAAATGTAAAAAATGTAACCCACCTTATAAATGGCTAAAAACCTCGTTGTAGACATAGACATTGACTTGTTCTACGCACGGGTAATTATTTTAGTTTCAATATGTTAAATATGTGATGCCATAGGTAATCATGTTGAAACATGCTTTATGTACTTAATTTTAAATCAATATAACCATGTTAAAAATTACATAAAAATAATCATGCTAAGTAAACTTAATAATACAAATACAAAATTATTAGTTTATTTTTTTTTAAAAAAAGTATCGTAGTTTCCACATTTTGTCTTTGATTCCAAACATTATAATTGCCCCCTTTATTTATGTCCCTTATTATCACTTTCTTAGTAAGAAAATCAACTATTTCCAACAAAAAGTTATAAACAGAATGCAGAAGAGAGGGATGGTTGGTTTGAATCCAAATTATGGCCGAGCACATTACTAAAATACAATTAGTACGGTGATAGATGAGTAGGTACATGGATGACTTAAATTTATGAAGAAAAATAAATATGGTGTGAAGTCAAACACTGGAAAAGAGAAAATAAAAATATACGAGCTCTACATCCTATGTTTATTTCTTTTTAAACTTTATAAAAAAAAATTGTAACCATAAACTTTAGATATTCTAGACTCTTGGATATTGAGTTGAGAATTATCGATTTTTTTCACGTTACTTTTTTACACTATATGGACTGGTGGCTTGTTTTTTATTTTTTTTCTCTTGAATTAAAAGGTGCAATTTTACTTATCGCTGTGCAAGTTATTTCTTTACCTATCTAAAATATTCACTATTAATAATTGGCTTTAGCCTTTTCATTTTTTTCTTTTAGGTAGTATCTTTTTTATTAATTTCAATTGAGTCATTAGACACTTTTTATCATCATTCATATGACTTTATTTTTAAGATTCTTTCATGGACAGCTCGATGCTTCAAAATTTGAGAGATTATTTTAAAAGATATAGCAAATAATATTTTATAAAGTGTAAAACCTTTTGTCAAAAACTTGATTACGTCTATAAATGAAAGAGAGGAGCAAACTTTGCCAATTGATAATTTATGATGAATAAAGAAGACATGGTTGTTCGTTGGCTCAACAGTAGTGCCTGTGAGATCTTGCTTCCCTTTGCCAACAATACTTGCATCTGTTGAAAAGGAAGCCTTGTAGAAACAAAAAGATCTTGTTGATAGAATGCAATAAAACAAAATTGAGATCTTGAAGATCAAGTAGACTAGATCTATTGAAAAGGAGAACTATAATTAGCTTTTCCTTTTTTGCTTCTATTGTCTTTGTTCTTCTGTTTTTCATCTAACTATCATATAGGCTCTCAAAAAATGTATCCATTGGAGAGTTAAGCTTAATAGATATAGCTGTTGCAAGAGAGAGAGACTTTTATCATAAAGAATGAATGGCTATAGAAGAGAGAGAGAGATGATTGATAATTCGAGCTTTTCTTTCTTTCAAGTAGCTAAGGAAATTTTTATTCCTTTTTAATGAAATGATAAAATATAAAGCTTTTCATCTTATACTTGCTATCATTCTATTTTTTGACTTTGTAATGCTGTATTGAAAAGTTTTACAATATGAGTAATAAAAGAAAATCTTCTAATATATAATATATTATACAAATGTAGCAAATTTCTAAATGCCTTTATGAAAAGCCGTCAGAATGCTATATTGAAATGTAAGCGTACAGTATAAAACAAGACTATTTGAATTACTTTCTCTTTCTCCTTTTTATTTGCTTTTTCTAAAAGCATATTCCTTCAAGTTGTTATGTTGCTACTCTTCATCAATTAGACACTACGTATTTCGCTTTCAAACAACACACTTTAATGTATTTTAGTTCTCTTAAAAAATCATTATTGTCCTATAAAAATAAATTTAATGGCATAGATTAATGCAATAAGTAATAAATAATATTGAATTATTTTGAACTTAATATTTTTATAAATTTAACTTAAGAGTTTTTATTATTATCAAAATAATTTAAGATCATAACAAAACCTTAGGACCGACAATCTCTATTTTTTTTATGATGATAAAACTATTAAGTATAAATTTTGTATAAGCATTAAATGTAAAGAGTAACAATATGAAATCCTCAATATATAAGTTTAAAGTACTCCTTTTACTTATTGATCATATGATTCCCCTTGAGTATATACTTGTTAAGATCGTGAAGATGCTCCCTTTAAATTTGCTCTAAAACATAATAGTAATACAGTTTTATACCATAAATATTTCTCCCTTATCATCAAAAAGGTGGTTTAATATTCTTAGTCAGGTTTCAAATATAATATTTCCTATTTTGATCATCTTCTTCAGTAACCTTTGCATCTTCATACTTAATTTCTTAAAGAAACTCATGCAAAGCTATTAGATAACATGGTCTTAAAATTTTCATTTTAATATCATCAAAGAGATGGATAAACTCTTAAAAAGTAAGATTGCAAATATTTAAATCAAAAGATCTATCTTAGCATTTTCCAAGAAAAGTATAATCATATGAAGTATATAAATTTCAATAAAGTAAGATTAATACAACATCAAAATAATTAAAAAGCACCATAAAGCATGATGTTGATTTAAAAAAAAGTTCTTATATTGAAATATCACTCATAGAGATTAATAAATTGTATTACATTTTCCAAATTTGTCTTATGAAATTTTGATCATAAAGAATATCAAAGTCATGTAGCAATTACAAGATGTACCATTACACATCTCATAAAAACTTCTAAAGACAAGATTAAACTATATAATCTCAAGATCAATGTACATCTTAAACTTTTAGTTATATAGATATCTTAATGAAGCATAGGTGTCAACCAATTCAACACATTTTTCAAGAAAGCTTTGAAAAGATAAGATAGATAGAAGAAAATATCATACTTCCCTTATTTAAGGTAATATGAACTTCCACTTTTTCTTTACATAAACTCCAAAACTTCTCTTATATGTACACCTAAAAATTTCAAGAAATACGAAGTGCAAATATATGTAGCAATAATTAATAACTATAGCTAAATTTAAAGAATTTCATGTAGCTTCCCCTCAAGGATTACATATATTCTTTTTCGTAAGAATTGCTTTTTGCTTGAATCTCCTATTTTCTTTAACAGCATAAAGATAAGTTAGCACACCAAATAGTAAAAAAGAAAAAATAAGAGTAAAAGAGCATAAAGGTTTAGCAATTTAAAGCATAGATGTTCAAGTCTTAATCCTTCAATAATGTATAGCATAAGGTATGAGAAAGAGTGACTTCACTTTCTTGAAAGTTGTACATCAATTCAAAGTATTTCGAGTTAATTAGAAATTTGCATTGAATCTTTTATTCCAATTTCTAGTGCCACAACTTCTATTAAAATCTATCCTAGAATATCTTGCTAATAGGATGTAAGATCTTGTCAACTTAATCTTTGAACAATATCTTTAAAAATTTTTATAGTAGTTTTTGGTCTTTTTTTAATGCTAAAGAATCTATTTTCTCTTTTGTTTAATATTTTGAGTCATGTTTGAACTTGTTACACCTTCATCATCATTTATATTCACAATTTTTCTTAAGGAAAAATTAATTTTATCAAATACTACATACAAAGATTTTTTAACAACTAATATTATTTTATTATAAACTCTGTACACCCTGCTAGTTGTTGAGCTTCCTAAGAGTATTCCATCATCATCAGATTTTCCTAAATTATTATTACCATTATTATAAATAAAACATTTGTAGCTTAAGATAGCAAAATGTTTTAAAGTTTCAAGAATAAACCCATTTCTAATTAACCTAAACATCACAAAAAGAAATTTTCAAATGTATAATTTAGATGCAAACTATGTTAATTTCATGAACAATTATTTCAAGAAACTAAATTAATAATTCAATAATCAGATGAAACATAAAGTATTTAGTATTTAGCTAACAAATAATCAGCACATGCATTTAAATATTAAATAGTACTTTCATAATAGTTCCAAATATTCATCATGTTATAAATAAGAATCAGTCGCACTTGCCATTTCCTTTAAACTTGAAACTTTAGGGCAACAATACTAGTTTAAGTTTCACTATTTATTATTGCTCCACTAGTTTGCTTGCACATTTAGCTTTTACCAGTTAATGTGACACTTTCTTCATATGCCTTAAAAGTTCCTTTTGTTGATTTTTTATTAAATTTGAACCTTAGGCATACACCACAAATTTGGACTTGTATTCCTTGATTAAAATTGCCTTATTTCACATAAAGTTAACTCATTATCAAGATTCCTTTATTGTCTTCCATTTTCAAACTCGAGGTAAAGACCATTCAACTCTTTATAAAACAATATAACTTCTTTTCTTTGATACCCAAACAATTTTGGATCCATGAAAGGTTAGGTTGTAAAAACTTCAATGCTCTCTAAGGGATTGAATAAGCCATAACAATATAATTGATTATAATGAATTAAACACAAAACACTTATATATCTAATTTGCAATATCCCTTCAACAATATATAAGTACACAAAAATGCATAGAGAATATTGGTACTATACATTGCAAATCCTTTATAAATGATTCATTCAAATTAATAATTTAAGGGCATAAATCATAATCAAATAATGTATTAATAACAATATATTCGTGATCGATGTAATGTCTTTACCTAAGGTTATAATTGATATATTTCAATAAATATCAAATATAATAATATAAGAGGTTTTATAATTTGATACCTTGACCTTGGTATATGAAGATTGCCTTTTCTTATACTTTGCTTTTTCTTATAAAGCTTAAACTTTGCAAGTTTTACTTTATGTACTTAAGAAGTTCTTTTTGATAATTCCTCTTTCTTTAGACCAATTTTTTTATTCTTTTGAGAAATGTTCTACGAAATTGAAGTACTGTAAGGACATTTTCATACCCACTTTATCTTTGGTCCTTGAATATTAGTACAATGACTTTCAAAACTTTTAGAAATGCAAATATATTTCTTTTTCACATAAAAATTTCTTCTAATGGGACATAGGTGAGAAATATGTTCTTAATTACCATAATAATTTCAAATGATAGATGTGCAAGCATTTTGAAAGCTATTGGAAAACTTTTGCCTTTTATTTGGAAAGTCTTTCAAATTATTTGTTTTAAAGTTCTTTCTCAACTTTCCAAAAAATACATTTATATTTTTATTTTCTTTTGAAGTAGTTAGATTAAATCTTGAATAAACATAACATTTTCAAATTTTGAATCATAATAACTCAAACATTTAGAATTGAAAGACATTGTATCATGCATCTCATTAAATACATATGGCAATTTTTTATAAGAATGACGAATGGCAAGTATGGAATCAATTACCTTTAAGTCTTTGTGAGTTATAAATTATGGATTTTTTAATTCTTGCTCAGTAAGCTCTTTTTGGAAATTATATTCTTTTATATTGTTGATGAAATATTCATGTGAGTGTTCCTTCTCAATTTAGCTTCCATTAACTTGTTTTTCAATTCGATGGTGATCGTATTTAAAAATCAAAGAGCATGTTTCATTTTCTTGCACAATTTCTTGAAAGTTGTCAACATTTTCATGTTCAACAACACAATTATAAGCATATAAGGATTGAAAAGAATTTCATATACATTTAACACTAGAGCAATTTTTTATTCTAGCATAATTCAAATCATTTAAAGCACTATACAATACATACATAACTCTAATGTTTAGAATAAATAACTTCTTATCATATTCATTCCAATCTCTTCCTAGTTTAGGTACAAAATCATCATCTATTACATCTTATAAATCTACATCAAGAGATTTAAAATATACTTCCATTCTACCTTTCCAAAATTCAAAATAATTGCATTAACAAAAGGAGGTTTATTAATACTAAAACCTTCCATCAAAGTAAAAAATCTTTCAAATGGTTGACATATCATTTTTGCATAATTATAAGAATTTTTCTTTGCATTGTAAAGCACAAATCAAGTAAAAACAATTCTAATATTAATTGAAGAATGCACTTAGATGAAATAAATAGGTGCTTTTGCATAAATATGAAGAATTATACAAAATTAAATCAATTAAAGACAAATGCAGGGATGGATGTAAAATAACTTAATTAAATGTACTTGAAATGAAAACTTTGTAGATATAAAAAGATTTTATTGATAAAATATAGTAAAACAAAATTGAGAACTTAAATATCAAGTATACTCAACAAGATCTTGTTGATAAAATTTTTTATCATAATGTAATGCACAATCAAATTAAGATAAGGGAGAGAGATACATCAAGATTTATCCTAGTTACAATATCTTTGTCCTACATCCAATTCTCTTAAATTTCAAGGAATTTTATTTAAATCGATCTAAACTCATGTTACAATAAAGATAGTTTTACATGTTCTTATCACTAATATAAGGTTTAAGCCTATCTCAAACTTGACAACATTTTGGGTTTTACACAAACTTACCAAAACTTTCCTTATACAAAAGTTTTTCATTAAACTCACTATAAACTCATTTTTTTCATACTTAGGAAAGATCTATAGAACGATATGAGAGAAGATTTGAAACCTTTATAGAAAAGGAATTATAATAAACTCACTTCTTAAAGCTCTCTTAAGCTAAATTGAATCGGACACTAAGCTCAAAAGAATAAAAAATATAAGAACAAGGAGAACAACAATTAACTTTTTTTTTTCTTTGCTTCTATTGTCTTTATTCTTATGTTCTTCCTCTTACAATTATATAGAAGCTCCCTAAAAATATATTCATTTAAGAGTTAAACTTTACAAATATAGCATTGCAAGATAGAAAGAAGCTTTCATCATAAAGTATGAATGGCGATGGAGGAAAGAGAGATCTTTTATAAATCTAGCTTTTCTTTCTTACAATCAGCCAAAGGAATTTTTTCTTCTTCATTTATGAAAGGATAAGACATAAAGCTTTTCATCTTATACTTGCTATCAAACCACTTTTTGACTTTGTAATGCTTTAATAAAAAGTTTTGTAACATGAGTAAAAAATAATAACCTTCTAAATCATAGTATATTATATAAAGGTAGCAAATTTTCAAATGCCTTTTTGAAAAACAATCAAAATGTTTTATTAAAATGTGAGTGTACGACTATTGAAATTACTTTCTCTTACTATTTTTTTTATTTGCTTTTTCCAAAAGCATATTCCTTCAAGTCATTGTGCTACTACTCTTCATCAATCAGGCACTAGATACTTAGCTTTTAGATAACACACTTTAATATATTTTAGTTCACTTGAAAAATAGTTATTGCCCTATAAAAAGAAATTTAATGATATAGATCAATACAATAAATAATAAATAATATTTAATTATTTTCAAATTAATATTTTTATAAAATTAATTTAAGAGTTTTCTTATCATCAAAATAATTTAAAATCATAGTAAAATCATTGGGCCTACATTCATTATCATTGTTTACCCAAAGTACTAATTATTTTCCATAGCATTTTCTTTATTTATGATCTTCTTTCTAGAATAGGATCCAAACTCTTTGTCCAATACATATATTGCATAACCTTCACACTACTTACTTTGTATTCCAAGCAAAGATATAGTATAATGAAACAAATTTTCATATCATTAAAGTAGGAATGATTGTATAGTATACACCTTATTAAGATTAAAAATAAAAATATATAATGCCAACAATAGCATGTATAAACAAGCAATCAAACCATCTTATTCAGACTCTACATTAAAGGTTACAATATTATAACAATATTAAACAACCTATGCTATAACGATTAAAGTTTAAAATAACTGCATAAGGTTTTCCTAAAGTAATATCAATAAAAAAATATTGTCTATAAAAAGAGAGAGAAGATATATAATAAACAACATTTGGCATTCAACTTTCCTAGCATGACAATAAAGACAACTGTTAGAAAATTTCACATTTCTTCATGAATAAGGGCTCATCTTTTGACCAAGTAACCACAAATAAGGGCTTGTAGCTATTTTAGATATCACTTTAATCAATTCATAAGTTATACAAGATTTATAAATGCTTAGCATACTTGCATGCAAAAATCAATAAATAAAAATAGATATAATACAACAATTGCATTATCAATTATATCATGGTAAATTGCCAAAGAAGAATGCATTAACAAAATTTTGGAGAGAAAAGGCCAAAATCACATTCTTGAAAGAAGAAAGTGACCATATTATTAGAGTAAAAAAGGTAAGCCCTAAAAGCATTTTATTTTTTTATCAAAAGAATTTACAATATGGAATATTTAAGAGGTTTAGTTATGGTTAATTTTCTAACAAAAACATTTAAATAAGAGGTAATTACCTACCTAATAGCCTTTAAGATGTTCGAAAAGTGTCCATAACTATGCTAGCTTCTTGTTATAAAATCTCTTTCATAATTATCTTGGGCTTCTAACCAAGCCAACACTAAACAAACAAACAAAAAGGTTTATTTATTGTACATTGAGAAAATTTTTAGGAAAAGCTTTTTTTTCTTACTCTCGTTTCATGCTACACAGATAAGTAACACATGAAGTAGCTAATATCATTGTCTAGATAACTGAATTATTATTTTGCTATATAATTTGTTGGGACTTCGCTTGTCATTCTTTGGAAAGGTGAGCAATTGAGCATTCATAGACAATTTTCACAATGCTATTTAAAAGATTTTTATATTAAACAAATTTGCCTGATAGTCCCTTTTGATCAACCGTCTGGATTCGAAGGCAAGGCATATAATCAATTATTGGACAATGTATTGAAACACTAAATACTTTATAAAGTGGAAATTTCTTATGAAGTCTAATCATTACTAAAAAAGTACACTAATGTGAACATATTAATTTTTAATCTTTTCAACATTTTGACATTGTATTATCATAAAATTGCTAAGAAATGCTTAAAGGAATGCAAAACTAGTTAAATGACAGAGAAAGTAGACAAAATAGCCATATAGTTTCAGGTTATAAACATATTGTATAATCATAAGATTTATTGAATCAGTATTGATTTACTATATAACTAGTACAAACAAATTACATTACCTCTCTAAGTCAAAGAGTGTTCCTTCCTTAGTTCCTTCAACTAATTCATCAATTAAAAAGGCTGCCAAATAACACAAGCAGAAATGATGATTATATAACTTATTAATAAGGGTGATGAATTTCCATGCCTACAAAGTAGCATATGTTTCCTAAAAATAGAACAATGATATGCAGCTATCCTAATTACACTAAGCTAATAAACTTAATTGATATGGCTAGCACTTAAAGATTGAAGCCTTGTATTTTTAAAATAGATAAGAAACTCATATAATATGCAAAATTAGACATGTCTTTTAACCTAGGAAGCATATGTATTGACCTAGATACAAGAAATAACATGACATCTTATATAGTAAATTTGAAATGTCATGTCTATCTAATATGTGCCTGACATAATACAAGACAAGACATGACATCATACGTAGTAATTTTATGATGGAGAAGTAGCATAGTAGAACAAATTTCTCAAATTCATTAGCTTTTATGTTATTAATCAGATTTGATAGCATTGGTTAAAATGCAAGATTGTAATCAAGTAAACATGCATAATAACCATATAGCACTTTATGTTATCTTTTGAAATGATTGAAATTATGTTTATTTTCATAAATTATCAGCATTAGTGGCTTCAAACAGCTCAAATAGATAGAATTAAATTTGTGCATATATTGGATAAAAATACAAAATATTATAAATTTAAGTCTAATAACTTTCTCATCAAAGATGTTCAACTATTAGTTTTAAAGTTTTATGGTATGCTCATCTTGCATTATAGATTTATCAAGCCAATTACCAAAAAGGAAGGAGATTTGAATGTATAAACATCTAATCACCCCTTGGATTTCGATTTGCTAGTTGGGAGTTAACTTAAATTGAGGTAAAAACTAACTTGAACAAGGACTATGTTAACTTACTTGGGACCGTGTAATTCAAAGAATCTTAAAACTTGTTGCAGTAAGGGTCCACGCTACTAAACACAAATCCATATCCCAATAATGACCCCCCTCTACAAGTTATTTTCACCTTTCAGCCCTAGACTCATGTTAACTTACTTAGGACTGTGTAATTCAAAGGATCTTAAAACTTGTTGTAGTAAGGGTCCATGCTACTAGACATAAATCCATGTCCCAATAATGACCCCCTCTACAAGTTATTTCCACCTTTCAGCCTTAGAATAATGATCTCCCCTACACACCCTACCTATAATGGATATGATGATTCTTTTTTAATCAAAGATTGAATTATAAATTTGACTCTCAAGTGCTAGGAAATTTAACTTTTCTTTTCACACAAATTTCATACTTAAATTACTTAGTGATATGATGCCAAAGGATATTAAAGTGTCAACTACACCAAAAAGCATGATAGTCACCTGGAATGGAAAATAATTAGCAGAAAAAGGTAAATAAAGAAAATATATTTATTGAAAACTAATGTATGGGACATTTTTCCTCCAATTGTAAGTAGTATGAAAATACTAGTACAAAGACCTTGTCATTAGCCTATAGAAATCATATCTAATTCACCAAGTTTGAATTCATCTTCGCTGTAATATGTTTAAAAAATATAGAGATTAAAAGAGATAATGGAAATGAAGCCATCATTGCTAAAGAGGTCTTTGTTCAAGTGTGCAACTAAACAAAGAATAATTTCCATTACTAATGCCAACTTACAACTTCCAGAACTAAAACATAGTCTTCCGAGGCATAGCAACCAATCATAAACTAAATTTCACGGAATTAATACTTTAAGAAGCTTGTTAGCTTCAAAGGTCTCAATGAAAAAGGTTGCAATATTAGAGGTAACACCAAATTTACAATTTAGTAAATGTAATTGTCATCATAATAGCAACAATAAAGGTGAGACCTTTTCTGTCACGTCTCAAATTTTCAAAAATCTATTTAATGAATATTTTTTCCTATATTTTTCAAAATCAAAACAAAGCAATCAAACAAACCAAGGAAGTGAGAGATGATTGAAAGCTTAAAAAGTGAGAGATTAGTTCCAAAGGAGCAAGTAACTGACTATCATTAAGATGCCATCGCAAAGAAAGGAAGATATTTGCTTGAAATATAAGATAAAACCTTTATCCAAACAAACAAAAGACATTGAGAAAATAATCTAGTTTGAAAAAAATTACCTACATGGAACTTGGAAACTGCTAGCATGCAGCGCCTTCTTTCTCTTCTGAAGCCTCTTTTCTCTTCTGAAGAACTCTTTTTTCAATAATTAAAACACCCAATTTGATTGTTGAGTTTGATTATCAAGATAAAATTGCCTAAACGAAAAAAATGGAAATGACGCATTCTTCTTATTGTCACAAAGTAAATGGAAAATGACCCACAAAATGATAGGGAGATTAGGGGTAAGGTGGTTGGCAACAAAGAGACAACCTCGACTGCTTGTTCAATGACGGCAATAATGTTGGTGACCTCTATGATCGATTCCAGCACCTTCTAATGCTAATTCTTGTAGAATTAACCCTTTTCCTTTTGTTAAACTAATTTATCTTGAAGAACCATCTCCATATTGGAAATTTCTTCAAGTAAATTATAGCCATGCATAGACCACCTACAAACCACATTACCTTGATTTTCTAATTTTGTTGGACTAGTGAGATATCACCAATTGTGTTAAAGATTCTAACCATATTTAGAAAACTCTCACCTAAATTGCAAAACTAACAAAGGACTTTCCTTAACATAAACTAGATTCGAACCCTAAATATATATACTAATGTACTGACATCACACTTAAATGCCCATGATACATTGCAACTTCTTTGCATGGCTTCAGCTACTCCAAAGTGTTCCATCTCCACTTTACTTGACAGTAAGCACAATGACATGACAAAGGATTATGTTCATTATTAACAGCAACACACTTTGATTGGTTCAAAAAAAAATAAAAGGAGACTTGGTTACTATCACATGGCCTTGTGTTGAGATAAACACAAGGCCATGTAGAGTATGGTAATTGAAGATGGACATGGGACATTGTAATATCCGGTCTCTCCGTAAACGTGAGAAATGCACTGTTCGATCTCTCCGTAAACGTCAGAAATGGGCCAAATATAAAAGAAAATCCTCGAAATAGAAAGAATTTGAGCCAACTAAAATTATGATAAAATTTTAAATATTAAAAAATGAGGATTTGAGATTTAAGATGCCCAAAAACCAGAGCCAGAAAAGCTTAAAAAATTTGTCGAAGAAAGTAGAGGCATTTTTGTAATTTTTGAAAAATTTGGAAAACTCATAGAAGGGCTTTTTAAACAAAAAAATTTGAGTTTTTTGGGGTTCTCAGAGGCCCTGAATGCCATGGGAATCCCTAGAATAGTTGAAACCCCTCCGGTGAGTGATTTCGGCTGTCGATTGACCGAAATTTTGATCAAACGGTTCGGAATGGTTTTAGATCCTTTTTGAGTGATTCCAAAAGCAATTCTTATGATTAAGAGCCTAAGGAATATGCTGAAAAATACGTATTTCAAAAAGGAGTTGAAACGAGCCTAAACGAACAAAACTATGAAGATGGACTAAATTATAAATTTTAAAAGTTACTTAAATGAATCCCTAGCTTATAAAAACGCCCCTCCTCTGCTCAGATCTCCTCACCCACTCTGTCATACATTAAAATAGAATTAAGAAGGGCTAAGAGTGGTGCACAAGAGGGGAGGCCAAGGAAGGAAGAAGAAGCTTTGAAAAGTGTAAGTTTTAACCACTTTTTCCTACTTCTTGCCTTGTTAAACTTCTTCCCCTCCTTTCCTCCTCTCTTCCTATGGATTTAGTGAGATGTTTGGTTCTATTTTGAGCCTAGAACTGAGGGGGAAATTTCAAAATTTAAGGAGAGGGTTGAAGCAAGGAAGAGAGCTCTTAAGATAAGCTTGGAATCAAGGTGATTTTTCTATCTTGGTTGCTTCTCTTTTCTTGCCCTTTATGTGTGGAGTTCTGCCAGAACAGAACCATCTTGGGGGGAGGTTTTTTGTCCAGAAATAAGAAGGGATTGTGGGTTTTAGACCATGAGGAGTTAGTATGTGCAAAGAAATTAGAAGAAAAGCTAATGAAAATCAAGTTAGAAAAGTGTAGAGCTCTTGGACACTTTGTAAAAACTAATTTAATCCATAAATTTTCTTGCATGTGTAAATGTTTATTTGAGTTTCTAAGACCCCTAGGAAGCCTCCCAAGTGTCTCTCCCATCAAGGAAAAATAAAAAAGGCCATGGACTCCTCCTCCCTCCATCAATTCAGCCAAGACAGAACCATTGGGTTAGGGGTTGTTTTAATTTTTTTAGCCTTGGTTTGGGACTTTTTATGATGGTAGAAGGTGGGAGAAATCCTTGGAAAAAATTTAGAACTCCTAGAAATTGATTTGGTGCCTTAGGTTCCATATTATGACCTAAAGAAGTAACATGATGCTAGACTCTTTGTTTTAATGATGTGATGACTCCAAGAGGTTTAAAAGGAGTTAAGAATCATATTCGAAAGGAAAGAATGAGGCCTAGAAGTCCCTTAAGGGGTGTTACTTCATTAGGTGCCATTATGGACCATAATGAAGTCTATAGAGTAATTTAATGGTTCATCAAGTTATATAGCTTTAGAATGTGTTTCATGAACCTAATTGGCTCTCATAAATTGTATCTAGGCCAAGAGGAACCTTTCCTACACTTTTGTGGTTGTGTAATCGAAAAGAGGAGCTTAAATTCAAAGGGAAAAGTGTGTGAATTGTTACAAGGTAGCTCTCTCCACTTTCTCTCATGTATGGATGTGTGTTTAGCTTGTTTTAGAATGTGTGTATGTGTATTTTCAAGTTATAAAAAATATGCTAGCATGCCTTGAAGAATGTCTCATCTTTTCTTTTTCAATTTAGGAAGAACTTTTACTTAACTTTTTATCTACATATCTCACCTGGAATGATGCTACTAGTCATCTTCTCTAGGCTTTAGCTTATACTCAGCCTAGTTAGCCATCTCATCGGACCTGTAGCTTACTAACTATCCTCATTCTTTTCTGAGCCTTTATTACTGGTTACTTATACTTACTTCTAGGTATTACCTATGAGGTACACCTTTCTAGGCCACTCGCTAGGTGCCTCACTGCTGGTAGTCTTATCTTACGTTATTTTGAGACTACACTAGTGTTCTATTATTCAGTGTCTCATAGGGTAACACCTTAGGTTGGAATCAACGCTTTAAAAACAGGTCTTAACAACCTCATTATCCCTGTGTCTAACTTTCTTTGTGTTGAGCTCTTTCCTCAGTCTCATTTATTAGGTCCACGGATTTTTACTAATCTTCCGTAATCATTTATTACTCTTTTCCTCTACTTATACTAGGGTTCCCGCTCTTTGTGGGTTGTCTGACCCCTTATCAACTTATTTCTTAAATTGGCCTGAATATGACCAACAAGGCATTCATGGTGCCCTTCGTCACGGCTAACACATCATTCACCACGGCTAATTAGCCTTGGTTCACCCTAATTTTCCCATTTGAGTATTTGTCATGGTTAACTTCTTAATTGGCCGCGACGAGGAATTCTTTGAATTGCCTCGCTATTTCTATAGAATAATTGGTCGTGGCTAACGACCTTTGATTGGCTTATTTTCTAGCGATTAGATGTTCATCTTTAGCTTGGCTTATTTTCTAGCGATTAGATGTTCATCTTTAGCTACCAACCTGAGTCTCATTGCCTCTATATCTAATCCGTCATCAAACTAGAAGGTTTTATCTCTCGCTTCATTCATGCATAACTACTTGTCATCTCTGGGCAATCGGACTTTAGGGTGTAGCTTATAACTCAAACTCCTAACCTGAGGGAATTAGCCTTTTGGGCTCTGAAATTTATCTAGACATTTGGGTATTGTTGCTAGGGGATAATTCTCTTTCTCATTCCCCTCTAAACTGGTCTTGTGCAATCGCAGTCTCATCTCATACCACGCTGCATCATTACTTGTCTCTACATCAAACAAGACATCTCGGAATGGCCTGAGTATGACTACCAGGGAAAATTAGGTCTCACATACTCTCTCTAGCAAGCCTTTTCCTATCAACAAGATCCTTTCTCATCGTTTGTGTCTAGGACTTGCCACTGATCCTGGCGAGCTATCATATTACATGGAGCTCTAGCTATCGGATCCCTTAACATTGCTTAGGCTTAGCTCTGCTCAAACTACTCTAGAGGCCACTCCTTCTCGGTGTACACTAGCTACTCTAAGACCATCATATAACTTACTTATCATGAATAAAGTCACAAACTATACTCATACACCCAACATGTCTCATATAAGACTTTATTTATCCATTCAAGCCTTTACATAGCCCTATTGCTACATCCTCAAGCCAAATCTAATCCAAAAGAGCCTGGAACTTTTCTCTGATACCAATAAATGTAACACCATAAATTCTAGCTCATTTTATGTCATTCATAGGCTTTACATCATCATTCCCATTAGAGCATATAAAAGAGGGAGTGAAAATAATGGGCTTATTTGCATTATGTTATACTTCAAAATTTGCAATCAGTGTCACGTGGACCGTGTAAACTCATACTATATATTTTCATATTTAAATACATCATTACAACTCATTTGCATCACAAAATCATGCCCCACAACTCATGGAAACCGAAATAGAGCATGAAAAATATAAGTTCATTCTCGGCCAGAATTGGCCTCTTTTCTGGGAAAACTTTGAAAAGTCATAACTAAATCTAGAAAAATCAAAATCATGCAATATTGGCCATTATGAAAAGCTTAGGATGTCTGATTCACACTAAAAATATGCTTAGACCATAACATCCATGATGGAGGATGTTTGACATTCAAAAAGTTATTGAGGTCACTGCTGCCTGTGTTGCTATTTCATATTACTGACATAAAATTCTAAAATGCATAACTAATTCTATAAAAATTGAAATCATACCTATTCAATCATTATGGAAAGATAAAAATGTTAAATTGATAATAAAAATAATTTTAGATTGAAACAGATATGTTTAGCTCTTGGAATCCTATGGAACAGTAACTGAACTCCTAGGGCAACACTACTACTGACAGCCAACTTCAAAAATGCATAACTCTTTACTCAGACCTCTAAATGAGGTGATCTTAATGGCCACAAAAATTTTATAACCTCTAGTTTATGCATATAAAATTTCAAAAGTATTGGACACCATTTGAATATCGGGTGACATAAAACACAAATCTGCCAGTGTGAACAGTGCCCATACCAGAATCAATAGAAAATCCCAACTTTGAAAATTCATCAAATATTCTATAGGCTTCCAAAAATTATGTTCTTTAACTTTTCAAAAATATCTCAATGAGATCTACTTTCATACAAAATTTCAAATCAATACTAACTCATTTGACTAAAAAGTAATATAGGGTTCTATTATGGTCAAATTTGGCTCCATATAAAGTACCAAACTTGTCAAATGGCCTCCCCTTGGTGTTGGCACCTTTTTGGCAAGTCTAAAAGTATATTTAAGACTTGTGTAGGCTGCCCAAATGGTCTCAAATCTCATGCATCTCATTTTGGCCATTCAACCCACACTTATGCATATTTGTATCATACTTTCACATTGCACATTTGGACATTATAAATTCAAATGGTATTCTAAAGTTTATACATCATATCCATAGTTATAAACATCACATAATAGCATATTTATACATGTCTCAAGGTTTGTAGACTATCTATATCATTATATACGTTAAGGTACATAAGTATGATTCCAACATAGCTAAAACTAGGCATGTGCTTGTCAATCTCCTTTCCTAATGGTTATTAGCTCTCATTGGTGTATCCACTTAGTCCACCTAGCATGTGAGATCATTGGAGAGGAGGGGATGAGATTCAGAGAATCCCAATAGCTCATTTCCCATTCAATCATACATAATATGTGCAAAGCAAGTTTTATAAATACATGCATGGAGAAAATAGAAATCATGAACATTTTGAAAGCAAACTTGGCATGTGAATCAATCACTCAAGACATTCAAGAGCTCATCAAGTGTTCAGATTGGCCTCACACTTCTCTCCATAGATCTTGGACTTGCCTCACCCATTCTTTAAGAGTTTTGGACTCAACCATACTCTTAGGAGTTCACTTTGCTTTTGGGAGACTCTTTACTTTGTCTCAACCAAACTCAAGAGTTCTTGGCTCATCCTCACCAAAGAGAAGAGTTCTTGGCCTCTCCACACTCAAGCAAACTCATACAAATATCATGTAATCATTTGAAAACATAACATGGCACCAAGCATCATGACATATAAAGGCATGTTAGCATACTTTTCAAAGCTTGAAAATACACATACACACATTCTAAAATAAGCTAAACACACATCCATGTATGAGAGAAGGTGAAGAGAGCTACCTTGCACATAATTACACATTTTTTCTTTTGGATTCAAGCCTCCTCTTTCGGCCACACACTCACAAATTAGTGGAGATAGTTTCTCTTGGCCTAGATACAATTTTTGAGAGCCAATTAGGTTCATGAAACATTCTCTAAAATCATACAACTTGTTTAAGTACTAGATTACTCTATAACTCTATTATGGTCCATAAATGTACCTAATGAAGCAACACTCCTCAAGGGACTTCTAGGCCTCATTCTTTCCTTTCAAATATGATTCTTGACTCCTTTTAAATCTCTTGGAGTCATCACATCATTAAAACAAAGGGCCTAGCATCATGTTGTTTCTTTAGGTCATAATATGGAGCCTAAGGCACCAAATCAATTTCTAGGAGTTTTAAATTTTTTTCAAAGGTTCCTCCCACCTTCTACCATCATAAAAAGTCCCAAACTAAGGCTAAAAAAAATTAAAATAGCCCCTAGCCCAATGGTTTTGTCTTGGCCGAATTGATAGAGGGAGAAGGAGTCCATGGGCTTTTTTATTTTTCCTTAATGGGAGAGACACTTGGGAGGCTTCTTAGGAGTCTTAGAAACTCAAATAAACATTTATACATGCAAGAAAATTCATGGATTAAATCAGTTTTTACAAAGTGTCCAAGAGCTCTACACTTTTTTAACTTGATTTTCATTAGCTTTTCTTCTAATTTCCTTGCATCTACTAACTCCTCATGGTCTAAAAACCACAATTCCTTCTTATTTATGGACAAAAAGCCTCTCCCTAAGATGGTTCTATTCTAGTAGAACTCCACACACAAAGGGCAAGAAAAAGAAAGCAACCAAAATAGAAAAATCACTTTGATTTCAAGCTTATCTCAAGAGCTCTCTTCCTTGCTTCAACCCTCTCCTTGAATTTTGAAATTTTCCCCTCAGTTCTGAGCTCAAAATAGAACCAAACATCTCACTAAATCCATAGGAAGAGAGGAGGAAAGGAGGGGAAGAAGTTTAACAAAGCAAGGAGTAGGAAAAAGTGTAAAAAGTGGCTAAAACTTACACTTTTCAAAGCTTCTTCTTCCTTCCTTGGCCTCCCCTCTTGTGCGCCACTCTCAACCCTTCTTAATTCTGTTTTAACGTGTGAGAGAGTGGGTAAGGAGATCCAAAGAGTTTCTTGCTGTGACCAATTCAGAAGTTAGCCGCAGTGAATGATATGTTAGTCGTGGCGAATAACACCATGAATGCCTTGTTGGTCACATGCAGGCCAACTTGAGATGGGAGTTGATAAGGGGTCAGACAACCCACAGTGAGCAGGAACCCCTAGTATAAGTAGGGAAAATGAGTAATAAATAGTCACAGAAAGTTAGTAAGAAGTCCGTAGGCTTAATAATTGAGACTGAAAAAGAGTTCAATATAGAGAAAGTTAGACACAGGGATAATCAGGTTGTTAAGACCCGCCTATGAGGCGTTGACTCCAACCTAGGGTGCTACCCTGTGAGACATGAATGACAGAATGCTAGTGTAGCCTCGAAATAACGAAAAATAGAGCTACTAGAAGCGAGGCACATAGCGAGTGGCCTAGAAAGGTGTACCTCCTAGGTAACACCTAAAGGTAAGTATGGGTAGCCCAGTAATAGAAGCTCCAAAAAAGAATGAGAATAGTTAGTAAGCTACAGGTCCGATGAGATGGCTAGCCCAAGCTGAGCGTAAGCTAAAGCCTAGGGGAGATGACTAGTAGCATCGTTCCAGGTGAGATATGTAAATGAATGGCTCAATAAAAGTTCTCCTTGGAACAAAAAAGGAAATATGAGACATCCTGATGTCAAGAAAACCACCAATAGTGGTTAGTAAATTTTCCCAGATAAACCCCTTGAGTCATAAAGGGAAGCAAGGAAGAGCTAAGAAACTAGCTACAAAAAAGATGCCCTCACTTTAGTCATGATTAGATGAGTAAGCTAAGCCCAGAAGAGTAAACATATAGGGGTTCGATAATTAGTCAGACGAACTCCCTAATATAAGAATGATATAGGGTTAAGGTACGCGAGTGATTAGAGCACCCAGTAGAGCATAAGTTCTAAGTAAGGTAGAATCCAAACATTGAAAGTATGTGTCCTAGATTGGGTTAATAGACCCCTAAAAATAGTATAATGTACTCCTGAGGATGAGGATAGAGAGGCTGAACAAAAAGAAAGCCCAACTTTGATCCAAATGTAAAAATAAGCTAAGACAGACAGGTAGTGCCTTAGTACCCTCAAGGAAGCTCGAGAGAGCTAGAGACCGCTTAAGAAAGCGAGTCCTGTGTTATGTAGAGAAATAGTATAAGCCGAGAGCACCATAGAATGAAATTCCTAAAATTATGTGAAATAAAATCCTCCTTACCAATGGATGGTCTAACTAACAGCAGAGTAAGAGTATGAACAAAAAATAGACCCTTTTGATGTTACAGAGAGAGATAAGTAAAGGAATCCCAAGAAAATGCAGGTGCTCTTGAGTACAGAGAGACATGAACTGGCAACAGAAACAACCAGTACTAAAATATCCTTTTTACTTGAGTAAGAGGATAAGAAAGGTAGAAAGAGAAGATGTGATAGTGTACAAGTCGATGACATATTAGATTAAGAATAAATATCCAGTTAATGTGCTCGAGTATTTGAGAAAGCACACATGTCCTTAGCATAGATGCCCTTTTAGTATGATAGCACCCGAAGAAAAAATAGCCGAGCAATGGAGAGGAATCTCGAGATGTAGGAGAGAAAGAATCCTACTTTCCCCGAGCACTCTACAAGAATAGGGTAGATAGAGAAAAGTAAGAAAGGAATATTTTAGATTATTGGGGAATTTGTAATATACAGGCGATAGTGGCTTTAAGCTCAGTCATGAAACACCTGTATATTAGTGTTTGATGTTATGGTTTGCTTGCAACAGAGGCTACATGATATTAGGTCTGGCCAACCTAGTAGTAATGTGGCTTAAATGCATAGCAAATGATGATATCAATCACCAAAGTGTCCCGATAATCGAAAAGTATCCTAGTTAGTTAGATAATGAGATAAGTCAGGAAAGAAAAGTAAAAGGATTCCAGTAATATCAAAATAATGAGAAAAGTATGTAGAAAGGAATCCCCAATAAAGAATATTCAGATTCAGTATGCATAGTCTGAGTCCCTTATAATATATGTAAATGAAATGAATAGGGATCAGTGCATAGCCTCTCTCTTGCCAGAGATATTAACCACATTTAGTGTGTGAGATGCCCTAGTGCCAAAGCACTTTAAAGCAGAATGTGGGCATAGTTACAAACTGCAAGATATGAAAGGAAGACTAAAATGAATACACGTAAAGTAAGTAAGTCAATAGAGTAAAAAAGGAAAGTCTAAGCAAAAAGGGGCTGAAGTGGGAATCTGTGGATCCTATGAGGAGCAATGAATAATAATTTAAAATATTCCCTAGTATTAGTATGACAGGATTCTAGAGAATGAAATGGCATAGAACCCACTTCACACGAAAAGCACAATGTACCTCTGAGTTTAGCCTCAACTATTATGAGCAATGGTAACCAGACTTAGTGAGTATGTATTTTGCTGTCAGATATAGTAATCTTAGGCTTTGGCGTCTCCCAGAGATGGATCGCAATAGATCTTAGCATATCACAGCTGATTGCAGCAGACCCTAGCAGAGCTATAAGAGGTCGCAGTAGACCCAGGGGTCACAGTAGATTCCACAGAGTTACAGAGAGTCCTAGCTACAACATGATAGATCTCTGATAGAGATGACAGCCTAAGATAGTTTTACAGAGCAGTTAGTCTCAAAGACCAGTACAGTTTCAGTTAACTTTTGTCTCAAAGACTACAAACCTCTTGAGTCTAGTAGACCATTGCCACAGAGACATGAAGGCTTTACTCAAATAGTTAGATCACTGACTAGATCTCTCTAAAGATGAGTATAGTGTATGGGATGAGAAAAGTAAAAAATTAGCTTTTTAGAGTTAAAGCTAGATGAACTATTACCTAACAGATAGTAGCCCTAACCAAGGGATAGAGAGATCCCCGCATGTTAGCTTATGTACTCAGAAAGGGGTCAGGTGCAGTTTTTATATGAGGTAAGTGATACAATATGTCTCCAGTAAGCAAAACTGTGAGAATAACTAGTATCCCATCAGAACCCAACAGTAGTCAGTGGTAGGAGCTCTTTGGTGCCAGTATGAGACACACATGTTAGGCCAATCAATGCTGAAATGAGAGACTATAAAATGCCACTGCAAGTGAGCAAAAAAAGTGAGAAAAAGTTCCAGCCTACAGAGATATATATAGTAATAAACAGATAAACTATGATCATTAAAAGCAGAAACTCCTCAAAGGAGTTGTAATCCCAGTAAGTAGTTGCGATATGAGGTCCATGCTAGAAAGAAATGTGAATTATAATCATAGGATGAGCTAGTAAGAAGAAAGCAGAAATGAACAGTTGACGAAATATGTAAATAAATAAGTAGACAGACAGAAACCTCCGATGGCTCTAATGATTAGAAAAGATGATGAGATGTTATGAGAAGCCATTCAAAGAGGATACGGGAGATGTGATATGAAATAAGTTACCTCCCGAGTTGTGTAAATGAGTTCACTAAAAGAAACGTTAATCCTGCGAACAGGTTAACATTGACTCTATATTATTAGTAAGCTCTCCCAGGATAGGCCTCTAGAGTTAGAAATTTCTTTCTCTTATGAGAAAGAACTAGCTAGCATTTTATAGCAATAAAACCCTTATTAAGAACTAGCAATGAAAAATCCCTTGGCTAAAAGAAAATTTGAATGAATGAAATTGCTGAGAAAACGTATAAAGCCAGGAAGAAATAAAAGAAAAGAGCAGTTAGTTAGAAAAGAAAAGAGTAAGAGAAAGTGTACCCCTAAATTTCGAGGACGAAATTTATTTAAGGGGGGAGAAATGTAACATCCAATCCTTCCGTAAACGTGAGAAACGCACTATTCAGCCTCTCCGTAAATGTCAGAAATAGGCCAAATATAAAAGGAAGTCATTGAAATAGAAAGAATTTGGGCTAACTAAATTATGATAAAATTTTAAATATTAGAAAATGAAGATTTGAGGCTTAAAATGCCTAAAAACTAGAGCCAGAAGAGCTCAAAAAATTTATTGAAGAAAGTAGGAGTATTTTTGTAATTTTTGAAAAATTTGGAAAACTCATAAGATGGCTTTTTAAACAAAAAAAATTTGAGTTTTCCAGGATTTTCAGAGGCTCTAAATACCATGGAAATCCTTAGAACAGTTGAAACCCCTCCGGTGAGCGATTTCAGCCGTCAGTTGATCGAAACTTTGACCAAAAGGTTCAGAATGATTTTAGATCCTTTTTGAGTGATTTCAAAAGCAATTCTTATGATTAAGAGCCTAAGGAATATGATGGAAAAGATGGATTTCAAAAAGGAGTTGAAACGAACCCAAACGAACAAAACTATGAAGAATGACTAAATTGTAAATTTTAAAAGTTACTTAAATGAATCCCTAGCTTATAAAAACGCCCCTTCTCTGCTCAGATCTCCTCACCCACTCTCTCACACATTAAAACAGAATTAAGAAGGGCTAAGAGTGGTGCACAAGGGGGAGGCGAAGGAAGGAAGAAGAAGCTTTGAAAAGTGTAAGTTTTAGCCACTTTTTCCTACTCCTTGCCTTGTTAAACTTCTTCCCCTCCTTTCCTCCTCTCTTTCTATGGATTTAGTGAGATGTTTGGTTCTGTTTTGAGCCGAGAACTGAGGGAAAAACTTCAAAATTTAAGGAGAGGGTTGAAGCAAGGAAGAGAGCTCTTAAGATAAGCTTGGAATCAAAGTAATTTTTTTTATCTTGGTTGCTTCCTTTTTCTTGCCCTTTGTGTGTGGAGTTCTGCCAGAACAGAACCATCTTGGAGGGAGGCTTTTTGTCCAGAAATAAGAAGGAATTGTGGGTTTTAGACCATGAGGAGTTAGTAGATGCAAGGAAATTAGAAGAAAAGCTAATGAAAATCAAGTTAGAAAAGTGTAGAGCTCTTGGACACTTTGTAAAAACTGATTTAATCCATGAATTTTCTTGCATGTGTAAATGTTTATTTGAGTTTCTAAGACCCCTAAGAAGCCTCCCAAGTGTCTCTCCCATCAAGAAAAAATAAAAAAGCCCATGGACTCTTTCTCCTTTCATCAATTCGGCCAAGATAGATCCATTGGGTTAGGGGCTATTTTAATTTTTTTTAGCCTTAGTTTGGGAATTCTTATGATGGTAGAAGGTGGCAGGAACCCTTGGAAAAAATCTAGAACTCCTAGAAATTGATTTGGTGCCTTAGGTTCCATATTATGACCTAAAGAAGCAACATGATGCTAGACCTTTTTTTTTAATAATGTGATGACTCCAAGAGGTTTAAAAGGAGTCAAGAATCATATTTGAAAGAAAAGAATGAGGCCTAGAAGTCTCTTGAGGGGTGTTGTTTCATTAGGTGCCATTGTGGACCATAATGAAGTCTATAGAGTAATCTAGTGATTCATCAAGTTATGTAGCCTTAGAATGTATTTCATGAACCTAATTGGCTCCCATAAATTGTATCTAGGCCAAGAGGAACCTTCCCCACACTTTTGTGGTTGTGTAGCCAAAAAGAGGAGCTTAAATTCAAAGGGGAAAGTGTGTGAATTGGTGCAAGGTAGCTCTCTCCACTTTCTCTCATGCATGGATGTGTGTTTAGCTTGTTTTAGAATTTGTGTATGTGTATTTTCAAGCTATGAAAAGTATGCTAGTATTCCTTTATATTCCATGATCCTTGATGCCATGTTATGTTTCAAATAAGCATATAATGTTTGTATGAGTTTGCTTGAATGTGGAGAAGCCAAGAACTATTTCCTTTGGTGAGAATGAGCCAAGAACCCTTGAACTTAATTGAGACAAAGCAAACAGTCTCCCAAAAGTAAAATGGTCTCCCAAAAGTAAAATGGGCTCCCAAGAGTATGGTTGAGTCCAAAGTGCTCAAGAAATGGGTGAGGCAAGTCCAAAACCCATGAGGAGAAGTGTGAGGCTAACCCAAACATTTGGTGAGCTCTTGAATGATTTGTATGAGTTGTTCACATGCCAAGTTTGCTTTTAAAATGTTTATGGCTTTTATTTTCTCCATGCATGCATTTGTAAAGTTTGCTTGCATATATTATGTATGATTGAATGGGAAATGAGCTATTGGGATTCTTTGAATCTCATCCCCTCCTCTCCAATGATCTAATATGTTAGGTGGACCAAGTAATTATGGTAAAGGGAGCCAACAACCATGAAGAGTAAAGATTGACAAGCTTATGTCTTGTTTTGTCTATTTTTGAATCATAATGATGGTTCATAATGTATATGATGTTGTATATGTATTGTGAACCTTCAGACATGTATAAAGATGCTACTATGTGATGTTTATAGCTATGGATATGATGTATGAGTTATAAAATACAATTTAAGTATCTAATGCCTAAATATGCAATGTGGAAGTATGAAGTAAATGTGCATAAGTGTGGGTAAGAAGGCCAAAATAAGATGCATGAGGTTTGGGATCATTTGGACAGCTCACATAAGTCTTAAATGTACTTTTGAACTTGCCCAAAAGGTGTCAAGACCAAGGAAAATCTATTTGGTAACTTTGGTACCCTATATAGAGCCAAAATTGACCATTATGGAACCTTAAGTCACTTTTTGACCAAATGAGTTAGTCTTTATCCAATATTTGTCATGAAATTAGGTCTCATTGAGAGATTTTTGGAAAGTTAAAGAACATAATTTTTGGAGGTCTATAGAATATTTGATAAATTTTCAAAATTGGGATTTTCTATTGATTCTAGTATATGCACTGTTCACACTGGCAGATTTGTATTCTGTGTCATCCGATTGGAAAATGGTTTCTAATGCTTGTGAAATTTTATAGGCATAAACTAGAGGTCATAATATTTATGTGGCCACTGAGATCACCTCATTTGGAGGTCTGAGCAAAGAGTTATGAATTTTTGAAGTTGGCTGTCAGTAGCAATGGCACCCCAGGAGTCCAATCACTGTTCTATAGATTTCCAATGGCTAAATGTATTTTTTTTCATTCTAGACTTATTTTTAGCATAAATTTAACATTTTTATCTTTCCATAATGACAGAATTTGTGTGATTTTAATTTTTATAAAATTAGTTATGAATTTTAGAAGTTTATATTAATGAACTGTGATAGCATAGGACCTAGTCCAACCTCCAGACAATTTTGCATGTCAAATGCTCTGTGTGTGGGATGTTATGACTTGTTCATATTTTTAGCATAAATTATACATCACAAGCTTTCCAGAATGACCAAAATTGTATGATTTTAATTTTTCTAGATTTAGTTATGATTTTTTAAAATTTGCCTAGAAAGGAGGTCAATTCTGGCCGAGAATGAAACCTCCTTTTCCACCTTCCAATTCGGTTTCCATGAGTTGTAGGCATGTTTTTGTAATGCAAATGAGTTGTAATGATGTAATTAAATATGAAGATATATAGCATGAGCTCACACAGTACACGTGACACCGAATGAAATTTTTAGTCATGATGCGACGCAGAAAGTGTGTTATTTTCAATAAAATTCTCCTTTCCTTCTTACTATATATCACATGAGCATATAAATGATGATGGATGTGAGTTAGAAATTACAGTGTTACAAACATACTAATAAACATGGCCAGGTCTGTTAGTGCCATGACTTCCACTGCTCCCCTAACATGCTTAAGTAATTGCAACACCCGTGACATGCTTGAGTTTAGGTTACTGATACATTCATCCCACCCACTTGTGCTTATTTTCCTCCTGTCAATTTAATTTGCAATTTCTCTCTTTCTGTATTCCCTCCACCTATGTATCATATAGCCTAACTCTTAATTTGTTATTTCTAAGATGGGTGCATTTACTGCATTTGGAGAAACTCCTTTTATATATTATATAGATTGTGATTGTTGTAAATTTGAAATGTCTAAAAGAATTTTTTTTTTTTAAATTTTGCTCAAGTTTTAAATATATTCTTGTTGTAACTCTAAAATGATGTATTACTAGAATATTAAAATATAAATCCTAATCCAATTAAATATTTAAATGTAAATCTTAATAAAATAATACAACAAATAACAATTTTTCAAATTAAACACCAAAATTGATAACTCCCCATTTATCTTAAATTACACCAATATAATTAACTAAAAATTTATAATTATCCAGAATGAAAAAATACTTATATTTCTATAACCCCTAGCTTGATGAATTCTTAATTTTCATCTTTGTATTATTTGTTTTAATTCAAGCTTCAATTATTTTTTGATACTTTAATAACTTTATATAAAATTCTGAGTTTTTGGTGCTATAAAATAAAAAAAAATTATAATACATACTTATTATTGTTATTTTATGCATTCATAACAAATTTTAATAATTATTATTATTAAACATTTTTTTACTCAATTATGCTTTTAAAAGTACATTTATTTAAATTTTCATCAAATATTATTTTTACTCCTCCAAAAAGCATCTTTTTCACAACACTTATTACAGTATAGCAACTTTTTGAAAAGCTACAACATTCCAATGAACAAACTAACAACCACAAAATATTAAACTATTAAAATTATATTACGAATTGCATTTTTAAAGGTGAATATGAATATCATATATTAGTGGCTTGGCATGTTCTAGAGTTAAAAGTGCATATCAATTATTTTATTTTATTTTTTAAAAAAAATAAATGTTTGTTGTATTTTAAAAAAGCATAGTGGAAAGTTAAATAGCTGCTCACTCTCTGTTAAGTAGTGAATAATAATAATTTCTCCCTTTCTTCTTGTATCAATAACTAACTTTTTTATATACCTTATCTAACTATATTAATATATATGGTTTGAGATCAGTAACCAAAAGGCCTTAAAGCTGAATCTTGCCATCAAATACTCTTCCATACTACTTTTCCCAAAAAAATAAATATATGGACAACTACTCTCCATTCAAGTCTTAATTATAAATTTTTTTTTATTTTAAAATTTTACAAAATTATACTTTCTTTTCCTGAAACCTATAATAATAAAAATTACAATTACATCTATTTAACTAAAATATTACATTTATTACTTATACTGTATCATAAATATTACATTTTTAATACAAAATAAACAATATTGAAATTAAAATTTAAGAAATAAATTTTTTTTAATAAATCATATTTTTAATAAGAAAATCAGTAGTATTCTTAAAATTAATTTAATCATCTAATTTCAGGAGAGTGCATGTTTTCAAAATAGAAGGATTGTGTCATTTAAATATTTTTTTAATAAAATGGAGAATAATTTACAAAATAATCGCATTGAAATGTGGTAAAGTTTCGACCCAATAAAAGCAGCAAAAGATATATCAATAAAAGGTTCATCATATTAATATTAATCAAAATAAAAAACTTAAACAGCAGTTAAACACAGCTTAACATGACACCTGTTCATTCCCCCTCAATGAAGATGAAAATATAAGACAGGGAAAGTAAACAAAATGTAAGTATCCTTCTCTGGCTAACCAAAGGTATAGCAAACAACCAAGTCAAATACACTTCCAGCCTCCAGATGAGATCTCAAAAGGTTATAGCAGCAGATGCAACCGCAAAGTAATAAAAAGAGTGGACGAACGCAAACATTTTCTAAGCAACCAAAGTGCTGGCGGTAGTTGATTCACTGCAAATATCAAGAGTCATTAATAAGATTGGATACAGCGGAGTTGCGACATACAAAAGGCAAGAACATAGGCATAGGACTCGGTTCCAAGGCTAGCATCACATAGATATGTGCATTTCAGGCCGTTGTGCATCACAAGCGCACCTTTAATTAAAAAAAAAGGCCTAAAAACTAGAAACTAAAAACTGACAACATAACATTTCCAGACATTATGAAGAACTGTTCAATTGAACAGCATTACTACTCAATTATGTACAGGGAAAAGGAAATTAGCTTTACGACAAGACCAAAATATTTATTTTTTTCCGTCTTCAATTATAAACTTGCTTTCAATACAAATTCAAAGCTTCTAAGTTAATTGAAATTAATGAAGCTAGGAAAACTAAAACACAGGATCCATACTCTAAGGAGCTAAAGGATGAAACCCAGTAGTTTCGTCCAAGTGGTTGTGCTCAACCCAAACAGCATTCATAATGTCCAAAGGAATCTGGAGATGGAACAGTGTGAAATTAACCAAAGCCACGTAAGTTTATCCATTGGAAATAAATTTAGTTGAATCTAAATCTAAGCTCCAAAAACGTACAAGTGTTCAAAATTTTAATATTTAATCAATAAAAGTCTCCGTCATATTATATTGTTGGTTACAGGACAAGTATATTACAGCTTAGGGAGTCTTAAGCTTAAGACTTTGCAATTCTAGCCAAATTCGGCTTAGCCATACTAATTTAAGCAATGACAAAAAACAAGATAAATGGTACTAAAGCTTGGACATAGTATTCCAGTTGTATTTAGATAAGAAACCAGCTGAAGTATCAAAAGAGAATAGGCATACGTCACAAGTAAGTCTATGTTTTAATAAAAATGTAAAGCACAATGTTTAATTTGGACATCCTACACATTCTAGGTTACCCACATGAATAAAAGCATAGCATCAATGCTACTATACGATTCGAAGACCAATCTCAAAATAAGCACGTAGAATAACTAATGGGTTGTAAAGTACTCACTATTTCCATATTGGTGGTAGCTTCTTAGTTTTCTTGTAATAACGAGCAAGTCGGTGGATTCTGCTTTCGACAAGTATTAACCTGAACTTAGAGTCCTTGTCCTTTCTATTTCTCTCAAGATGCTTGCGAATTGAAACTGCCTTCTTGATCAAATGGTAAAGATCCTCGGGAATTTCAGGGGCAAGTCCTGGAAAGCCAAATAGAAAAATATTTTAATAACAAACATAATTGTACACAGGAATGTATTATATTCAGATGAAAAGGCCAGGGACGAAAGTACCATGAGCTTTAAGAATGCGCAAGATTTTGTTGCCAGTGACGCTTTTAACCTGAGCAATACCATGAGAGTCACGGAGAATGACACCAATCTGCGATGGCGTCAAACCCTTTTTGGCGAACTTGCATATATTGTCTTCCACCTGAAAAATGAAAAATGTGTCAACGTTTACATGCGTAAAATAAAAAGCAACTAAAATGTTCCAAAAACTTCGTGAGAGAGACGAGCTGGAAGAGGTATTACATCTTGGGCAGAGATTTTAAGCCAGCTGGGAGGCGTCCTCTTGTAGGGCAAAGCAGAGGCCGATATACCCTTGCTGCAAGTTCAACCAAAACGAACTGTTACAACAAACAAAAGTGAAAGTAAATTGATGAGAGTAGAAGCAGAGGGACAATTAGCAAAGAGGACCAACCCACGACTGTGCATACGCCCCATACTGGGTAACTCTTCTGCGCTGCCTTCAACTTTGATTTGGGATGGCTCTTCTCTGGTGAGGAGACGACGGCGATTCGCAAAACCCTATCTTCGCCCCTCGACTTATAGGAGCATCAAACATGTGGTCCAAACGACGTCGTTTTATTCTTCTACAACCCTTCGACGAGTTAAATAAAATTTAAATAAGTTGCTTACCAAATAATTTTACAGTCATAAACAATATAAAATTTGGGTGCGCACATATAATTTAGACTTTAATTGCTTATTAATTGGTGTGTGTATGATATATATATATATATATATATATATATATATATATATATATATATATATATATATATATATATATATATATATATATATATTTGTGCACGCGCGCGAAAGCTTGAGAAAAAATCTTTATTAAGATAGTATTGTCCTGTTTCAATAGAAATGTTTAATATTTTAATTTAAAAAAACGACCCTTTATTTGAGAGGCCACGACATCTTATTGTTTTATAATTCATTTGTTTGAATAATATAAAAAGAAAGAGAATGTAAAGAATGAATAGGTAAGAAAAAAAAATTATTTTTATTTTTTTTATTTTTAAAAAAATAATTTTATAATAATAATTTAATAAATAAAATAATAATTAAAAGCATAATAAATATTACATAAATTATCTAAACGTGCTGTTACAATAAAAAGGTACAGTGTTTAAGGAGTCTCCTAAAATATTGTCTAATCCGAGCGTGAGAGTCCAGTGAATCCATGATTCGTTTGTGATGTCTGGAAAAATTAAGTCTCTAGCCTTTTAGCAATTTTTGAGTGCATCCATCTGTTCATTGGAAGCCCCCTACACATGGTTGGGTCAAGTTGAACTACGATGGGTCGAGGCATTCGAATACTGGTAAGGCAGGGTGTGGTGGAGTTTTGCATAGTGATGATGACAGGTGGCTCTATGGTTTCTCTCCCCGTTTGGGCATTAGTTCGATTTTTAATGTTGAGCTTTATGGTCTTTTTACAGGGCTTTCAGTGGCTTGGGAAGTGGGTCATCGGTTAGTGGAAGCAGAGATTGATCGTAAGACAATTGCAAATTTATTCCAAGTCAGTGAACGAAACAAGGAGATGAATCACAACTTTTTGAATGGGATTGCTGTCCTCCTTCGCTAAGAGTGATCTGTCAAGGTGTCCTTTGTCCCTCGTGAAGCTAATTCTTGTGCTGATACATTGGCCCGTCGAGGACGTGAGCTTCAATCGAAAATGGAGATGTGCCACGTCCCTCTTGATTGGTTATTGTATTTGTTGAATAGTGAAATGTTTAGGGAGTCTGTCCTCCACTTGTTGTCTTAGTTTCTTTATGTCTGTTATTTAGGCAGTTTCTTTATGTCTGTTATTTAGGCCAAACCCTCTTCTATCACCCTAAAAGGGGAAAAAGGTACAAGTGTTTAGTTGATGCATCTCTATAATAATTGCCTAGTTTGTACAAATCGAAATCTAGGCTCAATTTGAATGTTAAATAAACCTAAAATGTCCAAACTAGATAATTGAGTATAATTTTCTAAATGAAAAATAGATAGCATGCCTTCCTACTTTCGATAACTTGATTAGAAAAACATCAATGGGTTATTGGGATAATATTATTTTAACTATATATTGAAATCATGTTTATAAAAAAAAAAAAACATAATTATATGCATATAACTATATCCCTTTGATTTAGATTGGTTAACACAAGATATTTGATAAACTTAAACTTGCTAAAATAAACTAGGAAGCTAATCGAGTAATGTGAATGGCTAATTCTTATTATGCTCCGTTGGATCCTCTCTGTGTGCAGTTAAAAAAAAAAAGTATAACACAGAAATAAAAATTTATATAGATTTATTTCTTCTTTTTTTTATCCATTTTTTTTCTCCCTCAAACTATATGCTGTGTAATTACTTGTTAAATACAAAAAATTCAAACACATACTTATTTGTTGGGTCCTGTTGGTTGGTATAATGTTTAGTTGATGTTGTTAGTCCTCTAGACACTAAGGATTCCTATAAAGATTTTGATACTTTTACTAAGTTTGGTAGGCAAGAGAACTAAAGTGAAAGAAAAGAAAGACAAAAGAAAACCAAATATATATATATATATATATATTTGGTATATATCTATTAGCTTCCTTTTTTGGGAGAGGCGGGAGAAGGTTTTCTTATGGTTGAAGGGAATCTTGTATCCTTTATATTATAAATGGAAAAAGAACTATCAAATAAGTTAATCTATCGTGGGTCACAAGTTAAAAGAGTTAAGATCTTAAATCCAACTCAACAAATAAATTGTTTAACCAAAAAACAAAAAACAAAAAAAATATTGAAGCACATGGTATTTTATTAATAAAAGACTAAAATTTGATGATCATATGCAGCAAAGTAATTAATAAGAAATCCTTTCCTAAACTGCAGATACCCTCACTCTAATTAGTTACAGTTAGGGGTGTTCAAAGGCTTGGTTTGGTTCGGTTTTGAGCAAAAATCAAACCGAACCAACTTAATCGGTTTAGCATTTTGTTGGATCTTGTCGGTTTTAAATTTTAATCGGTTTGGTTCGGTTTTTGTTCGGTTTGGTTCGGTTTGGTCCGGTTTGGTTCATGTTTTTTTGGTCCAAAAGTAATTTTTTTAAAAAAAAAATTTGTTCCTTATAATATGTAGAATTTAACTTCTAATATCTTACATATCTTAAAATTTTGACCAATAATAACTTTGGAATAATTTACTATATATATATATATATATTACCTAAACAAATTTCATACATTCACAAAGAAGCTTTAAAAAGTGAAAAAAATAAGAGTAATATCTTATAATAAATAGTATAAATAATTTGTATATTTTTTAAATCACATAAAGAATGTAGTTTTGATATAAGTTTAATTGACAAAAGATCCCACTAATCTAAAAAGAAACAAAATATTAAATTTTAATTAATTACAATTTTAATGGTTCGGTTTGGTTCGGTTAACCGAACTAAATATGGAGAAAACCGACAACCGAACTGATTTAATCGGTTTTACAATTACAAAAACCAAACCAAACCAATTATTAATCGATTTTATTCAGTTTTTGGCGGTTTGGTTCGGTTTGGTTTGGTTTAATTGGTTTGGTTCGGTTTTGTTCACCCCTAGTTACAGTGCCATTATCCTGGTTATTAGCATAAAAATTGTCAATAGGTTTTCTTGTTGTCTTGCAGTACCAATAATATGCCCAAACATTTTATCATCCTTCTTTCTTGTTTACATTTACAATCTAGTAATTATGATTAATTGAAAACATATGCAAATAAGAGAGAAAGGGATCAATTATACACTTTGAAGTTTCCATTTATTATTATTTTTAAGTTTCCTTCTTTTGATATTGCAGTAACTAAATAGTAAGATCCTCACATCCACCAAACTACAATATAAGATTTAATAATGAGATATTTAAGTAGCATATTAAAATCAAACCAAATATCTTCTGGTATGTAATAGCAGTAATAGAGTAATATATAAGAAAAGAGAAGGTTCAGAAGCAGGGGGGCCTTGGCTGGGTTCTTGGATGGGTGGAACCAATATTTTAAAAATTGGACCGGTCATTGAACCGATAGAGGTACTGGTTCATGGTTCATTGGTCGAACCGGTAATAATTAAATATATTATTTTAAAAAATTTTATGCATTAAAATTTTAATATAACAAATAAATATTAGTAAATTTTAAATATTTGATTACTAATTTAATATTTCTTAAGATATTACAAAAATTAATGTTTAGTTTAAAATAAAAATTATCTATGATTAAAAGTTAAGAATATTTAATATTAAATTTTTAAAATTTCTAAATTATATTAAGATTCTACTTATTATTAAATAATAAAATAATAAATAATAATTTTTACTAAGTATCTTGATATTTGAGAGAAATATTATTAGAAAATTGAACATAATAAAAAGCAAGTATAAAAAATAATTAATTATGCATATTTTATTTCTCTTATATTCTCTTTCTTTTTAAAAAAAAAAATTTCATATTTCAACTCCCTCATCTTTTTTATTACCTTCTATTTTTAATTTATCAAATTTATTTAAAATGAATTATTCTATTATATAAGAAAAAATTAAAAAAAAATTGCTTCAAACTGATTCAATCGATTTTTTCAACCCAATTTTCACTGATTTTTACCAATTTTTGACCGGTTTGATCAGTTCTTTACCGGTTCTTTGATTAGCCGATTTTCTAGCTCAAACCGAACTGGACCAAGAACCGATTTCCGATCAAACCGGTCGAACTGATCGGTCCAATCCGATTTTGAAAACTATGGGTGGAACCTTGAGTTAAGGGTTTAGTTTAGGTTAAAAATTTTAAAAATAAAATAAATGAGCCAATTTGTCAATCATGCAGACTAACTTGTATAATAAGTGAACGACATTAAAAATGATCATACTGAAAAATTTTCAAACAGTAGACCATCTCAACCCAATCCACCAAATGGGTGAGTTAAACAAATTGACTTAATAAATCAAATCCATTTTAATAGCTTTAGATAAGAAAAAAAATATTTTGCATATAAATGATTCAAAAAATGTCAATTTGCCCTTTTGCAATTTCCCTCTCAGTCTCTCTCCCTCCTCTATCTCTTTCCTTTTGTAGACAGTGGTTTCGGGTTTTCATTGATTAACAAAATTCATTGTTTTATTATTTTTTGTCAAGGTATTATAGTCTTTAAGTTAACATTCATTTTTATTACTGCACTGATTCCAACCAACTAAACAATAAAATAAAATAAAATAAAATTCCCATTTATTTATATGTTATGCCAATCATAATTTTAAATCATAAAATTTTATTTCATTTCCATTTCAATTCTCATTTTTATTTTCTTAAAAATCTTTCCACTCTACCAATAACCTTTAATCATATGGTACTTTCATCAGTTAGGAGATTAAATGTTTGATACTTAATTATTTCGAATTAATTAAACAGAGATGAGTATCTTACAACACCAGAACGTCCATTTTAAAAACGGGTGTACGCATACGAGCTCTAACATCACTTCAATACCAAAAAAAAAAAAAAACATTCCTGCGCAAATAGGAAGCAATTATGATACATAACTCGTTATGAATCAAGTTATAATCAAAAGCCAAAAATCAATTTTAATAAACACCTGATTCCAAGCAGTGATAATACTATGTCAGCCAAGTAAGAGTTCTAACAGCTGTTCTAAACAAAGGGTTTCACTTTCAAGTTTCAACAACTAATCAAAACCAACATACCAATAAAGGGCCCCTCCAGAACAGAGTCAGTTTTAGCTCAAACAGTAATTAGCTATGGATTGTGAGCCCAAACAACCATCACGAGATAGAGTAGAGACATGACATGGCACAGAAACATAAGGACACGAGACAATATTATATAGAAACATAATAAAATTGTTTCCATAATTAGCTATAAATGCATACAGTACAATGAATGGGTATAAAGTTAATAAAAAAGTTATTGTTCATCCTCATCCATGTTCAATGCAGAAAAAACCTTCAACACACGTTTAAGAAATGTCTAAGATGTGTTTAGAAAGTGTACAAATATGTCCGGAATGCATGGAGTAAGTGCCTCGTTTTGATTTAGTATTGCTCGTTCTGATGCAGGAGGAGTGAGTCGAATGACATTGAAGTATCATATTGAGGTTTATCCGGACATGAACATGACTCATCTCCTGAATTTGAAAGCTTCTTAGATACTTAATGCTACAGAAAATAGAACATCCAAGTATCCATAATTCATAAACATAACATCAATGCCAAATAGCATACCTAACATTTCATTACCCAATAATAATCAACATTCAGGTCAACCATTCCCGTACACACACTGTTAAATCAAGTACATTAGGAATCCTAATGTTTTGCATTAATAAAAAGGCCACATTTCTCTGACTCAACCCTCTAATGTAACATTTTAACCCTCAATGACACATGTTACACTACCTGCTTTAAGTCCAGGTCTTGCTAATAGTAACTTTGACCCCCTTTTCTCTTTCTTCTTTTTTCCGTGGCACTTCTGAATCTTGTATGCCACTTTAGCACTGGGTCAAAGTGATTGCAACAAGCATCATAAAGATGGGAATAATTTCTTTACATTAGACCTATAGTGCAGTACGTGAAAAAGAATTTAATATTTATTAATGAACCTATAATGCAATTGTAATCTGGAATTTATGATTTAAAATTAAGAAATTGGGGTAATCAAATTTTTTTATTAGTAATTTCAGATTTTAATACAGGTGTCTGAACCTATCCAGCATTAGTATCTTAGTTGGATTCCAGTAGTTGTATAATCTTATTTCAATGCCATTAGGATTATCTGAATTTCAATTCTATTATATTTGTTTAGGTTGCCTATAAATAGTCCTGCCACCATACTCAGAATAAACCCTTTATAAATGTATTTGAATAAAGACACATTTAAGTGTTTTGTTTATTAATTTTCATAAATTTCCTTAGTTCCCATCACCGTACTGCTTCAACTTACCATCCACAGATCATTTCCTTCGTGAGGACAGAATGTCTTACACCTTCCTAGCATGAACCAAGGATTTGTTTAAAGACAGTTCTAACAAAACCACATGGACAGGGTAAAACAGCATAAAAGACATCATGAATTGAATAAGGAAGGAGCGTCTAAGTTTCATGGCATTGTCAAGCAACTACTAATTGCTAGAAATATAAGAAGAAAGAATTGGGAAAGGTAGACTTTGAGGCATGTAATCAATTTTTTCAAAGAATGATAACCTGTACACTAAGAGATTAGACAATACCTTTTCAGGATACAACAAAACCTCTTGGAATGCTGGTTTTTCTTCTTAACACTTCTATCATGGAAGAAGGGAATATATAGACCGTGGATAGTCACTTATCACATACATCTATTTTCTGATCAACTAACTTGTCATTTTAAAATAATCAATCACTTCTAGTTGTGTCTCTTTATTGATCAACAAACATGATAGGCCCATGGCTCAGACCCCCAAGTCCAAGTCCAAGACACACAAAGAATTATTTAGACATATTAAATGGGCTTTTAATCAACTCATTCTATGATGGAAGAAGGGATTATACAGACCCTGAATAGTAACTTATCACATAGGTCTATTTTCAGATCAACTGACTTGTCATTTTAAAATGAGCAGTCACTTCTTAATAGTTGTGTCTCTTTACTGGTCAACAAACAGAATTATTTAGACATACTAAATGGGCTTTTAATTAACTCATTCCCTTTCCAATGTGGGATGTCAAATCTCACACAATATTACAAACTACTTCACATTATAAACTACAAAAAATGGCAAGCATCAAACATAGAACTAGGCTTCTAGCAATATTCATCCTCCTAATGTTCATATTCAAATGCTTCAAACCTTTCTTGAAATCAGACCAATCTACTTCCTTAGTATATAAGAAACCCAGACTGGGTGGAAATCCATGCGTTCAATTGAAACAATCAACTGCCAGTCTGCCACTGAACTATAAATATATGTCATCTTTATGACTACCAATTTCAAAATGATTTACATATCCTAAATTAATATAATCTTTTGTATATTGAATTCTGTATTCCTCAAATCCGTCAACAAGAAGAAATTGCGCAACTAATTAACGCAAAGCAAAAGTTTTATTGAAGAAAAAAAATCCTCACGGGGGATTCTTGGAGCTTGAAATTGAGACACCATTAACAGAGCAAGATGAATCCTACAACCATGCGGAGTAGACGAAACTTGCATAGTGTATAAACACTTATCAACATAATAATACCACGAGTTTTACAGGCACTGGGGTCACTTATATGCTAATCCAGAATGAGTGTCGGAAGTCTTCAGAATACAGCATCATTTACTTTCTCAATCCACTTCACTAATACAGCTTTGACATAAAAATGTAGAAAGGATTACATACACATTTTGCCCAGCCATGACTTCAATTCTCTATCCACATAAGCACCAATTACAGCATATAGATATCTTAGGTCTCATTATACAAATCAAGCCAAACAAATCCAAGAAAGCAAATTGAAGGACAACGAAAAGCGACCGTTACCCACGGTAAACTATATGAGCCTTGAAGACCCAAAATTTTTCGGGTTACAATTTGCTTAACTCGGTAAATTCGTCCTCAAAGGGAAATAGATAAAAGCGAAAAAAACAAGCAACATCATGCATCCCAAATTCACGACAAAACCCATACAGACTTAAATTAGAAAATACCCAAACAAAAGAAGGGGAAAGAAGAAACAAGGAAGAGATACCCAATTACTGGAGCAAACGTTGAACAGAAGCAAGCCCATTTGCACAACAATGTCACTTAGCGACCATTCTGGTAATGAAATCCTCGTAACGGATCTTACCATCGGAACCAACATCGACTTCCCTGATCCACTCGTCAAACTCGGCAGGCTCTAACTTCTCGCCGATGTTGGTGAGGATGTGTCTAAGGTCGGAGACGGAGACGAAGCCGGTGGAGTCCTTGTCGAGAACCTTGAAAGCGTCACGAAGTTGGCGATCGAAAGGCTCAGGCTTCATGTGCTTGGCCATGAGATCGAGAAAGCGAGGGAAGTCGAAGGGGGCGGTGAGATTCTCTTGGGCGATGATGGCCTTGAGTTGGGCTTGGGTGGGGTTACCACCAAGAGAGCGCATAAGGATCCCAAGCTCGGAAGGAGCGATCCGACCGTCACCGTCAGTATCAAATAGAGTGAATGCTTCCTTCATGGAAGAAACTTGGTCGTCGCTCAAATCCTTACCCATTCTTTTAATTTCTTTCTCGGTTTCGACCTTCTCCCTTCGAAATGGCGCCTCTCCGCTTGGCTCGAGAAATCCAATTATGCAAACACAGGGAGACCCCGGCCGAGTAGGCTTGCACTATGCACTATGCCATGGTAGGGTCGATCCCCCTAGTGCCGCATTCCCTTTTCCCATATTCCCCCTCTGGTGGGACCCGCTGGGCCCACCCCTTGTAATCAAAGATAAATAAATAAATGTTACTACTTTCAAATAAAGCCCAACTCTAACCCTTGTTTGAGGGGAGGGGAGGGGAGTGAAAGGATTTTCCTCCTCTCTCTTTGTTTGGTTTGAGAGGAGAGAAGGGGAGTGAAAGGATTTTCTTTGGTTTGAGATGAGGGGAGGGGAGTGAAAGGATTTTCCTTCTCTCTCCTTGTTTGGTTTGAGAGGGGTTTGCAATTTTGGAGAGGAGGAGAGGAAAAATTTAATGAAATTTTTTCTCTTCTCTCCTCCTCTCTTATCCCTCTAATTTGGAAGGATTGGGAGAGAAAGTTAGAAAAATGACTAAAGTGCCCCCTATCTTAATTATTAATTCTATATTTCATAAAATTTGTATAAGTATAGTTGAAGAGAAATTTTAATATACCAATTAATATGGGTATATTATAATATTGAAAAAAAAATAAACATGCCAATATTTTCAACTCAAATGCATTTTAATTTTATAAAATAAAACATGTTAAATTATATATTTGTTGAAATAATTTTTTAGTTAATTTTATTTGTTTACAAATTTTTTAAAAATAATTATAATTATAGATAATTTCTGACATTTATTTAATTTGGCGGTGACAATATTAAATTTTTAAAAATAAAAAAATAATTAGCAGTATTATCATTACTTTTAAAATATATAAAGATAAAATGATCTACATATTAGTATATTCCTTCCCCTCCCCTCCTTAACCAAACAATATATCTCTCCTCTTCCTCCCCTCCCCTCCCCTCCATTAAAATTCCTCCATTTCCCTCCCCTCCTTTTAACCAAACAAGGCCTAAGCCTTGCTCGGGAGTAAAAGAGTAGCATGGAACGGAGAGATCGGAAAAAGCAATTACGGTTAAAAAATAAAAAAATTACATATATTCCTCTTAAATTAGTAAATTTCAATTTAATTATAAATGGGTATATAAACTTTGAAACATAACACTTTACTTTTTAAATTATTGCAAAAAATAAAACATTACATATCAATTAAAATTAATATCTAAGAGATATATAAGATATTACATAACAATTATGTGACTTTAGATGCCAGGTTTAACTATTATATAATTTTTTTAATTTTTTTAATGATAATTTAAAAGTATGGAGTATTATATTTTAAAGTTTGTGCACTACAATTATAATTAAGGTATAACAAATTATATGTAAGTTTCTCAAGAATAAAACAATGATAAAATAGGGTGAGCTACGATGAGTTCTCAACCTCCTCCGTGTCACTCCATTTTATTTTTTAAATCCTTTTGAGTTAAATGAGTTTAGGATGATTTAACTTCTTTTAATTCTTTTTAACCTGTTTTTATTATTAATATATTTTTCACTCTCCTCCTCTACAAGAATAATGTTGCGTAAAACTCACCTCTTGGATCATTTTATCATTTTTTTTTCATTGATAAAGTAAAAATTCTCTCTTCGTTTACTCCATTTCATTTGATCTCATTTCATTAATGAGCACCCTACTCCACACAAGTTAAAACACACACGACTTCATTGGTGACCACTACACTCCACTCTTTCCAAATTTCCCAAACTCTGAGCACTCTTTGGAGGGTATGCAACCTGAGCAATTGATTCAAATCCCAAACACTGCTTCCGAAGATGCCCCAGAATGTCCCAAACTTTCTTAAAGCCAAATTGTCCGGGTCGCTTGTCCAATCTACAATAAATGGCATTCTGCCCCCCAGACGTTGAAGATTTGAGTATTTCAATCCATGTTCATCACCTTTTTTCAGCTTTCAGCGGACTCTAAGCAAGAAAACAGAGATTAGATCCTCTACTGTTGAGTTTCATTTGCAAAATTAGTATAAAAATGTTTTTTTTTATTTTAAATTAAACTCATTCATTAATTCTTCTTCTTTTAACTCCTTCTAACTACAGAAGGAGCCAACAGCAGGAGATCCTAATCCAAGAAAACATCAACAAATTCATGGTGAATTTATTCAACTTTACCACATTTATACATTTTATACACATTCCCCACCATCAATTGAAACAATCAACAAAAACGATGAGTTTGGGATAGGTACAGCAACAAAATCATGCTAAGATATGATCTGTTTCTAATTTCTCGGTAGAAAATTGCTTAGAGCTCTAATGTTCTCAGGAGGACTAAATGGTAAAGTTCTACAATTCCCTAAATAAAACTTATTTCATAAGAAAACCCACAACTGCCATCTTCGTGGCTCTCCTCCAAATATAGTTTCAATGAGGCTGCCAGCTGTTATCCCAATAGGAACACCTAAAATATTTAGAGTCACATTAATTCACACAGTGGTGTCCAAGGATTTGATTAACGGCAAATTATTGGCCTTTGAACAGAGCACTGAACATCCTAGGCAAAAGCAGTGTGCTGTTGATGATCTTGTAGCCACTCAGAAGGCCACCAATTTGGTCGTACAGCCTCAACCTTCACATTATCTTGACCCTGTATAGATAAGGTGCAAGAACCTTTAAAAGCTGCCTCCAGCCGCAACAGCCCCAGCCCACGACATCCAAGGGCAGTATTCACTAAACCAGCTTTCTTGCCACTTGCAGTGTCAATTATTTCTGAGCCTGGAGTAATTGTGTCTTCTACTTCTAGAAAAACAAAAGAAAAATCGCTCAGGGTACATCAATACAATAGATAATCCTAAAGAAGCCAAATACATCTTGAAACATTACCTTTCCCATCATTAGTGGCAAACCTTAAAGGAACTAGACGCTTGCGAATCACCCCTCGGTGGTGTGTACGAGCTATGAGTTCTTGCCCCACATAGCATCCCTTGTCAAAGCTAATTGCATTAAGGCCTGCAAGGTTATACTCAAGAGGTACCGCCTCACCTGGACATAATTCAAAACATTTAAGACACAACAGAGGATTGATTGACCCCCAAAAAAAGTAAAAATAAAAAAACGATCAAGGGTATTACTGCTAGAAAATAAATATGCACCTTTTGGAATCTCAGTTGATCCCTCTGAAACTCCCTTCTCTATTCTCCACAAAAGATAACTCTGTTCATCTGTTTCTTTGTCAACCTCAACCAGAGGTGCTGAAACAGGTAAAATAAGGGGGCATCTATTAAACTAGATAACTGGATATATGTGACATTTATACAAAAGATTGCAGCCATAACAGATACAAATCTTACAAGCAGCCAAAAAAAAAAAGAAAAACAATACGTAACTTACGTGTTATATTAGATGGGAAGATCCCTCTAAAACCAAGACAGTCCAATCGGGGGTCCTTGAACCATTGCCACCCAAGATTACTCCCACGCAATGTTGACATTGCAGAACGATCCACACCAGCGCCCCAGCCAACAGAGGCTGCTTCAGGTTCATCCCCATGTGGCAGCTTCTCAGAAAGGCCAGGACCATAGCGCTGCCAGCATGAGAAATCTCCAGAGGCATTATCAATCTCAACCTTAGACCTCAACCGGTATCTGCAGCACCAAAATGTTAGGGTCTCTGCAATAAAACCCCGTAGGTCTTCTAATTAATTTGGAAACAAAATCTATAATATGGCTTGCTCTGACCACGTTGAAATTAAGAAGCTTAGGCAAGCCACAGAATCTACCTTGTCCACTCTAACCGCTCATCATGCTTTATAACAGTCACAAACAGCAAATTAATTTAATTGTGAATACCCTGCCAATAAGTGGCTAAATGGAATTATTGTCAGATTAGCAATATTATATTATTGATCTCAAATTGCCAAATCAATTATTAACTAAAGTAAATAGGAAAATCCCAGGTTCAATGAAGGGCGCGTTAATGTTCATTAACCCTGGCAAATCCTGTAAGTCTAATAAAATTAATCAAGAAATAAACGCATGTCTTTTTGTGGTAGCCAGGTCCAACGCAGCCGAATTTATAAGCAAATACAATGCAAAAAAGCATTGCACATACTACTATCCCGATGATAGCTGTCTTATATTGTTTCGTCTTCAAACCCTCACATGATTTATACAGAAGCAGCGATATTTAGCCCATTCCACATGTAAAATAACAGTTGAGCTAAAAGTTGCTACGACCTAGTTTTCTTAACGGAGAGCAATTTTAAACGACGGCCCTATGTCAGAAGACACATTAGTAAACATACAAAGCAGAATTTGCAGTAGAAGTTTACTGTTTCGAATAAATTATTCTCGAAGAAACCTCAATAACTATAATAACATTTCGGAAAGCACACACCACTCACACGAATAATTAAAGAAATATCAATCCTAATAACCGATTTGCAGGTTCCCAACCCTAGGAAAAAGTTGTAAAGATCAATAAATAAAACTCCGTGGAAAAGTAAGTAAACCTATAGTGAGAAGAAACTCACTTCTTGAAGGTTTCCAAAAGTTCATCCAATACAGAAGCATCCACATCGGCGAACAAATTTAAGGGTTCATGGGGGTCAGGCCCAGGTCCAGTCCCAGTCTTGTCAAGCTTCATCTCAGACCTGGGTGGCTTATAGAGAAAAATATCGTAGAGGAATCTGCCTTGAGGAGTCAGTAGCGCAGCATATACAGGCGGAGCCGACGCAGCTGGGACATTAAGTGTCGGCAAATTAGCGGTTTTTTCACCAATGGATTCACCAAACCTGCGTACATCGTTGGTCAACAGCCCCTGAAGGAACTTCAAGGTGTCAGGCCCTCGGAATCGTATAACAGACCGGGACTTGAGGAGAGAGACCATGGGACCAGCATTTTGGAAATGGGCTTTTTGGTCAGGAAATTGTTTCGGGGAGGTGTGATGGACAGCTCTGCAACAGTATGCAAAGGATCTGGGAGATGTTAGAAAGGTTTTGAGACGATTCATAGCTTCTGCGCTTTCTGTGTCGGCGAAGACAATTTTGTGGGAGCGATGAAGGTGAAGCTTGAGTTTTCGAATCGACTCGTGTCTCGTCCATCCGTTGACACGTGGGTTTGAGGTATCTCCGGCAAGCCACGTAAGTTAGCTTCCAGAGGCACAAGGCCGAAACCCAGGAGGTGTATGATGAAAGTCGTGTGTAGCTGTGTAGTAATCGGCTTCTGTTCCTTTTCTTGGGGAAAATATCATACATCCCAAGCCCAAAATTGTTTTCTGTTTTTGTGTTTTTTAATGATCGGTCAAAAGATTAAACAAAGTAAAAAATAAAAAAAAATAAAATGAAATAAAATAAGATAAAATCTCACAAAACAACATTTTAAATTTTTGATCAGATAACTCATTTTGTCTGACTTTTTCATATTGGCGCGTGAAAAAAAAGAAAAAAACTAAAAAATGTAGTCACAAAAATTATTGACAAAGATATTTAAATTTTTTTTAAGGGTCATGGACCGATGTATGTCACAACTTATTAAATTTTTTTGTTCTTAACTTCAATGCTTAACTTCAATGAATCGCAGACTGGCATAGTTCATGATTCATAAAAGAGGGATGTAAATGAGGCTAGTAAGTGCCCTTTTTAATTTTTTTTTAATTATATCAATAACCAAAAATAATAAAAAATATTATAATATTGTAAACAATTATAATATTTTAAAAATACATACACAAAAAAAAATTTAAATAAATAAAATTTTCATATTTATAAAAAAGTAAATAAAAATTTGTAAATAAATAAATAATGATATAAGCTTATCAAATCAACCAATAATCCTTTTATATTACACCAAAGCTTTTTTCTATTGTGAACGGTGTCATGTGACAACCCTAACTTCTAATCTCGATAATTATGGTTAACTACACGATTAATAATTAATGATCAAGGTTTGGAGTCGTTACAATTAATTACATTAAGAAAATATAAAAAAATTTGAACCTTGATGTTATTAGAGTCATCAACTAAACAACTATAAATGGGAGAATGCATAAAAGGAATTGCACTATCATCAGAGGTTTATGATTCATCCATCCATCAGTTTCAACATACAAAAACTTTTCACAAGTGTTCCTATATTATTTCCTAGCATTACCATTGAAGAAATTGGAATTTCTAAGTTAAAGGTGGGAGTTTTGGGACCTGTGCCACGACTTGGAACCTTCCCATCGCGGCTAAGTCAGGTCTTGGAGCTCAAAAACTAAATTTTTCACTTTGCACCGTGACCTCAACCTTCCGCGCCGCGACTAAGTTGCTCTCAAGAATCATTGGGAAATTATCTCGAATTTCGCCGCAGCCAACCTAAGTGGCGCCGCGGCGGAAATGCCTCCTGGAGCTACTGTTTGAAATCCCACGATTCTCGCCTCGGCAGAATACACTTGCGCCGTGGCGAGTTTTGCTATTATACTCTCCTTAACTAGTTTCCTCAACTTGCGCCACGACAGGACCTATTGCGCCGCACCGAGGTTTGGTTCTATAACCCTCATGGGTGATTTTTTTTTCGCACTGTGCCACAGTGAGATTTCTCAAGCCGCAGTGTCCCTCGCCACTGTCACACTTCAGGCCGCGACAAGGTCTTCCTAGTCGCTGCGTGACTCCCTCCTATAACTATATCTCCTACATTTCGTCCCATGCACTTCAATTCTCTTTTTAGGAACACCTTAGGACTACTTCCTCCTATTTTATATGACTCTAATGGTATTTATTTACCCTATTCACCCAGCTATTCTACCATTACCAATTCAGAACTTAAATATAAATTTTTACTCCTACAACTATCCTATATCAGCAAGTCCATGGAGTAACAGCAACAAAATTTATGCACTATTGACAATTAACATTCGATATACATTCCGTTAGAGATTTCATACATCCATGGTTCATATCAATATCTAATGCATCACGTGATTACAATTCCCAAATGGTAAGCCATATCATAAGTTCAACAAGGTTTATATATCAAATACTATAAGTTTATATATCCCATACCAAGTTAAAATGAGGCTTAACTCATTAATAAATACATCCTAAGTAATCAAAAATAAAAGCTTACACTTAGCAACATGAATACAAGATGATGCTATACCATTAGGAATACAAAATTTAGCATCTATACAAAATAAATCAGCCTAAGTGTAGCCTTCTTCCCACATGTTAGAGCTCATAGATTTTCATCAACTTTCTTCCCCTTATCCTTACCCAAAGAACCTTCATCTGAAATATTAATCCCATGAAATGGGGTGAGATATGAATCTCAGTAACCAAGGAAATTTCCATTCATTATATCCAATTTAATTAACATATATGCATGAATCAAAATCAACATCATAATCATATCAGTCATATCAGTAAATGAAACAATTAGGCTATCATGATTACTATCCCATACTAACAATTATATTTTCACATGTTAAAGGCCAATAACACCGGGAGAGGCTTGTCCACGATACCTACTCCCCATTAAGCACAACCAGAGCTCAATGCATCTGGGGTTTGATCATAATCTAATACCTGATCAAAGCACATGCACGGGTGGCAGCCGCACCACAGCTCCACCATGGACTCACAAAGTCCAATCACAATACATAGATAGCCAACCAATTCATTCAACATTTCAAATCGTTCATGTACAGCAATTATGAAATCAAAATAGATATATGCATGAAATTAATGTAATCCCAATTACCTCACTTATAGATAAATTTGCAACAGCCACCAATGGTATAAAATTCCCCTATAACTATAGCATTAGAAAATTACTACTTTAATTTATCATTACAGTAGCAACAAGTACCCAAAGAATTTAAAATGCAAATGACCACCTAGGGAACACTTACCTAGCCACTACAAGTCCCCAAATTTAGATTAGAATGTCCTCTACCAGAAACTTCAATATTTCACCCAAAATCCTAAGCAAATTAGTACAAAATTAATACACATACTATAATTCAATCATTAGGGTCTCAAATCAACAAAAATACCTCAAAAAGAAGAGTTTATACTTACCTAATGTCAACCTTAACCTCAACCTACAAATTTTCACTATAGAAACACCAAATGGCAAGTTTCAAATTTTTGGTATGGGTGAAAATACTCCAAATAAAAAACTAATCGAGCCAAAATGAAGAGAAAGATGAGAAGATTAAGTTATATAACTATTACCTTGACTGAATCTTGGTTTAAAGGTGAGAAATGGTGGATTTCTTGTCCCAAACCCTAGCCTCTCTTCAAACCTCCAAAAATGGGTTGTGTTCTTGTGTTTCAGCAAAATGAGGAAGCGGCTGAAATGTTTAGGGTTTTAGTTGGGTTTGAGTTGGATCAAAGGTGGGTCATGGGCTGACCTAATGGTCCAATTGCAAGTGGGTTCTGATTTAAATCTTGTTGGGCCAGTTTTAATCTCATGGGTTGCAGAAATATAATTAGGCCAGACCAAGTTTAAAGAACTCAATTGATTTGGGTTTACACAAGGGTTATTAGACTAACTATAAAAGTATATAAAAGGTTGATCTTGGTCCTCTATCACATTGAATCAAATTGGGTCTATACTTAACTCATTGGGCTTCCATTAGCCTCTTATCATGATTTCTTACATTAATTTGGGCCTAGATAAAGTCTCTATCCTAATTAATTCTTAACTCATATTATTAATTTATCTCTCAAAATTTCCATCCACTTAACTTACCCGATTATTTCATATTAATTATTCTTACTTAACCTAAATTCATGATTAGCACCTTAATTAATTTTGAGGTGTTACATGTTACACTTACTCCTTTTCTTTTTCTTCTTCTTTTTCGTCATCATCATCATTATTATCAGACAATTCATTATTATTAAAATTATGAGTCAATTGAAAATTCAAATCCCATTGAAAAGATTGAATAAGTGAAATTAGTTCATTAATAGTGAAGACCCCTTGCTATTGGAAATATGATCTCTAATATCCAAAGATACACTAACATACTCTAAATTAAATGCAAATGAATTGAAGAATGGTGTTGTGAAGGGCACATTTCCAGATTACATGATTTGGGGTGGTGGAGTGGAAAAGTATAACAAAGGCAATGATGATGTAACGAAAAAGAACTAATAGCCTTAAATTTAGTGAACAATGCATTATAAGCAAAAAAAAGAAAAGCAGTAACCCCAGAATGTGTAAACAATACACTTGGTGGAAAAGAAGAATGAGCAACACCTACAAAGTTTGTGTATAATGTAATAAAAGAAAGATCTGAAACTTTGATATTTCAACGGATTGGTGTCAGGGTATGGTAAGATGATAGGGCATATGCTTGACTACCACCATTACTTACAACATTTACCAATAACTCCCTAGTAGATATAAAATCATGACCATGCTTTTTCAGCCAAGTCCATGGCTTTGGTGTCCCAACAGATAAGGTGCAAGTAGAGTAGGTTGGGAGACTAACATTTCTTAATGTTTACCAAGACATGCAACATCATCCTAATATCTTTACTCACCTTCTCCCTTAACCCTATCTAATCAAGTGTTAGAGAGTCAATAATAACATACCTATATAAATCCTTTAATATATCGACCTATATGTGTATAGATCAAGTACAAGTAGTTATAAAAGATGAAAACAAAATAATTGTAAGTATACAAAAACTTATCACGAAACCCTGAAAGCCATTCTCAAGATAGATCTACCATTGCAAATGTTACTAATGCCAATGAATGTAATTGAATGTGTGATCCAAGTAAGATGGTTCCATGTTAGCCTAAGCAACAACCTATTACCATGTGTTTCCTGTAGTTATAAATACAATGTACTTATGGCACCCATTTTTTTGTATTTTCTATCTCAATTGAAGTGTATGTAAGGACTCCATATTAAACGACTTCTAGAGGATATATTGCTACAAACTAAATTAGCAAAGAACATAATTAACATAATAGAACTTAAGATCTAGGAGCAAATAATAGAGACAAATGAGTGTCATATATTTGGAGATGCTAAGCAATAGTCAAGAATTAATTATCGAACACTTGAAGAATTATGTTAATTGTGTAACAAAATCTTGTCGTCCTTCATTTGATCTAACAAAATCTTGCAGGTCCGTAAGACCTCTGTAGTCGAATGAATATGCTAAAGGAAATATCTCTATCTAAAAACTAGTGGTGGCCTCAAAGGGTACATCTCCATGTGGAGGTCTGGCTAAGAAGATGGCTTTGGAGCGAGTTAAGGGAATCAATCCCATGCTTATAAGTTAGGAGAATTAATCATATGCTTATAAGTGTAACAATGTCAAACAATTATCAATATTTACCTTATCATAGTTTGTTACATTGTATATTTCTCTATACAAATATGCTAAAATTGAGAATGTCCAACTATAATGACCAGCTTCTTTAAAATTTGTGAGCAATAGCAAATATATTAACATGACCTTTTGCCCAATTTAATTTGGCGTCAAGTATCCCCTAATTAATCTCATGATATATGCTTGCATGAATTGTTATATAGTCTCATCATTTGCATCATTTGGTAAATTTACAAATGTCTAAGCACATTATGGGACATTGAACCTCTATTTGTCCATTATCTCTAAAAGTAAAGTCATACCGAGTTAGTACTAGCACATGGCTCGCTAATTGTACTCTGTTTATCCTAACATGACCTTTTCTATGACGCCTTGCAGGGTGATTGTTACCTCAACCTTAATCAAGTGGAAGGTATGTGTCTCTAGTTATCATCTTTATACAAGAACTAAAACAAGTGTTGCATTAAAGTCGAAGTGGTTAAGTCGAGATACCCTATTGAAACCTGCTTGTATAAGTTAAGGAACATTTGCAAGCAGGGGCTTGAAGATATGATCTTTTTGCACTACCTATCATTTGCGAAAATGTAATTAGCATGCAACATACAATTATAATGTTTATACACAACAGTTTATGATCAATCAAATAAATTAACTTTGGTTGTGTTAACTTATTTTACTTTACCACACGGCTTTTGACATGTGCCGAGTTTACAGGTATGAAAGTGAGTCATCTTATGAGTCAGATTAACAGTGCTTTAATGACCGATCATTTTTCTATTACACTTACAAAGTTAAAACTATCATATTCACATTCATATGTCAAGAAAACAAGTTGTATACACGGCAACTACAAATTCCTGTCACAAAATGATTAATATGTCAATTTGTATACAAAGCAATAATAAATTCATGTGACAAGAAAAATTCATAAATAAAGTCAAATATATCAATAAAATTAAATAGATAATAAAATCAAATAAATAAAAAAGGCCAAATATATCAAGATCAACTCGATGAACAAGATGAACAAGTTGCTAAATTGTAACCAATTTGTCTACACAATTCATATCATTGTTATTCCCTCGACCCTTCACACTAATCAATCTCATTTCAGATTCTGGAGGACTTAGGCATATATATTTGGTGCACCCAATTGGTTTGACATTTATGGCTTTAAGTAGTCAAAAATATTAATACATGACTTAAAAGTTCAAAATGCTTGACAAAATATCACTGAATGTTCTACAACTAAGTTAGTCTGTAGGCACTTCTTATAAGCAAATTTGTAACATGGCCCAAGCATAAAGTATTAAGTAGCAGCCAACCATCTTAGCAACAAAGCATATGATTGTTCCTAGTTTTCCAAATGTGATACTAATTACTTAGTGCTTTGTAGTCTATGCTTTTTTGTATGACACTATATAGTCAAATATTCTATGCACCCTTTTAATAATTTGTCAAATAAAGATCGATGGATTATCAATTACTATTACCACAATGTGTGATGAGATTACATCAAAGTCAAACTTTGAATGATCCTACGATAATGACGGAGAAACATATATGTGTAACCCATTATATTTTGTGATTTTTCTTGTCATCTCAGCTTGTTTTGACTTTCCAATTGCACCAAACACTAAACCTTTGACAACAATATTCCTCGTACTTCTTTGACGAGTAATACACCTTGAAGATGTGATATGTATGAACAAAATATATCTTTATTGCATGGCACATAGACTACTTATCTTAAAATCTGATGCTAATATTCAACCCTGAAGGTGCACCTAATTGGTTCAAAGATTTTTGATTTACTTCCTACATCGATTAGACATCAAAATCATCCTCTAGAGTATAGTCAAATATCTTTTAGGATTACAGAAATGAAAGTAATTATATACTAACTTAGACACGAATTGATTTGAGACCAACCATAACTTTTTCCTGCTGTTTTTTTCAACCCATCAAGAATAATATCTAATTAATTCTTAATATTTTCAGTCTATCGCATGCAAATATTGTGTCTTCATTATTATCATAAATCTTTACATTTGTCTAAATACATATAATTTTCTTTCTCATATTCATTATAATTCTTATCATATAATTTATGTATTGGTAAATGAAAATAAATTCAATAATAATATTTACATTTTACATATAAATATTTATTTCATTTCATTTAAATTTTCAACTCCATAAATTTGTTTTGGCTTTTTTTCATTTTTTTATTTATGTAAAAGATTATAAAAATTCTTAATTACAACAAAATTAATAAATTTTAAATTAGAATAAAATTAATATTAAAACACATTAGTTAATTAATATTAGAATATACTACTCTTTTTTTTTAATGTCTAGATCACAAAACAAAATTTTTAAATAAATTGAAAATTTTTTCACTTCTAAAAATTTTCAACGATAGAACAAAAATTTTCCTACATGTCTTAAAAAAAATAGCATAATAGATCATCAAAATTATTCCCAAAAAAAAAAATGACTTTTTGACTATCATACTTAATAAAAAAAATATTTATAAAATCTTGTGTTGCCAAAGGATCACAACATAATATATATTCTATAAATAATATAAAATATAAATAAACATATAAAATAATATATAATATATATTGTATAAATATATATAATATATAAATATATATAATTAAAATATATAATATATAATTTAAATTATATATAAATAATATAAAATAAATTAGTATATAGTATATAAATAAAAAATTATATATTATTATATATCAATTAATTAATTTATTTTATATATGTATTTAGTTATATTAATATTTTATTCATAAGTATATATGTTTTAAATTATATTTATTAAATTACATTTAATTTACATTAAGAAATCATACATTTATTTTATGCATTATATATATTTATATAATATTATTATATATTCTATAAATATATATATAAATTGGAGCAACATAACATTTGCTATTGAAAAAAAAATAACTTATAAGGATCGCGGCAAAAGTTATACCATGGTCTTTTAAAGAAAAAACTTTTAAATATATGAGGCAAATGTTTTAGCAGTATAGACATTTATGGATTTTTTTTTTTTTTAAATCATGTATGATAGTTAAAAAGCCTTAAAAGATTCTATTCTTATAAAGTATATGGAAATCAAGGGAACTATTAAAGATAAATATCTAAATTAATTTTTTTAATTAAATGTCAAGAAAAAAAAAACATAAACACAACAAACTAGACATGTATATATGAGAATGCAACTACTATATTATAAAATAGAATATTTCTTATTTATAATAAAATGTTAACTAATAGAAGATGTTAATGTCCCATACAATGTTGGTAAAATGGAAAATGAGCAAAAGGAGTTGGTTTATAATCTATTATGCTTTTTTTTTATTTGATCACAAATAATTTCTTTTTAACCACACTAAGAATAATAGCGCTAAAAATAGTAACAAATAATGGAAAAGATCAAATATCTTCAAATGTAAAATTAGAAAAAGTGAAAACACTAAAAATACCAACACTAATTGAAGACGAAGAAAAAAAATTAGATTGAAAGTGGTCCTTCTACAAAATAAGAAAGCTTCAAATGGATAAAAATTTTGCAACTGAACAAAATGACAAAAGGTAGGGAGAGCAAATTTATAACACAAAATGGCTAGCTAAAATAATTATTTCCTAAGCAAAGCTTCAAACAATATGTGATGAAGTTGAAAAAACTTTGCAATTAAACCCTGAACAAAATGAGATGAAAGTTAGGGAGAGCAAAATTATAACACGAAATGGCTAGGTAAAATGATTCCTTCCCGAGGAGTCCAGTCACTAACTTCTTAGTGAAGAATCAAGAGACGTATACCAGTATGGTCCCTATCTCATTGAGATGTAGATGTGGTTGGTTTATGTCTTGTGTCAATGTGATATCCCAGTGCACTAACACAAACTAGCCTTCTCATTTAAATATAATTTATGCGGACTACTGTAGTTTGCATCCTTTTAATTAAAAAAATATTTAAGCATTTCGAACAAATGTTTTCGCAACGCAACATGTAAATTATTCCTTCTTTCTTTTACAGGATCAATTTCAAAAAATTCATTTTCTCTCTTCAAATATAGATGTTAGTTTAATGAGAGTGTGGATGTCCTCCTAGTGGGAGACAATATTAATTAATAAAGTCAAATATTTCCTTCCTTTGTTACTATAAAATTAGCTGAACGAAAAATATAATTCATAAATCTTTTTTTTTTAATACATCTTGGTTTTCTTTGAAAATATCTTAGAGTATAATGATTCATACGAGGATCATCTCTAGCTCCTATGAAGCACATTATAGTTATTGTGGCAGCACTCATTATTTGCAAAATGAAACGAAAGTATTTTTGGAGCAAATAAAATTTAATACTTGAGTCATATCATTTATGAACAAAGTGTTAGAGCATGCTAGAATCCATGAAAGGGTGTCCTATGCCATCAACCATTAAAGCTCTTAGGAGTTTCCTTAGGCTTTTAGGATACTACCAATGATTTGTTAAAGAATATAGCTCTATAAGTAAACTTTAACTAACTTGTTAAAAAATGGCCCTTCAGTTGGAGTAAGAAGATTGAGGAAGCATTTCAACAATTAAAACATGCCATGGCTTTCTCCCTTGTACTTGCTCTTCTAGATTTTTTAGCTCATTTTACTATAGAAACTAGGGCTTCAAACATAAGCATAAATGTTATTTTATCACAAAAAGGGCATTCAATAACCTTTGTTAATAAGGCTTTATCTCTAGTAAAAAGACACATGTTAGCTTATGAGAAAGAATTAACAGCAATAATATTTACTATGAAATATTGACATCAATATCTTTATGGCAAAAAATTTGCCATTGTTAGTAATCACCTACCCCTTAAGCACCTACTAGAATAGAAAACAATTACCTTAAAGTAATTTAAATAAGTGAATAAGTTATGGGGTATTATATATGAGATTGTCTACAAGAAAAGGAAGGATAATCCAGTGGTTGATGGGCTGTCTCAACAAATTGCTATTGAAAATTAAGTGTCTCAAGGCTATTATGCTATTATTTCCATAGTTTCCAACTTGAATGATAAGGTTAAAGCCTTTCAAAGGTTAGATGATAAGCTAAAAAGATTGATTATAGAATTAGAAATTAATCGTGACTTTCATCCCAAATTTGCTTTGGAACATTAATTTTTTTTTTGTTTAAAGAAGCCTATGGTTACAAATAATTAAGCCTTAAAAGTATAGTTCTCACATCACTTTCATAATGATTCTTTAAGAGGCCATTCAAGGGTGACCTTTACCTATAAAAAACTTGTTGTTTTTTACTAGAAGGGAATAGAAAAGGAAATAAGGCAATTTGTGTGTGAATGTTAAGCTTGTCAACAATATAAATATGAAACAGTAACATGCCTTGGCCTCCTGCAACCATTACTCATCCTAGACAATATATGGTGTGATTTAACCATGGATTTTATCATAAGTTTGCCTAAGTCCTGTAACAAGACAACCATACTAGTAGTTGTGGATAAACTCATAAAAGTTGCCATTTTATTACCCTTCATCGTCCTTTTACAACTATGGATGTAGCCCAAGCTTTTTGACAATATTGTTAAATTGCATGGGTTTCTCATCTTTATTATTACATATAGAGATCCAATCTTTTATGAAAATTTTTGGAGAGTATTGTTCAAAGTTAACAAGGTGAAATTGTTGTACTCCTTAACATATTACCTCTAAACAAATGGGCAAACAGATAATGTAATTATAGATAAGAGCCACATTCCACCTCTAGTTCACTTTCTTTACTTGGCTAGAGATTCAAATAATGTAATTATAAATAGAAGTAGGAAAGTTACAAGACAATTACTTCACTATCATTTGAAGAGGGCCATAATAGAATGCCACAGATAACAAATAGAAATATTGAACAAAATTAGACACAAAAACTCACCTTATTTTTCATGTTTTTCTCCTTATAAAACATCACAACGAATTCTAAAATTTTAAAATATTAGATCTATGATTAATTTCTATTTATATATCTTTCTTTAATTCTAATTTTATTCAATGTACGATTTCTTTCTATTCCTATTCAACATCCACATCCCTTCAACATAAGATTCACTATAATAGTCAAATCTAGTTCAATCCAAAGCTTTTCAATTGCCAAGCCAATTAAATGCCAAAGCATACCCTTATGCTTTGAGCAAAGCACTTTGCCTATTCCAACGTATCAATGAAACCTTGACTCTGACCACCAAGTGAATCTTTCAACACATCACCACAATTGTTGTTAAGCCACTTCTTTTGACAAAGCCATCCGCATTGTATTTAACCTACTATTCGGAAGAAAAGTTTCACCTATGAGAATCTTTCTTTATTTTCTTGAAGGAAGGGTGCTTCATACTAATATCTTTAATCTCTCTGGTAGCCGTAAATTTCTTATATCACCTTCTTCTTGGTCAAAGATAACACAAATTAATTATAAAATAGTATATATTTATTATTAATTTAATATAAAATAAAAATTTACATGTATGAAAAAGTATACAAAATATAAATTCAGTAATAACAAAAATACACTCTTCTAGATCTTTATTTTTTGCTTTCCACCTTTGAAGCGCAATGGGTGTTTGATGAAAGTCGTGCGAAGTAATCGGCTTCTGTCCTTTTTGCTGTGAAAATATCAAATATTCCTAGCCCACAGCTTTTTTCTGTTTTGGCCCCGAGAGACCAAAGTAACTCATTTTTTCCCCCTCAAAATATAAAGTCACTCAAGTTTTTTCTTCCTTTATTATTATGAAATTAGTTAAAGGTAAAATGTAAGTTCACAAATGAAATTTAAAATAGTATTTTTATAAATTTTTTTTCTATTATTTATTATTAATATAAAATATTAATGTTCATAAATTACATATAAGGAGAAGTATAAAAAAATAAATAAATTCAATTATAACAAAAAGAAAGACACAGCTTAATTTTTTTATTGATAAAAAAAACCACAGCTCATGTGCTATAGCGTTTAGCTTTATATCATTACTTTTCATTTTTATTTCACCTTTGAATCGATGCTAAGAAGAAACGCATCCGGAAAAAAACTAAAAAAAAAACTTCAAATCCTAATTTGCATATATTCCCCTCGTATGTCTTCTCATGGGGTACCTTGGGTTAGAATAATAATATAAGCTAAGTGGAAAATTCAAACCCTTAAGTTGCGTTTGGTTGCTGAAAAACAGTGTTAAAGGAATGGAATGTTGTACGGCATTCATGTGATATTTTTGTTTGGTTACAAGAAGACCAAGGCAGTGGATTCCATTTGATTTAGCTCCATTCCATCATATGCAAGAATGAGAATTCCACCCCAAAATTAATGGAATGAGGCAGGAGGCGACGTAATGACACTTGCTTGGACAAAAAATATTCTTCATTTTAGCTAAAATCGGCATAACAAATAAAAAATGCACCCCCAAATATTTTCAATTCATATATTATTTTTATTTATTTAAATATTTTAATTCATATACTATTTTTAATCATAATATTTTTTAATTCATATATTATTTTTATTTAATTAAATAAAAAATAAAACTATATTTCATTTCTTTATATGATATACTAAACATATTTATAAGTTACAAAATTTTTTATTTTTTTTTATTCATTTTTATTCGATTCTATCAAATTCATTTATAACAATTAAATATGTCTTTATATAGTACAACATTCTTTTTTATTCTTTTTCATTCCTTTTCATTTTAACTATTAATTCTTTAAGAAAGAAAATCGGAAAGAATGAATAGCTTGACGATATCGTAGACGAGGTATATATTGAAGTTAGAACGTTAGACCAAGAATCTACCATTCGAAATTGAAACTTGTGCATTAATTTTAGTTGCTTAGGTCAACGTTTTCTTCCCAAATAGGCTTGTAATTGCAATTTCTTTTTTGCCAAGTTTCTTAATAGACTAATTTGAAGGGAGTTCGTTATATTGGTTTAGCTTCTGGTTCACGAAACGGGGGAAAAAAAAACACGTAGCTCCGCCTATGAAACCACTATATTCTCTTTTCCAATTAACTATGTCAAAATAAAAAATAATAAATGTCTGTTTTATTACTAATAGGAAAACTCAAAGCTCAGATTGAGATGTTTTCACTTGTTATCTGAATTAATTAATAATCATATAACGGAATAATAATAAAAAAGAAGAGAAACAATAGAGAAGTTGATAGTTGGTCAATCGGCGGAGCATTCGAAGAAGGTGTTCCCATACGTTGGAATTGACGACAACAAATGGATGGATGAGGCCTGAATAAGTATGGGCTGACAACAAACTGACACCTGCACTGTGAAGGTGGCTCCGGTGTATGACTTACGAGTGTGTGTGTGTGTGTGTGTGTGTGGGAGCGAGCGAGCGTGGGATCCAAGCTAATTGCCAACCCTGAAAAGTGAAGCTTTGTGGGGACTCGGATCCTATTCATCGTTCGTATCATGACCTACGCACTGACATCACCGTTCATAAACATAAAATACTTTTCTAACAAATCTTCAGGGACTCATGTCCTATTACCCACGCACTGACCTCACAGTTCATAAACTTTCATTCCGACTAAACTTCAATCCCTCTTCTATTCTATTTGACCTGTTCGCCTCTCGATTTTTCCTACTCTTCCTTTCTCCCATGTAAGCCCGTTACCTACCCTCCATTTATTATATTCTCGAAACGCCCACTTCTCCAACTAGCTCTCCTTTGCGTTGACCCCAAAATAAAAATCTCAGGATATTCACAGACAAGTTAAGAGATTCTTTTACATGTATATACACTGTTCTTAAAAAACCAAAAATAATGAAGCAGCAAAGGAAGACAATATGTAAACACGAGGAGTTTTGATATTTTGATACATTTGCCCACTAATTAATAAACAGTTTAAGATGAAAAATAACTGAGTTAATTTGCAAATATCTCACAAGTTAACTTACAGATCAATTTAATGAATTGGACTAAGACACTTGCAATATGAACTGAATTAAAACCGGGGGATGTCTGTCTTGCTTAATTAGCTTTGCTCCTAAGCTTGCTGGATCAAATTTGGTTTCCACCCCACCGATAGCTACAGGGGGTTAGATGTCACTGTCATATCCCTTGCCTTAGGCAACAAGCCAACAACAACTACTAAAATCCAAAACCATCATAGAAGACGGGAGGAAAGGTCTAATACCTTGCCATTCTTGTAATTTCAATGCCCTGCCAGGGGTTATTGTTTCTCCCTCCTAAGCAGAAGTCAACAGAAAATAAGGTGAAGAACGCGGTTAGTCTTTCGGTATAAACAATAGGAAAAATTATACATTTGGTACATTCTATATGATTGAATTTTTAAGTTAGTCCTTGGAGTATATTCCTTTTTAAACCATTCCATACACGAATTTTCAATTTGATTTTACCCGTTAAAGTCGATTATAAGGCTGGGCAAATGAAAAAAAACAAAACAAAAACAAAAACAAAAGGGCAAACAAGCACCACATGAGCTATGGCACGTCATCTTTTCCATCCAACACATGATCTTCTCCCTCAATGTTCTCAGGCTTGGGTTTCTGGAACTGGCTCCAGCTCTTGATGAAAAGGTTAATAAGGGAGGTGGGGAAGGTGGTCTGGACGACAAGAGTCACTTCCTTTCCCGGAGTGAAGATCAATGGCATCGTTTTTAACAAGAGGGACAAAATTAAAAATAACATATCAAAGTATAAGGAGTGACTTTAAACTAAATTATAAAAGACTAAAGTAGAAATTTAAAAAATTATAGGGATGAAATATATAATTTCCCTAAACAATAAAATAAAACATCCGCCCACAGTTATCCGAATCTAACACGTCGAATTGGGTCCCGATGAAATGTCAACGGTCCTCATTGCTTCCTGATATGCTATGACCATCTTTGTCCCACTCCCTTTAAAAAGAACCTCAATCCCCCGTCCACACCCAAACTTCTTTTTCCCTTCGCAAACAGAGCAACAAATCACAGACCCCAAAACCAACAACCTAAGAGGAGCAAGCAAGGATCATCCCAAGAAATGAAGCTAGTTTGGTCCCCAGAGACAGCATCCAAAGCATACATCGATACAGTTAAATCTGTAAGCACTCAGTCTACCTCGAAATTTGTTTCTTTTGTTCCATATGGGAAATTCTAGTTGTGTTCCATGATTCATCTCTAATCTTTTCCTCTATTCCCTCTTTTTACAGTGTGAGCTTTTCCGTGAATCAGGCGTGGCAGAGCTTGTTTCGGCCATGGCGGCAGGGTGGAACGCACAACTCATCGTGGAGACACGGTCACAGGGTGGAGTTATGCCGACAAGCATAGGTTTAGCAATAGCAAGTCGTCACACGGGTGGACGGCATGTGTGCATAGTCCCTGATGAACGGTCAAGATCAGAGTACGCACAGAGCATGGGCGAGGCCGGCATGTCGCCAGAGGTCATCGTGGGAGAAGCAGAGGAAGTGATGGATGGCTTATTAGGCATAGACTTCTTGGTGGTGGACTCTCGCCGCAAGGACTTCCCAAGAGTCCTGAGGCTCGCAAAATTAAGCAGCAAGGGTGCGGTGCTAGTGTGCAAGAACGCAAACTCGAGGACCACTTCCAGTTTTAAATGGCGGTGCGTTGTGGAAGAAGGATCAAGGCGTCTTGTTCGTTCTGTGTTTCTTCCGGTTGGAAAAGGGCTCGACATAGCACACCTCTCCGCCATAGGGGGCAATTCAGTATCAACCCTGAAGGGCGGCAAGAAATGGATCAAACATGTTGATCAACAATCAGGGGAGATACACGTTATTAGAAGGTGAATCTTGTGTCCAACTGTAACGACAAAGACAAACCCATTTTTTTCCCGTTTTGTAAATATAGCGTATTAAGAATCTTGTCCCCTTTCTTTGCAATCTTTTTACCTTAAACGGTTGACCCACAGGATAGGAGCAATACTAGTAAGAGCCAGAAGATTTAGTTAAGCTATCTTCAATCTTCGCTCCTTGGGAGCATTGAACATAGGATAGGAGTAATTCTAGTAATAGCAAGCAGATTTACTGCACAGCATGTAAATGACATGATCCTACGGAAGTATTTCAGCGCACGCAATGTAATCTGGATTTTGAATGTTAATGATTAATGGGTGTAGTACACAAGGCATTGTAATTACCTGTCATGTCTCTCTTTTTACTTCTTTTTTCCCTTTGCCAAAGTACGAATAGCATCTGGTATCTTTAGAAAAGTGTTTCTCGTCGTCATTGTTCACCAACTCGCTTGAAGAGGAATTCTAACATGGGTAGAAATCAATAAGAATCTACTAACCAGCCATCCTTACCTACCACCTCGATACAGCAGGTCAATATCCCTTGCTCCTACAGCTGCATTTTCTCAAAGAACGACCAAGCTACACTAATGGTTTTTTGGGAAAATAAAATGTGGAAGCAATGAAAAATCAGTGACGTACAGATACATGTTTTGTGGCTAGATTCATAGTTATTATTCATTCCCCTTACTTTCTTTTTCTCACGATTTTGTTTTGCAAACAAAGGTTAAAAAAATCAACCACTGAAGTGGAAAGAGATTATGACCAACATATATTTAAGTAGGACATTCTTGAGCTGTTAATCTTCAAAATCTGGAGAGAGTTTAGCATACACAGGGTGCACAATTATGTGCATGCATTGAACCCATAGAAACAAGCAGTTAATTTGATAAATACTGCATACCAAGTCCTAAATCTAAAGAATCAAGCTATGCCATTGTCACTGGTGCGGTGCCCAATGTGTACGCCAAGCGTTTTCCCAATGTCTTATTGAGCTGCGGAAGACCCAGAATTGCAAAAATCAGAATATTGAAATTTGAGAATGAAAACTTATTGAGATCCTTCGAGCAGGCTGACCGTTAAGCCGTGCTTCTGAGGTGCCTGGTTACATTCAATCATTCATCTAACATACAATTAAAGTATCAAAGGATTAAGCTTCCATGCCCTGCAACCTAGAGAAAACATGATCAACAACAGTGTATTTAACAAAAAAAACTCAAATAACCAATGATGGAGAACTTACTATAATGATCAGGAATTTCAAGATTTTCGTATTCCATAAATTAGTCCCAACTACCCTTACTTCTCCTAAATGCTTTCTTCTCCGAGAGCACTTTCTTGCTCTTAAGGCGTTTCTGCTCTCCAATAGCAGCCCTTCAAAAATACACATATGAGCTACAAATGTCAGTTAGATGCCCTTCACCATCGAGTAGCACTAATAACTTAAGCCACAAACAACATAGTACGCAATAAAAGAAATCATATCAATGTAACCCGAAGAATTAGAAATTTTAAAAATGGAAGTGCTCTTACAACTTCGCAATTTTCTTCTTTTGCTCTTCTGAGGGAGGAGGTGGGACATATGATGCAGCGTCAATGATTGCCTAATTTTTTCCATTAAATAAACAGCAAAAATTACTGCCAAGTAAAAAAATTTCATATTTTTTTGCAAAAAAAGGAAAAGAAGTGAATAAAATAAACCAAATTCTTCCCTTGATGACCCTAACCAGGCAGGATGAAGGATAATAATCTGTTTTTGAATGGATTTATTGGCCTGCTCACAAACTTTCTTATATAATATATTCAATATACACCACATTAAAGCTAAGACAATGGTCACTACCCTATTCCTCTGTTTCTCTTCTCTCATACCTAGCCAGATCTAAACAAGTACTTGAGGAGTATAACCGAGACATGCCTCAAAAAATGCAAATTACAAGGACCATACAGTAACCAACTTAGAAGGACCTGATAATCAATGAAAAGTAAACAAAAGTCTGAGGAACCAATTTATAAACTCCTGCTCTCCAAGAACTCTTCCATGAGAAGATTGCTTTCCTAACTCCTCGAAGAATCACAAGAATAGCCAACACCAAAAACTCTTAGAATCTGCCTTACGAAGTCTTAAACACCACAACAATGCAGAACATAAGAAGTGAAATATGCCTACCACCATGTTACTTCCCTATCCTGCATTCTTCCACCAGAGTTTTCACTTTAGAAAGTAGAAGTTTTGTCTTATCCAGATGACATCATTCTCCAGCTTCCATCTCGTTTCAAAGGTGTCACTGAACTAATTCTCTTTTTCTTTTCTTTTCTTTTATTAAGTTTACGGTAGGAGGAGAGGAGAAATGGAAACATGTTTATTTGCAAATGTCCCAAGCATAATAAAGTCTGATGCTAATGCAAGCTTTTGAATAATTTTAATACAATAAGTCTAATATTAAATGTTCTATATTACCTGAAGTTTTTCCAAAGCATCCTCAATGTTACCCCTGAGAAAGAATGGTAGAATCAGGCCAACTACTCTTGCAACATACAAGGGAAACAAGCAACAAATGATATGAAAGGGAAGAAACAAACTTTTGCGTTCTAGTTTTTGTTGAAGAAATCACAAGTTCCCCATCCTTGTTGATACGATTTTTCTCCTGCTCAAGATCAATGTAAATTAAACCAAGGATTGAGGAAAGACAAGGCGTAGAAATCAAACTATGAATAGCAATCACAACTCATGAGACAAAGAGAGTAACTATATGATGTAAGCAGTTTATGCAAAAGTAGAAAAACATATATATTAATTAATACACATCTGCACATATAACATTAAGGTTTATGAAAATTGACCGTTCCATTGTTTTGGACCCAAAAAGAAAAAAAAAAAGAAAAAGATCTATTGCAACAAACCATTTGCATAATTCTCTCCCTGATCCTGTCCCCTAGCCAATATGCGTTTTTAACATTGAACCGCATGTCCACCTTGGTGTTCACTATCCAAGCAACAATAATGAGCAACAAATGAGCAATATCTCATAGTAAGGGGTGCAAAACAAAAAAGGAGCAAAATTATAGCGATTTTGATGAAAAGTTATTAGCAACAGTTATAAGAGGTTACAACCAAGTAGCAAACTATCAATACTGTTAAACTGACCTTTATTTACATTTTGACCTCCAGGTCCCCCACTTCTCGCAAAGCTCACTGTGACATGATCTGAAACGAAAACAAAGTATTTAAATTCCATATCACTTTCTTGATATAAACCAAGCTAGGTATAGTAGGTAAAGAGATAAAATATGATGAGCGCACTGAACTGCAGCAGCATTATGTTCATAAAAAAGAAGATAGTGGCTATCAAAATCCCAGAATGACCTCCAATAAAATTCTTGTCATAGCTTAGGAAGATAGATAAATGGATAACTTCTTAATAGGGTCCTGGGATAAGGATAAACTCTTACTGTTGAAAATCGAAAATGGGGCGGAAAACTAAAACAAAGTTACGCTGGAGTCCTACAATAAGCATCTAGCCATACCAAATTTAAGAAGGCATACTGCTTCAGAGGAAATATTATTTCATTAATATCCCTACAACATGGCAGACAAGGTCTTCAAGGAAATTTATACGTAAGGTGAAGAAATTGGATAGAAAAAATATGCCGGCTTAAGTTTTTCAGCGATTAAGCAGATAATAATCACAAGAAACTGCTCACCTAACGTGATTTTAGGAGCAGGTCCGCTATCAAATGACAGAGCCCGGCCTTCAGCTTCATGCAGGAGCTGCTGAACCTGGGAGAGCCGAGCCGATACTTTCTTCCCGCCATCATCAGCATCTGAAGCTGCACATCGAATAACACTGAAGCCGATCCCGCGTCGTGGTAACGAAAGAACACCATTCCCGCAAGCTAAAGGCAAAGGGCTTTCTGGGGTTTTAGAAAACCTACGCAGTGAATAAATGGGAAGTATGGGAGAGGGGTGCAATATCTCCTTGAAGATCATTCTAGTCATGTTCCTAATGGCAGCCATACACAATTCCCAGCAATCCTATGCACCACAATCCTTCTCTTCTCTTTCTTAAAGGGGCGGCCTTGGAAGCTAAAGCGGAAGAGAGAACGTACTCTCGTTAAAAAAGAAGGAAATATAAGTAAATCTAAGGGGATAATGGGGAAGTTGATTTGGACCATCTGGTGACCATAATGTCCGATTACATGATCCAAAGATTAGCAGTAGTTTTCCTCTTACATTTTATTTTCCTCAAATTAAGAGATAAAAATACTTCTTTATTTTTAAAAATTATTCCTCGTTAAATTAAAGTGAGCTCTACCTTAAATTAATTTAATTTTATACCTTTTTTTTCACTTTCACTATTATTTTCCGAATTATAGTAATAAGTATTTTCATTTATTATTCTGTTGTCATTTTTTATAAGAAAAAAAATTAAAGTATCTATCGAAATTTTCACCACCCCACGAACCATTTGAACTAGCGACATTCTGTTACCATTTCATCTTGCGCCCAAAGAACCATCAAGCATAAGTTACGCGTTCCTTTCTCTATGCTTTATTTTCTTTCGAATTTTTCTGGTCACCTTCGAATTGTCTTTTCATGATCAGGGTTTTTCTTCTATGGATTTTTCCCCTGTTAAAGTGGTATCGTATATGGACCACAACATTTAAAAAAAAAAATTACGAAGGCCTCTTTCTTTCAAATTTTGTTGAAATTAAATTATACAAATTTTTCTTTTATTTTTAAAATATACACAAATTTTTCTAATAACAAAAAATATCTTACATTTTAATTTTATTTTATTTTTTTAATTAAAAACTCTATTTAAAATTTTTTAACTATTTAATTTTTTTATTTTTACTTTTAAGCAATCTAATTTTAAAAGAAATTTATGTATATTTTAAAATTAAAAAAAATATATAATTTTAGTAAAGTTTTAAAAAATTATATAATTTATTCTTCAAAAAATATATAATATATGACTGCAACGCCGAAAGTTGTCAAATTACAGGTGTGATCCCCAATTTCCCATGCCAGTATTCTAAATTTGTTGAAATATACTCTTAGTTTGGTCACTAAAATTGGACTTGTTATCTTAGTAGATTTTTTTAATATTTTAAAATTTAATTCTCATTAGTTAAATTTGGATGGACTCGACCAAAAAAAAATGAAGAAAATAGTAGATGTATGCAATAACTTATTAATATAACAAATTAATTATATTATCAGAGGGCTTGTCAGTAGACATTATCTTATTTTTTAATAATACAAGACTTAGTATTTTTATCGTTATCGTTAGATCATGAATAATAAGTTGACTAACTATTTTATCAAAGGGAATTTCACATCAAGAGCTAACTAAAAGCCTTAATAAGCTCAACTTAAACATTTTTAACATCTTTATGATATATTGGAGAGTTAATAAAAAATAGAATGAAATGATTCATGTGAAATGCAAAGGTAGACAAAATGTGAAATAAAAAGGTATATATCATTTTACTATTTAAGAGTTTGAAGAAAGAGAAAAAATCATTAATGAAATAAAATGATTTATAAATTATCTCTTTTAATATTACTCGTATAATTAAAATATATTTCTAACAAATTTTGAGCCAAAAAAAATTAATTATAATTACATCACTTATCTATTTTATTTTATTTTTAAATCCTCCAATTTAGAAGGATAAAAAAACTTAAGTTTTATATAATAAAAATAGATCTTAGAATCTCTCATTTACATTTTTATGCTATATTAAAAAAAACTTTTAAATAAAAATTTACTCAACTAATCATTTCACTCATTGCCATTTCACCCTGTGTTATCCAGCTAAACATAACCTACGTGTCTACCGGCTTAGAAAGGCACAGTCAGAAAACACAAACAGTTTATCGAGGCAAGAACGGCAGTAAATCTTACTATTATTCTGTTATAAAATCAGGTCGTAAGAAATAAGACAAGACTTTTGAATTTTTACAACAAATAATTCTATATATCATAACTATATTGATAAACTTTCAAACACTAAAAATTACACCTAATCTTTTTCTCAAAGAAACATAGGCAGGTTATAGGCCCTATCTCTCCATTGAGTAATCCATATTCCATAATTCCGAGGCCTAAAACCTAAACCAAAATCAACCTCAGACACCAATAAGGGAGAACAAAGACGGGGTAATACAAAAGAGACAGAGAATAGGGCCGCGAAACAAAATAAATAAGGGTTTGACACCTCGACTTCAGGTATCGTTCCAATGCGATCAGTACAAGGGAAACCATCCTCCCTGTCTGTCCCGTCCAGCTTGTCCACCAGGGCTAGCTCCTAAAACAAAATTTAAAGGTCACAAAGAGCGTTCTCCTATCGTGAGAAGAAAGAGAAAAAGAGAGGGGGGGATGACCCAGCAGCTTCATATTTTGAGCATCAATATACAACAAACAAACAAACCTTTTCTCGTTAGATTATTTCATAGTCGATCCCAAATTTGGGGGAAAAAAAAAGGAGAGAGAGAGTTGTATTAAACGGTCCATAACCTAGCTAAAACTTTATTGGATCTTTATGTCATTTTGATCATCAATATAAGGTCCAAAAATGATTAAGACATAACACTATTCTGACTTCCTACCGTCCTTTGAAATTTTATTATTTGTTCTTTTTTTTCTTTAACTAGCGAGGTTACCCACAGCTTGAAACAACTGTAGACAATTAAGCATGACATAACATACGGAAAATATGCAGTACATAACACAAAAGACCATCTATTCCACCACTAATCCGAATCTCCTGTATTTACCAAATAGATGTACAGCATATAATTTAAACAATTCCAACATTAAAAGTTGAAAATAGAAACTTCTTACGTCAGAAGCTCTTCAGTCTCCTTCTAACTGCATTCCATGCAATACCGCAAAAGATCTATTTTAATTACACCACAATGACAAATATTTATAATATTCTTTACTCTATCTGAGTGAGAAAAGGTGACCTACATATATATCTTGTTTATGTGTGATGTCTTTTTGTTAAATAGCAAGATGGAGTTTACAAAGTAAGAATCTACCTACCAATGACAGCAAGGCCTAGACTTACATACCATTTTTTATATCTTTGTTATCAAATTTTCTATAAAATATAACGTGTAAAAAATTCTTTTGAAAGATCTAATCATATGATATTGAGCTGTGAAAACTATACATAGCATGCTTTTATTAGAGAATTTGATATTAAAGGCATAAAACCTGTATTTAAGTTTTCCCCTACCAGCAAATATATATTTAGGGGCTACATCAATAACTTTAGAAAGCATATGACTACCAATTCTCCGTTCAGGAATCCCTACCATTTTGTACTTGACTGCAATAGCTTCCTACTGTCCTGGATCAAAATGCCGACCTCTATATGAACATTGGAATATTGTAACATAAACTTACAATCAAAGTAGTAGAAATTATGCGATTCACGATTCGGAACACACAATCCAATGCCATACCCCAAGGATGATGCGCTCTGAATCGCCAGAATAATGTGTGTCGCATCGGAACCAACAATTCATGGCGGTCTGACAATTCAAGAAACAGCAGCCACATCGAGCCATCAAGTCAGGTCCTTCGTGACCCGACACATCTCGTTTGGTTGGAGAAGACGAGACTGTTTCTTTTATCCTGTTTATCTCGGTGAAACAGTGTCGTTGCTTCTTGTAATCCATATCATCATTTTTGAAAATGCAACAGCTCAGGAATCCTGCCTTACGAGGACGTGATTTTTGTGCAATCAACCCAATAGTAGTCCTATTCCCATATGGCAGCTACCTTCCGAACAACATAGGTTACGTTGTTTTCAATTAAAAAGCCCTAAATTAATCATTCCTACTCCTATATATATACAAACCTAAACATTTAAACCCTATTTAAATTTAGATGTACTCCTGCGGCAACCAACAATAGAGGCAGTGGGTGGGTGGCTGCTGACAAGGGAGAAGTCATAAAATTTCTTAATTTTTTCCTTAAGCAATTTCTTAACCTTCTTCTCTTAATAAGTTATGGCTCTAAAAAAAATGGTAAAAAAAAGATATTGCTTCGGATCACTGCAAGTCTCTTGAAATACGGTTACATATTAAATGTAATTATTGTCCTAAAACAATGTGGGGAGGAACATTTAGGATGAAACATCATTTAGCTGGAACACACAGAGAAGTTGCGCCATGTGAACAAGTACCAGAGGAGGTAAGAAATTTATTTAAAATAATTTAAATGATATGAACAAAGATGGTGATGATGTTGTTGATTGCTTTGATGAGAAAGGAAACCAAGAACATGATTTACAAAATAAAAGGGTCCATGGAAGCCTTTATAGTAAAAGGAAAATGGAGGAGTGGCTTTAGCTCTAAGTTTATGAAACAACAAACTATGAATGCAATGGTAAAAATAGAGACCAGGTGGTTAGAGATATTAGTAGGTGCATATATGGTAATGCATTGTCATTTACTTTGGTAAAGAATCCGTTATTTATTAATATGGTGAAATCAATTAGTGAATATGGTAGAGACTTGAAACTACCTACTTATCATAAAGTAAGAGTTTCATTCTTAAAGAAAAAGATTGATCTTGTCAATGCCAATTTGGATAAATATAACATTGATTGGAAGAAAACTAGTTATATATTAATGTCAAATGGATAGACCAATGAAAAAGATAAGTTTCTTACTAATTTTCTTATTAATAGCTTTAAAGGAACTATGTTTTCAAAATCTACTGACACCAATAGTTTCATTAAAGATGCTGAAAAAATGTTTAAATTACTAAATGAGATGGTGGTGGAAATCAAAGAGGAAAATGTGGTCCAAGTGGTAAAAGACAATGCCTCAGCCTTTGTATCTGCAAAAAATAAGTTAATAGGCAAAAGAAAACAACTCTTTTGGTCTCCTTGTGCTGCCCACTATTTTCATTTGATTCTTGAAGAAATCGGTGACATTACAATATTTCATAATACCATTGAAAAAGTAAAAAAAAATTATAACTTTCATTTATAAGCACACTTGGGTGCTTAATTTGTTTAGAAGTTATTCTAAAGGAAAAGAGTTAGCTAGGCCAGCAATAAAAGGATTTGCTACACCTTATTTGACAATGAAATCCATTTTGGATCAAAAGATTGTGCTCCAATCCATGTTTGCATAAAAAAATGGGTTAAAAGTGCACATGCCTCTAAGACTAACGTAAAAATTGTGGAAGACATAGTTCTAACTGATTCAAGGTTTTGAAAGTCTATCAAGTATTGCTTGAATTGTATGTCTCCTCTTGTGAAAGTCTTTAAACTTGTGGATGGTGATTCAAAACCAACAATGGGAGATATTTATAAGGCTATGAGAAAGAGGGGTATTGCACTTGCAATCTCAAACTTCTTTTTTGTAAATTTTTGAATTAGCTTTTCTTGTTTACTCACTTACTTTATATAATATAATTACATATGAACAGTTTTATCAATTCTAATTTAAATTTAATATTATGAGTTTTTTTATGCATACAATTATACTATTTTTTAATATGTCTTTGAATTGTACAATTCAATACGATTTATGATTCAAAAATCAACTTTTCAATTCATGATTTGAATCGCAATTCAATTACTAGACTTACAATTACCCCAACAGTAACAGTACACTCACACTGGCGACCTTTTTCTCCATATAATTGAGTGCTTTAAGCATTTCTGCCACCCTCACTTCTGACAAATAAGTTACCCACTAGAAATGTCAACACGTAATTTTATTATTCTATATACCTCTTTTTTGTTTCTATGAAATATTACCAAAAAGACTACACAAGCAACAAAATTCCAAAAACGTGATGAGTCGATGACATAATTATAACTACATATACTAGAATGCCGAATGCACCTACATGAGCCCATTTCAGCATTTCTCTTTATACTCAAGTGTCTAAATATAGTAGATATTAGTTATTCCCATCCTTAAACAGTACAATGTGTACTCACCAACATCCCCAGTCCAGCAAGCCAATACTTTTGAGCATATGAATTCCAAGCTTCTTCAAAGCCACCAAGCTCATCTATGAAGTCACAATCCAAAACTTTTAGCCACGTTAAAATACAAGAGTATCAAGCAATTAAAGGCATCAGTTGTTACATAATACATGAATTACAGGTATACCTTCATTTAGATTGTGCAAGGTCTGCATAGCATCCACCATACCATTTGAATTGAGTTTTCTTGCGAAGGAATGTCCCTATAAAATATTTAAACACATAAGAACACTAAAATTCTCAAGAATTATCAGATGCATTATATTAAATTAGCAAGAGACACTGTTAAACCCCAAAATAACTGAATAGTAAAAGAAACCAACAAGCAGATGCAACTCAATATTATATTGCTAGCAAAGAGAACATTAAATAAATACCTTATTATGAACGCCTCTAGAAAACATGTGAGTAGCGTGTCTTGTGGCATTATCAGCCTCTTTACTCTCTTCAAAGGTGACCTATTACAGAATGAAGATGGCATGAGGAACTGTGTTTTACATATCCAGGACACAACCTAACATTTTATCACTATTCTGGAATATAAATGCTTACTCCGTCACTCCCAGTCCTCCTTGTCCTGGATGAAGTATAATATGTTCCATTTGTGCCACCGTGGGAGACTGTAGAGGTCTCGAAGCAGAAGCTGTGAGCTTGAGGCTGAGACTCAGTCTCATTGAATCTGTTGAACTCATTTTTATAATGCAAACGTTTGCTCTTCTTCTCTGCAACATGAACCAAAAAATTTAATAGAAAGATAGCAATAACACCGTGTCACGTAATGCTAATTGGAAAACACACTTTACCTTCAACTTCATCATCTGGATCCTCCAAGTAGGGTTCACTGTTTGACCTTCCATGCTTTCTTGGATTTTCTCTCTTGCCCTTTGCATCCTTTTTTTCATCATCAGAATTCAACTCCTCAATAATAGGCCCCCTTGATTTCCTAGGCTCTGGAGTTTGATCCTCAGCAAAAACCCAGATAGACGCACATCCCGGAAACCATATCCACTTGGACCAAATAGTCTAGACTCGAACATACCTCCAAATGGGCGGGTGAAGAAAGGGCCATCAAATGGATCCCTTCCCCCAAAAAAGTTTAACAACAGGTTCATGGGAGGTCCAAAGCTACTAAAGCCCCAAAAATCAGGAAGAAGGTCGCTAAAATCAAAGAAAGAATACCCACCGCCTCTGGGTCGCTGCATTATCAAAGTGCAGTAATCCCTGCAGGAAAAAAAACAATCAATACTTGTTCTCAATGTATGTAGGACAATCAACATGTAAATAATATATAAACAGCATAAAAATAACAAAAACTAAACTATGTGCTTTGGTTACTTCATGGTCATATTCTTAGCAATACCATGCATTAAAACATATATATTAAAATGTATGTAACAAATAAATCTTACTCCAAAAGTTAAAGGACGGAACCAAGTAATTCCTTTATACGCGGCCTTTCACGCAAGGTCAAAATCAAGACTAGATTATCTAAAAAAGATATTAAAATGCAGAAGGAAGTAATCCTGCCCGAAGGTTATCCAAGTTACACCAAGATATTCGCAACAAAAAGCTCTCAAACACACTCAGAAGCACCAATAAACGAATTTCAGATTGGCCAAAATAAACGACTTTCAGACAAGGATCACTCCCATAGATAACATTGAAGTTGTCAAAGCTATGCTCAGAATGAGAAGTGTTGGAGAATTACGATGGATTTCCCACGTGATTCTTATGCTTTTTATGTCTTATTTTGTCTTCATTCCTTCCTTTATGAGCTTTATTTTCTTTCCTTATTTGGTGCCTGTCATGTAACGGTCAAATCTGATTTTATTAGGAGCTTTATTTGCTTTTATTTCCTTACCTGATATATGGGCTTTAATTAGGAGATTTGTCTCCTATTCTCCCCTATTTATATAAGTTTCTGGGCTGAATGAAGTTATCACAGACAATTCTTCATCTCTGCGACTTCCCTCTCTTCCCTTATCCTAGAAATCTTCAAGAAGAAACAACAAAAACTGTCATAAGTGCCAATGAGTATATGAAAGGAAGTTTATAACTCAAAATGCCAAAAATAGAAAATAAACAATAATAATAGCATACAGCAGCACAAGAACAAATCGGTGTGAACAATTTAAAATCAACCAACCAAACTGCAGAGTAACGTCGAGTTACAACACGAGAACGATCAAATGAAGCAAAAGAAGTAGTGTTAAAACCACCGCTCAAACATCGGGAAAAAAGAAATTATAATGAAGATCAATCCTCGACATAAACATCAATAAGCTAAAACGATGTCAAAAGAAGGAAAATTAAATCAAGCCCTGAAAATAGCTTTGGAAAGAGAAATACCTGGCAAGGAATATAGAGACGGTCACTGATGTCGGAAACTACTTCGTGCGAAACACCGGTTGGCCAGATGAGAATTTGTTGCCTACCCGATCAAGTGTCGGATGGAGACGCCACAGTGAAAGTCGATCGGCAAGAGATATCGGGCCTCTTTCTTGTTCCAGAATTAATGGTAAAAATTCACCAATAACACCACTTAAAAATTAAAGACGCTCAAATCAGGCCTCTTTCTAGTTACAGAAAATTAAAAATAAGCTTATTTTGAGTCTTTCTTTTTAATTCTTTTAGCCAATAATCTTATTTAATTTTTAATTTAGTTTCTATAGTATAAAATTTATAGTTTAAAAAGAATTTAATTTACTTCCTATCATTAAATTTCATTATTAAATTTTGTTGATATAACCAAATATATGTCATATATTTGGTTATAATCTATGTTAATAAAAAATAAAAATCAACAATAAAATAAAATAAACTCATATATAACATGTAATGCAATTTTATGTTAAATGTCTTGAGTTAATTGATTTGAATTATATATACTTAGAGTATTAAGATGATATATAGTTGATCATGCTATTAAAATTTAATAAAATACTAATAAAAATACAGAAGACTAAATTAAAAAAATTTTAAATTATAAATATCCAATTATAAAGTTTTAAACTATAAGTACTAAATTAAAAATTAAGTGAAATTATGAAAATTTATACCATGTTAACACTCTTAATTTGTAAAAATTATAATAACAAAAAGAGTAAAAATATATAAAATAAAAAATAAAATTAACTCACATATATGACATATAATGTAACTTATATTAAGTGTGAATTGATTTGAACCATATATATTCAAAATATCAAGATAATACATAGTTAATTATGTAACAAAATTTAATAATACAAGTATAATGGAAGAGACTAAATTTTTTAAAAAATAATTATGCCTAATTATAAATTTTTAAACTATAAAACTAAATAAAAAATGAAGTAAAAGTATGAAAATTAAAAATATTTTTAACCAAAATATTAATATATTTTTTAACATGTTCTGGGGTCAACCTCTAAGTATAATGAATCCAGGGTCAAGTGTCAAGGGCCCATTTAGTATAATATATAATATAAGATTTGATAGCATAAGATTTGATAGGATAAGATCTAATAAAATTTTAAAATTATGTAGTGTTAGATATGATATTATATAAAATAATATATTGTATAAAATAATATTATCATTTATTTGGTAATATACTGTATAACATCATATAAGATAAAAAGTAATATTTTTGACAAAAATACCATTTACTAAAATATACAATATATTTATTTAAATTTATTATATTATATTAATTTTTAGAGAGAAAATATGATTAAATAGGGATGCATATAGTATATGACGATCTAATGACTTGGATGATTTGATCTCTTTTGGTCACATCGAGTGAAATAATAAAAAAATAATTTGAGTAGAATTAGTTATATTAGTCAATTTCAACTAGTTCAATCTAATTTTATGAATTTTTTGAAAAATATTTATTTTATAAAAGTTTGTATAAAAATTTTATTTTTTAAAAGATAAAATATAATTTTATAAGGATTTATATGAAATTTTTATTTGTTAAGAGTCAATTTATAATTTTTACCAAATATTGAGAAAAAAATGACTTTGTTAATTTGAAAAATCAATTTAACCTAACTTCATATTAAACTAATTAAATCGAGTCAAATACTAAATTAGTTTTTGTGTGTTCCATCCCAATTCGATTAATTTTTTTTAAAAAAATTATTTTATAGGGATTTATATGAAATATTTTTTATTGATAAAATGTAATTTTATATTGATTTATATGAATTTTTTTTTAGGGTTATTTTATAATTTTCATCAAAAAAATTTTTACAGAGACTTGTGTAAAATGCAGGATACACAGTAGAGCAATTACTGTTTGTTTTTTGAATGAGAAGAAATAAAAAAAAAAAAAGCGCAAAGGATAATAAGGGACAAAAATTTTACGGAAAGGTAATAAATTAGCTAAATTCGAAAGCGTAGGATGCGAATTCAAATGAATTCGGAACCTGTGGTTTCGAATTCAATAATTGAATTCGGAGCCAGAGGCTCCGAATTTAAAGCTAGCCTGGCTAGCTGGCGTGTACTGAATTCGGAGCTAAAGGCTCCGAATTTAGTGTCAGCTAGCCAGTCTAGCTAGGTGCACGTTGACTGGTGCTATTTTAACCAGTTAGCCTGAAGAAATGCAAAAAAGAGTGGCCACGTAATGTGTTATAAGAGAACAATGAAGATTGCAGAAGCATTTGATTGGCTGCGAAAATTTACTAATAAATCATCAGATAAAAAAAAAATTGACTCTTCTTATATATACTGGTTTCCATGGACGCCGCTCACATTTTCTTTCATTTTTGAAGCTCCATTTGTTCAGTTCGTCTCATTCTTCTCTTAGTAAAATTTTTCTATCTATTCCCTTTTATCTGTTGCCGGTGAAATTTGAAGATTTGAGTTGGAAGACTACAAAGGAGCAAATATTAAGCTACATTTGTTGCATTTTATATTAAGTATGTGAAATATTTTATTACGTCTGATATTTTAATATTTACTATAACTAAGATATATATAGTTTAAAATATTCAGACAAAAATAATGCTAGTAGAATTATTTGATATCATATATATATATATATAGTTTTTTTATATTTGTTGTATGGTTGATGTAGAATTTAGTTTATATTTGAGAAATACAGTTGAGAAGAAAAAGAAGAAAAAGTCTTGTTATTAATGGAATTGTGTAGGTAATATTGATTTTGTTGTATTAGTTTAGATATATTATGAGACAAAAACAAATGAAAGAAGAACAAAAGAAATGGAATCAAAATTTGTAGTTGAAATAAAATAAAAGAAAATTTTAATATTTAAATAGTATAATAAAAATAGATGTGACAAAATTTGTAGTTGAAATAAAATAAAGGAGAATTTTAATATTTAAATAGTATAATAAAAATAGAGGTGACAAAATTTGTAGTTGAAATAAAATAATGAAAAATTTAAAAATTTAAATAGTATAATAAAAATAGATGTGAATATAATTTGTTGTTAAATTGGGTAAATAATCTGGAAGGAAAAAATAATTAATGAAGGTCAATATGATTAAAGTAAAAGAAAAGAAAAGGTTGATTGGAGAAAAAATATATATAATATGTAAAAAAAATTAATAAAAATAAGGAAAATAAATTACACAAGGCATAAAGGAAAAGCAAATAATTGATAGTTATAAAAAAAAAAAATGTATGTATATATATATATATTTACAATATATGTATGTTTGTAATGAAGAAAAAAATTAATTAAAATATCCTTCAGAAATATGTTGAAAAAATGTTTAAAAAATGTTGCAAATATTATTTAAAAATAAGGGTAATGAAAGAAAAAGCTTAAGAGATGAAAGCAATAAGAAATAGAATTTATGAATTTGAGAAAAAAAATAAAAGAATGTTTGAGAAATATTAGAGATAACAAAAGGTCATTAGTTTAAAGTCACTAAAAAAAAAAGTGAAATAATGAAGAAAAAGGAATGGCTAAAATAAGAGAAGGATAAAAGAAATATAATTATTGAAATAATTAATGTAATAAGTGAGGAGGACAAAACAAGTAAGAGGAATGTACTAGAAATTGCTAAAATAAGGAAATAATGGAAAAAATAAGAAAAAAGAAAGGATTGAAAAAGTGTAAAAAATAGTTAAAGCAAGGAAAATGAAGAACAAAATGCTTAAAAAAAGTTGAAATAAAGGAATACTTCTGAAATTTGAAAAATGAGAAAAAATACAAAATAAAAAAAATGATGAAGTTAATTTAATTGTTGGTAATTGTAAATAATGGAGAAAACTTTGGCCTTCTTTATTTGCAATAGAAAAAAATAAATTTATAATGAAAGAAGTAAATAGAAATGTAAGAAAAAAGGATGAAGTGTGTAATAATTAAAATATCATCCAAAAATGTTAGGAAAAAGTTAAAAAAAATGTTATAGATATTATTTAAAATAAGGGCAATGAGAGAAATTTGTTTGTTTGAGAAATATTGGAGATAACAAAATAGTTTGGTACTAGAAAAATAAGTTTAAAATTTTTTGTATTTATAATAAATAAGGTCAAAATGATATAGTTAGTGAAGAAATGTAGTTAAGGGTGGGTGGAAGAAATAGAGAAAAAAATATTTAGATAATTGAAAAACAATTGAAGTAAATTTTGTTTATTTAAAGTAAGAAGGTAATTATTACAAATGTAAAAAATGATTAAAGTAATTATCTGGAACATGTCTGCGGTTAGGATTTGGAGAAAAAAAATGGCCAGGAGGAATGAAATTGTTTATATTTATGCAAACGGCATAATTTATGAAAATGATCAGGGTATGACATTTCAATGTGCATTGTCAAGATACATAACAGTAAGCACTAATAGTACTTTGGAAGAATCAAAACAAGCAATTAGTCAGAAGCTGCGACTTCCCCATACCCATGTTATATTTGATTTGACATATAGACTTTCAACAACAATAAATCCAATATGGTACCAAGCAACTATACTTGAAGATGACCATGATATACAGAGGATGTGGCAATCACATTCACACTTCCCATCGCAGTTGAATGCGGTTAAGGTGTATGTGAATATTTCAGATACTAACTAACAATTACGTATTGAATATCAGGCAAACCCAGCCAATGATGTGTTACCTTCACATGGTCCATTGTATCAACTGCCTAGATTTACTCAACAATATAAAATGGCACCAATAGAGGATAGTTCACAGCCGAGTTCCTCTCATCAAATGATTGGCTATAATGATCCTCATTCTTCCCTTGGATCAGAAGAAAATGTATTAGAAGACTTTGAAAATGAAGATGAGTATGACGCAGAACTTGATCCTGATTATGACAATGATAAAGAAGATGATGACAATGAAACTGGTGATGATGATGATGATGCATATGATAGTGAGCATAAGGGTGATGATGATGATGTCTTTGATGTTGAACCAGTGGCCCAGTTTGTTGACCTTGTTACTGTATTCTTCCAACAAGTTAATTTGGCTTTAGCATAAGGTGATGAGTTCGAAGAGGGGGGAAATGAGGTACAAATGAACAATCAGGAGTTATATGTAGGAGCACAGTATCCGAATCAGAAGGCGTTGCGTCTTGCAGTGAAATTGTATTCTGTGAGGGCACACCACACTTTTAAAAAGTATTTGACGAGCAAAATGTATGAAGAATGTTGGTGTGTGCATTATGGCAAAAGTTGTAGATGGAGGGTATGAGCATGTAAAAAAGGTAGTGGAAGGGGATCATTTTGGCAAATAACAAGATATAGGGGTCCACATACATGTTTGTCTGCCACAATATCGCAGGATGACGTTGGTGGAATAGGGCCCTCTTCATGCATGCAGCCATCACCTTCGCCTTCATTTAACACCCCTCAGCAGTTATCTCCCTCTTTCGGATCATTCGGGCAGCTTCTTTTTGATACATTTGCTTTTAATGTTATGTATACTGGTTACTTCTTTATGCCAGGAGGATCGTCGCAATCAGGATTTATGACACCGCATGAATCGATTCCTTCAGCTCAGTCTCCATCCATAGATTTAAACACAAATCTCATAGTACAAGAGCACCAAGAACTAAAACAATCAGGGCAACAACGACCACGACGTGAAAGTAGAAGACCTCGTTGTGGCACTGGAAGTCATTTGCTATAAATGTATTTAGAATATTTATAATAATATAATTTAATCCCAACGTACTATTAATTTTCTTTAAAAAAATGTTCCTATGTCAACAATTATTAAATAATTTTAAAAAGTTGAAGAGGAAATTGATAAAATTTTATGTAAATTTCATTGAAAATTTATTGTTATTTTAATCAAACCATTAAAAAAAAACAAATATTCAATATAAAAGAAATTTATTAGACAAATATTTCCTAACAAATAATACATATATATTATGCTATTCTATTACTTTCGAATAAATTAAAGTAAAATTATTAATTATATTAACAAATAATATTTCATCTTATTCAAATAAAATAAATTTAAATATATTTGGCTTAATTTTTTCCCAAATTATATTAATAAACAATTTGGCTTAATTTTCTATCTTATTCAAATAAAATGGATTTAACAAAATTTATCAATATTCTTCATAATCACATTCACTTTAATTGAAAATATTACATTAAATTTGAATGGAAGCAAAGCAAATTTCTTTTTAACTTAAACAAGTTGTACCAGAACCGAATTTAACTTTAAATATTTTTTCACTCTTTAATTATTATTTTTTCTTATTTTTGTTTATTTAAGGCTTCTGATATTACTTCTTTGATTTTTACATATATTGAAATAGTTTATTTTTACATACATCACACCCTTTATTTTATATAATTTATTAATATTTTAATAGATTAGATTATTTAAATAAATATGTATCTTTTTAATTTATTTATTTTTAACTAACTTTATTTTATCATCAAAATAAAAGAAATTAATTTAAGAGCAATTAAGTTTGTTTCCCTTCGATTTAAAAAATAAATAATTTTATGAAATTTGAAAACATTATTCCAAATTCTATCAAATTTTGTAAAAAAATTAAATTTAACATCAAATTTCAATTGATCCATTTTAAATTTGGATGCTATGCTATCGAATTTCCCCATTTCATTACTTCTTGGTATTGACTTTTTGTCCTGCTGCTTTTATGCAATTCTTATGTTTATTTATTGCCTTTCTGTTAACGCACCTAAAAAATTTATCTTAATAAAATAAAATAAATTTAAAAATATAGATAAAGATTCTTAATTACTAATTTTAATTTGCTTAAAAAAATTACATTAAATTTGAATTGAAGCAAACCAAATTTACTTTTGACTTCAAAATATTGTATAATTGCCTAATATAACTTTAAATGTTTATTATTATTTAATTAATATTTTTTCCTATTTCTTTCATATTTAAGGTTTCTAATATTAATTTTTATTTTTTTTCTTAAATTAAAAAAAGTTATTTATACAAACATCACTCCTTTAATTTTATATAATTATTGTTATGTTTATTAATATTTTAATAGTTCATATTATTTACATAAACAAGTATCTTTTTAATTTATTTTATTTTAATTAATTTTTTTAACCAAATAACATAAACTAATTAAACAAAATTTTAACTTATTTTCATTTGATTTAAAAATAAAAATAATTTCATCAAATTCAAATCATATAATTCTAAATTTTGTAAAATTCTTTAAAAAAAAAAATCATGCTTCCGAATTTGAGTTCATCTACTGCCAAATTCGGATACACAGTGTCCGAATTTCAATATTTATTACTTCTTGGTACTTAATCTTCCTCTTATTGTTTTTCTGACATTCCCACATTAATTTATTGCTTTTCGGTCAACCTCCCCCAAAGATTACATTAAATTTGAATTGAAGCAAACCAAATTCTCTTTTCACTTAATAAAATTGCATCATCACCCCATTTAACTTCAAATGTTTATTATTCTTTAGTCAATATTTTATTTCTTAATTCTTTTTTAATATTTAAAGCTTTCGATATTATTTCTTAGATTTTTAATTAAATCAAAATAATTTATTTATACATACATCGCTTCTTCAATTTTATATAATAATTATTATATTTATTAATATTTTAATAGCTCAGATTACTTAAATAAATAAGTAATTTTTTAATTTATTTATTTTTAATCAAAAATTTTTTATTAACTAGATGAAAAAAATAATTTAAAAGAAATTCGAATTGTTCCCATTTGCTTTAAAAAAAAAATAATTTCACAAAATTTGGATGATATCATCCCAAATTCTATGATATTTTTAAAAAATATTTAATTCATTTTAAATTCAGATACTGAACATCCAAATTTCACATGTTTATTACCTTTCTGTAAATAATTTCTCTTATGTTTTTTTTACGTCATTCTGATATTAATTTATTACTTTTTCGTCAGTTGCCCAATTACCGTTTATCGACAAAGCTAGGGAATGAAACGCAGAAACCATTTTATCGACAAAGCTCAGCAGATAATATATCTGAGATCTCCAAAAGAGGTTTCTGAAAGCCAAACTTGGCAATCAATTAGACTAAACTCTATTTTAGCTAAAAGTTGTAGTTGTACATCTTTGATCGAGGTTGCGAGGTGTCCATGTCATGGCAAAGATTCTGAAATTGTGACTTACTTTTCTGATATTTTCCTGAAGCGTTCCAAAACTAATGAGATCCTCTGTCGTCTTGACAACATAACTGAAAAACTTTATAGTGTCTGCTTCCAGAATAATGTCTAAACACCTTACCTCCTTGGCCATAGTTAGTCCCTCCCACGCAGCAAGTGGATTCTTTTTCGAATATAGGAATTTTGTTATATTTCCAGGAAAACTAATCCAATTCTCCTTCAGAATAAGCCCCTTTCACTCTCTCTCTTGATACCAAGATCCTAGCTTTTTTTCTATCCTTAATTTCCTGATTATCTCAATACAAGTACCTTTTCAGTTCAATTGAGACCAATTGTTACAAAAGGGATTAAAATTTTTACAGAATGAAGATCATCCACATGTTGTTACTAGTTCTTGAACCAACCTCCTCTATAATTTTAACAATTCTTATGATCTTTATCTTCTTTTACTGCAAAAGAATAAGAAATTACGAGAGTGAAGAAATAGAAAGATCATAACACAAACATGAAGATATAATAGTGCTGACAGAGGATTTGGTCATATTCCAAGGCGGTAACAACCTTATTATATATGACGTATTGGAAGCTCCAGGGGAAGTGATTTAAAAATCTAATTGTGGGAAACTGTACAAGGCCTTACTGCAGAGGAGTTACTCAATGAGGTTTCACAGATTTTTGAGAGCAGTTTGCACGAAAAGAGACGAGGAATTGGACAGCACAGGTCGGTAGGAGATTAGATGTATTATAATTACTTGGCTTTGTTTCGTGCGTTTCCTTCCCAAAGATGTTGAAGGGAGCCGAAAACGCTAGGGAGAAATCGAAGACGTTGCTTTTCCTTCTATTTTACTTCAATATGTTGTTTTTTCTTTTCTTTTATGTTTTTATATTTTTATTTGGAATAACATAAATGTTGATTGGGTTGCTTTCTCAACGATAAAAATAAAAAATAAAAAAGCACGTGGACTCCACATGAGACATAATGAATTTCATTACAAATAATTTCTATGAAATAAAATTGGATTTTAAAAAACTCTTTTAAAATATATCAAATTTAAAGGATTAGTTTAAAACAATAATAAAATTAAAGGGCTATAATATTATTTTTAACCAAAATAATAAATAATTTTAATCAGGTTCAAACAAGTTAATAAACTTGTACAAGTGAAGTTTTATGTATTAAAAGAAAATCAAATTCATTCAATTCTATTGAATATAAAATTTAAAATGTAGGTAACGTTGGGTATGTGAATATAAAATGTTTTGTTATAACACGATCAAACCTAATCGACTCGTTTGAATCTGACTTTTTTGGGTGAAAAAATATCGATCAGTTTAGAATAAAAATTTTTTTGTCATAATGTTGGTCAGTTAGATTGACTTTTGGTTTTGTAAATAGAAAAGAGAATATAAAAAAATGATTTTATAAATAAATTTTTTTTATACTTCTATTTTAATTTTAATTTTTAAAAATAAATGTTATTATATAATAATAAATAATTATTATAAAGATATAATAAATATTACATACAACTATATAAAAAAATACATCTGCATTATGCGAAATTAAACAAGCCCCTATCCATCGCTCCTTAAAAAGAAGGCAGATTTTTTGTTTTTGTCAAAGTGAAATTATATTGAAACAATGTTACAGGTGGGCAAAAATATGACGATGCTAATTTGGAGTCAGATCAATCTTTAATAATAAATTACACAGTTATCTTGAGTTTTGTTAAAATTATGCTTTTTTTGTTTTTAAAATATATAATTTAATTTAATTTTAAAATTTTCGACTAAAATATTCTTTATTAATTTAGATATGCAAAAGTGTTAATAGATATTTAAATATATTATGTATGTGTATATTTAAGTTGATAAAGAGTATTTTAATAAAAATAATTAATAATTAAACTGAAGTATAATATAAAATTATATTTTAAGAAAAATTTATATATTTTTTAAAAATGTAAAATTTTATAATTTCAATAAAAATCAAATAAATTTTGCATAATTTACTGTTAATAATAATACTCTTGCACTTGATCTTGAATTTTACCGTGCGATCCAGTTTTATATTTAGAATCTGGGCCAAATAACCTCTGTTTAAAACTAAGCCCTACATAGTCGGTCCAATCCTGTTTAACAGAATTTTTACTTTATGAAATACAATATATAAATTATAATATATAATTCTATAATATATTTGTGCCTCCTGTTTAAAAATTTAAGACTTATTTATATACAAAAGGTTACATAATACATAGTATAAATATTTCATTGTACATTGATATTGCCGTGCCAGTCGGCAGAATTTGAACCTAATGTGCTCCGATTGTAAAATTAAATTTAAAACTTAATCCAAGCTAACCCTTGATCATTTTTTTTTTTTTTTTGCGCGGGGCACCACACAGACATCTTTCATTCAAAACAATGAAACATTACAGAAATCAGTATCACACTCAGCTAACAAACCAACTCCCGTCTCCGAGAAACAGAAAACAATATATCACAAACAGCACAACCCATCCCCTCTCTACATCCTTTAGAATCTTCAGACAGAATTTTGACGCCTACAATACATGGTCCAATTTAGAGAGCTATTGCATGCTGAAGTAAGAACTCACACTTTCGGGAAAGTGGTTCACGAGTTATAATTTTATCAGGATGACAGGTTTTTCATCTAAATTAACATTAAGAAAATCATAATGAGTTATTGACAGACTTCAGTAGATGAACAACAATGCTAAAATTTAACGAAACAATGCTAATTAATACTTTGGAGTTTGGACAAATCCTTTTATAACTTCCCACCAAATCTATAGAACATCACCCGCAACAATTTCTTGGATCTTGGCAATTCTAAAAAAATCCATACTAAGAAATTAAACTGTACAAACCAAGGCCAATCCCGTCCGCCTATTTGGTTAGCATGCGAAGAAAAATATTTCGCAGTTTTTTTTTAATCGGTGAGCCATTAGCACTACCGCCACTCATGTTTTATCATACAAAAATTCTGAATTGAGATGTCAATAATTTATGCAGGAAAAATAAAAACTACTCATAAAAGTAGAGCCAGATGACGCACGGACAGAATTGAAATCGCCAGAAGAGACCAGTAGCCCACCTTAATAAAGGCGCTCCCAGTTCATTGTAATGGGAGTCCATCCATTTATCCTATCATAAAAGGACAATATGAATCCATTATCCACGAGCTACATCTTTGTCCCATTCTAACGTGCACATATAGCTCAAGTTACCGAGTTCAAAGCTTCAAGTCCGTTAGTTGAGGCTGCCGGCAGTTCCGCCAACATCAGTCCCATTGTTTTTATAACTGCTGGAAGGCTTCTAAATCAGGCACTGTTGGATACTCAAGACCCTGTAACGCTGGCATTCGTCTTAAATCTTCATTTGAATAAGCAGGGATCAACCAGTACCCTTTTTTGGTGCCAAATACCTGAGAAAATATATGCGTCATCATGACAAATGATGCCTATAAAGTAGGTTTCTGACTACATTCTGGTAAGCTTATGTCTACTATTGCGTTGTTTCACATTCAAATATTTCACAAAATTATAGTTATTAAAGGATTTGTTATAAGTCGAAAATTCAATGATTTTAGAGTAATGAGAATAAAATTGCATTTACAAGGCCAACAAGAAACAGAATTATAGAATTAAGTTATATCTGAAAGTAATAAGACCAAGAGTATTAAGGAATCGTTTGACATTATACATCATCATATTTTCTTGGATGTTAGAATCTAAGATGTCCACATCGACATCCAAGATGCCCAGCGACATAGAATGCAACTATTTTAAGGTGGTATCTCATACCCACCCAAAAAACAGAGGGATCTCACATTTGAGGAGTTTTAGCTTTACTAATTTTTATAAATTACCAACTGGTTCATTTCCTTGACAACTTTCAGTCATCTTACTAAACATGGGAATTTTAAATGCAATGATATCATATAATTGAGTATCAGCCATTCCTTTTTTTTTTTGGTTTTGTTGGGGGGGGGGGGTGTTTGAACTGAGAGTATCAGGTATTCAAGATGCCAAAGAATGTAAGATATCAGTGAACCAATGGTTAGTTCTATCTAATCGACAGGGACATGGGCCAAACTTACTACTGCATCATATTGTTGTAGAATACATCAGTCATGAACTGATGCTGATGACCAGCAATGAGTGTCTGTCTTTTTTCACTACATGGAGGGCAGGATCAGCCTTGCCACCTGGGACGTCGACCAAAGATAGGTTGCAAGACATTTCTGCTGAGTCCTTGGGTCCAATAATGTCTATTTCTATTGAAAGTGTTACAGATAAGCAGCACATTAGCTGCTAACATAGTCACAGTCTAGATTTGCTATCTTACACCCACAGTAATGTAAAAATTAAAATAGGTAAAGTTGACCATCTCAATCATGCTCCTGTTATGGTAAAATGAGCTATGGTATGATTAATATGACGAATTTTGGATCTCATTTTGACATAACATTAGGGTTTATGAGAAGGTGAAATCAACAAAATGAATTTTGATACCACTTTATCCCCATCTGGTGCATTATTTTTCTGATCATATTTTTGCTTAGCCAACTCTCCAAAAAGTTTACTTACTATGCTAAAGCACTGTTAGAAAGAAAGACAAATAACTAGCAACATACTGGTAATGAGAGGCTGTCTTGGAAAAAAATTACACGGGGAAAACTAGATGTCACCTGCTCATAATTCTTCTTGCAGCCTAGGTCATAGGACCATTTGGCACTGGTTTTCTTCTCAAATGCCTGATTGAAAAAAAAAAAAAAAACTTGTGAAACATAGGTTCAAAAGCGTAGCTAATTAAATGGAGCAAAAAAAGTGCAAATGATGAAAAAAAAGGCACCTCTATGGTGGTAGTATTAGATGCAACAAGCGACAGGTGCATAATCATAAAACCCATAATACTTATCGCAAAAGCCAGGTTCAAAACTGCATGCAATAACGCTTAGAATAAAAAGGGTTACCAACAAGATAAAAACAGCAATACATTAAATAGGAAATCATCTCCCAAGAACTCACCAAATGCAACAAATGAGACCGCAAGGGTAGCTGGTGTTCCAGAAATCTCAACATCAGAAAAGAATGCCATAAAATATGGCAATAATGATAAAGTGACAAGTGTTGTCTCAAGAAATGTGTAGAACTGCAGTAAAAGTACATGGTAGAGATGTTACTGTAGTCCTAATCTACTTCACCGTTATCATTAATTCTCTTCATTTATCCACCCGTAATTATACTAGAATGGCAATAAGATGAGAGAAGAGACCTATTAATTAATCACTGAAACACTGGCAACTTATCCTTGGATGGGAAGCTCAGCCATAGTTTCAGCTAAAAAGGTGGAAGAAAAAATTGTTCTTTGTGCCTGTGAGATCAGATGCCTCTTATATGGTGAGATGCAAGATAATATCTTCCGGTTAGAGTCCACAAAATTTAGGACACATATTAGTGCCTGTGCATTTCTTAGGGAAACATTTATTAACTCGATTTTTCCTTTCTATCATCTTTAGCTATCTTATATTTTCTACTTTCAATGAACAAAAAATTGTTGCCTTCTCACTCCAGTTATAATTCTTTGATTTCTTTGTCTCATCTTTGTTACAACCCTTAAATGTCAGGTTTCCATGACTTTGGATGAACTCATGATAGCATTACAAAAAGTAGTGTATTATTTTGATTGCTTGGGAGGTTTGAAACCACTCAATATAAATTACATACCCCAATTTAAATACAGCAAAACAGTGCCATATAAATTAAATACTCAATGAGAGAAAAGATTACTTATCTGCAATTTGCTTATCTTATAAATTATAGCTCAATTCTTCAATTTCCTTGACCTTCTATATACTTGTTTACCAAATCAATGAATAAGAGAACAAGATTACTTATCTGAAATTTGCTTATCTTATAAATTATAGCTCAATTCTTCAATTTCCTTGATCTTCTGTATACTTCTCTATCAAAGCAAGGAAGGGAATTAAAAACTGGAAATACTCCTCATGAGATGAGTGAACAATATAGGAAATAATTATGCTAGAAAGAATCTATCCATGCACCCATAACAGTATATGAATCAATTGAGAAAAAAAAAAAGAAAGAAGAATAAGATTCGGATAGGCTAGTTTACTTTTCAATATGTGGTTACATACCAAGAAAAGAAGAAAATACTTGTAGTTCAATGCGCCCACACAATTGACAACCCAAATGCAATGGTGGTCCATTTTCAGAATACACCTCCCGCCTAAAATCAAGCCTTTGTCAAAGTTCACCCAAAAATATGACCAGAGGTGTAAATGTCATAGAAAAGAACTCACAAACAGAACAATGATGGCTACGAGGAGGTTTTAACTGGTTGCACTTTCGACAGTACCGTATATTTTGATTTCCTGATTCACCAAGCACACTGAAATCATTTGAAGCCAAAGCTGGGCCAATATATGCTGACTCCACCAATGGATCTGCATCACATCTCTCCTCGTCAATTTTTGGCCTCCAATTTGTAGGGATACCCCCGGGATCCGTTAGGACCACAGAAAAGTAGCTCCATAATAGCATCACCAGCTACATAGGCAATAAACTAATTGCAATTAACTGTCATCTCTTTTAAGTAATTTATTATTTGTCCAGCATTACATTTTTCTTAATTTAAAGGGAGAAAAATTCCCATTCCATTCTTTTGAGGAGCGAAATGTGGCTTAACACTCCTTCTACAAAATAGCACACAAGTACGGGAATATACTTCCAAAAATTTTTAGGATTTCCAGCAAGGATCTAGGTTCTCATATATGCTGATATTTAATTATGATGAAAATAACTATAAATCGGAGATAGTGAGTCCCCATCTTTAGAATTTTAATAGATTAAGTTTCAAAAAGCAGTGAGCAATCAAGAACGTCTTTGGTTACTCAGTTATAGATGACTTTCTAGGAATTGTCGGGATCTAAGATAACCAAAGTCTATTATGTAGTCACCGCTCAATAACTCAAAGCATCGAAGACGATACAAATTAAAGAAACATACAAATACAAATTAAGATGAAGGAAATTCCCTTTCCTACTCATCACGATGTTTTTAAATGTGGTTGAAGAAGAGATACCAGAGCATGGAAAAGAACCAGGACAGCAAAAGCGGTGAAGGAATCGAGGCCACCATGGAATAGAGCAGGTCCATAATTAGCCAGGACGACAGCATAGTAAGTGAAGCCAACAAGGCCGAGGACCAATATGATCATGACGGAACCAACGGCGCGCAGCACCGTACAGAACCTGAAAACGTTCCACGCCATGGCTGTTCGTCCGGATTGGCGGCAATTCTTTTTCAGTTTATTGATAGACTAATGTATCCAAATGAGGGTGGAATTCGGGTAGAATATTGAGAGATGAAGAGAAGAAGAAGAAGAAGAGAGAGAGAGAAGAAGAAAAGAATAGAACAAGAGGAATTCTGATCACATTTCGCATGCCGTCCATACACCACACCCATGCCATATATGCTTTCCGTTAATGACTAACTGCCTAGCAGCTACGCGGGAAACGGAAGAAAAATAAAAGATATTAATATGCGAAGACATAATTGCCCTTGTTAATATAAAAAACGTCTATCGTTTATGCCTCTTCAGGGGTTATGGATTTCCATCTTTCGTGGGATCAAACTAGTTCCAAATAGCCAAACGGGGAGACAATATGACAGTGTCATTCTCTTTTTTTTTTTTTTTTTCGTTTATTTTGGTGTGGCCTTGTTTCTTTTTTGATAACCGGGATAAAAAAGAATGGTCTTGTTAATGGCAGAGATTAACTATAATTTGATTTTTTTTTGTGGTTAAAATGTAAAGAATCTTTTTAATTTAAATTTATGTGCAATTAAATCTTTTATGTTTTAAAAATTTATAATTAATTTTTACATTCTTGATTTTTAGGTAATTAACACCCTTTGTTAATAAAGTTATTAAGTCCATGAACTCTTTTAGGTCAGCAAAGTCATGCTCCCAGAGCCAACTTGTAGCACATACACCCTCCAATGTTGCTACACTTCTATCTGTGGAATTGCATTTGGGATTTTGTTCATTTTACAAATCGTTTTCACGTCTCGTTGCCTTCAAAATCTACGTTATTTGGTCAGAGCAGAAGCAGCAGCCAATCTGTGTCCGTGAGTGTGAGAGAGCAGAGGAGAGAAGGAGGTGGGGACACGTGCACGTGATTCCTAGAAAAAGATAAATTTGTATGACACGAGTCAGCGGCCAACTCAGTGGCACAGTGCAGCTTGGGACTGCATGTCAAGGACCACCCAGCGCCATTGTCACTGATCACTCTCATTTAATAACTTCACGTGCCCTAATCCTATCTCTCCGGGGTATATCCACACGGGTCAACCAATGGAATAGGGACGTATTTGGTGGATAAATGATCCACCGTAATTGGAATAAATGTAGGTAGTTGAAGCCTCCATCATCGGTCTTGGGGGAGTTAAAGACCCCCATAAATGCCGCCACTCCACACAGCGCATTCAATTAAACAATTCTGGTTGACTCCACCATTTCGCTGGTTCTCCAGTCACCACGCTGTTTGTCTCGGGTCTCCTGTTGCCAACATTCCCTCTCTTGTTGGACTTTCACTCCCTCCGGTACCTAAGTTTGCGTGGTCAAAAGGGGAAAATACTAACTGATGATAAAAGCACTGTACTCTATGTTTCAAGTTGCAGGTCAAAGGTTAAAAAAGATGATTCCTTAATACGGAGCTAATGAAATTTTCGAAAAGGGATCAGAAGATGGCTTAGAAAAATTCCTAAAGATTCACAATAGAACAAAATTAAATCAGCTCCTTTGCAGTTGGGAGCACCCATCCATATGTCACTTATTCGGGATCATGATTACATCCCGACGAAATTACGATGTAGAAAATGAAAGACAAGGATAACAGACGAAAGCAGAACGCTTATGCATGCAACCACAGGTTAAAAAGCCTATGCATCTCTCTCTACATTGACCCCCGATCGCAGATAAAAGCACCAACCCAAAAATGCAATAACATAAGGAAATGGCTCCTTCTTCTTCTTCTCCTTCTTCTTCCAAATCTCTTTCGTCACCTCCTCCACCTCCTCGCCAGTCGCCACGATTCACCCCCGTGAGTACAATACACTTTACCTCTTGCCATCCCTTGTTTGTTTCTTAAGAACATAATGGAAAATTTTGAAATATATTCTGTGCTTCCTGCTCTAAGTTAATTTGTCTGATGGATTTTTTCCATTTATTGCAGATTCAAGAACGGGAGGAAGATGAATACAGCGAGGACACTAGCCAGAGCAGAGCAACCCCCAGTGTTCACACGGACAAAGGTCTTACTCCGAAGCACCATCCTCCAACCCCCCTCCATCAGACCGACAAAAATTGCAAATCCAATCATAAGAAAAGGTCTGAATCTCTGTGGTCCATCGACGGAGAAGGTGGCTCCGTCTCGTGCAACAAGTGCCGCCCACATGCTCGTGAGAAAATCACCGTCGTTCCTTTGGATAACAATGGACCAAACAAGCATTCACCTTTATTGGCAAGCCCAAATAGGATTTTCAAGTCCATTTTCTCCTCGTTGACGCGCAAGAGTCCAAAGTCCACCGAGGCTCCGTCAACAGCCAGAGAAGAGCAGTGGAAAATTGCGCTGGCGGAGCTTTCCCACAAGTTGATTCAAGCTACTAGGAAAAGAGACGATGCTGTTTCAGAATCTTCAAGGCTTAAGTACTCCATGGCTGAATTAGAGAAGAAACTTAACAAACTAGAGGTGTATTGCCACAAATTGAAATCTGGGCTCGAAGAATGCAGCACCAATTCGCCGTATAGAATGGTTAAGACCCAAAATTTCCATCAAAACGACGCAATCGAACACTTTATGGTCACAGTCTCGGAAGCCCGGTCTTCGGTAAGGCTCCTAAGCCGTTCTCTCACTATGCAACTAAGGCACATGGGAGGCAAAGTGTACGAGAGATTATCCCTACTTCTTCAACCTTACGATATTAAAATCTCGTTCTCGAACAACTCCAGGAGCTTGCTTTTCTATTTAGAAGCCCTGTTAAACAAAGCTTTCTACGAGGACTTTGAATCGGTTGGGTTCCAAAAGAACGCATCGATTTACATACTGAACCCAGTGGAACGATGCGAAGCAAATTTCATATCCTTTAATATGCTTCATGGGTTGACATGGGAAGAGGTACTCAACAAGGGGACGAGACACTTCAGTGAAGACTTTAGCAGATTTTGTGATAGGAAAATGAGCGAGATAGTGGCAATGTTGGGTTGGAACAGAGCTTGGCCAGAGCCACTGTTGCAAACTTTCTTCGGCGCATCCAAGAGTGTCTGGCTGGTGCACCTGTTGGCGACCTCGGTGCACCCAAGCTTGCCTATTTTCAGAGTGGACAAAGGGGTGAGGTATGATTCGGTTTACATGGAGGATATGGGTGGAGACAAGGGTACCAAGTTAGACCCCAGCATGGTCCGGATTATGGTTTCACCTGGGTTTTATGTCTATGGCAGTGTAGTTAAATGCAAGGTACTTTGCAGGTACTTGAGCAGCAATAGCCATTATTACAGTAACAGCGAAGATATAGGTTCTATCCCATCGCCTTAAGATTTTAAATTTTTAATATTTGATCAGAAATCATAAGAAAGCAACAACTGGAAAGGTTTCCATTGTTACTTTCGTCTGTTGTTATATTACACTGGGGCAGATCATAGGTGGGTTGGTTTTGTTTGTCAAACGGATGTTGTGTAAAAGGCAATGCTTGGAATGTCTATATAACGAGATTTTTGGGTCGAAGTAAACAATTGGGCTTCATCTGGTTTCTCCTTGTGTAGTGGTGTCATTTTTTTTGTCTGTCTTTTTTGAACTTTTATGAGTTTGTTTCATTGATACCCAGATATTAAGAGAGAAAATTAGGCTTTAAGATTTCAAGTTAAGGAACTTATACGAATAACTTTTAAGTTTTGAAATTATTTTAAAAAATTTTAAGATCAATAATTTTAATTTAGACTTTTGAATTGAAATTTTCTTTAATACAATTTAAATGTTTGTTCTTAAAATTTTTTAAAAATAATTTTAAAACTTAAAATACTTTAATATAAATATATTTAACTTTTAGATTATAAATTGTAATTTTTCCATCATAAAATGTTAAGATCTTACAGGTGGGTTGAGATTCTCATCTTATGGAGTGCTGATGAAGAGACCCAAAACCTATGGTAGAAATGTAAAATATACCCGGATGGAAAAGAAAAGGCTCGTGGCCACAGCCCAGGATGCTTATCTTGTGAAAGGAACTTTGAATCTTATGCTTAATTTTCACTATCACCTATCTTAATGGATGCTAAGACCGTATCGGGAATGTCGGGCTCAGAATCCCATGCCACTGGGAATTTTATGCTACAAGAGTCCAATTTACGCTTACCGGGAATCATATAAGAAAAGAACATAAAATATCGACCAATATTTTTTATTATTTAATAATATTTATATTTTTATTATTTTTTTAAAAATATGAATACAAAAGTTTTTTTTTTCTATTTATAAAATCACTTTCTTTTCTTAACAATTTTCCGTATTAAACAATCTTTAGTATCTCATATTCTCCCGTCCCAAAAAATAATTTCATATGAATGGTTTTCATTTACCAACATAATCTTCAAAACTATGTCCAAGTTAGCAACTTTTATTTCAAAAGCTACAAGTGGATAATCCCTTGACATTACGATATCAACGTAGACTCTTTGTTAACTTATTAGCTGTAAGTAATATACTTATATGGACCCTAGAACAAAATGTTCACGCAAATGTTGCAATTCAATTGATCCCCATTTATAAATGCATTAACGAAATCTTCAAAACAATTGAAATCCTAGCCTTTTCCTATCTTGTCACTGGGAAATTGGTCAACCATAATAGATAACTAGCTATCATTTTTTATAATAAACAATCTCAACCCACGTACATCATCCAATTGTAGACATTTGATGCTTCATCGTGCAATTACCATTCATGATCAATGGTAGCTCATATTGACAGTCTACTTGCTTCTTTCGCTCCATTGTTTGTGATTGAAGATTCCATGATCTTAACTCACCAGGCTCGTAGTTGCTCAGGTCATGAAGATCCAAGTCCTTATTGGTTTGACAATTGTATAGTGTTTTGATCCGGATAAAAATTCTATTGGTTCCACTCTGCATCACCATTTATTATGTCAATCTGAGGTCTCAAACTATTTGTTCATTTTAGCGTCAAATTTTAATGTATTTCTCTATTGTTGTTTCAGCTACATAACTTTATTATTCTTGCAACCAGAACTGTCAAAATTATTTTGATTGTATTTATCCATATTATACTTTTTGCATCTCAAATATTATTGTCAGATGATAAAAAAAAGATGATTTACTTGGTTGAAGAGCAAATTATGCAGAGAATCACACGGGACGCGGAGATCACGGTTGGACTTCCGGTTAGTCCACAGTAGAAGCACCAGAAGAGAGTTGTAAACAGTGAATCAGAGAGGGATTGGAAGTTCCATAATAACAGAGGGAGTTACACGCATAATTTGAAAATCATGGGAAATTACTCCCTTGCCCCTCAATAACCTCTACTAACCACCACCATCAAGGTGGATAAGTCATTTCCCAACAATTATCTTGCAGTTGTTTTTGTTACAACAAAAATCTTTCAAGGTACGCAGATCTTCTGCGCATCAATTTTATTGTTCTTGCAACTGGAATCGTCAAAATTATTTTTGTATTTATCCATAATATTATTTTCGCATATAAAATATTATCTTGCATATTATACTTTTTGCATTTGGAAAATTATCTTGCATTTGTTTTTGTTATGAACAGAATCTTTCAAGACACGTGGGATGCACAAAGGATGTGCAGCTAGTCTGAGCTCCAAATTATATATACATATTATTTTGTAATTAAATTTTTTAACAAGTACATAATATAAAATAAAAATAATTGTTAACTACTAACTTAAAAGATAATAATTAATATAAAAAAATCTAAACCGCATCCAGGCAATGCACAAAGGATCTAAAATTTTCAAATCATAGTTTTACATGATGTATGTAGGGATAGATGAACTAATTCCACACAAAGCATTAAATTTCTAAATTTTATTCCTTATTTGTGTTATTGGCCTAGTTAGAGCCTTTGCCCTTTGGTAAATAGTAAATCGTTAGAAAAAGAATTATAGATTATCATAAATCATTATTATTTCATAAAATCTAATTGATTAATTTCCTATAAAATGATGACCCAAAACCTCGAACAATAGCCGTCGGAAGCAAGCACAGGGCAAAACAAGACGAGAGTTGCAGAGCTTTTCATTTGTGTTTGTTCTCTCGGGATCGGATTGTAAATTTGTAATATGTCAAGGGAAATTGCAAAGACAACTCTAGGAGAGGTTGTTTTAGTTTTACAGCCGATAAACCCAGCGGGTGAATGAGTTGGGGTTGGTGGTGGGGTCCACCACTGGTTCAGCAACTTCCGGTTTAAGATCTCCTTCAACGGTTCACTGGCACATCTTCTAGTTCTGGGACTTTTCTTTTCTCCCTCCCTCACCCTCCCCCTGACCTGACCGGACCGCTTCTCCTAGGAGGACTTGAATCTTTACCATTTGGACAATTCAACACGTCATGCTCCCACAAACATAACCCAACCCATAATTATAAAAGTCATTTCTCTTTTCCCCCCCTAGAAAAAAAATCATCAATTTAACTTATAATTAAAGGAAGCATTCTCCATTCTCTCTCTCTTTCCCGTACGTATTCCCTCTTCCGGTTACTTCACGATCTCCCTTCGCTTCGCTTCCCTGAGCGATCAAGCGGTTGTAGTGGGCAGAGTGAGGCAGAGGGCAGCACCATGTCTATTTCAGATTCCGATTCCTCATCTTATGGCGCTGACTGCAAGAGTTTCAAACAAATTAGCCGCGAGAGTAAGTTCCTCTCCCTTTACTAATCGATTCGTTTCTTCATTTCATTCTAATTTTATCGAAACAAGATTCTCCGATTCATTTGTCTGATTAATTATTAACGAGTTGTCAACTCACTATGCTGTATAGTTCTTATTTTCTGTTTGCCGTTTTCTAATGACCCGCTAAAGTTCTCGAGTTGAAACTTTTCTGTAACTTTTCTTTTCCTTATTGCTCGTTCACTTATCCTTTTGGGGTTATACTTGCTCTCGAGGTTGCAATCAATTAATTATTCTTCAGTCAGTGATGCATTTCACCATGGTTGCCGCTTTCTCGCTTTACTTAGCTTTGTTCTTGTATCATCCATTGCCTGAGGGTCACATTGGATTTACCTTAGTAGTCAGAACCTTTGCTATCCGCGCATGATCTTTATTTGCGGCCTGTATTAGCTAAATGACAAGCATGTGATGACAAGTTAGCTGGTGCATTCGAAATGTGCAACTTGATGCTAGCGGCAGGTGTAGCCACTCGATTCCTTCTCTTCTGATGTTGGTGGTTTTGCTAATAAAACAGATACAATTACTTTTCTAGAAATTGTAGAGAATTTAAGTTGATGAGAGGATTGAAATATTGTCCATAAATATACTCTGTATCTTTCACTCACTAACTAATAACATTTCCCTTTACCCAAGCTGGAGGAAGCACAAGGCAAACGTAGGTTTCTTAGGTATGATATTCTGTCATACAGAAGGAAGAAGCTGGTAGTGAGACGCTGTTACAATTGATATGTTTAAGGATTAGACTATAGTATATGAGGATCGCATACCTTGTTATACTTCTAGAGGATGGCATACCTTGTTATACTTCTAATGGGTCCCTGAAACTGTAAAATTTCTGCTTTTATGATTTACAAAAGAAAAAGTACAATATGTTTGGAATCATTCTGAATCATCTTCATATGTTGTTCTTTAACTCTACTATTGGATATGCCTTGTGTATTTCTTTAGTTTTAGTAAAATCACCAAACTTAGTGCAACACTGTTTTGTCCATTTCATTAGCGAATATACCAATTCAATTAATTAAGTCTTGAATAAATGAAGTGCATATTTAGAAAGATGTTGTTATGCCGGCTTTTGCAAGTATCACATCCTTTTGTTTGTTTTTTCTTGTAAGATATTATTAGTAAATTGTTTAATTGTAGGAATATATTAGCCATGACCAAATGCTTTTGAATTTGATCATCTTATATAATTTCTCTATGTGAACTGAAATTGTCTCCAGGATTATTATATGAAATGCTTAGGTCAGCAAAAACAGGGGATTCAAAGTCAACTTGGAAGGTGTGTATTCCTTTAGCTACTTTAATGAATTATGCCTTCAGGTTGCTAATTTTACTCAGGATGCGAAAAGACACACTCTTCTGTCTGTTTCAGTTTCAATTTGAAGTTCCATTCCAGGAATTTTTCCACACATTTTAAGTTTCATAATATCGATGATTGTACATGAGGCAGATTTGATTTTTCAATTTGTCAGCTTTTTCTTGTATGAATAGTATAGCTGCTTATTCACGTGTTTGTTCAATAGATCTGCTACTTTCCACTGCATGTGACAGATAAGCTTTAGATCTGAATGGGACCATTATGGGCTTTCTGTCAGTCACGTTCATTCATCTATACTAATATTAAGCCACAACCTGAGTTGTTGATTCGAACATTTGACTGTAAAAATTAGTGTTCTTGAATGAGGAATAATTGATAAAGGCTTGAGGAAACTAATGAGAAGTTGATAATGAAAAGCATCAGAATTATTCAATATTGACACACAAGGCACAGCCAGCTCAGGAGATCACTACGGAATTAACATTTGGTAAACGAATGTTTTAAAATTCAAAAAGTGTATGGATAGTGATTTACCTGTATATGCTTGAAAATATTAACCTTTATTATTTGTCTATTAAGAAGAGCAGATTTGCACTACGCGCTGGTATGTGTGTAGTAATTCTCATCATGCCAGTGGTGTTATAGCTTAGGCATAAGGCAAGATGAATGTAACGCAGATTGAATTAGTTCACTTTGCAGTTAGATATGCATGCATGTAAGCATACACGCAGCTGAGTGTAAAAAAAATATTGCATATCTGACTGAAGTGTTGAAGGTAATTTAATGTTGCAGTTTTGCAATCACCATCTTATACTGCTTCATGAGTTTCTTGCTTGCAGGTACTGATAATGGACAAACTCACTGTTAAGATAATGTCTCACTCGTGCAAGATGGCTGATATCACAGATGAAGGTGTTTCATGTAAGAATTTCCAGATAGATTTTTTATACATTGTCTTTCTTTCTACCCCTAGCCAATTAATTTTTGCCATATTTGTCTTTGATTTTTGTTGTTGCAATTTGCATATTTGCTACTCTAGATACTAAATGTCTGTTGAGCATAGATCTATTTCTGTGTGTTAATTATTGCGTCTTAAACTGTTAAAAGATTGGAAAATATAAGTTTCTTAGCCTCCTTTTGCCATACCCTAACCTCTAGTTGAAGTTAAAAGAAGACAAAAAGGAGGAAATAAAAGCCTTGCTTCTTTTTTTGACATAATGCAGCTGAAGGAATTTAAACTATCAATGGAAGACACTGTAGCTTTGAGAACATACTGAGCTTAGTACCAGGCAAGTAGGTGGAGAAGTAGTCATTAGATAAAGAGACAGATTAGATGCTGGATTAGACATGCTGGAAGCCTGTATTCTTGGGATCTGATTGTATATTTGGACTTTGGTGCATTTCATATTTCTGCTATCAGTCCTGAGATAAAGAAGTTATGAAATAAATGTTGTAATATCATTTGTCCATTAAGAAATGCATACCATAAACCTTCGTTATAGGACCTCTGAACTCTAGGAAACCTGACAGTTCTCCATGTAATTGCTGCTAAATGCTAATATTAATATTCATAACTTAGAGGATTTTGACTGCCAGACAGATTCTCAAAACCTGCACTGGTAATGAAATTAACATTTAACTGCTTATATTAAGATTTTGATGCTAGTTTTGTGCCTTTAGAACTTCAAGTGTAACCTAACTTGTTTTCATATTGTCAAATTTTTCATTGTTGGGCTTTAATCACTTGTCCTAGTTGTAAACTTTGCACAGTGAGTTGTGTTTCTTGCATGCTATGAGATGTAATTTTGGTGTTCTTCTGCAGTGGTCGAAGACATATACAAGCGAAGGCAACCGCTGCCCACTATGGATGCTATATACTTCATCCAGCCAACCAGAGAGAAGTAACACAACCTTCTTCCTCCTCCCTGCTAATTATTTTTATGTATCTGAATTTTATACTAGTTTTTCTTTCTGCAACAAATTATAAATTCACATTTTTATTTTAAGTTGGTTAATTTTGATATTTCTTTTCTATTTTTTACGAGATGCACTGTGATACATTACTTTTGTATTGTTATTCTCTCACATGCTTTGTTTCTTTGTCTCTTTTTTTTAGCCTCTTTGGCTCTTGGTAATTTGGTTTCCTTATTTTTGGAGGATATCTTATCCTTTTCTCTCTTTGTATATTTCCTCTGTTATTGATAAGATTTTCTTCTTAGATATATAAATTAAAAAAACAAAAAAAGATGAACTCTTGTGGCTGTAAGACAGTTTCATTTAATTCTGATGGAGAAGTCCTTTTAATGAGGCTGTCTTGTTTTATCTAATTGGTGCATCTATAATGATTCTCTCTTTCCATTTCTGTTGGCAGTGTTATTATGTTTTTGTCAGACATGTCTGGAAGGACACCCTTATACAGGAAGTACGTCATGACCCTTATCTTCTTTTTGATAAAATTCATTTCAACTTTCATTTGTTGGTTTCCAAGCATGTTTTATTCTTGTTTATGCAGGGCATTTGTTTTCTTCAGTTCACCTGTGTCCAAAGAATTGGTCATGGACATTAAGAAAGATACAAAGGTGTTACCTCGCATAGGTGCACTGAGAGAGGTTAAGATTATTTGTTTATAAACCAGATTGTGCTTAACTTGGTAATTTTGACACACATTTCAAATTTTGCTGAACATATTTTTTCTCATTTGGATGACATTATGCAGATGAATTTGGAGTATTTTGCCATAGACAGTCAGGTGGGTGATTGTGCTTTATTTCACTTGCAGACTGTCATACATATTGTAATCATGTTGTTAGTACATTTCATTATTTCAAAACGTAAGGCATGATGAGGTAAAACTTCAGTCGGTCCAGTTCCACTTAAGCATGAACAAAAGCCTAGTGATGAAACAGGATCTTTGTCCAGTTAAACTAACTAGAATCTGTTAGCTGATACACTCTAGGTTATGCTTCAAAACACTTACACTAAGTAAATAAACATAGGCAGATGAGGACTGAATTGAAGAGTATTCCAAGAAGTTAAAAAGGGAACAACCATAAAATATGTGGGTCTTGAAGTCCTACAACTGCTCAAGCTGGAAATTTGAATCATTCACTGACAAATAGCAGCAAATAGAGCTACAATTTCAGAACTTTAAATTCATGGAGTATCCTTGTAGAGATCCTTCCCTTGAGGAATATTTTTCAACCTTGAAATATGCTCATTATAAATCCTTGATTAGTTTTCAATCTCATGATGATACCCTTATTTGATGTTCTTGTTTTGTGGTGTGTGACGACCTTTGTCATCTACTCATCTTAATGCAGGGTTTCATCACCAACAATGAGAGAGCTCTAGAAGAGTTATTTGGGGATGAGGAGAATAATCGCAAAGGTGTTGCATGTTTGAATGTGATGGCTACTCGGATTGCTACTGTTTTCGCTTCATTAAGAGTATGTATTTAATGCTCTTTATGCCGGCAAATAAGAATGTAGTCAATGCTCTCTAAATGTTCAAATACAACTGAGAAGTCTTCTGAAGTGTGTAAATATTCTTCTAGGAATTTCCTTTAGTTCGCTTTCGTGCTGCCAAGTCCCTTGATGCAACCACAATGACTACTTTCCGTGATCTAATTCCTACGAAGCTTGCTGCTGGAGTCTGGGACTGTCTTATGAAATATAAAAAAACTATACCTAACTTTCCTCAGACAGAGACATGCGAATTGCTCATCCTTGACAGATCTGTTGATCAGGTTTTCTTAGCCTTTGTGTATTTGTCATGGAGTTAAGTTCCTATTTCAACAGAATGTTTCATATTGTTTACTAATAAGGTACTAATCTGGATCTGTAGATTGCTCCTGCAATACATGAATGGACGTATGACGCAATGTGCCATGATTTGCTGAATATGGAGGGAAACAAATATGTACATGAGGTATCTGCTACAATTTCTGTTTTACTTCATCCTTTTCTGAATTTTTGTGTTTGCTTTCTTTTGAATATAATATAAATGTATTATGCTTATAAGGTTCCCAGCAAGACCGGTGGTCAACCTGAGAAAAAAGAGGTTCTTTTGGAGGACCATGATCCTATATGGCTTGAGCTTCGCCATGCACATATTGCGGATGTATGTCCTGCTTCTACACTTCTACTATTATCAATTAAGCATCATGAATACCTTCTTATATTGATGACCTTGACAGGCTAGTGAGCGGTTGCATGAGAAGATGACCAGCTTCATTTTAAAGAATAAAGCTGCACAAATCCAACATGGTTCAAGGTGAGTGACAATTTTCTGGAATTTGTCATTATTTGACATCATAATCTGAGAAAAATATTAATGGTTTAGTCAAAAATCAAAAGAAAGGTTATACACTTATACCAATTTCGTTTAATTTTTTTAGATGGTTTATGACTAGGTATTCTGACTTTGTCATCCAGTTGTGGCATTTTTTTTTAATTTCTTAACCTCAACCTTTTTTAACTTAATAATCTGAGTCATGGTGGAAAAAGATTTCTTTTTGGTGACTGAGAGATAATTTTTTTTTTTTTTTCAATGGTGTGTCAATGGGGCTCTTCATTTCTTCCATTAAATATTTCCCTACTGCTCGATGTATCACCTTTGATTAGTACAAAGTCATTAGAGTATTCAAGATGTCTTATGCATAGCTTTCATGGATATTTTAAATCTTTACTGATGTGTAAAATACCGAGTCTGTGATTGATGATTAAATCAGAGGCTTGCATGTTTCTTGTTACAATGAATTGGCCTTTTCTCAATTAACTAATCCTGGATCTGGAATTGATGGAAATTTTATCAAGTTAATGTCAGTGTTGCTATGTACTTCACAAGTGAAATTGCTTTTCCATCTACAGAGATAGTGGTGAAATGTCCACGAGGGACTTACAAAAGATGGTCCAAGCACTTCCACAATATAGTGAACAAATCGACAAGCTCTCCCTCCATGTAGAGGTTAGTTTGTTTATGATGCAATCATGGCACAACTTTTTTGTTTTTAAATAATGGTTGTATGATATGGTTTACACAAATTGATTTCATCTTCTGTTTCCATCATGATTCTTGCTGATGGATGACTGAATAAATGAATTTTGGAGCTTAAGTTTATTAAATATTTCTGTCAGTTGGTTCTTTTTCTAAGCATTTGATTGACATTGTAGTTTAATAGTATGTCAATGATTTATAAGAATGGTTGTGGACCTGATTATGATCACAGCTGCCACAGCTTACAAAAAATGGGCATTTTTTGCTTCAGATTGCAGGGAAAATTAACAGAACCATTAGGGAGCTGGGACTTCGGGAACTTGGACAGCTGGAGCAAGATCTTGTTTTTGGAGATGCAGGAATGAAAGACGTGATCAAATTTTTGACCACAAAAGAAGTAAGAAATTCCAAGGGGCTAAAAAAAAAAGAGGATATAACTTGTCATTGCATACATGAAATTGAAAAAGCTTTATAGTGAATATGAAAATAGAAATATAGCTTTGGCACCTTTTCATTGCTTTGTATAAAACAAAAAAATACCATTTTATGCAGGATATGACTCGTGAAAATAAGTTGCGGTTGTTGATGATTCTTGCAGCCATTTATCCTGAGAAATTTGAGGGTGAAAAGGGTCACAATTTGATGATGGTGTGGTTTCTTTGTTACTATTTACCTACCAAGTGGCCACTTCCTGTTCATTATAAATCAAATAAATTTTTTCACTGTTATGTTTCCTGACTCTCTTAATGATGTTATGCAATTTTTGTCTTTTGAATGCCTTTCAGGTAGCAAGGTTGACAAGTGAGGATATGAATGCTGTGCATAATTTGAGAATGCTGGGGGGACAACCAGATACCAAAAAAATTTTGACTGGTGCCTTTGCTCTCAAGTTTGATATACATAAGGTAAAGGAAATTACTACTTTAAGTAGATAATTTTTCATGCTGACATTATGCCTGAAAAGTATTTGTTTAAGTTGTCAGAAGAAGCGTGTGGCAAGAAAAGACCGTTCTGGTGAAGAAGAGACATGGCAGTTATCACGCTTTTATCCCATAATAGAGGTACACATGCAGTTGGATTACTGTCAAATTTCCTACATAATATTTACCGCCCATGGAAATTTCACAGGGAGGGTAGAATAGTTAGCTATCAACCTTGCATGATAGATGCCCTTCTTGTTGGAAAATATTTTGATGTGTTTCCCCATTTGGTTATAGATTTCCTTATTGTTGAACAATATCCTAATATTTTTTCTTACCTGGTTTTGGACCTTGTATGATAGACAACCTTACTGTTTGCACTTTGTGCGCCAAGTATTGTGTCTGAACCTTAATATATTGTGCGTGGGTTTTCTCTCCAGAGTCATTTAGTTGAGTGCTAATATAAACCTGGTGAAGCAAACATAGTTGTCTTTTTTTTTTGGGGGGGGTGGGGTGTTGGGGTTGGAGTAAACTATCATCATATTGGTCTTTGAAAAAGGTTAATTACAACATATTAGTTCAAAACTTACGATGCTTAAAAGTACATCAAATAATTCCTGACATCAACTTTCTTAACAAAATTTTAATGGAGTTGCCTGCAGGGCCCTATATCTTCCCGTTCGGAATATTAATAGCTGACTTGGCAACCCATTTTTGACATTTTTGCCCAAAAGAGCAGATCTAGCTTATCACATCAAAATGCTGCCATTTCAAAGTTTGCTTGTTAGGAGCTGGCTTATAGCAGTGATAATGATCGTATGGAGTATATGCAACTTGTTGGGAAAAAATAACAGATGGGTTGTTAAGTAAGCCACCTACATTCCAACTGAGCAGACATTAGGGCATTGGGCCACATAGACAACTCTGGTAACATTTAGTTTATAGAATTAATTGTTACCAGAGTTAAGTCAGGTAATCTATTTGATGTACTTTTTAAAACTAGAACTAATATGGTGGCAATTAACTTTTTTGAGGATTCTAATTGTAGTTGATGCAGTAACTATGCTGATTAGCAAAGAGTAGGCCTATTCTTTGCAAACAGATATATCATATATCTTTTTAATACAGTTGTAATAAAAAGAAAATAAAGATGAACTCCTGTTTTCAGCATTGTAAATATGTAAATATACTTTATAATTAATATCTTCTTAAGGATCCAATTGGTTGCCCTTTTATATCTTATACCCCCTTTTTGAGCCTCATATGTGATGAGTGGATGGCCCGTCATTCAGGAACTCATTGAAAAACTCAGCAAAAATGATTTGTCAAAGGAAGACTATCCATGTTTGAATGACCCAAGTCCATCTTTTCATAGTACACCTTTTGTTGGGCCAGTGAACCATAATCCACCGGCTCATTCAATGAGATCAAGACGCACACCAACTTGGGCTCGACCTCGAGGCTCCGACGATGGATATTCAAGGTTCTACTCTCGTTTGTCCCTTGTGCAAAGTCAGAGGAATCTGATACTTAGTTCTCTTGAGATCAGTTTATATATCTTTATCCACTAACTCTTCTTTCCCCCTAATTGCCACCCCTGCTCTTGTAAGTTGTGTAGCCTTGCATCCGCTTGCTTATTATGTACTTTGTAGGAGATTGCCAAGCTTCTGGTAGAATTGGGAGCTAGAATCTGCAAAATTTGCCATTCCACGACTTTCTCACTTATTTTGATCTTTTTTGGCTGGCATTAGTGATTCAGTGCTTAGACATGCATCCAGTGATTTTAAGAAGATGGGGCAACGCATTTTTGTTTTTATTGTCGGTGGAGCTACCAGATCTGAGGTTTGACCAATGCTTTAATAGACGAGCTTATGATATTTATTTTTTTTCCTGTTATCTTATCGGTACATTGTTTTAATTCTCAGCTTAGGGTTTGCCACAAGCTTACTGGTAAGCTGAAGAGGGAAGTTATTCTGGGTTCATCAAGTCTTGATGATCCTGCACAATTTATTACGGTATTAAATTTTTCAATTTTTTGAAAGGTCGAATGTGTCCATTAACCAGGAATTGCAATTTGCGATCATTATCCCTACTATTTTTCTGTTTTTGCAGAAACTGAAGATGCTAACGAGTCATGAACTATCATTGGAAGATCTCGAGATATAATGTTAGACACTAGGAAACTTGAAGATGAGCTTCTACTTGTCAAATATACTTGTATGATCAGTCAGTTTAAACATCTTCATATAACAATTCTTTCTGACATTTGGTGTGTTGTGTTACAGCCAAGCCATCAAATCACAGACTGTGGATATGGTAGAGATTTTTCGTTGATTAGGGATCCATTCGTCTGATTCTTTTCTTTGGTAAACGATCCACTCTGATCCAAAACTAGTGTAATCAAGTCTCTATTTGTACCGAACTAAAACAGAAAAATGTAACAATACTTTTGCTACATGGTCCGGTTCTACGGTTTTGGGCCAAAGAGAAGACGCTCATAATGGTATTAACTAACTCAAGTACCAAAAGTTCCTGCAAATAATAATAACAATATTAATAATATTAAAATTAATATTAATGTTAATTCTTTACTTAAGGATAAGCATAGATAGGATATTATAATTCGCATTACTGTACGTAGAGAAAATTTTTTTTTTCATTACTGGACATGTGTCCTAATTGGTATTAAATTTAGTCTCCCTTCTTTTCTGAGTCTCCGAATTTACGGATCAGTCCGTGTTTGTCCAAAAAAATTTCTCAAGAGTTCTTTATGTAATTAATATATATTTACATGAAATTTATTCTTATAAAATCACAAAATTATGTGCACATCTCCCAAAATAATTGTTTATTCCAGAATAAAAATGAATTAACATTTTCGGAGGTTTGGGAGAGTTCGGTACCACTCCCCATCTTCAGCCGTAAACCCTTAACAATTTCTAATAATATCCAAACTCAAACCCATTTTCCTAGTCTCATACCGGATAAATCTTGCCATTAACTACCAAATATGAATATTTTGATAATTCCCATCAAGAAAGTAATATTATTCTTCTAATTTATCAGTTTAATCTTTCACCTTTAATTATCTAAATGCTTAAACAATTGAAAATAAACCTAAATTTTAATTTTGTGATTTAAGGAAAAAAAAAACCATTACTCTTCCATTAAAAGAAGTTTTCTATAATTAAATTAAGGGGGATCAAATTACTTTTCTCGAATTATTAAAGTGCAATTAAGCCTAATATTTAACAAAAGAAACTGAACCGCTCAAGGTGAGAGCTCCAACGGCACCCAGAGAAAGATGTTTCAAACTTCCGTCATTTAACATTAGATCAGTAATAAAAATTCTGTTGAACCCCACGATACCGACTTCCCCTGGGAGTCATCTTAAAAACCTAGAAGGCAAAGCAGAAGATATATAGACTGCTTCACAAATCCTCAGCAACAATAGCAAATAAAAAGCAATTCAAGCTAAACACTAACAAAAATTCCTAGAAACCTAGATGTTTCTATGCTACAATCTTCCAAACGGTCGGGCTCCGACGCATAATAAAGTTTGGGACCACATTAGGCTAACGGTGGAGTACTTTTTCCTTTTCAGATAGCAAATTTCCGGCCTTTCGCTTTCTTAGTTCACCAACTAATTTATTAACATATGCTATGTATCTGTCGACATCAAATTTTCTTTTGCAGCCCGCATAATTCATGTATCGAATTTTCCCAAAAATTGGTCGCTCTCGCCAACCCTGAAATGCCAGAAGTAAAAACATAAATGCCAAACCTGAAATCCAATAAGACAATTTACAATTCTACTAGATCCTATATAGGAACACTTGCAACACCCGTTTTTACAGTGCATTCAATCCTCAAAAAAGAAAGCAGCTCTTCATTCACAGAAATAAATGCTCAATTCACTAAAAATCGAACCAGCTGCACATGTTTTCAAGACATTTGGAATGCCCGCAGCGGTTCTACAAGAAAGACAGTTTGGCAACCAAATGCACTGCAGTGCAAACTAAAGAAGCACACTTCATTCTATTTTCAAAATTCAAATTACAATATGGAGAATTAGAACAATGCAGGCAGACCTGATCGTGGACCCCACATATTGACCACATGCAGCCAACATAACCATTTGGATCCCTCCCATCTATTTCGTACTGCAGTTAAAAACCATTATGTTAAATCTCTGCTACTTTGTCAAACGGCAATAACCTTTGTCTTAGAAAAACAGGACTTGCAATTATGTCATATCTCTTTATACTGCCCGATGAAACTAAATTACCTTATCATTTAAATATATGGATATCTCAAGGGCTTCTTCAGGTCCTCTTGTCCACTCAAGTATCTTCTTTGCCCAATACATTCTGTAAATGAAATTTTCTAATTGAAGAAACATACATGTATAAAGGAAAAGGCATTAACAAGGAACATTATTTAATCAGAAGAAACCTGGCCGTCATTATTTAAAAGCGTAATTCAATATATGTGAATCACTATTTATGATGACAGAAACATCATTAAAAGTTTCTCACTGCAATAAATAACTTATGTTTGGAGATTTACTAAGGAAATAAGAATGACAAACAGAAGACACATATAATATGTAATTGGTTGACCTTGAGCAAGCTACCAGATCAATGGATGGGAAGAGAAATTCCACTATAAATCAGAATGAGATTACAAGTATTTGTATGATACCTAACACTCAACTTCCTTTTGACTCCTCCAAATATTCTCAGTGAAAACCCCAAGCTAGTTCATTTCTTAGCCATCTCTGCCATTACATATATCGCCACCCACAAAACTGCTTTCACAAGACAATCACCATCCTTGTTTTACAAGTAAACTAACTCCTCACACCACTAGGAAAATCCAAACAAGACTCACGTAATATCAAACTATGAACTTGGTTGAAACTGAAGCAGGAAGAATATCAGGAAAAGTTCAAGGTCTAATTATGGCAATGGTATCAGTAAACTAGGATTGAGATAATATTCAAAAGACAGGCAAACTAAACTGTCACAATATCCAAAAAAGTCAAAACCAATAATAGTATGGTCACTGAAGCACAGTTCAGTCATATATTGATGAAGACCAAATTAGTATGGGATACCAAAGTTCTACGTTGAGTCGTATGAGATCTTCAATGGATACTTAAGTAAGGTGGTTCTGCCACATCAATAGCTAACTTTTGGAGAAAGGTTTCTCACCTTGTTTAAGTATTCATCAATCAATATCAAAGTTGATGGTCAACAACAGACGTAACCTTTCCAAAGGTGGCTACTTAAATAGGGTGGTTCTTCCACCTCAATAGCTAACTTTGAGGGAAGACACCCCATCATATATCAAACAATTACATATAGATTCTTTGATCCTTGCAAACTGCCAAACTTCCCTCCCCCGACAACCCCTTTTAGAAGAGAAAATTTTCATTCAATATTGATTGATGCCCTTCATTGTGTGAGGACATACGAAATAAAATTAAATAAATTTACAACATCTATCAACAACAACAACAAAGCCTTTTCCCACTAAGTGGAATCGGCTTCATGAATCAATCGATGCCATAAAGTTCTATCGTAAATCATACTTTTAAACAAATTATTTAAGTCTAAATCCTTCTTAATAGTTTCTCTCATAATTTTTCTTAGTCTCCTTCCACCTTTAACTAGTGGACTACTCTCTATCTGATCTATTCTCCTAACTAGGGCTTCTATAAGTTTCCTCCACACATGCCCACTCCATCTAAGTTGTGATTCTGTAATCTTTTCCACAATAAGTGTGACCTTTACTTTGTCTCTAATGCATTCATTTTTAATTTTATTTTGTTTGGTATATCCACTCATCTAATGTAACATCCTTATCTCTGCAACATTGAATTTATTCTCTTATTGACTTTTTATTACTCAACACTCAATTCTATACAACGTTACAAGCCTAATAATTGTGCGATAGAATTTACCCTTAAATTTGAATAGTACTCTTCTATCACAAATAACGTTCGAAGCACTCCTACATTTCATCAACCCAGCTTGAATCCTATTTTTACATCTTCCTCTATCTCCTCGTCATATTGTATAATGGACTCAAGATATTTAAATCGTATAACTTATATGATTGTATGCTCTCCAATTTTCATTTTTAAACTAAAACTAGTGCGTTTCTTACTAATCCTACATTCTATATACTCCGTTTTATTTCTACTTAAATGAAATTCGTATACTTCCAAAATTGGTTTCCGCATCTCTAATTTCTCATTTATTTTCTCTATCGATTCTCCAACTAAGACTATGCCATCTGCAAAAAACATGCATTGTAGCACCGGCTCCTAGATATGTTTAATGATAGACTACAACATCTATCATCAAGCAAAAAATAAGAGAAAAGAATCATAAAGAAGTTACTTACCGCATATAACCATGCATTTTCCCATGGTAAACCATCTCCATCTGAGCAGCATTCCACAGCTGATATTCACAAACATAACGATGTACCGATTATTAAGGCAAATGATGCAGCAGATAACCCAATATGGGTTGGAAAAAGCTATAGTGTAATAACGCATTTATTAGCAGGTAACAGGACCTTGAGGAAATCTGAAATTCAGGACTCATGAATAATAACTGACAGTGAGAAGGTCTTCAAAGTCTAAGGTCGATAATTCTAGAAAAAAATGCTCGAAAGATTGACTCACAGGATCTGCAGTTTGTGCTTTCTCCAATACCTCCCTCCTGGAGATACAAAACCTAGATAAGCTTGCAAGCAATTAAGAAACGATAAAAACAAAATAATGTGACTCACGAATAAATATGCTCTCGTTTATCTTTGGCATGGTCTAATAAGGTCTTACGAGCCCAATCCCATGCACCCTGTAATGAATCATAATGTGGCTGATAGAAGCAAAAGTTATCAGCAAGTTCTCTCCGCACAATCAACTCCTCCAAGAAAGCTTCAATTGCCTTCAGATATGGTTATGTCAAACACAGGACATTATTATCATTTTGGGAAGAAAACAAACAACAGATGGGATAAAAAGACTGTAAACTCCAGCTAATTACTTTTCAAGCACATCATAGCATTGATTGACAGATTGACAGTTCTAGCAGGCCAAGTTTGCCTAATGGTTGTTCTATTGAAACAAAAAGTAAAAGGATCTGCCATGATTAAATTTTACAAACCTGAGGATATGAGTTTCGCAGCATACGTGCTTCTAGGGCACAGCGTTGAGCAGATATTTGTCCAAAATGCAAATAGGGAGATAGACCAGAAAGGCCACTGGGTTTGGACGGATCATTCCGGTCTACAGAATAATTTTTCAACCTTTTAGTCAAGAATCCATTTTTAATCCCCATCAATACTTCCATCGCAGCAATTTCCCCCGGTTCACACCAATGTAATTCAGGAACCTCTGCTCCTATCCTAGTTGTAGAAAATAACTACATCAACACAATGGCCTATGATAGTTTATATGATATCAATCAAAGGAGTAGTGTCTAACCTCAATACTTCAGCAATGAGATCATCCCAATCAATCGACTGATTCTTAGTGATCCATTTCCTAGTCGGTGATTCAATGGTAGGAAAATCAATCAGATACTCAGAAAGCCTTTTGGTTATCTTCCCTCTTATAGTCTTAGCACTGTACTCCAACTTCTCCGACGCCACCCAAAGGGGTACTACGTTGTGAGCATCAACTTCATGTATGGTAACCAAATCGCTTACCCTCTTGCAAATATCAGCTTTGCACCTCCGCACTTCCCGTAAGGGTGAGAAGTCTGTTACCAACAGCGAAGCTCCACATTCGCTCAGGAAATTTGGTATGGTGTCCTCTGCCTCTCCCTATAAACAAACCCACAGAAATGTCGTCACAGACCCCTTTTATTCCAAGTGTCCACCAAAATGCAGCTCAATAATGAAGAAACTCAAATCTCAAAAAGATGATTTTTTTCATAAGAAAATCTTACATAGCACCACAGGATTGAAAATTACCCGAACCAAGAAAAAGGGTATACGAAGAGTGCGTTGAATATCCTGGGACAATTGGCGCAAACCTCTCAACATAAACCCTAAATGGCGGGCTTTTGCACCCAAAAACTGATCGAAAAGATTGAAAACGACAGCGACGGGGACGTTAGCTTTGTTAGCCTGATGAACGGCGTGGATGAGAGCCCAGTTGTCTCTCACCCGTTGATCTCTGAACATCCAGTACACAACGGGACCCACCTGTCCCTCAAACCCCCGCGATCCTTCTTTCAATATTCTAATTCGACCCGACTGGACTGCCATGGCTGACGTTACGGAAGCCATGAGCGTGATCGCGAGGCTAGCTAGGCGAATGGAAGGTTGCGTATTTGCGAAGAATCGCCTTGGTAGTGTAACAAGCGAGCAACGATGCTATTGCTAACTTAGCCGACAGTGCGAATTAGCTCTGAGGGGTTGGAGATTGGATTGGAGGGAAAATTGATCGAAGGGAGGAGGGTGTCACAGCTCCCAACATTGCACCACTTGAGTTAAGATTTGAGCCTTCGGAGGGAATCGCAGCTGTAATACTTGCGGTTTGAAATGGACGTACGCGGCTCATTTTGATGCTTGACACGTGTCATCTCATTTTTGAATTTGGACTGAGCCTTGGCCCATAATTAAATTAATTGGGCTGGGCCAATTCTCAAGCTCTCCCGGACTTTCATAGGGAAATTATGGATTGTGTAGGGACATGCAGATTCCGGCCTTGTATCCCCAACGTTTTCGTTATTAGGGTTTGGTTTGCAAAAAGGATCGACCCTGGCATCATAAACAACCTAGTTGGCATCAATTATAAAAAGTAGCTAAATTAAGGTCCACCATCCGTTATTTAATATGCTCATACAAATTGGTGGAGCTGACTTCTCACTGGGGCATTACACCAGAATTGGAAAAATGCTTAGGACATCATAGCATATGAAATGGTTAACAAATCCAACCTACTCCTTCTTTTGTGTTAAGCAATCCAATTAAATGCCAATACTCACCCACCCAATCTCGTTTCCAGATTCTATATAGGGAGCCATGCAAAAAGTACAGTATCACCCTACTATTTGTATAGGATTCTTAATTGGACAAAGTGTATCTGTGACAATTCACCAACCTCCTAAGAGTAGGAGGATGGAGTGTATTGAATCCTGGGTGTCCACGTCGTGGATTCAAACGCTGGCAGAAATTGCAGTAGTAAATATTTGGGATTGCACCGTCTACCTTTTAATAAAATAAATATATAAAAAAAAAGTAGGTCAAATGAAGGTGCTTGATTAATTACGTTGTATTTGTCCCACAAAATAACCAAAAGTAAACCCAAGCATATCCCTTTGCATAAATCCCACAACATTTACACAAGATTGAGTGCCCTAACGTATTGTTTTTTAAACAGGATTATTAAATGAACGGGAATCGTGAAATCCAGGCCAATGGTAGATAAGCACATCTTACATGTGGTATCCGATTACAAAACAGGAACTAACGCTTAGAGGGCAACTGAAATCAAAGATTAGAAAAAACAAATAAAAGATTAAAAAAATGATATTTTTACTAAACTTCGAATCTGACACGCATTGAGATCGATGGCGTGGGGTGGCCTTGGCCATCCTACGGGGCAGGTCGTAAAGTGGATTTATTTGGGGGGACACAGAGGATCATCATCGAGTCCATCGTGTAGGTTGGCATATGCTGTGATCGGCAAGGTAGTAGGAGGACTGGATTTTCAAGACCTCTCCGCAATGAATGATGCCTTCATCCTCAAGCTAGCATGGTTATATTAGCTAGTCAATCCAGCTTGTGAGTCAGAGTTTTGATTGGTAAATATGGTTGAAAACCACCCTCAGGCTACGAATACAGATTCTAGACTATGGAAGATTGTCGATTAACGGCCAATCATGGCTATAAACCTAAAGTGGGAAGCGTTTGATGGGCGCAAAGTACCACTCTGGACCTCAGTTTAAATTACTGGGGGTCCCCCCGTACACATTAACATGAATCCCTTGGAGGCTACCGAGGACTTGAAACACAGTGAATTACTGTTCAAAACAATGGGCAATGAAATTTTCAGAAGTTCGAAAATTATTTAAGAGATATCGAACGTATGAGAGCGTGCCTCCCTCCCAGCAAAGAAGATGGCCTAGACAAACTACTGTGGGGACCATCAAACACGGGTCATTTTACAATTAGAAGGGCCTATTGGACAATTTGAGGGAGGAGAGTCATGATTGTAAAAGGTTGTGGCAATGGTCCCATGAACTCCTCATGACTTTTGCAAGACTGGCGAAATAGAATGGGGGCAGTGGATTTTGTCCTATTTGTATTAACTCGGCAAAATATCATGTAGTACGCCATGAGAGATTGGCCAAGAACTAAAAACATCTTATGCGAGTTAATAAAATAATCGTATTCGTACCTTACAGAGTTCTTTATCTGAGATGAAAAGAACCGGATAGATATCAATTTCTGCTAGGATATGATTAGTCGCTCTCATATTCCGGATTGTCTAACGCTGTTTTTCACTACATGTTGGTTCATCAAGTGTTCAACTATTCACGACTAGGAATTCGATTTTCCTGAGGATCCCATACGGCCAGTTTTAAGCTACTGTAAGAACATCCATTGTGCAACTAGTCTGAGCTAGAAGACAGAGGGCAACGGGAGCAAGAGATGGGTGGAGGGCCCATATATAGTGACAACTGACAATTGGGTGAAGCTAAATACTAATGGTGCTATAAGGGCAACTCGGGGATATCAGGATGTGGAGATTTGATTCGAAACTCGGGTGAGTTGGGTTTGTGATTTTGCGTATAACATAGGAAGGGCCAACTCAGTCAAGGCAGAGATGTGGGGAATGCTAACAGGGCTGGACTTGGCCTTGGGCATGGGTTTTAGAGAAGTGGTTATGTAAAGTCATCCTCAAATTCTCATCTCACTTCTCCAATTCGAGGACCACAAATGCCAATGATTATCAGGGAAGGATTCGAAGATGGAAATGCATGCTATGGAACCTTGTCTTCTCCCAGGTTTACAGAGAAGTGACGATGCGAAATACGCGAAAAAAGAGCGCATTTGAACGGCAAATTTGGGAATCAGATTTCACAGACTTTTATTCAATGAAAAATTACAGTTAAATTTGAAAATATATATATATATATATATATATATATATATATATATATATATATTTATATATTCACCTAACTCGTTTTAAAAATAATAATAATAATAATAATAATAATGTGCAAAAAAAGACCCCAAAAAAAAGAAAATAACTGAAATCATTAACATATAAAAACACAGAATTTTGTACCCAAAAACGGCTTCATTAGCTTAAACCCTATTGGAACCACAAGAAGTTTTGAAAGAAACTTTCATTAATATTTAATAAGGTCAAGACTCCTTTCAGATATACCAGTTTAAAGTTAGAGAATCCGTCAACAACGTGCATTGTTTTTTTTTTTTTTTCTAAATTTCTAACATCCATAGATTCATTTGTTAAAGACTCCAACGTCAAAGGAAACCAGCCTTAGATTGGCTTGAGAACAGAACCATTGAGATGCAACTTGGACAATATCTGTTTGAAGAACCACAGCCTGAGCTGGGCCTTTTGATCCATGTTGATATAAGGGGTGTTCCTCCACCACGACGTCTGTCTTTGTCCTCCTCCTTCTTGTTTCTTCAGCTTCGGCTCCTCTTTGTCACCAAAAAGAGAACAAAAACAAAAATAAAAAAATTAAACAAAACAAATAAAAGATAGAGATACCTTTCTTCTTCACCGTATATAGACAGCCTTCAAACGTAATGTGTTTCATATGCTTTCAGCTTTTTTTTTTTTTTTTCACATTTTCCTAACGGTTGTCCTATATATGAAGAATGTCAATTGTTCCTCTACCAAAAAAATCTTAAGTTCTTTTATCTTTAGAATGCGTAAGATTTGACTGTAGCCACTGTCATGATTTAAGATTCAATTCATATTTACCAAGCTGAATCACTTAAAAAATAAAATGATTTTATGCAAATAATCGAATAAGTAACTACATCTATATGTAGCTTATGATGACGAACATCTGTACCTCTCTTTTTTTTTTTTTTTTGGGCGAAGAAGCATCTAAACTTTTTAGTGCACGTAGAACGTAACTTTCAACTCCTTTAGTTGTTGCCTCACGGCCCACTTATAGAACCAGCCAACACATCCAGCATAATATAACCCTTTTTTTCTTAATTATTTGGACAAAGATGGATATGAGCATTCTTCTGTATGTGCATTTATATATGTTGTTTCTTTATAATCTGTTCCGTTCACTTAGTGCATTATATGTAAAAAATCAAAATCAACGCTTCTAAAACTTAAAAAGGATAACGAAAAATAAAGTAGTCTGAGGAGATCAACAATTTTTATTTCGATTTCTATAACAAAATAAATAAATAAAAAGTTGGACTATTTATGCAATCTATGCAATTATGTATATGTTGGTTCTCTTTATTTATTCACTCATATGTTAGGAGTAAAAGACATCTGTATTCTACCTTTTTTTTTTTTTTAATAGATTCAGATAACAAGGCAAAAATGACAAATAAATATAAAGTTACTGCATAATGCGCGCAATTATGGGTCACTAGGACTATTATTACTAATTAATATGATGAAAGCTATCAAGCTTCATAAAATAGGTGAATCATCAACCGAATTAGCTCCATATACTTGGCTTATTATGAGTGACCATCATATTGCTCTCCATGTGATCCAAATTATGTCAGAGAGAACAGGTGTGTTCCGATTTTTTTATTTTTTGGAACTTTGGCTTACGATAGGCTAACTACCATATATATATAGCGTTAATACTTAACAGGGATCTTGTATGAATTACTCCTAATCAATTGGCGTTTATTAACAAATGTTTCAATCCACTCTCTATTAATTTGTTTTTAAGAATAGTAGTTATAATACTAATCTTTTAATTAACTAAAATCACGGTTGATATTTTCCATTCTAATGAAAAGAAAAATGAAAGACACCAATATGTATACTTCAAAAGAGAAATAAACATGAATCATATTTTAACTAAGATCAGGGGGAATAGAAGTTGGATATAAATTGATTACCATTTTTTTTTTATCTCCTTCTTTCATGTTGATGATAAATTTTCAAAACATAAGGATTTTGAGAATAAAAAATAAAATAAATAAATAAAAGTCAAATTGAATTCTTTACATAAAATTCATCTTAAATTAAAAACCAAAGCTCATTGCCATTTGAATCTTGAGCATTGACAACGAAAGTATGGCTTTAGCTCAACCACAAGTTCCTTGTTTGGAAAAACTTTTTCATCTCTCAAATCATGTGTTTTGTACACAGCAATAACATGATACGTAGCAATGGTTGACAAATATGGTTTTAACTTTCCCATATCTAAACACACTGAAAATTGAGTGCCTGGGATAGAGGCCAAAGCAATTAATGCCATCTTAGCTTTGGAATCATCGCGACGTCGTTTACCTCGGCCAGCTGAATGACTGATGCTTTGTAGGTTCAGGTTCAGAAACGTTATCGGGATAGACGTAGCGATGTCGTTTGTTGCAAGCAGGTAAGCTGGTGATGTGATGTGCCCGCATGTCCTGTGTTGAGCCAGAAATCTAGATTCTTTGTAACGAAAAATTTCTTGTTGGAATGTACACGGAACGGTTGGATCTATTTGTTCTTACCCAAAAAAAAAAAAAAGGTATTTTGCATCCATTTCTGAATTTTATATATACAAATGCAATCCCAATCGTCGCGTGACGTAAGAATTGCTCATTTGTTACGATGCGTCTTCCCGCACCTTCGTTCTATTTGGTTCATTGTAACAAAAAACGTTTTTTTTATATAATTTACATAACGCTAATTATATTTTTATAATAATTATTTTTCTTATTATATTATCATTTTAATTATTAAATTATTTATTTAAATATAAAAATTATTTTTTTCTTATCAACTCGCATTTTTTTTTCTTTACATCTTTCTCTCTAAACACACCACTCATCATATTGTTTAACAGAAAGCTCAACCTGGAACGTATACGTGGATATTTCCGTCAAGTCCTGTGGCTGCGCATATTGGTACAGGACACCGGATCACGTGCGATTCATTGAAGGGAAGTGGGGGCTAGTCACTTGACAACAGAGGGGCCCTCTTTGTAGATTAAAAAGTCTAAACTGTTGACCAAAAGGATTGGAGAAGGCAATGAGGTGGGTCCCACTCCCATGTACTAATGTCCTCGTATACTGTAATGATCATCATGCTCATTTATATAGTGTAGTGTAGGCCTCGTGTGATGAAGATCCGTCTGAAATCACGTACGCCAAAGGCAATGGCCCCATCCTACGATCATTACTGTTAACCCCATGATTGTGACACGTGCCTCCATATATAGCTGTACCCCATATTCATTCGACAACGCTCAACACACAAATAACAACCCCCATTATTACATATGCAACAAATTAAAACTGCAATTATTATCCCCAGAAAATATAAACGATTATGACATTACATTGAGTATATTTACTTATTTTTTATTGAAAAGGAAGAAGAATAATAAGTCATTTTAATTAGCTACAATAAATTTGCGTCCCATATTAATAGTTGGGCATCCACGCTGTGCTGGGGGCTCCACGCGCTACGTTCTTCTTTGCATATCCAAACGATAAATGATATGAAGTTTGTCTTGTTATGCTTGTTTGCCCACACTGCATTTATACATGTACGCTTTTGCTTTTCCGTCTGCCTATAGCGCAACTAAAATGAATATACCCACTTCAAAAATAAAATCTGCGGAAGGAACTATTTATGGTCACGGAGTATTGACAAACGAATATTGATACGCAAAAAAAAAAAAAAAATCATACTTGTCCCCGTGAACCTGAAAAACTTTTCTAGAGGGTTAAATCGGAACAGTAATATCATTATCAAGGAGCAATATTGATGTCTCATACTTGCACATAATATATAGATTAACAAAGAAAGAACGTATAAAGAAAACCAAATTGGGGTCGGTGAAAAATACATAAAGAGCGAGGACTTTTTGGGTCCATCTTTAAGAGGGAATTAAATTTCTCAGGAAGAGGGATAATAAATTAGCGTACCATGTGAATGTGCAAGAAACAACAGTAAAAAAAAAAAAAATAGTTCGGACCGTATCTCTCTTCTGAAAAGGCAAGCATTTTTAATTGAATAATGTCTAGTTTTTCGAAAAAGAAAACAGGTTACCCATTTAAAAGGGAAACTCTCTGGCGGTCCATTGAAGAGAAAGGACGTATTTCCAATTCACAGGACTCGCGATTTTAATTCAGGACATCATACTTAAAGAGTTGTGTCTAAAATATTTGTGGCCCGCATTCGTAGAAACCATAGTTCATAGAAAATATTTTTCCCCCCTTTCAACGATAGTCGATAGAAACCATGACGGGAAAAAAGAAGTCACTGTAGAGTTTGTTCGGCGCATCACACATTAGCACAATTCTCATCCTTCTGAACCTTTAAACTTCATACAAAACATTCTTTATGGCAAGAATCAATAGCAATTACCTTTTATTAACTTAGAAAATTGACATTTCCTTGTTCATCAACATCTTGTTGCTATGTCAAGTATAGAAAAAGTGTATGCTGGTCGCTTAGTATGTGCAATTTTCCAAAATTTCAAGTGAGCAATGAAGAGGACCCATAATTTAAAGTGCTGGGAAGTGAAAAGGAAAAAGAGAGACAGGGTTTAAAAATTTGAATGTCATTAAATTTTGTGAGAATAACAAAACATGGAGTGGAATGATTAGGAAGATCAAATTTGGAGGGATGGGTAGCCCATGATGTAGCACAAGTCACAACAGCATTCTGCTTTCTGTCAAGCATCAATGCCTGAATGTGGTGTTTGCGGGGAGAAAAGGACATACAAAAAAAAAAAGGCAGCAATTTAAGTAAAACCAACAATAATTAAGAAGGAGAGGGAGGAAAAAGAGAAGAAAAGTCATATATAATCGGAGCATTGGAACAGGAGAAGATTCTTGTATAAAGAGGGTGTCGTCCTATACTAATCATTATACTTCCTTTGCTTTACCCTTCAACCCAAAAATGTAGAGAGGTGCATTGCATACCATACAGGTGAAAGCCTTAACTTCTAGAGAGAGAGAGAGAAAGTGAGAGAATGAACTTTTAGTTGGTGAGCAGTCAGCTTTGGTAAGGCTTGCCGACAATGATTTCTGTCTGGCCACTTAATGAGTAATTACACAATACCCAAACCAGAGGAGCGGGGTAATACTATTATTCTTCACTCTACTTTTCTAGTTTTCTACTCACTTCATTCACCCAAAGGTGAAGACTTAAAAAGACCCACTTAATTAATCTTTCACCTTTTTACTGTTTGCAGTGGTGGGTGTGTGAATGTGAAAACCATCAACAAAAAGAGAGATTCGTATTTCAAACAGCTTCCAAGACATGGATGATGATGACATTGTATCATAGTCTCGTAGAGTTGGATAAGAATAAAGAGGATCCATTCCAGCAGTTACCAATGGCTGCTGCTTGATGACCATAACTATCAATATTGCCTTCTTTTCTGAATGTTTTATTAAATTCTCACAAGAACTGATATGTTGTTAAATATTGTTTCATGGCATTGTAAAGCCGCTGATTAATTTCAATGAACTTTGAAAATGAAGTACGTAAAACTAAAGATCATTATTAATATACTTAAGTTTTAAATGAGAAAAAAAAAATCAAATGGGGTCGCTATCGAAGACATAACTTCTAAGCTAACAATTCTATCAACCTGATACCTGAAATTTAAAGAATTGTCCCACTTCTGCTACGTACGCTTATTTTTTTATGCAACCTAGGAAATTAACATGCATTGCAGTAAACAGTCAAAAGCACATTTGCTCTGCTTGAGAAAAAATGTCCTCAAAGCACATAGGGATGCGAAGCTCTTTCAAATAAATCAATTTAATTTGATGGAACAGCATCATATTCTCCTGAAGTATTGTCAAACGCCAAAAACTGCATATCTTTAATATTATAATAATTGACTCATTTACTCTCAGTATATATATAATAAAGTTTTTTTTGGGGACATTGTTAATTTTATTGTATAAATGATCTATTATTTGTACAAAATTTACGGTAAACTCTTTTGAAATATAATTAAATGACAAAAAAGTTCTCTTATTTCAATAATAACATTTAACTCTTACTGTTTTATGTTATATTGCAATTACAAGACTTCTTGCTTCTTCATCTTTTAATAAGACTTATAGTACTACACTTAAAGTGATTTGAATATATATATATATATATATATATATATATATATATATAAACTCAAGTGAATTAATTGTACCAAGACATAAATAGGATTTGTCAATGTTTAAATACAATTGGTTTGGCTTAAGTTTGCCGTTAAACTCGTAATTACATAACTTGAATAGGAAATTGTTAGATAACGACATCGAAAAATAAAACAGTCGTGTTTTAGCAGAGTTTGTTGTAATTTCACTTTCGAACAGCTTTTTATGGCAAAGGTTAGTGTGGCATAACATAAAATAACAGGAGAATCAGTTATAAAGAATAGAAATAAGGAGGATCATTCAGCAGTGGCTTTACCTAATATTTTTATCATTCAACAACTTCCACGAGCATTCGTAGAGTGGGAAACAACTTTAAGAAGACAAAAATAAAGAAAAATAAATAAAGGATGAAATCAGTTAAAATTCGTTGTTGAAGCATGGAATAGGTCTAGGAGCATCTTGTGTGGTGCTTCATGCCGACAGTCTTGCTTTGCTTTGGGTCCTCAAAAGAAGACCTTTCTGGCAATCATGGGGAGCATCATCCAATGACTCTGCTTGAACATTGCAAGCTTTGGAATGTTTAAAAGAGAAGTTACCCAAAGCTGATTTGATTGCACATAACTCTGATCTCCATCCATCACAACCAATGCTGAGAAAATGACTTTACTTTTGTTCCAACTTCCACGGTGGGGTTCCACCCTTCCACACAACACACAGACCACCAGACGATCTTGATGATATCTATTCAGATCGACCTGCCCCTTCAGAATCAAACCCCATTGATCTCAAGTTTGAGGGTTTTTGAGCTTGCCATATTTCCAATCCACGCCATTTACCGGGAAGACATCTCAGTGCCAGAAATTCCTTTTTTGAGATACTTTTTTCAAATTTATGTATCCTTACAAATGGTCCACCAAGTTCTACTAACAACCAACCATTTTGTAGCTCACTCACCAGTTCAACCATATCTTTGTCCGCTCCTGCTACCTAAAACCTAAGTTTGAAATGGTAATAATAATTCATGTCTTCAATTTCCTTTAAAGTCCTCAACAAGTACAACACCATGGAAGTTCTTTTAGCTGACTAGTAAAATTGTATCCCAAGATTGATGACGAGACTTTTGGCAGCGGAAAGTGAACCCCATGACAACGTTAGCCAACAGAAAAAGACCCTGGGTTCCTTGTTCTGCTGACACAGCATCTAACGCTGAGCTGATTAAGGAATCAACACTGTGGCTAAACTTCAAAATAAACCGATTTATGGACGACATTGACTTCGTAGACCGAAAGCTGATTGGCTTTGGAACAGAAATTACTACATCAATCTATGTGTCCATAGCGAGGAGTGCTTGAAAGCGTAGCCACTTCCCTGGTTTTACAAATGCATTGGATGCATGCCTTTCAACATCCTTAAACGAGGTCAAAGACAGACAGACATTCACATCTCAGTAAGAAAGTTTCTAAAGACAAAGGCGCTTGCTTGCATTATAAGGATTCTTTACAGCTTCAGCGAAAGATGTAGAAAAAGAATTAATAACCCCACATTGCTACATGATTTTACAAGATTGAGAGTATTAAATTTACTAGTTTCCGAAACAGGTGAGAAAGCGAGTAGGGATCGGATCTCAAAACCAAAGGAGAATTAATAAAAACCTTCCCCTTTACAAATATTATTTATCTCAAATCACCAGAGGAACAAAATTTCCATGACATGCTTCCTGTTCTATAACTCAGTTCATGCTCCTTTTTCTAGCTTTACAGACAAGAAGATATTCTTTCCCTGCATATTTAACAACTTCAAAATCATGCAAGGGTCAAAGACGGAAGTTGCTTGAATCATGAGGCTGGGCAGTAGTGATACAAAAATCTTTTCCCAACAAATGTCCCTCTCTCCCACCTGACCTTGCTGCCCCAAAATCCTCAGAAAAAGTGAACAAATACAAATAGAGGGAAAGGATAAAAAGGACCAAAGACAAAAAGAAGGAGAAGAAGAGGGTGGGTGGTGAAAAGAATTTAATAAATTCTAAAAATTAAATATCTGATAAACGAAAAAAAAAAGTTTGAAAAAAAAAAAAAAAAAAGCTAGGCTGAGGATGTATCAGCAAGGACCTCGTTCAGCACATCATCCTCACCATTTGCCAAGGTAAACAGCTCTGCGTCCTTATCCTCATCACTGGAAAAATCCCGCCTCTCCATTTTGGAATGAGCTGCAATAAATATCAACTTCTGAGCCTTGTCCAGTGCGGCCCGGGAGTGTCCATGGGCACACACCCATCTCAACAAAGACACATTGCACTTGAATCCACACGAGGTTGCGTGAAGGAATATTAGTCTCACGGCAACTTTACTTAAAGATTTGAACTCAGTAAGATAAGTTTCCCACACAAGTCGACTGCTCTGTGGATTAGCAATTCTCATCTTTCCAGTAACAGGATCCCTCTCCTTCATTTGTACAGCTCGTGCATAAACAGGATCAAGCCCTTCTGTTCTCCACTTCATAAGCTCCATTAGAGCAATATGGGCTTCGTCCCTTGAAACAAGCCTGGTTATGAGCCTGTCTACATCCTTCTCTTGCTCTGGCGTCAAGCACTTAAACGGAGGAAGGTACTTGCCGCTAGTATCCCTTACCAAATAAAGCGGGTCAAGAATATAAGCAGCAGCCCAAGCAGGGTGGTAATTTTTCTTGAATCGTCTTTCAATCACTTTCTCAACTGATCCTTCTGCAATATGGAACTTGGAACACCAATCCTTCACTTTTGCTTTTAATTCGTCCCACAGAGGAAGGCATTGGCCTACAAGCGGTCTCTCTGTCTCAATCTCCTGAGCCATGTCCTTCACCAAGTTAACCAACGATTGCACTGCCTCCAATTCATTCCAAAAATTTACATCTCGAATCATATCTCCTACTTCTCTCGCTGTTGGGTCTTCAATGCACACCATTTTGAAAGATTCATCTAGCAGAATTAACTGCAATGCACGAGCCGAACTCAATATGTCCTCTATCATTGTGTAAACAGGCCCAAAGTTAAAATTTTCAACCTCTCGCAAAGGTACTCGGAGTAACCACGCGTGGCCGTACTCTTGCAACTGGTACTTTTGGAAACTATTCCGAACCTGGGACTTGTAATTGACAAAATTTGCGAGCTTGAGACAATTCTCGGTGACGGTACAGAACAACGGAAGCTCTTTGCTGAAGTCCTTAATTAAACTATTAAAGCCTTGAAACTGACAAGAAAGATTTACCATCCAATGATTCTGAATCTCTAAGTTTTTCAAAGCCTTGGCCTTGAATTTGTCCGCAACTATCCCTACACACTGTTGCACAACGTTCCCACAAATGCCAGTGATGGTCTCCCACAACACCTCCTCTGCATACTTAGAAGGAGCAGAACCAGTCACAAACACCGCCCTTCTGTACACACTGGTCCCATTGGGGAGATTTACACTCAAATTCACCAAATTTTCATCACTGTAAACTCCATATTTCTTGGGTTTCCACCCATCAGACGCAATTTGAAAGAACAAGGCATCTCTAATCCGCGCCTCCGACTCTACCTTGGCTTCCTCAAATTTGGCATCCAATCTAGCACCCGTTAATTCTCTACGAGAAATGGCTGGCAAAGCCACCTGGTTAAGAAAAGCTCTGAACTTTGGGTGCTCCAAACTCGAAAAAGACACCGACCCACAAGATTCATACACCCAGTCAGCGAGATAATCAAGCGCACTATCAATCTGGGTCTTGCTAAGAGTAGGCCCAGGTGACGTTTTAGGACTCTTGAGCTTCTTCACACTGTCTTCCAACATAGCCAAAGCTCCCAAATCCTCCTTTCCACCAGATAACATCAAATGCGGTTGCTGTGGCAACAAACCTGCCGCACCAGCTGTCACCACTGGAGTAGGTGATGCTGATGACGTCGTGTACGTAAGCTCCCCACAGAATCGAGACGGATCCACTATGGCAAGCTGCGGAGCTTGGTAAGACGAAGCGGGGCCACCACTCGCTGTAGCAGCTGCAGCAGCGGAAGATGAAGTTCTCTTGCGGTGGTTGTGGTGCACAGAAGAAGAAGAAGGGGACGACGACACAATAGCAGATGTAGGTGAAACGGAGGAAATGGGTTTTGGCGCAGAATTGAAATTGGGGCAAGTTCCGCGCTTTAGATGCTCAGAAGCGGTGCGAGAGGGATTGGAGGCGGAGAATACGGCGTCGCATAGAGAGCACCTGAGCTTCACGGCTTTTGGAAGCCCAGTATCAGTGTTGTGAACCAACATGGGCTCCAGGTGTGCCCAATACCAAGCCCCTTTACCTTTTATGGCCTTGTTTCGAACCATGACCAACCCTTCGTAGCGCTTGTGCACAGCTTTTGCCGTATGCTCGTCGGCTGAAGCTGAGTCCACAGACGGTGTAGTAGTGTTAGTGGCCGCCATTGCTGCAACCAACCAAATGGATGAAAAATCTGATTTCAACTAGGAACAGTTTGATTACATATTCTTCGTCCTCGTCATCGTTATCGCTCTGGGATTCAAGAGTTGTAATGAAGCGGCATCGTATTCGGTGCATTTAGCCGGAGAAAACTAGAGGTGGTGGTCGGAATTTGAATTTTAGATGGCATGCCATGCCAGAGACCGGCGATCTGACAAGACCTCTAGGCAACTAGGACGAGATGGCTTAAATTTGTTTCAATGATGTGCCCATTACTGAAAAAATTTTAGAGACTTGAAGGGATTAGGGGAGGAGGAAGAATGGGGTAGCGAGAATTGAGAAATAATAGCTAGGCAAAATGAGAGACTATGAAAGAACTTGAAAGACACTGTTGACAATACTTTGAGAAAGTTAACGCGATTTCAAGCGGAGATTATCTGCGCGTAGGGAACACTGCTCGGGATGTTGATGGTAACTGGCACAACGAGGTAAGCCTGGAACCACAGTCCCACGTACGAAACCAAAGACCTGATAATGGTCGTCAGTTCACATTGATTGGGGAGTATAAACCACGCGCTCGAAGAGGGCTTTAGTTTCGGCATCCGCTTCGCCTTTGTATCTTTATTATATTTTGTTTTTTAACTTTCTATGTTTATTTCATTTTTTTCTTTTCTTTTTTGGGTCTAATTGTGGGGCTTGTGTGGGGGAGGCCTACTTTGTCCGTTTCTTTCTTTTTCTTTGATTTTGTTTATTTTATTTCAATTAATTATTATGGCAAGGCCTTTCCTTTTGCGACGTCTTGTTCATGTGATATATTGAATATGTGGACATTACAGGGTACTAGGAATTTAATGAATTCCAAACCAGTTCCTATGACTATGAAACAGTGTTGACTGGGACACATGCCCTTGGAAAGTTTCCCGTACAACAATTTTATTCATAATATGAACACTTCCAACGTTATATTGTTTGCCGTTAAATGTATTTCAAAATTTACATTCCAATTTTAATTTAACCATTTAACTGAAAAAATATTAAAGTCACAAATTTCAAAATATATTGTAGAACTCCACCTCTTCTTTAAAAAAAAAAAAAAAGTCAAATCCTTGGTAAAATTACATTTCATTATACATCTAAAATTTTTTTAAAAAAATATTATTTCAAAAATATCTTTTTTAAAATTAAATTTTTTCAAGAGAAAGGTGTTAACCGAAAATGTCATTATTTTGTTTGGAATATTCCAACTGTTTCTTACTCTATCTTTTTCTAACTAAGACATTTTTATTATATTACTTGTGACATGTATTACTATTTGTGTAATAAAATTTTATTCAATTAATCCAATAACATATAAAAATTAAAACTTACTAATACAATGAACAAAATGCTATCACTTAAACTTGGCATGCCACAAGTGGTACACACTTTTAATTATAATTGCAAATTGAATCATGGTTTTGAGTCAGCGTTCTTGTCGTAAATATAATTAGTTTTATAAGGATGCCCATTTCAAATGATTTGTTTAATTTTCACAAAGACGTGGAAATTAGAGGGATTTTTATTTTTCATTTTAAATGTTATATTAAACTTTTATTTCATTATTATAAAAACTCTTATTTCGTTAAGAAGCTTGGTCATTGACAGGTTACTATTTGATCACGACAACACAAGGAACTTACTACACCCAAAATTTATTTTGCTGATTTTGTAAACAAACATTGAATGAGATTATGGAATAGAATTGTTTTTTTTTTTCACTCAATTTAGGACTTGTTTTGACCCTTAACTGCCACCATCGTTTTAACTTTCAATGCTCGTCATAACACATTCCATTACCAAAATGGCAAACTAAGCATATAAATATTATATATTAGACAGAGAAGTACCACGATGTTACAAGTAAATATAAGAATGGCTTATATTATAGCATAATAATATTTATATTTTCACGTATCTTAAAATAATAGACATCAAATATTATGTAATTTACAATTTATTATGGGAAACAAAACAAGTAAAATTAAGGTCCATGAGGTAGATTATTGTGCTTCATAAATTCACAAGTCTTTCAGGTAACATCATTTTCTTGGGTGAACTTTCATGTAGCATTCTTTACAGAAGATACCCCTAATTTCCCTATGCTCCCCATTATTGAATTTGTTTTTTCCCCAACTTTTAATACTTTTTTATGTGACGGTGGGAAACAATAGAAGGAGCTGGAATATAGGGGCCATGAGTTAATTGAAGTGGCAAATGGGTTCCTCTAAAACTGAGGGAGTAAATAATTATTTGGAGGTAGAATAGTCAATATCTACTGAGTCAATTGCCATTTATAACAACTGTCACCCACCGTCTCATGTAACCTTTTTTTTTTGTTGTTGTTGTCTTCCAGTACAGAAGGACGAAATCGACGGGCCTCTGCTACTAATTGGCCATTTTAATAACAAATTCAACTGTGTATTAATTGGTTGAAGTCCTAACTTATGCCTGGTTTTATTTCATGTGCTGTTCTGGTGACACAATGCTTAGAAAACTAATAATTGCCCAAATGTGAAGACCAGGAACCCGTTAGAGGGAGATGGAGAATAATTTTTTTTTCAACATCAATTAGATATTGTTTAAATATTAAAAAAATAAAATTTATTTCTTTTTTACATCAACACATAAATTAAAAGTAATTATTGATCCTAATTTATCTAAAATTTATTATACTCTTATTATTATTTTTTAAATTATTTTGTTTAAAGAGAGATATGAATCCGTTCTTTATTTTTTTTATTTTAATTTTTTTCAATTAAACATATAAATAAAATAATATTTCTATTTTTTATACTATACCAAATATAATTATTCTTGTAATTTTATTCAATTTTAAATTTGATTCTTATAATTTAAAAATTTATAATAAAATCCTTATATTTTAAACAAAATTTATTTTAGTTCCTACCATTATACTTTTATCAATATTTTTTTTAAGTTGTATTGATATGATTAAATAGTATTATCTTGTCACTTTGAAAATGTATGTTTTAAATGAATTTCCTAAAGTCACCTAATATAAATTGTATCATATGCCATATATGAGAATTAATTTTATTTCATTATCTACTTTTATCTATTTTGTTAGTATAAATTATATATATTCAAAATATCAAAATAACACATAGTTCGTTACATCAACAAAATTTAATAGAATATTGATAGAAGTTTAACAATAAAGACTAAATTAAAGTTATATTAGCAAAATTTAATAGAATATTAATAAAAGTTTAACAATAAAGACTAAATCGAAAAAAATTTTAAAATATAAAGATTCAATTACAAATTTTTAAATTTTAAAAATAAAATTAAAAGTTAAATAAAACTATGAGAGTTCAAAAGAATAATTTAAAAAAATCAATAAAAATTAGTATTTGAAAAACTGGACTAGACTAGTTACTCTAACTAAAAAATTAATCACTTTGACTCAGTTGACCTATAAAATTGGTTAAAAAAAAAATTGATCAAACACCAATAGAACTAGTGAAAATTAATTAGTCAATAGTTCAACGGTTCTACTCGTGTTTGGCCATGGAAGAGTAATAGAATCCATATGCAACAATAGAGGAAACGTAGAAACAAAATTGCATGAAGAAACGAAGATGTCAACGAAAATTTGAAAGGAAGAAGACGGACAGCTTCTTGGATGCTTTTACAACTAATAATGTGACAAACTTTTGGCAAAGACACAAGCAAAATAGAAGAGGAAGAGTTGCAATTTTCCTCTGGGCGAGTGGGAAATTGGCTAGAGATGAGGTTTCCAATGAGTTCTTAATTTTAGACGATGTTGATGGATGATGAGACAATGCAAATTAGAGTTAGTCAAATTTTTATATTTAATAAATTATTTTTTCATTTTATTTATTATTTATAATCTATTTCTCATTAAAATTTTATTTTATTATTTTTTTAATGGCAAGTAGCCACTTAATAAACCACTAAATAGTCAATATTCTAAAATTTTAAAAGATAATTTTTACTTTTTTATTAGAAAGCTCTTTGTAGATATAAGTAATTCTTTTGTTTATGAGAATAATTTATCAATACTTTTTAAATTTTTTAATAAAATATGAAATCAATAATAAATATTTAAAAATTATTAGTATTAATTTATTATTTATTATATTAGATTTTTATATATATAATTAATATATATATATATATAATTAGTTTAACTATAATTTTACTACAATCGAATTAATGAATCATAAATTAATATTTTTATTAATTTAATGACCAACTTGATTCTAAAACACATGGCAAAAAACACTCTCAACAAGACAAATGAATATGCTGAAGTGGCATAGAGGGCTTTTTAGGCATTTTATTACATTTGCCCCCTTTCTTAATCATCTTCCACAACATTGGCATTATCATTTTAAAACTTTCATTCATTATTTTCTCCAACAACCCAAACAATGGTTTTGATAAATTGTCCAATTCATACCAATCTCACTCATTACACTTCTTCCTATGTACTTACCTACACCGCTTACATGAAGAAGGTGACGTAGTGGCACGACTTTGGTTCCTCCAATAACATGTTGTTCATCACCCGTAATAACTCTATTATCTTTATCTTCAACCTTGTTTCCCTTTTCACTTCCCTGATTTCACATTCCTTAGAGCTTTCACCTGAATCCAAGACCTAAAAGCAAAAGGAAATTTCTAATTTTTCTCAAAAAACAAACAATAATTTGAGAGAGAGACCAAAATTGAAATGACTGCTAAGTTGGCATAGGTAGAGTGCTTGACAAAGGAGAGTCAATAGCTCAATACTAATATACCTTTCAAAAGAAATACCACCACCCCCACCCTCGCTATAGACGCCACCTCTTGATCCTTTATCTTTATCTTGGAGCTCAAGCATGTGTGTTGTTTAGCTATTGCTCCACAGAATTAACAAATTTGGCTTTGCAAAAAATGGGGAAAACATCACGGGTCAGCAAGATTCAAGGTTTTCAAAAAGAGAGTATTGAACAAAGCAAAATAGATTCCTCAAGTTACATTTAGTGTGAGTAACAGATACATTTTTCCCCCATTAAATGCACCTCTCTATTTAAATGCATGAGATTTAAATTGTTAACAAAGATGTTTGAAAAAGAAGGAAATGTGAGAGGCCTATTTAGCATGCAAAATTGTTATAATGAAAATGAAAATAAAAAGAACAAAAATGTAATTTTGAGTATGAAAAATTACTCAGGTGCCTCAATTTTAAAAAAATTAATAAACAAGGATAACTAATATTGTGTTGTAAATAATATAGTCACGTTGATGTCCACGTTCATAACCCCAAGAAAATTCAATGAACATGAAAGATGAAGATCAATCTGTTGTAAATAATATATTTATATGTATGACCATAACTCCTCAAAAATGACTTTTTAAGATTCTTTTTATATTTATCTATATATATTTTTTGGTTTATATCATTGTAACTTTTAGGTTTAGTTTTTGTAATTAAAAGCTTATAAAAATAGGTCATGTATTAAACATATAATATCCCTCAAAAGTGAATAAGAGTTATCTTCTTCTTTCTCCTATTAATTTTCTCACTTACTCTTGTTAAATTGCTTATATTTCCATTAGTTTTATAACATATTATAAACATGAGTTTATAACAAATTGGGGCAAGGTACCAATTCTTGAAATTTATTGTTTATCATATTAAGGTATAAATTTGTTGTTCTTACTTTATATTATTTTCAAATTCAAGGCTTTATTTATATTTATAATATGATTATTAATTTGATATTGGCAAATGTCTTAGAAATAAAAAAGTTAAACATGATTATATGATTTACAACCACATCACTTTTGATTTTTATTATTTTATAAATAATAACTAGGGGTGTTCACCGAGCCATCAAGCCCGGTGGGCCCGGTCCTACCAGGACAAATCAGGTTGAGCACAAATTTTTTTTTAAATAAATTTAAGGTTGAGTCGGGCCAGGCATCAGGCAAGCTTTTAAGGTTATGTTGGCCAACCTGACCCGAAAAATAAATTTATATTAAAAAATATATTTTTTATAAATATTTATATTAAAATTTTAATTTTTTAAAGATAAAATATAATTTTATAAAAACTTAAATAATTTTTTTAATATTATTTTATAATTTTAATAATAAATTTATGTTGGTCCTAAGGGATATATTAGTCTAATCAAGTCTAAAAAATAAAAAAAATATTTTTTATAAAGAATTAATTAAAATTTTAAATTTTTAAAGATAAAATATAATTTTATAAAGATTTTTATTAAAAAAAAATTGAAGTTATTTTATAATTTTTATAATAAATAAAAAAATATCAGGCCATCCAGTTTAACCCGGTCTTACCCAATATTAACTCGGGTCGGGCCAGGTTAAGATCGGGGTTAGATAATGGGCTTCAATTTTGAAACCTATTTAAAATTGGGACGAGTATTGGGTATGGCTAAAGCCCTATCCTACTCAGTCAAACCCATGAACACTCCTACTAATAACGTCATTCTTTAACTGAATAAGGTGTATGTATAGAAAATTTTGTATCATGTTTTGATGAATTAGTAACTATAAAGTATTTGTTATTATAACCTTGAAGGTTAATAATTTAAGGACTTTATACCATTAAAAACTTTTAAACACTCTCTAAATTCAATATATTTATGAATAAGGTAATGACCACTTATGACCTATACTTAAATTAACCGTTAAAGGTCAATAATGACTGACTATAATTATTGAAATAAAATCATAAGCAACGATAACAACACGACTAAAAGCTATAAAAACAAATGATTATAAATTTTTTTAATTTAAAAATGCCAAAAGTGGCCATAAAACTTAAAAAATCATAAGATATTGAATTGTTATATTGTAATAGTAATATGTTTTATTGTGAAAATTTAGGCATAAATTAAATATTCTAAGAGAGAATACCAATTATAATTTCTTCCTATATGTTACTATTAACTTTCATTATGATGAATTACAAAAACAAAATATATTCATATACTTCAATTTTTAATGTCTCCATACCTATAATTAAATTCTTTATATGAATTACTTGAATATATGTATACGTATATATATTGTGCCTCTCCCATCATACAAAACCTTTACAAAACCTAATAGTAATGATATATATGTAATATATATATATATATATATATATATATCTTATATACATGTAATATTTAAATTAAAAAAATAATACATTTTCATAAAATTATTGTGTTTATTTTTTTTTAGAAATATTGTGAAAATATGTATAGGAGAAATTTAATTATTGCATGTTTCATATTTTAAATATGCTTTTGCAATCATAATATTGAAGCATACTGTTAATAAATAGTACAAAAGTATAGTGATAGTATAAAAATAATAATAATATGTGTTAGTTATTAAAGAAATACATATAATAAAACATGATTTCATTTTTTAAGAACTAATACAGAGTTTTCTTATATTTATAGTGAACACATATGTCTTACATATTGTATTTAAAAATGAAACATGTTTTTCTCATTTGATAATGAATAAGATATTGGGAGATATGAAACTAATCAAAATATTTAAAAGAGCTATCATATTTTTACTTGAAGGGACAAAATTTATTATTGACAATATATTACTTTTTACTAAGTTCCAAAAGAATTTGTAAGTTTCAAAAATATCCACTGCAATGAATATCATACTGAGATCACAAATGAAAAAAATATTGAATATCTATATATCATATCTTTTATAACAAAAAAGAAATATATTATGAAAAAGTTGTTTATCTTGTCTTTTAATTCCTAATATACAATTATTAGTATAATTAAAATACACATTACAGTAAATCAAAAGTACACTAATCTAAATGTATTTATTATTGGGCATATTGTTCGGTTAGACCATTTTGAATCAATCATGATACAAAAAATTATTGAGAATTTATATTGATATTCATTGAAAAATCAAAAAGATTTTTTTATTCAAAAAATTCTCATGTACTACTTATTCTAAAAAAAAAAACTTATTATCAGGCCATCATTGGTTAAAGTTGAAAATGAATCCTTTCCATTTTTGAAATGAATCCAAGGTGACATATGTAACCCTATTCATTCATTATGCAAATCATTTAAATATTATATGATTTTAATATGTGCATTTATAAGATGGTCAAATGTGTGTTTATTATCAACTCGCAACTTAATGTTTACAATATTACATGCTTAAATAATTTGATTACAAGTACAATTTTTAGATAATGCATTAAAGACAACTTATCTTAATAGTGCTAGTGAAAATCATATTGCTTATATTCACACACAAATAAGGTATAGGGCAATTATTCATCAAATGCCTCCTATTAATAGCTAGATCAATGTTTATACGAACAAACATTTTTATTTCAACCTAAGAATATACAATTTTATATGCAACAACACTTATATATATTAAGCCAACAAGTTATCATGAATTTTTTTTATTATAATTGGCTTTTAGTCAAGAGCTAAATATTCCTCATCTTAGAACCTTTCTTGAATGTGTAGTATACATCTCAATTACTCCACCACGATGCATAAAGACAGCTTCTAGATAAAGTAGGAAATATGTGTTGTGTATAAATCTCCTTATTTGAGGCATGATTTGCTAATTGTCATGAAATAGTTTCCTAACATCAGGGGGAGATAACAAACAAAATTATATGAAATGTATTATTATATAAATCCTTGTATAAAACTATGTGAAATAAAAGTTCATGAAATAATGCATTTACAAAATATTACAAATTAACTACCAAATGCATTTATTAACTTAAAGAAAATTATCAAATCTCATATACTAATTGTAAATGCTCCAATATAAATTAATGTCTTAGTTAGACATTATGTTAATACAAATAAAAGTAAGTCACGTGGTAGATCAATTAATTCCAAAGATACAAATTAAAAAAAAAGTAAATAATTAAAATGATCATGTTGAAAAGGCGAGTTCTCTAAAAGATACTATTATAAATAATAATGTAATATGCATTTAGTGACCTAAAGAAAATTATTAAATCTTATATGCCAATTGTAAATGCACCAATATGAATTAATGTCCTAATAGGACAATATGTTAGTGCAAATGAAAGTAAGTCACGTGGTAGATCAATTGGTTTCAAAGATAAAGATTAAAACAAATAAATGAGAAAATAATTAAAATAGTCATGTGGAGGAGGTGAATTATTTATAAGAGATTATTGTAAACAATACCACAAGTATATAGGTCATACAAACAACAAATTAATGAGTACAATATCGTTTCCTTAATGAAGGAATTCAATTACTGTTTATAAAAATTAATCATATTATCTAAATTATCAAATTGGAATTAAAACTAATAAAAGTAAATTAAAAGTAGCAAATTCATTTAATAAACACTAACTATATATAAATGTAGAGATTTTGAAATCTAGAATTCTCTATTTACTTTTCTAAGTATCATTTAGAATAGACTCTTGTAACTAAATTCAATTAAATTATTGGTAGTCTTACTAATATGAGTGAAATTTTTCTTGAGATAAGTTACCATGCTCATATTAGCCTATTTCTACTTCCATGATCATACACTTAATATAAATACATTACGTATAAAGGATTTTATACAAATATTTGCAAGCCACTCAAATGTAACTTAGATCTCTAAAAAATTATTATTTGAGTTTATTTATTATCTAAGTCTCTTACTTTAATGAACTACACTATAGTTGACTTTTCTATCATCTCAGAATATATCAAATAAATTATGGCCGACCATTTATAAGTAATATAAAAGAATAATATAATAATTTAACAAAAATTGTTACAAGAATAATTTAAAGTCAACTTAATTAGTAAATAAGTTCGTCTAAACTCTAGATAGAAAATCTAACTACTTATAATGATAATCAATAAACAAATAACAATAAAATTAAATAGCTCCATTATTCAAAAGTTAAAGACAAATGTAAAGATGAAACTATAACATATTTGAGTGATTTTTCGTTACAAGTCTTATATTTTCAGCAGATCCTTAATTTTTTCTTTTGAATCTTCTCTCTTACTCTGTATCTCTACATCTCTGGTCTCTTCCTGACTTTTTTCCCCTCAGAAATTCAAAACTATTTTATAAAAAGCCCTAATTTTAATCGAATACAAGCAACCATATCAAAAGCACCCATTTTATATAGCTTGCCCATATAGGTTTACACAGCCTATCCATGCCAGCATCAGGTGTGCACAAAACTTCCCCTTTTTGCATGGTCGTGTAAGTTTACATGACTAGCCCATGTTTCTTGCTAAATATGCTTGATTTCCTGCTACTTCACTTGTACTTTTTTTCACTTTCAAAATTTATGATTAAATCCAACATTAGATGTATAAAAATTACAAAAATTAGATTAATTACTCAATTTAATCTTAAAAAAAGGATAAATAATTCGAACTTATTAGAGACCCATGATATAACTAATCATAAAACCTTATGAGAGGATCAAGTACTTGAAAATAATGAAAATAAAGAAATCATGATAAGTTATGTCACTATAAGAAAAGAATGGAATTGATAAGATATTATTGTTAACAACTGTTGTTGTTGAAATGATAAAACAATATGAGAATGTCGAATCTATATTTATTAAAAAATGTAAACATAAAAATGATTGGCCAAAATAGAAAGACATACTTCAAGTATAATTAAATTCACTTTCAAAATGTGAACTTTTCAAACTTATAGTTTGAACACCTAAAGGTGTAATGCCGGTAGAATACAAATGGATATTTGTATAAAAATGAAGTTGTCAAATATAAAACATGATTTGTAGTACAAGGGTTTTTGTAACGACCTAAAATTAATTATGAAGGAACATATTTTCTTTTGATAAATACAATTACTTTTGGACATTTCATTAGTCTAGTAATACATAAAAAAACTTGATATGTGACTAATAGATATTGTTACAATCTACTCATAGGACTAACTAATTAGTGAAATTTATATGAAAATCCATGGAGGACTTAAAATGCTAGAAGCATGTAAAGATTTAGGGAAAAGTATTTGATTCAGTTGCATAAATTCTTATATAAATTAAAATAATCTAAGCATATATGGTATAGTCATTTTAGTGAATATTTATTAAAAGAAAGTTATACAAATGATCTAAGTTATCCATGCATTTTTATAAAAAAATTTAGATCGGATTTGATTATAATTGGTATTTGTGTTAATAATTTAAATATTATTGAAATTCCTCAAGAGTTTTGAAATGTAATTAATTGTTTAAATAAATAATTTAAAATGAAAGATCTTAAAAGAAAAAAAATTTCTTTCAACTTGCAAATCGAATATCTAACAAGTGAAACTCTTCTTCATCACTCCATGTATATTGAAAAGATTCAAAGATGATTTTATATGGATAAAGTATATCTACTAAATACCGCAATAGTTATAAGATCGTTAGATGTAAATAAAGACTTTTTTTAATCATTGAGAGAATGATAAAGAACTTATTAATCCTAGAGTATCACATATTAGTGCTATAGGAATATTAATATATCTTGCTAACTCAACAAGACTTGATATTACATTCACTATAAGTGTATTAGCAAGATTTAATTCTTCTCCAACACAAAAATATTAGAATGGAGTTAAGTATCTATAGTGATATTTTTTAAGGAACATTAATATAGGGTTATTTTATTCAACTAACTCTTAATCATATTTGATTAGTTATGCAAATGCAAAATACTTATTTAATCCACATGAAGTTCAATTTCAAATTGGGTATTTATTTACATGTACAGATACAACTATATCATGATACTCCATAAAATAAATTTTAGTTATTATCTCATCAAATCATGCAAAAATAATTGCAGTGTATGAGATAAGTTGAGCATGTGTTTGGCTAAAATTAATAACCTAACATATCTAAAAGATATGTGATTTATCTTTAAAGAAAAAAATTCCTACAATATTATACAAGAATGATGTAACTATATAACTCAATTAAAAGGAAAGTACATAAAAAAAGGACCCAAATATCTTTCACCAATATTATTTTTCACTTATATTTTCAAAGACATAAAGTAATATTATCATTAAATGGAGTAAATGGCACACTATACCTTTCTTTGTTCTTTACTAAGATTTTGTCCCACTGGTAACAAGGTTTTTATGAGGCAATTTATTAGTGATATATAAAAACTATGTACTATCTTTCATTCATTAAGTTTTTCTCCAACTAAGTTGTTTCTAGTAAAATTTTAATGAGACATATTATTTGATAATGAACATTTAAGGAGAGTATCCTAAATAATGTAGTTACGTGGATATTCCCATTCATATCCCAAGAGAATCCAATGTACATAAAATATGAAAATCAATGAGTTATAAATATTATATTTATATGAATCACCATAACCCTCCAAAAATGATCTTTTAGCATCCCTTTTATATTTCTATGGATTAGTTTTTTCATTTGTATTATTGTAACTCTTAAATTGATTTTTATGATTAGAGATTTATAAATAAAAGCTATGTTCTATATATATGCTGTCTCTAAAATGTGAATGAGAATTATTTTCTTATTTCATTTTTCAATTTTTCTTCTATTTTTGTTAGATTGTTTATATTTTCATTAATTTTATAATATATTAAATAATAATTATAAAAATATAATAAACATTTTATTTTATTTTTTACAAACCAAACGGGCGAAGTCCTCATTGTCATTTGGGCATGTCCGTATGTTAAGTACTGTAAAGATTTTACACAAAAATATTAACATGTATATTGTATAAAATTCTTCAATCACCTTTGACAAAAGTAAATTACACAATCTCTAGAAATCAAGAAAGTAGCCAAAAATAATCAATAGCGTTTGATCTGGCAGTCGGAAGCGAGAAGGTTTCCAAAAAGGGTGACTTAAAGCAAAACACGAGGATGCTATATTCGTTTCAGAGCCACGCGCTCGTGGCCTGTAATTTTCTAAGCTTTGGATTCATACTTCGAAATTCATCTTTTCCTTCCATGCATGTCTTTGTTAACTCTTTTCTAGGGACACAGATTATTGTTGCTCTCTTCCTCTCAACAGATAAAGCAATAGTCTCTAAGTCAACCAGTTATTATTATTATTATTATTCCTTAAATTTCTGGATTTATCGCAAAGAACCAATTTGATTGATTTATATTTGGTTGTTATTAGTTTATAACCATCATCGCCACCTTAATTTGTCACAGGTCATTTACCCCTCTATTTTCTAAATTGAATTGATTCGAATTAAGTTATTTATTTTATGGGTGAAGTTGACAGCTTCCTAGTTGTGGAAATACGCGTAGGGTTTTTAAATTTTCCAATTGCTTCCGCTATTTTGTGGGCAAAACTACGAGGAGCTAAAATTTTCCATGTGTGTGAGGAGTGTGTACGATGCACACCCGACACACGCTGTTGAAGAATGAAGATCCCGAAGGCAATATTGGGGCCAGGGGGATCACGAGGGAGATTATAGACTTTTTTCTTTTTAACAGAACAGAAAATTTAAATTAATAAAATGAAAAGTACTAAGAATTCAAAAAGAAGTGCATAAAAATAGCCCCAAAAAAGGGGGGGGGGGGAAAAACAATAGAACAACACGAATGGCTAATAGATGCATTCCTTTGAAAGCAGTGAAAATACCCGTAAAACCAAGGAGAATTACAAAATAATTGTACCTTACAAAACCCAGTTCTTTATATTTGCAAATAATGAGTATAACAACAACAATACGGTGATGCAAGGTGCAGCAACAATTGCTATTTGGTGCCTAAATTTTAATTTTCGCCATCTTCATTTCTTAAATTTCAATATTACTATATCAGCTAATGTATCCCTGGTTCTTCTTGGCCTTGGTCCATCTCTTTCGGACTCAACACCTTCGTGGGTCCTTCTTTTTACCCCCTCTGGTTTGTAACCTAGTTCATTTTTCCCTTACCTTAATTTTAACCTTTTTCCAATTCGTTTCTTTTACTTTCAACAGTTTTAAACAAAGAATAAATCTTCTCCTTAAAACTTGAAAGCAAGTTTAAAATGAAATATGATTTAATACTATTAATTAAACTTTCGATTTAAAATTTTCCATACATGGGATGTAAAATGTTCGATTTCATTGTCACTTGGGCTAAATTAACTTCATTATTCGTTTATCAATGAGATTCAATTTCGAGTTAGATACTAATAATTAAACTAAAGAAGGTAGAATTCACCTCGTCCAATCTTGCAACTCAAGATTGTAAGATCTAATAGAAAGATATATTCTTTGGGAGTTTCCAATCTTCGGTTCATAAATAGTAAATAGAATTTAAATTCTATCTTATAACATGACTACGCTTGTTGGAGAATAAAAGATAGAATTTCTTTATCATAACTTTAAATCTTGTCAGAGTAAAAGATTAAAGTGGTTACCGTGTTTGTCTAGTCTTTATTATTCCACGCGGACGTTAGTATAACCATATATAGTCCCAAAAAATCAGTTACACCAATCAAGGAGTCAAAACGAGGTTCATTTATTAATTTCAACCATCTCAATATTCCACGTATGTTAATATGACTAATCACTTTGAGAATTGTGCAATTCTAAACCAACGAACCCCCTCCCGAAAGAACCAAAAGAAAAAAGGAGTTGAATTCTACGTACTTGATTTGGTAACATCTTCAAGGATACTCGATTTTCACGGATGCCAGGAAAAAGTCTTGATCTTCGATTTTTCTTTTTTTTCTAAGTTGAATTTGAAAGAAGAGAACACTTTTCAATCTCAGTTTCTTTCATGTGGTTTTAAGGAAAGAAGAAAAGGCGGAGCGGAGCAAGGGTGGAGGGATAAGTAGCTTTCTAATTTCACAATCCAAAGTACCAAAAATGGACAAGGGAAGGAAAGGAAGGAGAGAGATGTGGCGTTATTAAGGGATATGATCAGGAAGGGGGTAATGAGCACGTGTACGGCAAAGACTGAGAAGCTGGTAATACCAATGATGCCTTGTGAAAGAAAGGTCATCAGCAAAATTTGCCTCTGACTTTATGAAAGTGGGAAGAAGAAAAAGGTATGTGGAATGAAATTAGGAACAGCTGGATAGATGAAGCCCATGATTGCCGGCCCCAATTATGGGTAAGATTCATTCTGCATCGTCCACTACATGAGTAATCAGGTCTCCTACCTACACCTTGACTAGGAGCTACAGCCTAGCAGGGGTTTGATGAATTGAGGTTAGGTTTACCAAGCCCACCTAATTAACCTATACCAGGCAAAACATATACAGATCTACACCCCTGGCCTGCTTTCAAGGGCCATAACAAAACTATTCACACCGGAGTTAAAATTGTTTATTTGGTCCAATATTTATCCTTTAGAGCCCTAATACTATTGGGCCTCTATCTTTTCATTATGAAGACTATAGGCCCACTTCGGTTTGATTAGATTATAAAAAATAGTAGATCCACAAAGCGCCCACCGTGGGGCTCGAACCCACGACCACAAGGTTAAGAGCCTTGCGCTCTACCGACTGAGCTAGACGGGCATTTGCTTGTTATTTCAATTTATTATTTATTTAAATATAATAAACTACCACATCGCTCATTGGAAAGACGTGATAATAATAACTAACCATTTCTCACTGTGCTAAAAATAGAAGAATTTCAATAAATTCCGGACTATCAATTCCCATTTCAGACAGATTTTTTATAATGGTCAAAAGCTCGTCAAAGTTGTTGTAGTCAGTAAGAAAGAAAGAGATATCGCTTAGTGTCTTTCCGTCCGGAAGAACGTAGTCGGGACCGAAACAAAGTTTTAGGCACCGATCAATTTGCTGTTCAATTTGCTCTCGGAGCGTACCAAAACAGAGATCCATAGTCTTGTCGGGTGCATCCTTATGACGGACATGCGCAGCAGTAAATGATTGTCAATACGGTTTTAAGAAAACTAAAGATGGATAGTACACCTATACTTTTCTTTTTTCATACAAAAGTCACAACTAATCTCCACTAGTGATTGTGGCCGAAAAAAAAAAAAAACCAGGTTATTAATGTGATGATTAGTGATCTCAAATAGCAGCTGCCAGCTACTTACCCTTTAATATTAAGGGTAAAAAAAACAGCTTATTGTATCATTGTATTATCAAACAAGGTTACAATATTAAAAAAATTACGTAAAACAATGAACAAAAATGTTTGACTTATGTTCTCCCATAAAAAAGGATTTTTTTTTTCTTTTGATGATAGAAACAATTATTCAAAATGGGTTATATGCTTTGAAAATATTTTTTGGACAGGCGTACAACAAAGAGTCACTTAGATAATTCGTGTTTTGTTCTCTAAATTTGTTTATAAACATGAGAAATAATGTGAATTGTTCTCGCCAATAATAACTGCAACTAATATGTAATTACATAGAAAAGTTTGACTTAAGAGCTTTCATCGCTACATTATAGGTCAGAGTGGTCTCACCACCCACGAATAACCAAAAGACTTCGACTTCTTTGAACATCGTGGCAGGCGATGATAAACCCCTGTGAATCACAACTACATACCGCCACGACTTGCATTGCATTACACATATTCTCATTTGAACCCCAAAATGGCAAAAACATACGTATACATGTAACAGACTGCATACCGACTACGACTTGTGCATGATCACAAGTCCATGTAGTAAGGTTCATAACTCCTAAATCATTTCCCATTCATATTCTGAAGGAGCAACCTCTCTTCATATTTCAGAATTAACAACCCACAAGCGAGACTCTGATACAAACAAGAAGCCAAAAAAAAAAAAAAGTTTGAATTCTATAACTTGACTACAGAAGAAATTCTCCCCTATTACTCACACGACATCACAATTCGTAATTCCCTCCCCCCGTAGACAACAGAAGCGCAGTTCTAATCTCAATCTCCTCAAGCTACTGAACTGAAGACATCTATTTTACCACTAGCACGGATATGTCCACACCAAATCAAAAATTCCAAAACCCACCTAAGCTGCAGCTGCCGTCTCACAGTTAGTCAGACTTATCATTTTGGTTCTTGTACGACCCTCCATTCTGCTCAACGCCATTTATCAACTCCTCCTTCAACTAAATCACATTGCCAAAAGCACCGTTAAGGGGATATCACTATTTGCAAGCCTAAATATAGATTATGTCTACAATCCAGATAAAGGTGTCTACTACATTAAAATCTTAAAAGTAACTGGGAAGCCACCATATGCGCGCAATTAATTGTCCATAAAACTGACTAAGATGTAGGAATTTACCTTCTGAAGGATTTTCTTCTGATGCCTATAACCCTGTGACAACAAAAGAAAATAATAACATGATTTTACATATTGAAACAACTATGAAGTTATTTATATCACAAAAGAATTCCAGATTTGTGATGCAACCTTGTCAGTTCCGTAGATGTAATCACAGTACGTGAAAACTGAAGCGAAATTGCTTTGGCATTGTCCTCCAACATAATGATGGTAATCGTGATACTCTGCGCCACCATAAAATGGAATATACTTTGTAAGATTCCAGGGGAAGTCATACCTGATAAGCAAAAAACAATATTAAAGGGTCAGGCACCGCAGAAACTAAAGAAGAATAATGACCCAAAAGTGGAAAAAATATAAGAGATGGGGATGGGGAGTTATGGTGTCTGGTTTCTCTGCAACGCAGCACGCTATGTTTGGCATGTCGCACATATCCTGGCCCTCCATACAAGGGGGTCAGGATTTTTTTTTTGTTTTTTAAAATCTAATGGATGTTGGTACTACTCAGCAAGGTGCTGTGCAGTACCAAATCCATTCCAAGGAGTTATGCTCTGTTAATGGCAAAGAAAAAGACACTACTGATAAATTCCTACAGACAAGTCAAAAGAATATTTAGACATGCAATTTAGAAACACCACCAGGAAAATATGTCACCCAAATTAACCATCATCCTGATTTCTACATTAACAACCAAATGTTTAGCCAACAAATTCCTTTCTATGTAGCAGCAAAACCTGCCATTTATAGCATCAAAATTTAGCCTTATACCAACTATTGGCTGAAATAAAAGGACTTCACTCATTCCTAGAGAATTACAGCTAGGCTTTGCATTTATCTATTTTATCTTATTCAGACCACGATCACCAGAAAAGTTCATTTCTCGAGCCTCTTCAAATCATCATATGTAGTGGAACAACCACTGAATGTTTGTCATAGATATAATGAGACTACAGCAAAGGCTTCCTTGCGTTAAAAATTTTTGACTGTGCATTATCCAGATTGATCTCACCATTATCCCTTTAACAGGCTACTTCGAAATAACCTTAAATCCTGATAAACTGCAGAGATTCCACAGCAAATGATAACTAACAGAAAATGAATATGATGCCAGATGATAGAATTCCTCCTCAACATTCTCAATGGAATTTTAATATGGTGAAAAGAGAAGTTCACAAGAAAATTGCTCAGGTCTTGTGATTACAATCGCATCTTTGCTAATACAATTGTGATGACCACAATTAACCCTTCTTTAGGATGATATGGAACTAAAATACACCATACATGTGGTGAAAGTGAACAAGAACGAAAGAATTCTCAAACATTAAATTCATAGTGGTGCTAAGAGACATTTTATAAATGACAGAGAAAATATTTGCATTTTTAAACCAAAATGGTAGAATTTAGAACAAGCTGGCATCGCTGAGCTACATGGAATCAGACCCATCAAATTTTAAAAGAGGAATTTTTGTTGGAAGAAGGGTCCTAAACCAAGCAATTCATTGATTTGAGACTGTCTGCTGCATCACCATTAAATAAGAGCATCCCGATCTTTTTCCAGCAAAACAACACTGGACAACCATTTTAGTAGTACAGATTTTATTGACTTCTAATGTTAAAAATTAAAAATTCGTCCTGCATTTCTACAATTTTGTTGAGAAACAAATTACAACATCGTGATACCGGAGAAAAAGAGGGGGAAAAAAGAATAGAGCAACCATCATTTGGAGATTTTTCCAGTCTAAAGTGCCTTATATAGAATTTTTTTGGGTAAATGCCTTAAATAAAATTTTATTTAGGAATAGAAAGGGATGAAAGGAACTCTAAAGTCGGCATCATTTGGAGAAAATCGACTGAAGCGGAAAAGAATAACAAAAAAATTAGTAAGAAAGAAAAGGAATATCGTGCGTTACCCGCTGTGCGTGTCAATCGCTTCAATCTGCCGTAATGCTATCCACAACCAGAATGTAATCATGTGCCCAGGAACCATAGCTGGTCCAAGAAAAGATGGAATTCCAAGGATCAATATCTCCGCCCAATGAGCGTAGGGTGCCGCAAATCCAATGGGAGCTGTGTATTCATGGTGGACTCGATGAATCTTCTCGTACCCCCACTTACCATGCAGAAACCTGTGGATCCAGTAATTGGTATAGTCCTCTATCATGAAATACACCGCCAATTGTGAAAGAATCTCCCATCCTGATGGCAATGGCAGCCCCGTCCTAATTCCAATCATCTGATAACAAATTGAAATAGGTAATTCAGTTCAAAATCCTCATAGTCATTCCATAAGGTAATACCTAATTTATCCCAATATCAGATTCCGCCGGCTGTGTCTTCAAGACTTGGAAGGAATTCAAATAGGCTCTAAACTGACGTAACTAACTGCATTGGAATAAAAATGCGGAAAAGACGCCCACCCGGATGTGATTGGGGATATATCATACTATATCCTGGGTTATTAACCGCACAGATCTCGCAAGAGTGCAGATGCCAAGTAGATCGCAGCACAATACAATCAAGAAACATTGGAGAAGAAGAATGCGAAAGAGAATCATCTTTTAAATCCGATATGCGCAAAAAATTGGCCACCGATGCATACGCAAAGAATCAGATTCATTAAGATTTAAACTGAATCAAGTAAGGTCGGGAAATTTAGCGATTTGCCACAAACTTACCTTGATGGAAGGATATGAGATGAGTTGCAAAGGTCCAACGACGAGAAGAAACATGCGCATGACATCCTTATAGCACCTAAGCATTTCGTCGAATGATAAGCGAACCTTTGGTTGAATCTTGAACTTGTCGAAGCTGGCTAAGCGCTTGACCTCCAAGAAGACGAAAGGGAGAGGAACGACGGAGAAAATGAGGAAGAGGAAAAGTATGTTATGACAATAAAGGCAGTAATCGGACTTTTGAGCGGAGTAATTGAACCAGAGGGTCTCGGCGAAGGTGAGGTTACGGCGGAGAGCCGCCTCGGCTTCCTGCAAAGTGTGGTAGGGCAGCATGTCGCCGGGAAACAGGAGCAATGGCTTGGAGCGATTATCGGAGGCGGCGAGGCAAAGACGAATATGGGTGGAGGAGAAAGGAAGATGAGCGAGTGGAGGCGAAGAGGCGTTTTGTTTACTAGATGCTGCCCCTCACTGGTAGAGACCACCTATTTGCGGGAATTTTCAAATGCCTTAACACCCCTTTTATATACATCCTTAATCACACTCGCCCTCCGTCTCCGCGAGACGTGATTTTACAAAAGGAGCCCTCTTCTCTTTTTAAAAAATATATAATTTTTTAAAAACAAAAGTTAGTTTATATTTTTTTTTTTTTATTAAAATATTTTTTATTTAAAATCTTAAAAGTTTTAAATAAAAAATATTTGATTTCCCTTCTACTCTGTAAGACGTGACTTTATAAAAGGAGCTCTCCTCTCCTTTAAATATATATATATATATTTAAAAAAAAAAAAGTTAGTTTATATTTTAAATTTTTGATTAAAATATATTTTAAAAATAAGAAAGTTCTGTATAATATAATCAATTAATTAATCATGCCCCACTTCTGCCTTGCTAACTATAATCTACCGAAATTTTCTTTTTACTCATAGATATAAAGAAATTAACATAGAGATGACGTTGGCCACTTGATTGCATATGCTACGAGACAATGATTTTTTCTTTTTATCTGGGCAAAAATAATTAGAGCAGCAATTGCTCGACTATGGCTCCAGCTTCTATTTGAACAAAAATTTATTGAAGGACTATGTAATTTGACAAATAAGTAGATATTTGGAGGATTTTTTTTACTTTTGCAACGCTTACATATATGGATGGGAAAATAGGTAAAGCGAAGGTTTAAATTAACATAGAGATGACGTTGGCCACTTGATTGTATATGCTACGAGACAATGATTTTTTTTTTTCTGGGCAAAAATTATTAATGCAGCAATTGCTCAACTATGGCTTCCGGCTTCTATTTGAACAAAAATTTATTGAAGGACTGTGTAATTTGACAAATAAGTAGATATTTGGAGGATTTTTTTACTTTTGCGACGCTTACATATGCGGATGAGATGGGAAAATGGGTAAGGCGACGGTTTAAATTAGTGCTGGTTTGAAAAGTAAAAAAGAAGAGGAATGCCTATCAGAAACAGAAAAAGAAAAGGCCTAAAATGTTAAACTTAATTATCATCCATATTTTAGATGCTCGTCAACCCTAGGATGATATTGAGAAAGGACAGATGTGATGGACGTCGTTATCATGGAAAGGGGGGTTAGATAGTCCACAGAAGACCAAACAGGGAAAGCATGACTCAGCACCATAATTACGTGGGTAAGCATCTTAGCTCTACAACCTGCTCTTTTAATCATTTGCTTCCTTCACGCTGTTGCTTACTGTCACTCTGATCACCGCATTCACATATAACACCATTCATGTCTAATTGAATATTGTTCATTTGACTCATCTCCCTCTCTCTCTTTCTCCTCATCATGAGTGTATTATACTCCGAATTAATTCGTTATAACCAATGCAAATAGATATGGCTACTTATTTATGCATCATAATAATTCATATTATATATTTTCCATCTTCTCTAATTTTTTATCACGCATTTCTTTTCCCTTGTTTTGTTTTCCAATTTGTTTCTTCATTAACCCTTTCCTTTTTCCCAACACGCATGAGCAAACTCCAAGCAAAACTGTGAAAGCAACGTCATCTTCCTCAGAACTGATCATTACAAGATTTCGGGATGTGAAGCCCAATATTCTTTTACAGGACCCATGCGTGCATTACAAATTATTATATTTCTGCAAATTTTTCTTAAGAGATGGATGCATCGCATGGATTCCCTGACTGGTCACTCTCCCTTCTTCCAATTCCAACTGAATCGTGGAACATATCCGTTATGAAATTTTTGAGATTTAAGGCTAATATAAGCGCAACAAAACAGGCTCATGCCAATATTGCCAAATTCAACAGCTGAAGTTGCAGGCTTGTATGGATACGTATATATGAGGAAACAAATATGATGAGAGTCGGAAGCTTGAAGGCGGAGATGATATTTGGGTCAGAGTGCGCAGCCCCCACAGTAATGAGTGTTGAGTGCGGTGATGATGATGTGATGGGTGCAAATGATTTGGTGAGCGGACGATATATCACCATTGGGAAAAAAGTTCACAACTTTTGTTTTGTGGGTACCGTATCTGCGAGAGATTGATATAGTTATAGCATGACACATAGGATGGTGCGAACTGATTTGCATGCGGAGTTCAAAATGCATCGAGTGCAGCGAGCAATATTGGTGACTGTTGATGGTCATGCCGGCTTTCGCAAAAGCAGCTTTAAGCGAAGGCCGATCCATTCATTAAAAAGTAAAAAGTAAAAAACTGCAAGGTGGGTCTTCTTGTTTGTTTCTTTGAATGTACTGTCATCTTTTTGACTTAGTTTCAACATTTTCACCCCTGCCCCACTTGCTTTCAAACTATTAACGTGCTTCTTTTGACCACAATGCCATCATTCATTCATTCTTCATTTTCCTGGTCAACTGATTTAAGCACATGAATGCCAGTAGTCAGGGCTAGCGGATTTTCTCCATTTGAACTGGGAAAATGAAGCTGTCAAGTCGGACAAATCCTGGCTGTTCGAAGAACAGTATTTCATTTAAATACAACGCTGCGTTTTGAGCCCCGGTTTTTCAATGGAAAAGTTGACCAAAATCATGATCGTTCATTACTTCAACCGCGGAGATCGTGACATGTCCCTCTAGCCAGATCTTAAACGCTGCGTTTCTCGTATATTTATTTGCTAAAGCAACCCAAATCTGTTGCTGCGTTTGACAAACAAATATCTGCGTTTTAGAGCCCTCCCTTAGACTATGTGACCTCCTTGGTCATCTCAGCAAGTTACTAACTTAAATCTCTATTTTGGAGTTTTTGAAGACTTCTCCCAAGTTGCTCGTTCGTTTGAAACAGTGACCCCAGACGAATCCCATTATACACAAAAGCTGATGCACCAAAAGGCATGGATCCCACATCATGGCTCTCCACATCACCGTCTCTTCCTTAAAGATCACTCGATCCTGTAGACGCTAATCGATACCGAAGCTGCACCCTTCATATCTCCTCTCACTACGGGATGGAAGGAATCTCTCATGATTTCGTCTACGTCATCAGGGTGCTGGACGTGAGGGAGGGCTCCAAAACGTAGATCTTCGTTTGTCAAACATGGCAACAGATTCGGGTTGCTTCAGCAAGTAAATGTGCAAGAAACGCGGCGTTTAGAATCTTGCCACGATCTCCGCGAAGTCACGATTTCGGTCAACTTTTTTAGTCAAATGCTGCATTTTGAGCTCTAAAACGGGTGGCACTCACTGAAACTATAGATGTTTTAGATGGCTAGGATTTGTTAGGTCTGACAACTTCATTTTCCCACTTCAAATGAAGAGAATCCACTGGTATAGATAGAGGCATGTCCTTAGCTAAAATTAAACCCTTTTTTTATTTTTGGAGCCAGGTGAATGTAAGTGAAAAACAAAGTAAAAATAGATGGTTGCAATGCAATTGATGAAACTTTGAGTAGACAAAATAATTTGGAGGAGTTTTCATTGTCATTTATAGCAGATCTTGTTGGTAAATAAACCTGAATGCAATTTGATAAGGTGTGATTTTTTTTTTATTATAAGAAATTAAATAGGTTATTATACCTTTGAGGCTGAAATCAAATTGAAAACCCTTAATGAATCAGCTCAGGTTTACTAATTAATCATAAGTGCGATTTTCTTGCAGTGTCAGCATAAATTGATACCTTTCGAACCACCGGGATTATCTATAATTAGCTTCTTCTCAATTGTTATACTGTGCTAACTTTGTTTTAAACCTAGTCCAATAATTATGAGGCATTGCCTTCTGGCATAGTAACAAGACCCTAAAATTTCTAGCTGCTTAGCACCACAACAACTTACCGACCATAAAATATAAAGATGCATAATTTATAAGATGTACGGCCTCGCGACCATAAAATATTAAACGTAGACATTTGTTACATTTAAACACCGTATAACTTTTTTTTTTCAAATCTTCTGTATATTGATAAAAATTTTGATACGGAATACCGCTGCCGGTAGTTTTGTCGTTTTGTAAGCTTTCAAAGTGGAGTCGGTAGATTTCGAAGTGACATCAATGAGTGCTGATTTGGATCTCCCAAGTTTTGTCACCAAGTCCTTTTTGCATCCGGTCCTTGCCATCCATGGGCACTCTGCCACCACGTGATCCAGATTTTTAAAATTCAAAAATAAAAAGAAATAAATATTTCTTAACAGAAAGACAACACTAAAAATAAAAATGCACATGTGTCGCGTCAGGTTTCATGGCTTGATACCAAAAATTAAAAAATAAGTTTGGCTTGAGGCCAAACCAAGATTTAACCTAGTTTAAAATCTAAAAGAAGGACTGAATTGAGATTTGCACTTAAAAAAAATTCAAAACTTTAAGTGTTTTTATCTTTATAATTATTTGATTATTCTAAATATATGATCATTTATTTTAATACATCTCTGAGAGATGTACACTATCAAAATTTTTTTTTTAAAAATGCATTTAGAAAAGAAAATTAAAAAAAATAAACATAAAGGGTGAAATTTCAAAAGTGATAATAAAAAACTTAGTGGCTTGATTGGATTTTTTTTTGCTTTGGGTAATTTTTGAAAATAAATGTGATACAAATGTCAAAGATGATTTAGTTTGCTTATTTTTCTTAAAAACACAAATTTATCATCTCAATTTTAAATTTGTTTACTTTAAAAATATATTTTTATCTTTTCTTTCATTTTAGATGTCACAATTATATTCAATAAAAGTTTGGTAGAACTTTTGACCTTTCTTTTGGTAGGACTCTTGACTTCTTTAACTATTTATAATTTATAAAATATATTTAAAAATTATTTATTAAGATTATAAAATAGCCCTTTATTTTTTTTCTAGTTTTTTTATATGAAATATATTCTTTAGGCTAGATTGGCCTCTTTTTTTTTTTTTTAACCAATCTGATTTGGCTAGGTTGATTAGGCCCATAAACACTTCTAGCTAAAAGCTCGTAATTTCATAAACATTGTTTTATTTTTCTAAGATCATATACATTATATGAGAATAAAATTATACTTCAAATTAAAAAAGTGCATAAGTTATAGTTACATCAAGTTTAATGATTGGCTTGGATACCGACCTTCTCAAAGCAAATTTTGGAACAGCCAGCTTTAGGTCCTATAAGTCTCAAAATCTCTCTCTTAGTTAATTTCAAATTATCGGTAAAAACATTTTGGCTAAATGAATTATATATTTTTTCAAAGAAGTTTTATATTTTTTTAAATAAAAAAACAAAGTCAGTTAATTAAATCATATCTAAAAAAAAAAAATTAGCCAAAACAAAATTAATAAAAGTGTAAGAAGAAAGTTGTGATTGCCAAAGTTGACGCAAATTTACTAATGACATGTTTGGGAGGGATTCAGCTTCTCTGTAGTCCACTCTCTCTTTAGTCATCCAGTTTCAAAGGTTAAGTTTTTCTTTGTTTTTTGCTTTTTAAAAAAATTAAAAACAAAAAAGAAAGAAGAAGCAGATGCATAGACTGGACGGATTGGGAGGAGAGAGAGGACTAGAGAGAAGCTGTAGGCATTTGGGAGGTCTCTTGTTGAAATAACTTATTATTTCTCTTGTTTAATTTTGAGACAAGTAGGTATTGCATATGAATGAATTCGCAAACCAAAAGTTTATTAAAGAAAGAATTTCGTGATTTAAGAAGCTAATTATCCTCTCAAGGCACCAGGCATATTATATTATCAACGTCCTCCATTGCCTCTCTTCTCTTAACTTATTTTGTATAAGGCATGATTCTATTTTTATCTAGGTTAAGGTAATCCAAATTTCTTGCATTTAAGAGATAAATATATGTTACGTGATTGAGGAAATAAAATTAGGGATGTAGTGTTAGAAGTATGGATATATATATATGTGTGTGTGTGTGTTTGTGTGTCCAAATAAGAGAGTCTCACATTGCCTATAATAGAGAGAGCCTTAGTATATATATACTAAGATGTGATATTGGACAAGTGAATGGGTCAAGAAGAGGAGTGAATTCACGCGCATAACAATAGGTCAACGTAGAGGCAATGCAGTTGAAAATCTCTAATTTCGCACCCTTACGCACGAGTTATTGGGCAAGTGAATAGGTCAAGAAAATGAGTGGGTTCACGCGCAGGTCAATGCAGAGGCAATGCAATTAAAAATCTCCAATTTCACACCCTTACGCACAAGTTAGACTCGATATTGGGTATTTTTTGTTGGACATATTTTTGTAAAATATAAAAATATTTTGTATAAATAGGCTTGTCGAAAAAATTTTATTTTTATCAGTTTTGAATTTGGGACCTTATGTTATTAGACCTTGCTGCCTAACATTCTTGTCTACATCTTCAACCTATAAAAAATAATGCATAATGTAGTTCAAGATACAACAAGCCATTGAGCTATCTATCTTCTCTCCTCCTCCCTTTTGCTCTGAGTTTTCATTCTTTGCTGTTCTGTTTTCCTACAAATTTCAGTCGAAAAGATCCATTTAATTCTGGAGAATTGCCGACCTATGCCGAAATAACTTTTAAAGACAATATCCTTGAGCATGACTTAGATCAAATTTTTATAACGTATTTGTAAATCGCAGCTTACATGTAGAGCCAAACAAATTCTAACAATGAAAGTAAAAAAAAGAAGAAGCTTTTAACATTTAAAACTTTTTAAAGTTCCTCTTTTCAATTACACCTTATATAATATAATACTGTAAGAAATTCATTGGTAAAGTTAGGGTATTCCTACAAATGCGACTGTTTGACTTCTGTTTTCCCTATTTCGTATGGCAGTTCGACTGCAATAAATTTATGGATAAAAGATATACATGACCTTATGCCTAATAGGATACTAAAAGTACGAATAATTATATGTATCACTGTTGGTATGTGCTATATTTACATTTTATTCTCTAAATCAATAAGCATTAGTTTTTTATCACAAAAAAATCATAATAAGTTCTTATTGTTTACTGATATCATTAAATTAAGTTCAAAATTTTAATTTAGTCTTCAATATATTTAATGTTTTATATTGATCTTAAAAATATTTTACTTTCAAATAAATTAATAAAGTAAAAAAAAGTCTTAAATAAATTCCTAAAACTAACAACATCAACTCTATTGTTGAAGATAATATGACACGCTCAATGAGCAATTTTTTAATTTATTTTTTCTATATTTCAAATAATTTTTTGTTTTTTATTTTCTCTCTCTTTTCCTTATTCTCTTTTCTTTCTCTGTTTAATGTCCATAGATTATGAGGAAAACAATTTGGGAAAAAATTTGGGAGAGGTAATGGTAGAAACGGAGTTGGACGAGGATGGAGAAGTGTTGACAACAATTTAATTTGGGTTCAGGATGAAAATTCCTCTATTCAACATACATAACTTTTGGTTTGATTGTGAACTTGAAGTTGCCAAGGTGACAACTAAGAGAGACCCAAAGAAGAAATTGTCTCCTCAATCTCAAATTATTAATTGCTTTTTTCTTTTTCTTTTTTGGTCAATGGAGAGAAATCCAAGAAAGAGTAATAGCACTAATTAAAAAATGGGTTGCTTAGTAGTTTCTATTTCTCAAATGGACCCATTTGTCAATGGCAAGTTTCAAAATAATGGGTTGCTTATTATCATGTTGCTTGAGTGATTGTTAGTATCCTTTCCCCTGTTCTTTTGGATCCCAGACATTAATGGAGATTTTCTTTTTCTTCCTCGTTGATTTGTCATGTTTGGGCAAGTGTGCCCTGTATTTGTTAGAAAAAGAAAGAAAGTGGTAGAAATCAAGATTATGCCAATTGATCTATACGAGTCTATCACAAACTTTGATTTCCAATTATTCAATATACAAAATTGTTATGATAAAAATAAAAATAAAAATAAAATATTTTGTGGATAAAAGATGATTATCAAATTTTTATTTTAAAAAATAATAAAAATAAATAAATATCATTGAATAATATTTATAAAATTATAATAAATATTACAAATAAAAATAAAATTTGTCTCTTTTATTCATACAAATAAGGCTTTAAAAGATTCATCCTTTTAAAGTAGTCATTGGACAATGCATATGTAGCACTCATGTTGAAAGATTTTAAATAAATGACTAGTTAAAATATTTTTATATTATGTTTATTTTAATTTTAAAATACATTTTGAATGGTTATCATGTTTATTAATATTACATGTTTGCCATTGTACCTTGTACTCCTTTTGGTTTTAATCCTGAAAATATATCACATGAGTATTTCTTAGCAGTCTCTTCACCTAGGCCACAAATAGGTCCTGATCCCTCGCAAGCCCTTTTGCCATCCATATATTCAAGTACAAGAAAAAACCAAGTAGTCAAGCATAGGACTTCAACAAGATCCTTAATTATTAAAGTTTAAAGCTTCAACATAGTTAAAAGACTAAGTATAAGCATCCAATTTTTAAATAACAAAACTAAATTGGAAGAAACCAGCCATAAGTACTCATATAAAAATGATTTGCTTTTAGGTCATCAATCACCTTAATAAGATTGAATATATTAGGATGGTCCAGTATTATCAAAAAAGTAGGGGGAGGGAAGCAATCCCTTGTCTCTCTCTAAATTCATAAATGCTTGTAATTTTTAAAAAAATTGAGAAAATCCTACCTCCTGTACTTTTTACGAAAAAACAATTGTTTATCCAATAGTCAATTTCATTTATTATTTTTACATTTATAGACACAACTATAAAATAACTAATAACATGTCAAATTATAAAATTAATTATTACATCGCATAAGATGCAATTTATAATAAAACTTCATTGACATCCACTAAGCATTTCACATCCCTTCTTCTTATATCTCAACTACTACATGCCATGTAGTAATTGAAGGCAATATAATTTCTTTTATATGTGGGTACATTAGAATAGCTTTATAATATTTCAAAAATACATTTATTTCCATTTATATGAAAAAATTAAGTATAGCAAAAAATACATGGTATTACCATGCTTTTAAACAAAGAGATATTACTTTTTTGATAGACCCCACTCGCACTCAAATCCTTTGTGAAGCGGTGAGATTCATAAGCCGTGTGCATCAACAAAATGATATTGTGTTTGTTTACTTGGAAAATCTCATCCCTTTGTATCATCCAACAAATCATGTAACGCCTTACATAGCCATCTTGATCTTGGCTATCCATTCTCACATGATCTCAATTGGCTTTTTAATACCCCAAAATAGATCAAATTAAACAAAAGAAAAGAGAAAAATGCAGCCTCCATCTTCATCCTCAATTTGATATCTGCATCAGGTAAGGCATGATCCTTTGATCCATAGCAAATCCAAAGGCCAAATTTGCTAACTCCAACGTTCTTGTAAGTAGTAAGGCAATTGGTTGAAGTTGGTTGCAATTTGCTTGAATTCATTAAAGTTTGTTTATTAGTTTATTTTTTTTTTCTTTAGCGAGAGATGGTTTAACCTTTTAAATTCATTGAATTTACAAGTTTTGGTTGAAGTTTGCAAAAGTTAGCTAGAGTTTACAAGTTTATTTTATATGGGTATTACTCTTGAACTTAGCATTGGTACATCCCTTTTGTATTTTTGTCTGAATTTGCAGGTTTATTTTGAATGCTTTTTTGTTGGGTCAATTTTAAGGAAATTTTCAACTTCTCTTGCTCTAACAAGTAGCTTAACTTAAGCTCTTGATTTTGATATAAACCTTAAGCCTCATTTATAAACATGTTCAATATTACTATGTTCCCCCTACCTAGATCTCAGTATTGAAATTTCAAGAGTTTATATCAAAATTTAAATTTATTCAATCATTTTATAGACATATTGTTCATGGGTTTGAATTTTCTATTCTTTATCATTCATTTTTTCCACCTCTTGCAAAAGAATTCAAGTCTAATATGGTGAAAAGTCTCATTTTATGTGATAGTTATCTTAAATATAAATGAATTATAAGCATTTCATTATTTTCAATTTAGAAATAAATAATTAAAGAAAAAATTTGTATGGTTCTACTTCTTTTGTTAACTTATTTGTTTATGAAGGTAAAGAGTCAACCAATTGCCAACACTTTTACATGTTATTATCACCAAAATATGGAGTATGGTGGATAGCTAGTATATAGTTTGAGTTTGTATATTCTTGCCGATACTCTTTTTTATTGCAAAATTGCCTAAATGAATAAGCTTAGATTTTAATATGACAACTATTGCTCAAAGTTACTCTCCTATGCCTTTTTCTTCTTGATATAGTTTGTTTCTTTCTATTAACTATTAAGTAAGATCTTATTGAGTTTTATGTTAAGTCTTATCTATTGAAAAATTACAACTTGTATTAATATCCTTTCAGTTTAATTTGGAACATATGAAAGACATATACTAATACTATGTAATTTATGCTTGTTTTTGGATATGTCAATATCTTAATTTTTTTTTCAATATCTAATTACTACTTTCACTAATTCCAAATTGATACTCATTACATGCCTTTTCATTTGTTGATTCAAAATATTTATTAAATTGACCCTAATAATTTGTTTCCAAATAGCACAAATAAAATAAATCACAATGCATATTTACTTACATCCCAACTACAAACAATTAAAGACAAACATGTAAATATCACAATTCAACATTCAACACAGTAAATGATCTATTTGTGTTGTAGGATCAATAGTCAACTCAACATGTAGAGAATCTTTTTCTTTTTTCTTTTTAATGCATCACAACTTCTTACAAGGTTAAGATCAAGGAAGTTACAACAATATGATTTTGGATCCATTTCCAAGTATGCTTTTAAACCCTTAGTGTTATTTATAAGAGTTGTCGTAGTTCTAACTGTGCTTGTAGAGTTTACCTAGGATATGGTTGATTATGCCATCATATAATTGACTTTTACTGTGAGTGGAAGAATGCTTTCCAATTCTTAAGATTTGTTATGTTATATATAGTTTTGTCCTACTTTAAGTGTTTTGACTATAAATTTTGAATGGAATTTTATATTGAAAATGAAATATTGGAATTGTTGCAATGTTCTGTGGTATTTAAGCTCATATTTAACTGGCTTCAGGACAAGACTATTGAACTTGTTTCCTTTTTAGATGTTTTTCCTTTCTTATGCAATTGCAGCTTGGGTTGAAGTGGAACATGTGTATAGGTGTTGTTTAATTAGTATGGCATATTTGATTACCTAACATTATTAATATAAAATATTTGATTCCCTTGCATAAACATATAAAAGCATAAGAGAATATATTATTGGAACCAAAAGATACAAACAACCAAAAAGAATATGGCATATTTGATTTCTTTGTACAAACAAATTGACATGCAAAAACCAAGCATGCCAATGGGGCCAGTCACAATATCTAAATCCAAGTTGTTGAAGGAGGCAATACAAGCCTTATTGGGTCGAAAGCTAAAAGGGACTGTATGGGCCAATAATAACTTATCAAATAAAGGCTTAAAGCTTGTGAATATGTGCATGGCATGTGAAGACAAGAGTTAGACCTAAATCTAGTTATTTATAGTTTATTATTTAGCCTATTATGTAAATAAGTATGTTATGTGTAGGACATATGATTTCATTAATGAGGTGACATGATTATAAGAGTTTGAGCTTTATTTTGTTGGACTAAGTATGTTAGTTTTGTCTTTAATAGGACCCATTAGGGTATTAGGGTTTTTTAATGAGTTTTAACCTATTTAAAAATAACTCAATAAAGTTGGAAGGGACTTTTCTTCCAGAAAACAAGAAACAAATTCTGGATTTTCTTTTGCCTTCTCTATGGTTTCTTTAGGGATTGTATGAACTTATCAAAAGTGAGTCCTTTGTCATATTTCAAGTTCAAGAGTTTCATATCTCATTAGGTTTAGAATTCTGCATTTGAATTTAATTAAGGGTTTAAGGCTCTTAATTTACTTGATTTAGGGGCCTCAAGTTTGTTCTACTTGGGTTTTCCACATCACAGATACAAGCATTTCATGAGAGCATAAGGCAAGAAACAAGATTATGCATATAATGATATACAAGCATCAAGAAAAAAGCTATAGTTGGAACCAATTCCCTTCCTTCATACAACATATAAGCATGGAACAAGAAAGCATCAAGACTTGTATTAGAACCAACTTCAATGCTATGTAGAAATGTAAACTAGGCCCAGAGGCCTTGTGTGTCCAATTTTACCTAGTTAAATCAAACCAGCTAAATTGAGCCACAAAACCCTAGCTACCCCTAAAGGCTATATTGGCCTAGTCTGTCCTAAAATTTAAATTTAAAAAAAAATTATAAGAATATATATAACAATTTTAATTTTTTTTAAGAGTCAAATGTAATTTTATAAGGGCTTATATAAATTTTTTTTGGATTATCTTATAATTTTTATAATAAACTTAAAAAAAAGGGTATCTAATATTAATTCAGCCTTAGACCTGATCATGGGCTGAGAAGCCCACCCCGCCCGATAGGCTCGACCCGAAAAATATGGATATGAACCCATTTTTAAAAAATTTGAATATAAAAAGGGTCGAACTTAAACTTTTTTTAAAGCCCGACCCGAGCCCGCCCATATTATAATTATTTTTTATATATTATTAATAAATAATATTATTAGAACATTTATTTATAACTATAAATATAAGTAAAAAATAATTATATAACATATATGATTATTATTATTTTTACTTTTACTTATTGTATAATATATTATTAGAAATAAATTATAATTCAAATAAAATAAATTATTAATAGTAATATTATTAGAAAATTTATTATTTTGAGAGGTTTTACTATCTTATATAGATATAAATATATATATAAGTTATTTAAATTTTTTGTAATTTTTTAATAAGTTATTTAGAATTTAAAATAAGAATAAAAGTATGCCTAACAAATAATGAAATATATATAATATTTAAACTAAAAAAAGACAAAAAAAAAATTGCGCAAAACGAGCTGGCCTGGCCCTGGACCTAAAAAAATTTGTAAATTTTTTTATGAGCTCGACCCGTGATCAGGTCTATTCAGCCTTATTCAGTACTAAACTAGGCACTTGGCTAGATCAAAACATAGTTTGACTTGACCCATGCATCCCCTAATTCCATGAACATGTAACTGCCTAATTCATCTACTCTTTTACATAGCCTTGTCCTGTGATTAGTTGTAGACCAACAAAAGAGATAAGACATACAGTTTCAACATAACGAACAGGGACTTATACTATAAATAGGCACTTGTAATAAAGAGTCCAATGTATATCAACAATTTAATTTCAATAAAATTTCATATTTTATTGTCATTCTTTCAATCTTTTTTATTATAATTAATTGTGTAATTTTGGTTGAAAAAAGCTAATTAATTTTTCAAAAAATAACAAGTAATGTTTATTCATTATTCCAAGATACAATCCTTAGCCTTAAAAAAAAAAAGAAAGGTATTATTTATTGTCATTCTTCCAATCCTTTATTGTATTGGCATTGAAGTTGAAATTCATCTGATATTCCATTGATATGGTTTGCCACTACAGTTTTATATTAGGGACTATATACAAATAGAGTTGGCACTTATCCATGTACCTTATATCTCTAGTTATGCAAATTATGTTTTAGATTAGGATAAGATTAAGAAAAAAAAAAAGATAAGCACTAACAAGATACAAGGTATATTACTCTAAAACCTTTTTAGCTAATAATCCACCATTTTATTGATTTAGGTGTGACTAATAGTGTTTGAGAGTCATATGCAGATTACCAATAAAATAAAACTAATTCACAGTCTTTAGGTTTTAAATATTGTCTTGCAATAAGCAAACATCCATAGGTTAATGCTCTACCATTCTTTTTTCTTTTTCTTTTAACAAAAGATGTAAATATTATATAGTAGCAAGCCAAAAAAAGAAAACCCTTTGTTTCTATTATTGGTTGCAAGCAAACAAGATATTAAGAAACCTTATCCTCTATTGACATTTACTTTTTTTTTTTTGGTTGTTTTAGCTGACAACCTCTTTGTTCACTAGTATTTTGCAATATACAAACATATATAAACAAATGAATGAAAGAAAGAAAAAAAAAACTTATCTCTATAACATTGGACATATGAATGGCAACCTTTCCCTTATGCTAATGGTAGTAACCAATAGCGAAATAAAGGACACATAAGCTAGAAGATAAAATCGCGTCTCACTGATATGTTGATGGAAGCAAAACAATGATCACTCGAAAATGGAGAATGGTTGGTTTTGTCCTTGATCAAAACCCTACCTTAGGACAAACACTTCTTCTTGATTGAAAAATGATGATCTTCTCGTGCAAGTTGAACAGAACTAGAGGTTGAAGAAGCAAGGCTTGAAACACTGCTTATAAGGCGTGTTTTTGTGGGCATTCAACAGATGGCTTGGATTACATATGATCAACGGGGTTGATTTGTTGATATTTAGCAGTAAAAGGTATGCATTTTTAGGAAAATAAATAAATGAATGCTCCAAATCACACAAGATGAGTGGTCATGATTGGCTGAACACTAATGAAATGACATCATTTCATTAATGTGCGTAGCCTGCAAATCTAAATGCCTCACAGAAATCAGTATAACTCCTCTTAGGTGTAAACCTGTGAATATAGGCCAATCTAGCTTAGCTTCACTTAGTCATAGTCCATTTAGGTCTTAAAATTTTAAGATTAAACTAGGAAGAATTTATTTAAATATGAATTGAAAAATTTTCACCAATCTTATTAAGAATTAAGGCTATCACTACAACTTTGGCTAAAAGAATGTTCAAATAATAAAATTTTAATAATTATAATTGTTAATTAGAATCAATTCATCTTAATTCGCTTTAATTTCTCTAAGGATTGACTATAATAAACATAATTTTTTTTTATGTACAATATATTTAGTATTTATATATAGAGGAATATATTATAGGAAGTGAGAAAAGTCAATAATTTTGATTAAAATTTTGAAATTTATTTTTTAATTAAAAAATTAATGGATAGACAACATTTTTTAATAATAAAATCATTTATTTATTTTTTATTTTTTTTAATTTTAATAAGATTATAAATTTTTGTAAACAAAAAATTGTCTCGGAATAGCTTGGCCAAGGTTAGAGAAAAAAAAAATTTTAAATGAAATAACTAATTCTGACAGCTCCATCTGAACGTATTTTGTTTTTTTTTTCAGCGAGTCCCCACATCTGAGCGTGCACCCACCTTCCAAGAAGCTTCCTTGCTCATTTAAGCCCCATCGCTCCCTCTCAAAATTCCGAACAACGCTCCTCACGCCCCTAGCTGAAGACTCCAAAACATACCAACCGATTCTCACATTAAAACAAAAATACTCATCCTTCTCAACATGTCTTTTCCTTCGCCGCGTCACCGGCGTAAGGTCTCCGGCAAGCCTCCTCTCGCTTCCCACCGTCAACACTCCTACCTCGTTCGCCTATCCACCGGATTCCCCGGCACTCTGTCGCTTCCGTCGCCGCCCTCCCTTAACACCGACTACCTCCGACTCACGAAACTCCTGGTGAACGTGACCATCGAGAATAGCCTAGGTCCAGTGCAAGTGCTCGTGTCAGCTGAGGACACCGTGGCCGATTTAGTCAAGGCTGCCTTGGTAATTTACGCCAGAGATAAGAGAAGGCCTATCTTGAAACTTACGGATCCGAAGCGCTACGGTCTTCACTACTCCCCCTTCTGCCTCGAAAGTAATATTGTCGCTCTTTTCTTATTGCTTAATATTTCTCGATTCTAGTCTTTCATGTACGCCTGTGCTTGTGAGGTTTTGCAGGTTTGAAAGCTAATGAGAGATTGAGGAACTTGGGGTCAAGGAATTTCTTCCTGTGCTCAAAGCCCTCTACTATCTCTTGTTGCTCTGAGGAAGCCAATATGACCATGGATTCTGAATTTCCTTTGGCGCTGTTTGTCCATCTCCCGTTATAGATCAATGTCCCAAATTGCGAATAATTAGCCCTGATCTCCGTACGCCTCTGCCTATCAAATTGATCGTCCTTGTTTGTGTGTATCTTTCTGGGAACTATCTGTAGCTATTAAGGTAACTATATATGCTGTTTGCCTGTAGCATTTTGTGAACAAAGTAAGCCTTTAATCTCCGTTGCATTGGTGCAATACACTGCTGGTTTGATGTAAATCAATATCTGTTTTTCATTATATTTTATTTCTTAGCAATATCTCTCTCAAATGACACACTACTTGACTACAATTATTCCTTTTTCTTCATCAAAATTGAAAATTAATAATTAGTAATATTTAAAAATTATTAATATTTATTTATTATATTAAAATTTTAGTACATAAAATTTTAAAAAATATATTTAATCATTATTATTTCAATAACAATTTAACTATAATCAGACCAATAAATTATAAATTATATCTTTATCGATTCAATAATTGGTTTGATTTTAAAAATATTAATTAAAATCATAATATATGACTTTTCTTTGTAATAAAAGATAAGCTATACTACTATATTTGTTTGAACTAAAATATCTTATGTTTATTATTTATATAATATAAGAAGTATTAAATACATATTTGATTAATATAAAAATAATTAATTTTATAAAATTTAAATTTATAATTTTTAAAAAAATAAATAATATTAAAATAAAAAATTTTAAAAAATATTTTTTATAAGTTATATTTTAATATTGATGGTATTTTGGTTATATATTAACTAAGGGCTTTTGTGTACATTTTTATAATAAATGAAAAGACTATATAATTTAGGCATCTTTTAAGGTGGAAGAGAGTAATTTACCCATATTCTTTAATAAGAGTTATTCTAATTAGTCAATGAATTAAATGTTTATAATTTTTATTCACACCAACTTCAATTTTTGTAATTTATTAAACAAATGTTAACAATCAAATAATTAATAATAAATTATATTTAGAATAAATTAATGATTTAATTTTTAAAAAACCACTATATCCTTTAAATTTAGTCATCCAAAAATAAAGTTTTTAAATTTAATTTCTAATAAATTTTCTCCCAATCAAAATATTATCTCTGTAGAATAAATTTTCCTCAATTACTAAGTAAAATATATATATATAAAATATCTATTAACCTATGATATGAATTTGTATATATAGCTTTTCCTCCAGAACATTGTGATATCAACAAATTTTATAAAGTCAAGTGATTATCAATGATGCCATTTGGATGAAAATTTGGTTAACAGCTTTTTAAAAATGTTAGTTGGATGAGTCTAAATAATATTAAAAATGTTACGTATGTTCTCATTTATTAAGTGGGAGAAATTTATCTAAAGAAAATGTTGTTTTGATTGAAATTTTTTTAAAGAGATTATATTACAAAATTTTATTTTTAGATAACTAAATTAAGAACTAGTAATTTTTTTAAAAATTAAATCATGAAATTACTCTAATATTTATTAGGTTAAACTATATATTTAATCCCTTGTAATTTTCATCAATTAATTAATAGTGTTCTTCTATATAAGGTCGTAGACATGGTCATAATTAATCAAAGTCTTTATTTGATTCAATATGAATGGGATGATATAGAAAGTGTAAAAGGGGGATGGGCGCCTGTAAATTCGTGGAGGAAGAAACTTTGCTACCATAGCTATGGCTCTGATGACGTTGACCAAATGGTGGAGATGATGAATTACTTTGCTGGCTGTGTTATTAGTAGCCTTAGAGAATCAAATAACTCATGTGTCAAGGTGATGATAGTTGGAGTAGAAATTGCCAAAAAGGTTTATCTTAGGTTGTTCTATTATTTTCAAACACCAGAGGATACCTTAATGGATATGTTTGGAAAATACAGGCATTAATAAGTTATTGATGAGTGTGCATCCAAGTGTGACACAAGAAAATAATACAATGTAATCGCACTTAATCACCCTTTATTTGTGGTCATGTTTCAAATAGGAAGTAGGTCCAATGTAGTTAACTTGCGTAGGCTCTTACTAATGTGGGTATTGCAGGAACATACTATAAGACATTGCGTGAATGTGGTTGCATATCTAAACCCACATTGCCCATCTAAACGTGGTATGCCACGTTTACTTGCAATGACCCAATTATAATCCAAAAGTTGTGAGCTTCGTGGATGGTTCAGAACTTGTACACTTCACCTTTGAGAACGTTGTGTTTTCTTTGATAATGTGATGGAAATTATCATTAAAATTTTGGCTATAAATATAGGGGTTCCTAAATTCGGTTAATACATAACATTTAAGTCGAAAACCATCATTTAATGATAACTAAAGGTTGGAAGTATTCTCTAAACCTTTATGCTCACATAAGTTCTATCCAAATACAAAGCTCAAAGATAATGGCTAGAGATATGTTTTCATCCCATTTTTCTTAGTTTGAATATCATAAATGTCATTTTGTATATCTATGAGTTTTTGAGCTCAAACATACCTTCATTTTGCTCAATTTGGGTTAGTTTTTAGAGCTTTTTTTTATCATCTTGACATCATAAAATTAATCCTCATGAAATTCTAATGAAAATGAACTCTTGAACCACCAAAAATGAAACTCAGAAACACTAAAAATGAGCGATATTGTTTTGGGTCTAAAACGGTCATAACTAAATCAGGTCCACTTGGTTGAAAATTAAAAACAAATTGTATGACATGTCGTTTTAATACTCTATCAAACAATGTGTCATTTTAGGATTGGCATTGCTTTAGTCAAGCCTCTTTTAACATCAACATGAGACTTTGCCACTTTAACTATGCTTTGTTATTGTTTTATATGTGCAACATTTAATATAGATATTTCATTACCTGGTTTCATAGCATTTTAGGCCAACATATACATAGGCCTTTGTTTCAAGGTTTGTATATATATATATATATATATATATATTATCTTCTGGTATTTTTAAAAAAATTACAATAATTTATTTATTTATTGACAATTTATTTTGTTCAAAATTATTAATCATATTTTACTTCGTCCAAATTTTGACAAAATTATTATGGAAATTAAATTAATTTTTGACAGTATGTAGTCATTTATTTGTCAAAAATTATTGTGAAATTAATTTTTTGCCTTTAATTTTACCTAAATCTTAGAAAATTATCTATTTTAGGCAATTTTGGCATATTTAAAAATAGAAATTTATGGTGTCATTTAAGTTATGCTTAATTTTTGTTAATTATTTAGATTAATTTAAAGGGAGAAAATTAATTAATTAAATTAGTCACATTTTGTTGATTAATTGATTAATTATTCAAATTTTCATTATGTAATGCTTGTTTATGCATTATCTTAAGTTATATTCAAATGTGTAATTTTATTTAGATCTCATGTGATTTGTATAATTTTAATTTAATTAAAATTTAGCTACATCACCTTTAATTATTTTAAAATTATACATTAAGTGTTATAATCATATAAAAAATGATATCAAATTATAATTAATCATATTTAATATGATAATCATTATCTTACAAGAATATTATCATATTTTATATAGTTCATTAGGATAAAATAGTAAATTTTTCTTTTTTTTATTTGCCCGTAGGAATTAAGAAAATAATATAATTTACTAATTTTATCATTAGTGTATAAGTTCAATTAAATAAAACTTAGCCCATAAGTAGTCTTATTTATTACTAGGCTCATAGTTTGAATTAACATGCATTGCATTGGCACGACATGTCATTTAAAATATTTATTTATCTTAAATTATTGACATAGTATATAAATTTGTACAGCTTTTCAATATTTGAATATCTCTAATTTTTAAATTCTTGAATTAACTAGAGATAATTTTAATATTTGAAAAGAAAAAATACTTCTCTAATTAGGGTGGATGGACATTGATGATGCAACAAAAAATGATGAACCTCATAAACTCATAGACACTAACAATGCATCAATTGTAAAATTTTATGAACGCTGGGAGCGATCCAATTGCTTCAATATGATGTACATTAAAACTAAAATATTTATTAATATTCATAGATCTATTAGAGAGTATTAAAACATTTGAAATTTGCTTAAAACTATTGATGAATAATTCGAATTCTCAAATAAGGTTTTAACAAGCACCCTAATAACAAAGTTATTGTCCATAAAGTTTATCAGCACAAAGGGTGTACGAAAGCATATCATACAGATGAGGGATATAACAATTTAATTGAAAACACTCAAGGTTGAGATATCTGAATCTTTCCTTATATACTACATCCTGAACTCTCTACTACAACAATATGAGCCTTTCAAAATTTCTTACAATACACAAAGAGAAATTGTTAATTAATGAACTTTTGACCATGTATGTATAAAAAGAAAGAAGCCTTATGGTGGAAATGGGTGAAAGTGCACATACAATGACACAAGAAAAGAAGAAAAAAAAGGCCAAGGCAAAAAGGAAGGGCAAGGTACCCATTCTTGAGGACATTAAAAAAAAGTCTAAGTTTTTCATCTGCAAAAAGAAGGGAGACATGAAAATGAATTGTGTTAAATTCAAAATTTGACTTTAAAAGAAAAGTAACTTAATGTCATATTTTTGTTATGAACCTAATATGATAGATACTAGTAGTAACATATAGTAGATTGATTCTAGTTCAACAATTTATATTTTTAATACCTTGCAAAGCTTTTTAAACCAAATGAAGTTGATGGACAATAAGCAATACATCTATTCAATAAATAAGATGGGCTCAACTATAGAAGCCATAGAAACATGTAGATTAGTTCTTTATTTTAATTTTATTTTGAATTTGGAGAAGACATTTTATACACCAAGTTTTTTTTAAAAACTTGATTTCTGTTTCCAAACTTGTATCATGGATATTGCTTTGAATTCTCAAGTAATGAAATTAAATTATTTTATAAATCTAATATTGTTGCTAATGGTACACTTTATGATGATCTATTCCAAATCCAATTATGAAACAATAACTCATATGATTTAATGCATGTTTCTAATAGCATAAGTGTTAAGAGAAATGTTACTAATGAATATTCCTCTATATTATGGCACCGTGCTTGGTCATATCTCAATAGAAAATGTGAAAAAATTAGTAAAAGATGAAGCATTTAATACTCTTGATTTTACTGATTTTAACACTTGTGTATATTACATCAAAGGAAAGCAAATTAATAAGACCAAGAGAAGTACTAAGAGAAGTTTTATCATAGTAGAAATTATACATACAGATATTGTAGTCCAAATTTAGACTTTAGTAGTTAGAAATACTTTATCACCTTTATTAATAATTATTTATAATACATGTATCTTTATTTGTTCAACAATAAGAATGATGCACTAAATACCTTTAAAATATTTAAGACATAAATGGAGAAATAACGTAGTAAACAAATCAAAATAGTGAGCTTATATAAAGGTGGAGAGTATTATAATAGATACACTGAGGATGGACAAATATTGGATCTATTTGCTCGGTTCCTTTAAAAACATATAATTGTTGCTCAATACATCATGCTGGGGTTACTAAACTAAAATGATATAGTTAAAAGAAGAAACCAAACATTATTAGATATGGTAAGGAGCATGTTGGCTAGCTCCAAACTACCTAAGTCCTTGTGAATTGAAACCTTTCAGATGACTATATATATTCTTAATCAAATTCCAACCAAGGTTGTTGAAAAGATATCATTTGAGATATTGAAATGTTAGAAAACAAGTCTAAGACATATGCGCATTTGAGGATGCCCTTCTAAGATGAGGATTTACAATCCATAAGAAAAGAAATTAGATCCAAAAACCATCAATGGCTATTTTGTTGGCTATGCTAAAAAGTCTAAAGGTTACAGATTTTATTGTTCGTCTCACAGTACTAAGATTGTAAAATCAAGAAACGCAAAATTTTTTAATAATGACTTAATTAGTGAGAGTGATCAAACACAAAACTTATGTTCTAAAAATGATCAATTCATAGATTGATTGTAATTTATACTCCTTAAATTTAAACAGGTATTGAACAATTAATCATTCAATATCCACAACCTGTTTGACTATTACTAAGTTGATTTGGTTAGTGAACAACCTATAGGGACTGTTGAACAAATAATTGAATAACATGTTTTCCAAAAGAATGTTGAGTTAATATTAAGAAGATCAATTAGGATGAAGAGATTAGCAATTCTTAGTAATTATACTGTGTATCTACAAGAATCTGATTACAATATAAGAGTCAATAATGACCTTAAAAAGTTTTCATAAGCCATCAATTGCAAAGAATCTGAACTGTAGCACAATGCCATGAAAGAAGAGATAAATTATGTGGTGTCTAATAGAGTTTGGGATCTCATTAAGTTGCCTAATAATTTTAGTGCTATTAGATGTAAATTGGTCTATAAGACGAAGAGAGAGCACTATCAAGAAATATAAACAAGATTTATGGTTAAGGAATTCACTCAAAAAGAAGAAATTGATTATATTGAGATTTTTTCTCTTGTATCTAAGAAAGATTTTCTCTGTATAATAATGGTATTAGTTGCTCATTTTGACTTAGAATTGCATTAGATGGATATAAAAATGGCATTCCTCAATGAGGAACTGAAGAAGTAAGTATCTATGAAACAATTTGAAGGATTCTCCTCTACTGTCGGTGAATATTTGGTGTGCAAGTTTAAGGAATTTATATATAGATTAAAACAGGGCTTCCACTAATGATACTTAAAATTTCATGATATTATTTTCTCATATAGATTTATGGAGAATGTTATGGATCAGTGCATTTACCAAAAGGTTAGTAGGAGTAAAATATGTTTCCTTGTATTGTATATAGATGATATATTACTTGCAACCAATGATAAGGGATTGCTATATGAGGTAAAATAGTTTCTTTCTTAGAATTTTGATATAAAAGATATTAGTAAGACATCTTATATCATTAGTATTAAAATCCATAGAGACAGAATTTAATGTATTTTAGATTTATCACAAGAAACCTATATCAATAAGGTTTTTAAGAGATTTCAAATAAAAAATTATTCACCAAATATAACATCTATTGTAAAAAGTGATACGTTCAATTTGAATTAGTATCCGAAGAACGATTTAGAAAGGGAACATATGCATACCATTCTATATACTTTTGCTGTCGAAAACTTTATGTATGATTGGATTTGTACATGATCTAACATTGCATTTGCAATTGAAATATTAAGTAGATATTAAAATAATCTAAGTATAGATCATTAAATAGTTGCAAAGAAGGTAATAAGATATTTTAAGAGTATTAAGAATTACATGTTGATATATAGATAGACTGAGAATCTTGAAGTAGTTGGCTACTCAGATTTAGAATTTACTGGATGCCTTCATTCATGGAAATCAACATTAGACTATATTTCATATTAGTCAGTAGAGTCATATCTTAGAATAGCACAAAGTAGACTTTGACTGCTACTTCTACTATAAAGACATAATTCGTTTCTTATTTTGAGGCAATTTCATATGATTTTTGGTTTAAGGGCTTTATATATAGGTTTAGAATCGTTGACACTATTTATAGACTATTGAAAATATATTATGACAATTTAGTTGTTATTTTTTTGGCTAAGAACAATAAAAGTGAAAGTCAAACTAAGCATATCAACATTAATTATTTAATTATTCAGAAACATGTCAAAGAAAATAAAATTGCCATTAAACACATTAGCACTTATTTGATAATAATTGATCTTTTAACTAAAAGCATGCCACTAGTAGTGTTTAGTGACCATATATCTAGAATGAGACTTAGTTTTACTTTATATTATTGATATATATACTATATATATCATTTTTAATAAAGCCCTTATTCATTTTGAGTTATTTTCTCATTTTTATGTATATACATTAAGTTTGAAAAAAATGATATTAAGATGACTCAAAATAAGCATATAGCTTATTTGTAGAGTTGAAATATAGTGAATTAAAAAATAAAATGCATTGTAATACATGAAAGGTATTACTCAACTATAGAAAAACTATTGTTATGATTTGTGCTTTTGGTTTCAATTAAACGTTTGAATCTTAATAAGCCATTACGTATAATAATTTTTGAATTAAGTCCACGTTGCACATTTGAAAATGGTAAGCCACGTTTACTTGTAACAGCTCAATTGTGATCCAAAAATTGAAAGTTTCATGGATGGTTCAGAACGTGTACACCCCCTTCAAGAACATTGCATTGTTTTCAATAATATGATAGAAATTATCATAAAAAAATTGGCTATAAATATAAAGATCCCTAAAGTTATGTTTGGTTTAACAGAGGGGAGGGGAGGTTAATGGAGGGAAGGGGAGGGAGATTAATGAGTTCTGTTTGGTTGGAGGGGAGAGGAGGAAAGGGGAGGGGAAGAGAAGGGAGATTGTTGTTTAGTTCAGAAGGGGAGGGGAGGGAAGGGGAAGTAATTATATTTAGATAAATTTATTCTTATATTATTTTATTTTATTTTATTATAAAAAAATCTTAAATTTTAATCTTTTTTTATTTTAAATTTCTGATGAAAAAAATTATCATAATATTTATTAAATGTTAATATATTAAAATATTAAAATATTAAGGAGTAAAAAAATAAATTTTAAATTAAAAAACTCCCCTCCCTTCTAATTCTTTTAAACCAAATATTTTATTCCCTCTCCTCCCTTCCAAAAACCCCAACCAAACACATCTTAAATTTGGTTAACACACAATATTTGAGCAGAGCACTATTACCTAGTGATAACCACAGACTAAAAACATTCTTTGAACCTTTATACTCACAAAACTTCCATTCAAATACAGAGAGCTCGAAGGCAATGGCTGGAGATACATTTTTATTTCATTTCTCTTAGGTTGGATATCATAAATATCATTTTGTATATCCATTTAATTTAACACATACAAGGTGTCAGTTACGTCAAATACACCACCTGTTAAAATCTCATTTAATCCCAAGCGCTGAATTTCAACGAAAAAGAGAAAAATCGTACACGGTTATGTTCCCGGCGTCGAGTGTGATACCAAAGAGTGTGTTAGGGTTTGGTCGCCTAGAATGGTCAGATGGAAAGCCCGTTGCGGGAAGCCTAATCTCATTTAGCAGGGAAGGACGAGAGTTGGCAGCCACACCGCTTAGAAGGAGAGACGGAAAAGATGGAATAAGCGGTGAAATCTTGTTTTTTTTTTTAACCACACCACATTAATTGCCGATTTTGTAGAGTTATGTGGCAAATTGTGAATGAGTTGGCAGCCACATATGTCAGTTGGCATAGACTCGACAGTAGGTTGGCAATTTCTAATGGCGCGGACGTTTTTAATAAATAATTTTAAGAATCAGATTACAACAAACTAAGGTGTTGGGATTATATTGAGAATTTGGTAAAACTACATATAGCAAAGGTATGTATAGTTTAACTTATTTATTAATAATGTGCTATTAAATTATTTACCATTTATCTTAATATAAAAAAAATGAAATTCAATAAAGGTATGCTTTAATATTTATTAAAAAAATTATATATAATGCTTTTAATTTTTGTTATTAGATTTTTTAAATAAAAATATTTATATATAATTTTTTATATTTTTATTATAAATTTTTTTTAATTATAATATGATATGTAAATAGTTGAGTTCAAATTTAATACTTATCATTGCTGCATGGTTTTTAGACCATCTAAATTTAATTTAGATAGGTTAGATTTTATTTTTTTTATTTTTTTTATCTTAATTGTCATTTTTCTTAAAGTTGATAGTTAAAAAAATTATTTTTATTATGCGTTATATATCTTCCAATACTAAAAAAAGTTAAAAAAAAAAGACTATTGAAATTTCATTTAAACAACTTAAAAGTGACGAGCATGACTTCTTCATCGCCTCTACTGTGCACTAAATCTTGATTTGTCTGTGGTTTTCACGTATAAGTGCATGAATTTTGATTAAATTATACATTTATTATATTTTAATTAAAAAATTTAATAATCAAGATATCTAAATTTAATATTTTATAATTAAAACATAATAAACATATAATTTTTTAATAATATCATTATATACTTATACTTTTTACAAATAAATATATAAATTTTAGTACCACATAATTTTTATAATAAATTTTATTTGTGCATATTATAATTTTAATTAAAAACTTATTAACATTAATATGAAAAATTGGAGCTAACTTCAGAAGAGCAAGAGAGAAGCTGAAAGGAGGAGAACAAAGGGTGGCTTGCTTGATTAGGATTGGAATCTTAGCTTCCCTGACTTGTTGGAATTCTGTTTTGAGCGTCTTTAAGTTTTCTCTGGGTACTTTCGCGGGTTGTTCATAGTTTCCATAATTTATAACGCGCACTTCACATCGCAAGATACCGACGTGTTCGGCCGGAATTGCAATCGGAGTGAGGAGAACAGAGAGAGCGAGTTAGAGTAGGAGGAGAGGGAGGACCATGGTTGATCTATTTGCGTGGCTCATCTCCTTCTTTCTCCTCATTGCCTTACTCGTCATCGTCACCTACCAGGTCATTCCACACAAACCCTAGCTATTTATTTCATTCCTTTATGTCCATCCATCTTTTAAATTTGAAACAATTTATGTGTCATTCGACTGCGCATTATCTGAATTATGTGCCTCTTTTTGAACTGGATTGTATTCCAGATTGCTATTTCCAGCTAATCTGGATTACAGATTTATATGACAATTAGTTGCACCCTAGGAAATAAAAAATCAGGGGAAAGATGCTCCCTTTCAAGATTTCCTGGCAAAATGTAGTCTTTGGCTTAAAGAAGGAACATGATTTGGCACCAGCCATAAGTAACATCGGTGCTCACTCTTGGTGATAGTACCGCTACAGGGTAAATAGTAATTGGAGTCTTCGTTAATAATAACTATTACTGCAAATACTTTTTTGGCCTCATGATAGATTTTTTCTATCAAGGTGATATTTTGTGATAAGTAGAAAACTCAAATCGCATCGTTCCTTCTTTTTGGACCACGATGTCAACAGAATCTAGAGATCAGGTAACGTTGAATTGTTTTAAATCATTATTGCAAGCTATGTTCAGTTCTCTAAATCATTTTGCGGTGGGATATCTTCAGGTTGGAACTGATCGAGGGCTAGGCTGCACTCCTTGATTTTGGCAATTTTAAAATGAACCTGAATCCAAGCTCAACAAAAGTGTTATATAAAATGAAGCTTGAAGCTTGCAATCAATAATATTTCAATTGTTACATTTGGCAATGGGCTAATGGAGTGAAGAAGTTCATACTTTTAAAATAAGATGTTAGAGACACAGTTGGAATTGTCTGTTGCTGTGTGTAGCACTCTAATCTAATGGATATGGGATATCTACTTAATAAACAAACACTTAGTATATAAAAGCTTGTGTGTTTCTAAGAGTTATTACATATGAACAGAATCAAGATGCATAAGATGTTGTTTCTTCTAATTTTGGGTAGAGGTCCATCCCCCAGAATTTGGTGGGTGAGGAAGTACTGATGAGATTTGAAAAAGATGAAGAAAAAAATGGTGGGAAGAATCTATGTTTCTTACGCTTACAAGTCCCTGTGCTGTAATTCATACTTTAGGAGTTTCATGTGTCCCTATGTCCATATTTTGTTACCTCTTTGTCTGTACTTCAGAGCCTTATGAGGTTTGTTAGTTGTTCTTCATAATTCTGCCAAATGACGTTTTGTCTGTTGCTCTTGTTATCTGGTGTATGCTAACATGGTTCAACGTCTGTTGCAGCTGATGTGTTTGGCTGACCTAGAATTTGATTATATAAATCCTTATGACTCCTCATCTCGGATAAACAGAGTTGTTTTCCCGGAGTTTATCGTGCAAGGTGTCCTCTGCTTGTTCTACCTTGTGACAGGGCATTGGGTTATGTCACTTTTCTGTGCTCCGTACCTATACTACAATGTGAGATTGTAAGTTCTCTCCCTATCTACAAATAACTGGGCAAGTTTGTTGTTTCTAAATGATAGTGACTGAATATTATGTTTCCAAGAAACCTTTAAGGAGGACAAATCATGCATGATCCTTAGCTGAAGAGGGAGGAGAGTTCTTGAATTTTGGGTCTTTGCATTCTTCAGCATTCAGATGGAGTGCGAGTGTGACTGCTTAGCAAAAACAGTAACTTGATGGTGCATTAGACAAACCAATCTGATAGCTGCAACCTATGTTAAGGTTTATGGACCCATAGTTGCTTAGCATGCTAATTGCTACATCTTTGATGTTACTAATGGTTCTTAACCACTTTACTTGAGGGAAAGATATAGACCCCATTTGGTATCCAGAATGGAAACGGGAATGAAAAAGAAAAAAGTAAATATGTGGATGAACAATGACTTTTGTGTCTTTATTTTTAAAAAATTAATAAAAGGGAATAGATATTATTGAGTAATGATTACAAGAGCATGATAGATATTATAAATAATTTTAGAAAGGGAATACTTTTCCCTTGCACACAACCAAACAAGACGTTTGAATGAATAACTACAGGTCTTAAATCAGTTAAAACTTGAAAGTTAAAAACTGACCTATTGTTGGCTGCTGCAAAAAATACTTGAGGCACATTTTGCAGTTGCGCAGCCTGGCCATTTGTTGTTTTCCAATGAAAGCGGGAGTTTTCAGTTGAAGGATGCATATTTATTTATTTATCTATTTATTGCCAATGTTTTGTGGTAACAATACAATTGTATGGCATTCCTGTCTGTCATTGATTGTCGATTGCCTGTTAGATGGTTGCACATTAGTTACAGGATTAAAGGAGATGAATTGTTCTTTCGCTTGAAGCTGCCTGTTTTATGCAATCATCAAGCTTGATATCTTAATATTCTGGAACTTAACATTATCTATTAATCATTACTGAATCATTAAAAGTAAAGACATTAAAATGATTCTTTATCTCTAAAATTATCTTTTTTTCTTTTATTTTTACCTTTATACTTAACTTTTTGTATACCAAATAAGTCCTATGGTCCTAGCATCATGCTAATAGCATTTTTGATCCCTCTGATCAGGTACAGACGGAGAGAGCATCTTGTTGATGTTACCGAGATTTTCAATTCGCTATCTTGGGAGAAAAAGCAACGGCTTGTCAAACTATTCTATCTTGTTTTTATTCTTTTCCTCTCCATATTTTGGTATGGTGACTAGTAAATAGGCCTCTGATTGTCTATGTTAATTTTAAGCTCTGCATTAAAGAGGATGATCTAATTCTTAATGAACATCTTGCTGCAGGATGATCTACACGTCTTTGGAAGACGATGAATAATTGGAGTTAATTGCTTGTTTTGTGGAATGCTATCTGGAAGTAGCCACCAGCCAGTGCAACAAACTTGGCACACCTGTACTTTTTGACGACTTGCGGGGTTGTTTTGATTGTAGAAATAAGATCGTAGCCTGTACGTTCGATACATATTAATTTATAGATTCGTGCATGCATGCATTGGAAAGCTAATATCTCATGGAGAGTTAGGATAGTACTACACTTATTGTACCGAATTCTCTCTTATGTCCAATGGCCGTTCTGTGCTATGATTTTTATTTTTGTTTGGGCCAAAGTGGTTGTCATTAATTGAAAAATTGCCTTTTTCATTCCGGAAAATTATTCGGTATTTTTAGCTTTTTCACTGCTGTTCATGCCAAATTCATTGGCAAAATTGTTTTTCTTTTTCTTGAGACAAGTTCAAATATAAAATCAAATATATAGGCTAAAAAAAAAAAAAGTGAGGCTAAAATGCATTTCTATTCATGCTAGCGCCTGAGAAGTTATATTTTGATCCCCAAATTTGAATTCAACAACATTGCCCTTTTAATTACTTGATCTTTCATATATTTTAGTCGGTGTGGTATTGATGTAGAACGTTCAATTTGTTATGTGGGATGTTTAATGTATCAAGAACTGAATAAAATACTACCTTTCTTAAGTGCAAAATATAATAATGGGGGAAGTATATTTTATTCTCATAAGCAATGATTTAATTGTAAATTGGTACATGAATTTCTAAATGTAACAAAATATTCCATTAATTTTTTTAATGTGACAATATTTTTATCCTTGAAAATTTTTGGTGTTAGGTGTTAAATGGGTATTTTGTTATATTTTAAGTTTTATAATAGTATTTTGATTTGTTTTATCATTTATTTATTAATTTTGTAATTAGGTCATAATTAATGGAAATAAAACATAAAAACTAAAAGAATTACAGCTTAGGATTTTCCTCTTGTTGGTTTAGTGGTTAAAGCGCGGCAAAACCTTCCAATTGTGATGGAAGATGGGTAAGTGAACCGTTTCTTCTCGGCCAACGTAAAAGCGAAGTTATTCCTTCTAAATGTATCAGAACCGCAAGTAATCCCAGAAGGTGACCGGATCCTCTACTTGGCTGGGCGGCAAGCACGCTGTGTTGGACATTGGTGAAGAGATCTTAGCCGTCTATTTCAAAACACAATCTAGCCGTCCACTCCTTTTCACTGTCTTCACGCGTTCGCATCGGTCCTGCTCCTTCTTCTCCAAGAACTACATCTTGAACGCCATCCTCTCCTTCCCGCCGACTCAAAGAGTATGGTCCAAGCGGTTCTCAATCCAAGACTTCATCTTTCCAAAGGCGCCTTCACTGTCGTCACCATTCCTTTTACTTTCACTGCGAGATAAATTGATTGCTTTCTTTCAAGTTCCAATCGAAACAACCTCTCCTCCCAGGAAATAGCCATGGTTGCAGATAATGTCCCTCCGTTCATCGCTGCTTAGCTTAATCACCTTGTCACTCACTTCCCTCTCACCTTTAAGGTAACTCGCACAAACGACCTCTCACCCTCAAAGAAGGTAATCTGCATTCAATCTGTAATAGTTCTTTCCTCTGCTATGTTTAAGCAAGGAGAATTCCAAAAAATGAAACCACAAAAACAAAGATTTACTTCAGTTTGATCTTGATTAGCAATGGCTGCTGTGTATTATTTATTTGAGTACCATAAGTTTTAAACTCCTTTTCTTGGACATGAACATTGTTTTACATGTGCTGCAGAATTTGGTTAATAAATTGGGTCTCGGATGGTGAGATGAAAAACACTACACAAAATCTGTGTGTGTAACCTTATATAAAATCTTTATGTATGGGATATGCCATCTTGATATGGTCATGACAGTAAGATGACATTGCATTAGATGAAAAGATATTACACAACAAACATGCAATGGTTTGGCTTTCCAAAATTTATTGTTGTTATGTGGGGACGAAAGAATTGATTTGTTTCTATATGTTCCTTCTTTCTCATTTGCAGTAATTGGTGCAGGTAACGATGGGTTCATGCGGCTTTGATGGATTGCTATATATGTTTGTAGATGAATGCCCCGATCTTCTATAATTTGGCAGTATTTCAGCCTTCATGAAGCGCACTGTCTCATGAATATGAAGCTATGCGTTTTGCATGCAAAGGACGCTGTGCTTGTCACCGTGCCAAGCAGAGAATCGCGTCCCGTAATAGAAGAAACCTATTCCCTCTAACTGAACATACATCGGGAGTGTAAAAAAAAAAAAAGGTTAGTCGCCATGTGAATGATAATGAATTGGTGTGGAATCTCATGTAAAAAATTTTCGGTAATGTGATGCAAAGGTTTGCAATCGAATATGTATTTTCTCTCTCACCTGTGTAGTTTCTATACAAATTCTAACATAGAACAATTCTAAAACTGTTTATCAGACTTTTAAAGACTGAAAAAGACCCAGCACAGCTTGTTGTTAATCGGAATGGAAATTATGATTTTTCCAGAAAGAGGAATAATAACATGGAATTCGTACATCAAGTCGGGCCAAAATGGGTTGGAAATGGGTATTGAGGATTCCCCGCTGGTCCTGATTTCATGTTTTTTGGGCCAGGATAGCCTTCAATGAGGACAACTTATGTAATATACCCAATTCAAATAACATCTAATGATAAAAGAAAAAAAAGATAGAATCTTTTTCGAGCAAGGCTGAAGCTGCTAAGAGACTAAACCCTACCAAAAATTTTCTCTGCTCTTTGCCTCCACTCGGCCGAATATACCCAAAGAAGCAGTAGAGTTTTCCTCTCTTTAGACCTCGCACAAGTATTGGCCTGCCTCCCTCATTATTTAAGCCATTTGTAACACCTTAACTTTGTTGTTTTGTCACGTCCACAATTATCACGGACTGACATGTGTTGTTTGAACTTTTTTTCTTCAGCTTGCTAGATTGTTTGTCCTCGTCGTCTACCTCGGATTCCGTGGAATTTGAATGCTGCTCTCACTGATTTCAGTTTTGAAGTCGCTGATACAGTATGGTAAACGCCGCTAGAGGACTGTTTATTTCCTGGGACTGCTTTATACCCTACTCTTGTGCACTGCAATTCTTCATTGGATTTCTTTCATCAAGCACTTGATCGATGGAATTGCGATTATCGTAATATCGTTTATATGATCTTTTCGAGGCATCTAATTAATTCTCACCAGTCCTGAATAGAATAATTTCAAGCTTTTAGTTTTTGGTTTCATTTTTGGTTCATTACTGACAAGTATCCCTTGTGGCTTTTGGAGCGACATGACTATGGCTCAATTCATCATTAACTTAAATGATTCAATGTCATGTTCAGAGAAGTTTATAATACGTGTGGTGAATGATACTCACATGTTTGCTCAACCCGATGCCTGTGTGGCCCAACTGCTACGCACTGCCATTGCAGACTTCAGAAACCTGAATTCCTATGCTAAACCCCAATTGATTCTTGTTGGGGGACATCGTGCTCTTAGCTCTCTAGCATCTTATTGTATGTTCAGTTCATACCAAGCTAGCGGACGTTATGTATTCTTGCCTTGTCTGAATTATAGCTTTTTACCTAATTTATATTATGGATCATGTATTATACAGTGGTGTCGCTTTATTAAGTTGTTGCTCAAGATTTCAATCCTAAAATGCCAATAATGAATCAGAATATATCTGATCTTCACGACTTATTGACATTATAAGAAAAAATGTTTAATGAGAATACTTAGCCGCCAAAATTATTTGCTTAAATACTCTTTTATTTTTTTTAATTTTAAGAAACGCAGATGAACACCATTTACGTTTCATTTTTTATTTTTTTAATTAAAAACACCAAAAATTTTGTAGAAAAGACAGCATTAATTGTCAATGTTATTGTACAAAATCTTTTCCAAGTTAAAGATAAACAAGGAAGTTTAATCCAATAATAATGTGTTGTATTATTTATAATAATAAATAAGATTACAAATTCTTCTTTTTTTATAATGTATTATATTATTTAAAATAATGGATGAGATTATAAATTTTTCTCTAATAATATATTGTATTATTTAATTGATAAAATAAAGAATTTATTATTTGACTAAATGAGTATATTATTTTAAATAAGCTGATATTTTTTTTAAGATTTATTTTTTATTCAAATAAATTCAAAAGAATTAAACTAAAATTATATAATCTTATAAATAAAATTATAATTAATAAACTTATTATTAATTATATTTTAATATTTTATATTAAAAATTAAATAAATATAATATATTTATTTTATATAATATAAAATTATATTATATTAAATAATATAAATTACAAGTATAATCTCATCAAACACTATTCCACCTTTCCCCTCTCCAGCGCCCTCAATCTCTACCTTTCAACCAAATTTCAGCCCTAATAAACGCAGCGTCGCAGGCTGGGCGTTCAATTTTTTAATACGACAGCATTATTCAATGTTGTTTTTTCAACGCCCCCGTACTATATAGATTTGGTTTGAGCGATTTAAATTTTTTTTAATTTATTTTATTTTATAAAATATAAATATAAAATAAAAAACTTTTATAATCATAACTATAAAAGAAATAATATTTTGTGTCAAAAAAATTAAAAGAAATTTACAAAATTTGAATGGTTGAAATACGCATAGTGTGTACGTTCCAATTTAAATGCCTTTTTAATATAATTTTTTTTTGCAAAATGTATGCAGCATTTTTAATTAAAAAAACAAAAAAATGAAGCATAAAAAGATGTAATTGGCATTTTTTAAATAAAAAATATTTGAGAAAATAGTTTTGACAATTAAATATTTTTGTTAATTTTTTTTCTAATCTAACATTTGATTTAAAAAAAAAAAACTGATTCTTCCGAGTTGGAGGCAAGGAAAGTAGGACAAGACTCATTTTGCCGTGAAATCTATTTTCAATTAAACTGATGTGAGAGTTAAGAGCGAATCACTTGGCTATCCCATATCAATCTGAACATTTTCAATTATCATACTAAATAATTTAATTGCTGATGAAAATAATGATACATAAATCTCTTTTTAACTTTTTCTAAATTGAATCCCTATAGCGTATAATGGTACAATGGACAGATATACTTTAAAATATAACTAAATTAAGGTTAAAGTACTTTTTTTTCCCTAATAAATATTTAAAGTATATTTTTCTCTTCTTTATTTTAAAAAATTACATTTTTTCTCTTACAATTAAAAGATATGTTTTTTATCTCTCTTAAAATAATAAGTAAATTATAGTTATATATATTTTGACTAAAATATCTTTATATTTTATTATTTAATAAATATTAAATGTGTATTTAACTCATATAAAATATTTATTTTTTAAAATTTAGAATAAATTAAATTTATAATTTTTAACAAAACATAAATAATATTAAAATAAAACTTTTTAAAGACATATTTTCAATAAAAATTAATATTATTATTAAAAAATTTTAATATTTTTTGGTATTAAGATAAATTTATGTATTTTTTAATAAAAATAATTATAGAATTCAAATATTTATCTCGTAGAAGAGAGAGGAAAACAATTCATACTAGGTAAAAAAAAGAAAAAAGAAAAGAAGGGCTTAAACGACATACTCGTTTTTGGAGCAAGATGCTGATCCGGCATTAGTCGTTTTATTTTAATCTCAAGACCAGAGCAACGGCGATTAACGAAGTTTGGAACACAGGAGTGACCTCCCTACCTCATTTTTCTGGACTTTCGTCCCTATACTTCCTTCATCGCTCTCCGTTTCTTTATTTCAAAATGGCGGTTGCACCCTCTACAGCTGCTACCACACAGCGAATTTATCCTCCTCCTAGGTTATCTCCCTGTCTTTCTATCTGTGGTGGTTTGTGGCAATTAGAATTGGCATTCAATTAATGTTGTTTGTGTGTGTTTACTATAGCAGTTGTGGGACAAAGCTCTACTCGGGATTGAAACTTCAATCCGCAAGTATGCTCGCTTCCGTTGCGTTATACATGTTGTTTTTTCCATCTGTGCGTGGTTGCTAACCATATTTTACCTCGTTTATTTATCTAATCAATTGTAGGTCCTTTTGGAGCGGGTAAACCTAACTTGACCTCTGAGTTTTACGGAAAAGTTCATAAGAGTCTCCAGTGGCGGTAATCCTCTGGTCTGAGCTCCCCTTCCCCCTTCTTTTCTATTTGATGGTTAAAGGGTTACGCGGGTATGACGCTCTGTTGGATTATAGCAAAGCTTTGCTTTTGAAAGAAGAAAAAAAAAATTGATGTCTTCCTTTTGAAGTATCCTTAAAGATTACATTTGGTGTCATCTTTGCCGTGCTAAACCTTGCAAAACAATCGGCAACCTCATTAGTATTTGGATTTAAATTGCTATGCTCTCCTCCATTCGTTACCATTTACCAGCAAGCAATAGATTGGATGTTTAGTGCCTTAGAGGTGCACTCTTGCATCTGACACCTTTTGATAGAAGGAACAAATATTTAGAGCTATCTTTCCTTTCTTGTGCATTGTAATCCTCGTATGCTCGCTTCAATGTGGTTGGCTGGTTGCTCTGCTATATTTTTGTGCTACTGTTTCGCTGGTTCTTACAGGCTTATTAATACTGTAAATGTAAAAGCACAATGCTTTTGATCCTTCATGGCTTTCCTTGCAGGAGAGTTTTTGTCATGAATGGTATGTATTGTATGAGTAGATTGATTGATGCAAGCAACATAAATTTTCATGTTTTCAGGTCTAATAACCGCAGAGCAGCAAGAGCACAAATTCAGATGATGCCCATAGGGACCCCTAGAGTCCCCTACAGAACGCCTGGTGAGGGAACCTGGCAGTGGGTCGATCTATGGAATGCCCTTGTAAGTCATTAATGTGGACATCTAGTTTCTTCTAGATCTGCCTCGCATTTTTAGAGTTAATTTTCTGAAGAAAACCAGTGAATTCTTGGATGCAGTATCGCGAACGTGTTATTTTCATTGGAGAAGAAATAGATGAAGAATTTAGCAATCAAATACTGGCAACTATGCTGTATCTTGACAGTATAGATAATTCCAAGAAGCTCTATATGTACATTAATGGTCCTGGTGGGGATGTGAGTCTTTTATGATTAAACTGTTCTGTGCTTTTTTTTTTTTTCTTCTTTTGTCATTTTTCTTGGGGTCAGATCAACTAAAATTTGCAACTTATTGCAGCTTACACCAAGCATGGCTATATATGACACCATGCAGAGCTTGCAGAGTCCTGTTGCCACCCATTGTGTTGGCTATGCCTATAATCTAGCAGCATTTCTTCTTGCGGCTGGGGAGAAGGTACTAAATTAATATGGTGTTTGACCCATAAATACAACTTTGTAAATCTCTGTCTGTCATAGAAGCTGCTCATATGGATAGAGCTTCCCAAATCCCCACGTAATTAAAAATAAACATGATTTATGACCTATATTGGACTTCTCTACGGGAAAGTTTTTATCTTTACCGTAAATTTGTACCTGTACCAATCCTATGACCGAGACATTAAATCATTGAGTCTATAACCAAAAAAGAAGAAAGAAATCCCTTTCTCTGCTCCTGTGGCCATGTGTGAGTACTTGACACTTATTTGAAAGGTGCTATTTCTAGTGCAGTATGACATTGAATAGGGATATTGGAAACATTACTTTTTTGCCTTGTGCAATGCCCCTGATCACATTGTTTGCAATCCCTCATGCTCCCATCGCAACAAATAGGAAAAATATAATATTATACTTGAGTTACTTGCCAGTCATTAATATTAGCATAATTTTGACTCCTGAACTTCCACCTTTCTGCTCCAATTCCTTTTGTGTTCTCACATTCATGTTTTATGTTCTTTTTCATACAACGCGTACCCTATGCTCATTTTATTGAGTCTTTTGACCTCTATGATTTTGAAAGTCAACTGAAGATCTACTAATCCTTTCTTAATGTTCTGCTATATTAAGGGCAATCGCTTTTCAATGCCTCTTTCAAGAATTGCTCTCCAGTCTCCAGCAGGATCTGCCCGTGGTCAGGTAAGACTCTCTTCACTCTAAGATTACTGTTATCATCATTCATCAGGTTTCAAATCTATGAATGGGATTCCTTTTGAAGCTAACATCATTCGAAAATTCTGTCAGGCTGATGACATTCGTAATGAAGCTAATGAGCTTCTTAGAATCAGAGATTACCTTTTCAATGAGTTGGCTAGTAAAACAGGTCAGCCTGTTGAGAAGGTCAGTTTGCTCAATGATGAAAATATGGAGACAAATGAGTTTTGTAAACTTAACGTTATGATCATACTTGATGTTTTCTGCCGTATTTCATGGCTGTATATTTGCTTGACCAACCTATGCACAGAACAAAAGTAAAAAGGTCCATGCAAAAGCTTTAGCTTTTCTATGGAGAGACAGTCAAATCCATCGTTTACACACTGCTTGAACTAGGGCATGCTTTGTCAATCTCAATTGGGTTTCTATGGCTCTTAGTTTTTATGTTTCATATCCTTTTAATGAGTGTGTGAATCTCCAGTCTTTCGGGTGTTCATCTGATTGTTCCTATATCTGAGAACGTAGGCTTTATTGGCTTGAAATCTAAAGTTAATGCATCTACTCAGATAAACAAGGACCTGAGCAGGATGAAACGCTTCAATGCACAGGAGGCTCTTGAATATGGGCTTATTGATCGTATTGTCAGGCCACCCCGCATTAAGGCTGATGCGCCCCGCAAGGATGCAGGAGCCGGCCTTGGATAGGAATTTTGCTTGCTTATTAGATTACTGAGAATATTGCTGAATCACAATGTTTCAAGATTTCTTTCCTTCTTCATTTTTGGAATGTGTATAATCTCTTATTGGTTAGAACTTGCTGGCAAGATATTTATGCTAGAAACTAATGGATTCCAATTTTAGTTTAAATAAATGACATGTGAATGAAGGTATATGAAGTCAGTTGCGGAACCACGTTTCACCCCATGCTTTTTCCCCTGTAACCCAGTTAATTAACTCCGCGTCTGCTTCCCGGTGGACTTCTATTCCATGAGTAAACTTGATATTTATCTGATTTAAAAATATTATTCAGTTCTCATGATATTTTATATATAAGGCATGCTTTTTTTTTTTTTTAACTTTCTACCATTGAAGTTAATATTTTATATAATGAGATTAATTTTATTTTTAATATGATAGTAAATATAGTTCAATTAATTTTCTTTTAAAATAAATGTGTTTTTATTTTTAATATAATAATAAAGACATGTGAGTATTTTTATTTTTGAAAGGAATGTATATTGATTTTGTAAAAAGTTAATTTTGTTAGCAGAAAGTAAATTAGAATGAAGGTTTTTAAATATTAGAAAAATTAGATGACATTTCTGAAATAAAAGGAATATCAAGTGAGATTATTATAATTTATTCTTTCATCATTAACGCACCTGGGGATGGTCTTTTTTGAGTCATCTCGGAATGTAAATGAGATTTGAGGGAGTAATCACATACTAGTTTCCAGCTCTGGAAATACTTGGTTTGATGGGCTTTATATATTAGTAGATATTTAATATTTAATGACTCCCACAGACTACTTTTCCTCCCCTTGAATCTACAAATACAAGAAAATAAATAAAGAGAGAAAACAGAAAAAAGGGACGAAGCACATGGGCAGTATTGAGGTGTGGCGCTAAGCTTCCATTAGCTATTACTTTTCGCTTGGCAGCTTCAATTTCTAGACCGTGGGATGCGTTTTATTTAGACCACCTAAGCTCTGAAGCGAATGTCAATTGGATATTCTCTCCCTTTGAAGTGTCAACTCCCTTTGTGATTTTCTGACTCCTCCCAACTTGACCATAAAAAATTAAGGGGGCAAAAAAGAAGGAGAAGGCTGGTTTATTACTCAGTGCATTAGCCTGCCATGTTGCCTTCCCTCCAGGATAATCCATCAGATCAAATAGCTCCAAAATATCCTTAAAGCTCTGTTGATTTTTTTGTTTTTCATTCAATCATCAGTTCATTTAAGCTAGCCGATTTGCAAATTAGACTCGTTTTGTGCTTCAGCAAGCAAACTATCAATATTGGATTTACCATATGATTTCATTAGCTATATTATCATGCAAAAGCAAATTACATTTAGGAAGTTGGAAGGTGCACTCTCGTTATTCACTTCCAATCCACATACTAATCTAAGCCAGAATTATCTGCTCGACTTTCTTCAACCATCCTTTGTTGACCTCGGCAATGACGTTTTCAATTCTTGTCCTGAGATTGAAATGATTATTTTCTGGCAAAAAATAAATAAAAGTTCCTTGTCCTGAGATTATTATCGAATTCTTCTTCTTGCCTTGTAGCTTCACAACATTGTCAACAATTTCATCTTTCATGTAAACACTAGCAAATTTGCGAGGCACGGGGATGAATTGGGATAATTTGAATTAATTAATGTTAGACAAATGATCTTTTATATATATATATATATATAAGGATAAGAAATGAAAGATTTGCACTTTCATAAACTAATAATAGCTTTCATGATACTCATGAATAATGATCTTAATAAAGCAAAATGTTAATATATTTTTCAAAACCACGAAGTTTTTAAAGCTCTATGTAGTAGTTAGCATACAAATGTTGCATAGTTTGCAAAAAATTAAGTCACATTAAACAATCATGCTATCAAGGATGATGAAGCTAAGTGGGGGAAAAAAAAGATAATCTAGTTATGATTGATAGATCTTAAGCTACATTCATTGCAGGTATTTAGTAAGACCTCACTCAAACTTTTTCTTGATTGTTTTCATTGGCTTTGTGGTAGAAAATTGTAAGGTGCCTGTTTCATCAAATATTCCTTTAGAAAGAGTGAACGCAATTGATGAGCAAAGATTTGTCTCATTGTCTCTCATGATGGAGCATGTTTCTCACAAAGGCAATGAATGGATAATAAATTATTCATGAAACTGGGACGTATCTCATAGTTATTTGAGAATGAAGCATACAATATGAAATCCTGTGCTTGTCCACTGAAAATTTAGAGGACATACATGCTGATCCATGTTTTCCAACATCCTGAAAATGATATAAACGAGGCGTTAGTTCATTTTGAAGGGAAATATAGAGAAAACATTATATATACAACAAGAAGTATACCTGGTTTATTTATGAAGATAAAGTGAATTGATTGATAAAATTTTGTTGTTAATTTTAGGAAGCTAGAAGAAGTTCGGCCAATAATAAATGGATTTATTTCAAATTTGAAGAGAAATTTTTTACCAATGAACTATTCCCACTCATTTGGGAAGACTTGTCTGCAATGGTTCATCTCTTATATTCAAAACTCAATTCAAAGTTGAAAGAAGAAAAGGCAATAATCACAGCATGTGTCCATCAAAATTTCTAGCAAGTTTTTTTTAATTGTAATAAACACAAAAAATATTACAAATATTAATAAAGAAATATATAAAGTATATCATAGACTGTACTCTAATAAATACTTATTTTCCTTTTGATTGCTCTATGCTTAGTTAGTTTCCAGTCAATAGATAAGTGATTAATATATTTTTCCTTAACTAAAAGGACGAAGGTGAGAATACACAATACAGGAATGAGTCGCAGCACATGCGGCTTGTGAACAGTAATGGGGGCTATAATTCTTCTCAAGTTTATATATATATATATATAGAGGAGAAATACAGTATTTTTCATCACCACTTTTATCATCTTCACTGCTACTGCCCGTTGCATATCCCAAAATAATGTGCCATCTTCCGTGTCTTCCACTCCTTCAAATATTGAGGGCACAAATGGCAAAAGCTTGTCCGTTTCTGCTGAAGATGCTGTGTAACTTCCCACAAGCATGCCCATGATAGGTGTATTTACCACTGAAAACACCACAAAGGGGGAGTTAATGATGCCAAGTTTTGAATCGACATACCAATTACGCACCAAATCACAGGGATCAGTATCCTGTCGAATTCCGTGCCCATATCTACAAATCAATGCCTGCCTTGGACTCGAAATTTCCTGACACCTACATTGGTGATTATTGTTTATACTTTATTGGGTGATTACTGTATTTACTTGCTAAACAAGAAGAATTTTAATTTAGTTAGTTGACCAATATCATTTTTTGGAAAGCTTCTTTGAGTGTGTAAGCGGAATAAGTACATCTATTCGAAAGAAAAGGAAGTTTCAAGCAATGAAGACCAAAAAATTGCTTAGCATTTCTGCTGCTACGCCGTCGGAAACTTCCCGGCAAGACAAGCGTAGGCTGTGTTTGTGTGGCCTGCAAAATAAATTATTACCATACTATGCGCCTAATACAGTCGAATTATTAGCTTCAGAAGTTGGCCGTCTTATTAACGTTAATAGCAGCCTAAGCAGGTCTAATTAATTATATGCATGAGAATTTCATATCATTTTCAATGTAATTATAAGGGCTGACGCTAATTGATAACAGACCAAGCAACATTTTTTTAATGCTTGATTAATCTAATCCAAGGCACCTTGAAATATCAAACCCAGCTTCACTGCAAATTTACATACTCTCAAAACATGATTTCAGAATACATCCAACGATTGAGATCAGTAAAACTCATGGATTAATGTTACAAGCACAGAGAAACGCATCCAAAGGAAGGAATAGCTTGGATTTCACAATCTGTCACTCTGAAGAGAGGTGGATATCGGAGAGGAATAACTATTACATCAAAACATTCTAAATGACACAACATTGGCAGCAGAGGCATATCTAATCACCTAACTAAATTGTACACGGAAAGGAAACCAGTAAATGTCAGAAAACAACAAGATGGTCCTAAGATACTGTCAATAAGCTTACAGACACAAGAAACAAGGGAAAACGACCCATCAATTAGAAGGTCCATTACAATGTCCTCAGCAACGAATATAGATGGCCGATGGGATGAAATTACCCTCCAGACAGTGACACATTAATATCAGTTGGCTTATTATTATTCCTGGTATCTGCTGGGATTGCAGACCAGTTGTCTCCACGGAAGGAAGATGAAGAGGTGAGGAGAGGGACTGGATCAGCAACACTAGACATGGGAACAGCAGCTGTTGGTGTGGCAGTGGATATCACCTCAAGTTTCTGTTTCTTTGGCTTTTGCTCATGTTGGTTTCCTGCCAGAAAACTGCCTACCACTACCTGATACACATCAATCAGTTGGAAAGAGGATGATAAGAATCACTAAACTTGTGATGAAATACTTACAAACTAGTTGATACATGTTACTACATACTCAATAATCATTTGCCCTCCAAGATAATAACATAAACATGGTACCTGCACAGGACTTGCAGCTACCAATAGACCTGCCACTCCACCGCCTACAACACGACCATCTGGACTTGCCAAAGAAACGCTCATCCCACCAGATCTGCTCCGCGTTCCCCCACTTTCATTTGGCATGAATGACCCACTTAATGACAGAATTTCAAAACGTCCCTGTACAAACAAAGACAGCACTGGTTTTAGAAGGCTAAAGATAATATAATAATGCATTATGACAGATAAACGGAATGAAAGAAAACTACAGCTTGAGGCTTGAGATAATGTTTTGACTAGCTTCAACGAAACTGTCGTAGGCTAACTAGTAGGAGCAGTGACCAATACCCAGCAAGGCAAAATGGATGCAGATGGATGTAGCAGAATAAAAATTTTTGCAAGGCTCAGAGCAAATGCTATAAATCCAAGGATGACAATATGGAAAATAGTAGATATGCTTTTAAAGAAAAATCAAAATTTAGAAAGGCAATAGTGGTAGCAATCTTAGATCATGTAAGTCTATCAATGAATAATAAGAGAGTTCTCTTTTCCCATCATCTGTTTTATCATTTATGACAGCACAAATAGTAATCTCCACAAAAATACTGGTTTTCCTCCTAGCTTCTACATATTTCAATTAGAATCCTTGTCTAATATGCACTTCAAAAACTTCATACCCAATATACGTATTATACAACTGCTAGAAGTTTCTCATACATCAATTTTATGGCCAGTTACTTTTCAGGTTTATAGAATCTGCTAAAGCATCAATGAGTCCAAAAATTTCCAACACTGACAAAAAAAATATCAAGGCTAAAATATTTATTATAACATATATCACAACTCTTTCACCCTTTCTAAGTAACTACAATAAATATTTGTTAATCATTCCACTGATATTTTAAAAAAGAAAAAGTTCAAGCAAAAGTTATCACCAAAATCAGGACACATTGTGGTAATAGAAGGTACATAGTACAGGTTGTCAAAACTAGCATAAGAGTATTCATAAATTATAATGATTCAAAGTTATATGCCCTATCCAATTATCAAGAGAAAGACAGTGGCTGGCTGGTGGCATGCAACTTTCGTCTATGAATCATATATGACAACAACATACATAAAATCTTCTAAACAGTCATAATAACTATACAAATAACAGATTACCAATTAATTCCATAATTCTTCATTGAATTAGAGAAACTGATACCATTAGAATACTTGGAAAAATAAATGCCACACCTCATATGTCAATGTGCCCCCGGAAGAATCAGGTTGACGAAGTGTGACACTTGATATGACGCCATTTGCAGAAAGAATACATATAGCTCGAGGTCCTTGCTGAGAAAATGATATTATCTTCATAGTAACGTCCTAAGACAACCAAAAGAAGACTAGCTGTCATTATATACTTTCTTTCTGGTTATTACAGATGGCAACATAATATATTATCCCCAAAAGATTACAAAGTTACGAATTACTCTCACTATCTATTATTTATATATATATATATATTTGGTAGTTAATCTCCCATCTATCATCGTATGTATAACTATCACATTATATGATGAAAGGAATGCATGCAACATAGGACCAGTCATCTCATGAAAAGATAAAGTCGTAAATGCGGCAACTGAGGAAAGATTTGAAAGGGAAAAGAACAGATGCAGATGAAGCTAACTTGGTTATTTTCAGAGAAAGCAGTTTATCTAACTATGAAATTTTTTGTTTAATATGTGCCTAGAATGTTACCTAATTATGAATCTATAAAACTATAAAATATAAACCAAAATGAATATAAAAAAAATTGCTCTGCGTTGCAGAATAGAAGCTCACTATAAGCAATTGATATTTCTACCACTTACCTCCCCAGAATTAACAGTGATTATGTGCGGCGTAAAATTAGCACCAACAGAGCATGCAACCCATTCACCTAAAAAAAGGTAAGAATTATAAATAATTAATCATAACAGACAATGATAATATTCCCTATCAAAATGTAAATGTTAAAGAATCTCTAAGTTTCCATGATAAGACATCCCTCATTTTTGTCATATAGAGAATGTGAACATTTAGACTTTAGAAACCATCTATAAAAGTTGAAACAACAATTGTAATTACGTCTTATAATGGCGCATGTACCAACGATACATTTTTAATGATATGAAACTACCTTGAAAGCAAGATTAGAGTGATTGTTCTTTATAATCCGTTATCAATCTCAAAATGCTATATATAGGTTTTGTTTTGGTATAAGACAGAATACAGGGCAGCAAATTAAGAAGGTAGACCTCCTATAACAGGTAGAAATTGTCATTATAAATCACCTCAAAAAATTATGCTGTAAGACCTCCTAAATGTTCTTTTCAGTATTTGCAGCAATAAAAAAAACAAAAAAAAGCTTCAAAGCTCTCCTTCAGACAGTGTTAAATAAATGGTACATCATGCTTGAGTTTAGTCACTCAATGTTATGACTTCTGAAGCAATACAGATAACAAGTTATTAACACAAAAATACAACCCTGTTAAGTAGAATAACAAACTTCCTGTTCGAGGATTAGAACCAAAAGTGTTCAAAGAAATTCAATCTGACGTCCGTGAAAATATATGTACAACCGAAGTTTATGAATTTGCTAGATCACTTGACCTGTACAGAAGCTTATGAGAAGTGGAATTTATACAGAAAACATGCACAAAAAGACCAGGGATTTTTAAAAAAAAAAAAAAATGTTTAGCAAAAGGAATAATAGATAAGAGAAATTAATGTTATCAAAACCATTTTGTAGCAAGTATCTACATATATATCTCATATACAACGAATGCATCGTGATAATTAAACTATTCAATTTTAGACCTGACTTTTCATGTCTTTTGGACTAGAAAGTAGATTTCCGATTCAACATTTTTATGCCTTTGATATCAGGTAAGTAGTTTCAGTTATAAATCTCATGAGCGGAAAAGTAGAGAATTATACGCTTGCAAGTAATGATCAGTATTCTAATAATTTATATAAGCCTTATTACGCAGTGTACTGTATCAGAAAGAACTACCACGTAACTGCACCAGGCAACTACAAGTACTAGGTTGAGATGATGTGAGAAGACCAAAAAGAGGAGCTGATGTCAGCTTGGACTTTGGACCTCTTGACAGAAAATACACAGACCACAGTGTTCAATAATATTAGAGTCCTTTATAAAAACGGCTAATTCCAAGAAAGCAACAACAAAATCCCTTACGGAACCAAATAACTACAAAAAAAGGGGTGGGGAAAAAACAAACAGCTTTTTCTTTGCGCTGTCAATCATCGCGCATATTGAAGGCATGTTAATCTTAATCTGTTCAACAACAGTTGAAGATATTAGCAGGTAGTACCTATCACCATTTCCCTTCCCATAAAGCTTTGAACTGCCAAATGACAGCCGTAACAAGAAGATTCCACCATACCATACCGACCCACAAAGCTAACTTACTTTTCAGGACTACCGCACATCCCAAAGACCTCAGTAAGGGCATCTAACCACAGGTCCCACATCCTCAATGCACCCTCTCACAATTCAATTGCTATAAGGGGGATTCCACCATCACACCCTATCCATGTTACAAAGTCATCTATTTCTCGAATAGAAAGAAAAAAAAAAAAAGCTTAGTATACCAAATATACTTCTCCAGAGCTAGTAGTACACCTACACTCAAATATGCACATAAGAAACTAAGCAGTGATGGTTTTCATTACCTAAATTCTCGACCTCAAATTTGGCTTTGCTGACCGAACTAGCTGGACGCACTTTCCCGCGTTTATCTGCGGAGAAATCGATGACATGGGTTGGAGCCGAAGAAGATATTGGCTTAGGAGATAGCGCCATGGTCACCGACCCGTCTGGTCCATACTTTCTTGGTCGACCCCTTTTCTTCTTCACCGGCATCGTCATGGCTGCCGGCGCCCCTCCCACCACTGCCGTCTGCGGCGGAGGAACACTCCCTTGAGCTGCTGTAGCCGGCGTCGGAGCCGGCGTTGTTGATCCGCCAGTGGCTGCTGGGTTTTCGGTCCTGGGAGCAACATGGTAGTCCGACGGAGCATCTGATCCCACCACCGTAACTGCACCACTAACTCCATCCCTTGCCTCCATATTTAAACCTTAACAACTCATGCATAAACCACACATCAACATCCCATTTCTCCTCAAAAACTCCACTGATTTGTGCAAATTTTTTTGGTTTAAAAAAAACTGAAACACAAAAATCAAGATATATCAGAAATTAAAAACCTGAGAAGCTGGGCATGAAACTACAAGAAGAAAGTCTTTAAACTTTCGACCATTTGCATAAATTTTGTCATTAAAAAAAATTAGCAGAGCTAGATGAAACAAAGAAAAGATGAATATGATCTGAAATTTTTCTGGGGAAAATAATATTCGAGTTTTGAGAAAATATTAAAAAAAAATAGGAAGAAAGACAGAAAATTGTGCTGTGTGATATTTGAATTTTGAGATTTGGATGGAAAATGGTCAGATAAAATGAATCCTTGTTTTTGGTGAGTAATTGGGTTCCTAACTTTCATAAGACTGTCCAAATTGAGATTAAAAAATTAAACGGAAAAGGAGATATACTGAATACCCGGGATTAATAAATATTTTAGTAATGATATTTAATGAAAAATAATAATATAGTTTGGGTTGGAATCCGGTGGAGAAATAATAATAAACAATATTAAAGTTGTTGGGAGGAGCTTCCTTTCTCTTCCACCTTTTAAATATTGTAAAATAAATGAAAAAAAGGAAAATAAAATTATAGCCACACATGTTACCATTTGTTTTAGGTGAATGAAAAAGTAAATTAGGTTTGCCAAGACATAAAGGAACTGTCTAAGACAGGAAAAGCCCCAAGGCTTGGCAAGAATCAAGTGGTGTAATCATATTTTAATAAATAAATATTTAAAAATTAAGGAAAAAAAGGAAAAACTGGAAAATAAAAAACGAAAATTGAAAAGGAACTGCGACCCGCACTTTCGCTTTTTGCACGCTTAAACAACACCTTTTGTTTTATCATTGGAATAAATTATAAAGCAAGGCATTCATAAATTCTCCCCCCAACTTTCAAAAGGAAAGTTAATTTGCGAGGAGATGATGTTATTATTAGTATAATCCCAAACCAAGCCATTCATCTCGCTCTATACCTCCCCATCTTTTGCTTCTACCAAACGCCTTCAATTTCCCTTCACATCTCTTATCTCCCCTAACTGTTCACTTGATTAAATCATCTTTTTTTTTTATAATTTATATAATAATAACATTAGAAAAAAAGTTATGGGAATTTGGTCAATCACAATTATTTTTTATTTCAGACAGATTTTGAGAATCCAATGTTTTTTACATGATAAAAAGTTTGCTAGTTGTACTCTGTATGGAGCTACGTGGTTAGGGTACGGTGATTTGAAATGCCGTAATTGATCCAAAAGAGGCTATGTAGTATGTACATCATGTGCTTATATGACCAGTGGTTGATTGTGGCTGCACATGTTGGAGGATCAAACTAAGTGCTCTCTCCTCATTGCTTATGTCCTTATCCCTCTTCGCCAGCAAATTAAATTGTTTTTTTTTTTTCCCCTTAAAGCACATAGTGGGATTATCCCCTGTTTGAATCTCAAGGCCAAGAGAAAGCCAACATTTGGATTTTAACGCCATTCTTCAAATCAAACAACAATTCTTTGCCAACACAAACACAAACATACACGTGTTCATCACCCTCCAATGACTATCACTCACTCAACCCTATGGTTTTTGTTCCTTTTTAGTTTTTTGAATCCATAGGTCAATTAAAGATGGTAGATGGTAAACTACGCATTTTTAAACAGAATGTAAAATTCAACGTTAGGAAAATGAGAATTGACTAAAACGACAGAAAATGGTAAAAGTTAAGTCGTGTTGTAACAAGTTTGAGTCAAGTTACCGAGAAAAAAGGTATGTTGAACAAAATAGGATTAGATAAGAAGAGACTGGTTATTTTAGTTAATTAATTTTTGTAGGGCTTTATAGAAAAATGCAAAAAGGGTGACGAGTATTGAATATTGATTTGCAAACTAGCTTTCCGCAAGTATACGTCTTTTTTTTAATGTATCGGTTTTGTTTGGTTTATTGTTTTTATTGGGTATATTATTGTGCATATGTCCTCAAGTTTCAACTTGTTGGGTGGTATTTTTTTAAAAAAATAATTTTGATTGATAAGCAGGCCTAACTTATAAAAAAGCGAAAGATGGTGATTAAAGAATGCCGGTATGGTTTCAATTTACGGACAAGTAAACAGATGACTTTTGATTATTTATTAATAATAAGTGGAGGTCTTTGTCAGACAGAATATGACTGTGGAATCTCAAGGAGTCGGCATTATTTTTTTAATTTAGTTCGTAAATTATATTCATAATTTACGAACTAAATTACTCTTATGGCGATGAAATGGCTTCCCAGAATTCAAAAGGTTAAGCAATTGGCATCTGCCCATCATCTAATTGGCATCACTAACAGTAATAGTAGGTGGATTTGTTGCCAGTTATTCTTTAATTTCTGGTTTGACTCTGTTAAGTGTCAAGCTCATCTTCACATTTTCATCCACGTATTTGGAGCCTCAATATCAGACAATGAGGGAGGCTCTTCTCCGATTGATGGGTTGGTAGTTTCCACTTTGGTCATATTTTACATGGTTAATTGTTGGCCCACTTTGCATCTTTTTCACAACCTTCTTTGGCTTCTGCGTTTTCTTCTCTAAATATTTTAATGACAGACAAAGAGGTAGCAACTGAAACAGATACAACTAGATCTTAGACAAATTTAACGAAAACATTTTTTTTAAAAAAAGAAAATCAATATTATTCTTAGAATTTTGGTCCCTAAATGTAATTTTTCTGTGTTTTTCATATAAGGAGCAATCCAAATTCTGTTAAGAGTCCCTTATTTTAAAATAGAAGAAGATACTGGAATTGGTCGGAATTTAATTTCCTTTTTTTCCGTTTTTGATACGGTAAAAGAAGGAATTGGAAGCTCCACTTTATAAAGTGTTGAAGGATTCGATGCTTTTCTTTTCATTGTCTAAAATATTTCAACAGATTTAGTGGTAAGGTTTAAGATATAGAAATAGTGGTAGCCTCTTACAAGATCCAATTACTGCAGACAGCAATTCACATTCACTTTGTACAAATTTAGATAGGTCAAGGGCCGAATCTGATTGTCCCCACAAATAAAGACGGAAAGGTTTTGTCCATTCACATATATATTACTTTGGGCCGATCTTTTTTCTTCCAACTTTAAAAATCTATCACACATAGACACCCACAACTCAATCCAGTCCAATTCCAGATCACTCTGTCCATTCTCAATTCTCCACGGCCCAAAGAAGTTGAGGAAAAGGAAAACAACTGGCAACTTTAGGGGCTAAAATGAAGATAAGACACTAAGAACGAGTTAGCGGTGATATGTCAAAACCATTGTGTTAATTAGTCCCATTACAGTACCTGAAGGTGCCAAACATGACATTAACAATAATAAACTTAAATAATTGGAATGCCTGACTTTAGCATCTTAAAAAGATATGAACAGATTTTTCTCAAAAAATTTGCACTTGTCATTCTGTGCGGATTGGAACATCGAAACAGAGCAGATAATATAATTAAGTCCACAAGGTTTGGTTTTTTTTTTGGGGAAGCATTGAGTAGCTCATAGAGCTAGGGAGGGTCAGCCAAAAATGGAATAGTGCCCAAATAGAAGATGCCAGCCAGCTATTGCCATCTAAATAGATTCTCTGGACACAGCTAGTCTTGTGTAAGCGTTGAGTCTATTGATGTCGTTTCTTTTGGTCAAACATAAAAACTTGACCCCCTAATTTCTAACGCACAACAATTTCGGAGGGAGCTGAAAAGTCGAAGAGCAATTCTTACATATACTCAATGTGCCACGTTATTTGTACACTCTAAGGTTTAAATTTATTTTATACATAAACCTCATCTGTACTACACATAGATTTTACCTGTACAAATTCAATCATATACATTAATTTTTGTAAGTGCATCATACTTCATGTATATCTAAAAAAAATTTCAAAGGCGAAAGCCACTTTATTAGTGCAACTTGGAACTTGGTAAGTTGTGATTACCGTTAGATTACAGGAAAACGACATCTATTTCCTCAGCCTGTGACATCGTTTTCTTCTCCCAATCCTTGCAAACGTCAATTCCTTGGCTTCATATATTTGTTCCCACTCCAAATCCCCAAATTAATATTGTCTAAAAAAGGGTGAAGGCGGCTAACTTGTCTTTTTTCAGTTGGAAATTATGTGTTGAGCTCGTAGTGACTCAAATGGGACAGTTCCAATTTCATGAGAGATCATTTGGGTTAATTAATCGAGTGGAGTCACATCCTTTATCATTATAAAACATAACTGAATATGTATCCTCGGCCTCCTCATTGTCTTTTGTGGACACGAATCTGTTTTTTGTTCGCCACAACTAATCCTGCCGCTCATTTAATTTATAAAATGCATACATATAGCCCAAAGATCCTCCATCTATATCTATCATCACTTAACTTTTCTCTTTTTTGTGATCTGCTATCGTTTGAGAGATTTCCAATTGCTCTTGTAAGAAATGGTGATACAGTTCTGCTACTTTCATCTAGTAGCTTTCCAATTACTCTTAAATACCTAAGGTTTTAGGAACGATATTATAAGTATTTTAATCCTTGGAGATAGTTCATAAAGTTTTAACTCTTCCTCCTAATTTTGTGGAAGCTATCTCATTGGCCTGCTCTAAGAGAAAGTACAATATTAAACTCGCAACTACCAAACATAGAAAGGACAGCCACTTCGGAATATTATAGTATTTAAAAATTGATATATAACGAGAAATTACTCAGAATCTCCTTTACCGCAGATGCATTCTTTCAAGTGCCATAACTACAGGATGCAATATCGTTAAAACCGAAATTATGCAAATCAAAATGAAGAAAAAAAAAAAACTGTAAATTGTCCCAGCAGACTCTCATTGGGATGCCCCATTTTGTCTGATTCTCTAACCATAAGTTGTGTGCTATGAGAGAATAAGAATAATTAGGAAGGAAGCAAATGAATACCAACATATTAGCCTTTTTTCTTTTTTTGATCCTTTTATACAATTGTTATACATAAAAGCTATCTTTTGGCATTTGTTCTGCCGTTACTTGAAGGTAGATGGCATTTCACTTTATTTTTATTCTACCACCAACTCAAAGACGACAGATCGGCTTTGGATAGTTTTGGCTGCATTTATGTCTTATTACTGAATGAAAATAAGAATAGATTTATACATGCAAATATCTGAAGCAATATTACAATTTAAAATAAGCTCAACACCAAGAGATGAAGCCAGAAGCTCCTATTTAAAATAATTATCTCATACAATTTTGTCCCTTAATATGCATGGAATAAAAACATGTCTTGCCTTTTGTCCACACATCTTGACTTTTAAAACTGTGCGCTTCTGTATTAGATATATATATATTACTCTCCGATTCTAGATAATTGGATAAGTTTGAACGAGTATAAATATAATATAAGAAAAATCCACTTCTCAGCCACCTCTTAATTAAAAACTTGGTGATGAAGTGAGATGTGGCATCTGATGCAAAAGCTGGGGGCATCCTTGGCTTTACGGTTTAGTATCGACTCTCTAATATGTAGCATCTCCTTCCTTTTCTCCAATCGCAAAGTGACCTTTCAAGACATAAGAAGGCATAGGAGAAAGCAGATGAAGGTTCATTTGTGCTGCCTTGCCTTCAATGCCCGCTATAACTTTCATGGCACAACTCAACTGGCCCCAGTTGCTGCCCCTGAATATTTATATATTCAAGCCCCTTGTTTCCTAATTCTTTTCTTTTATATATGTTTCGTTTGGCCAACCACCAACCCACGAAATCCCACGTTCATATGTTCTTTGTTTTCCCAGTCAAACACTCTCGATCTGATTAGTTGTTCGAATCACCACCAAATCTAAATCTAGTAGACAATGCTGCAGCAATGTGCTCAAGTAACATGTTTGTAACCAGTTGTACAATAAAATTAAATTTGTAGACATCCAAACACTCGATGGATCAAACATGCTAAAGAACAGCCAAGAAATAGAATCTTAGAGGACCCTCTTTTAGCTCGGTTCTTTTTCTTCTTTAAAGAAAGGGGAAAAAAAATGAGATAAATAAATAAATATATTCCCTACGCAGGACCGCACTTCTTAGCTAGCTCCATTGCAAGTTGTAAGCTACTGAAAAAACTGACTTCCGAATACAACAAAGAGTTGCAAACATATAAAAATCCAAAACAACAAACAGCAAGCTGCTCTTTATATTAGAGTATTGTAATTATAATATTATATAATATTGGGTGAGCGTCGGAGGTTTTGGAATCTTCCTTGGACAGATAAAAATGATGTTAAAGACAACTCATCGTAGGTCTCTTCCTTTTGCAACTTTTGTATGTTCTATTCCAACTACATACACTTCTCCTCTTTTCTAACTCCCTCTTTTTGACCACCTTTGGCCTCAATACCATTGTCCCTCTAATTGCCTCTCTCCCTTTTCTTTACATAAATAACTACGTCAAAATAATCCCCCCACCTGGTACATCAATCCCTATATGAACCTTGACTGGGTATAATGACCTTGATTCAACATTTACTGATTTAACCATGATATGTAATGGATCAGTAACATACTAATGTCTAAAATTGGAAAAAAATACATGATCTCATTATCATATTAATGACCAAGCTCCGTATTGCCATCAGTTCACTATGATACTAAAGTTATCCAAGTTTAATTTTCGTTTTTATTCATTTTTCCGTCTATGGGCGGCCTTCTATTTTTGTTGCTTTCAATTTTACACCCCATGGCCCACGCGTTTTTTTTTTAAAATAAATTTCCACTAAAAAGTATTATCCCAAGCGGGAAAAGTAAACAAAATAAACTAATACAAGAATCTCAATTTTTTTTTAATGTAACCAGTAAAAACACTCAATCCTTTCGGATCCCCCAAGTGTGAAAATACTGTAAAATCATTTGATTGGGTAGTGCTGATCCACAAGACAATTTTATGAGCAACTTGGATTTTAAGTAATTGGAAAGTTCTTTACTTTCTTGAACATACAAAATGCCCTATATGGAGCCGTAAGAAAGTAAAATTCTACCCCAGATGTAACAAAGAACAAAAAACGAACTTTATGAGCACTCACCCTTTCTTTTACACTTTTTTAATTTCTTCTAACAAGTGTCTACAGTACACCTTGAATTAGAAGATAAATCCTTACGCAGCATATTGATTCTGAACTACATAATATAGTTTACTTTAGCCTTTAGAGACAGATTACTTTCCTACTATGCCCAGGATAAAGAGAAGCAGAACCATGGCAGATCAAGTTGAATATTTCTTCCCACCCTTTGAAGTTTAAACCCTAACCCTGCACCTATATAAGATTAGTTTCGAGTTGAATTATAATTAAAGACCCCACATGCTCAGCCCATCTCTTTTAAGTGCATAGTCATTTTCTAAATTAAAGTTCCAAGAACTGTGGTGATTCAACGTTTCGTCCAATTTGACTTTGCAGGCTAGACGTCCCCACTACTAATATATGTCATCAATGTTTGGGTGGGACCGAATTTTATGATAAAATAAGATCCAGAAATAGCACATGGTGAAGCCCCAACACAGAAGCTCAGAAATGCTAGAGACGCGAGTTAAATTAAATAATGAGGTCAACCACCAAAATTAATACTCGAAAGGTCGTTACGTACAAATGAGTTTTGTGCTGTATAAACCAAATTCTCTGTGCCTCTACCTAAAGCTTGTGTCTGCCACCAAGAATCCTATATCACAACCTTTCCACCAACAACCTATTGTACAATCCCCATCGCTCCTATTTCAAATCCCTTACTTCCTCAAACAAAGCATTTAAAATGGTGGGGCTCCCCCGTTCCCTCCAGCTGTGTATTACCTATATATTTCCACCAACCAAACCCAACCCAACTATAACAACTACCGCAAATTCCACCTTTACTTCTTTTATGTACACATAGCCCAAACCTGACGCAAAGAATATGATGCTACAAATCTTGCTCACTCCCTTTGTGCTTTAAGAACAAGATTTGATTAAACCCAAATTGTATAGATTCCTTCTCACGAGGCTCCCAAGGGACAATAACACCGTCCCACCGACTCCAACTGCTTGATCTTCTCTATCTGCCTTCTGATGACGCATCAATGGCAACTCCTTCACTTTCAAATTACTCAGCCCAATCTTCTGCCTCACAGATTCTATGATTTTGGGGTCAGCTGGGTTTCCAATCGCATCCGTTACGTAGAAGATATTTGCAGCCTTGTCCTCTAAGGTGGATATCTCAGCCCTTGTCACATTCAGCCCATTCTCTCGGAATGTTCTCATGACCTCTGCTAGAAGACCCTGCCTGTCTTCTGTGCATAGCTCTAGTCTAACACCCTGTAATCAAACAATTACCAATTAATCTCAATGATGTTACATAAATGGATATAAGAACTTAACAAACAAAAATGAGAAAAGGAAGCCATACCTCAGATGCCCTTCTTTCCACGGCAGCTTGTAAGCACTGGATTACACGTTGACGCTCTGGTTCTGAACTAATTGGCGTACCATCCCTATGTCTAATATAAAATTCCTGAAGTGACAATTCCAGCCAGTTAGGTACATAAACCAAACTACTGTACAAATAGAAAACGTAATGCAGTTTAAGAGTATTTACCAGATATGCTTGGTCACTAGTTGTGTTAATAGTTGCATGAAACACGACATATTCCATGTCCGTCAGATTGCAAACAACATCGAATAGGAGTTTTATTCGATCCTTGCACTGAACATTCACAACCGAATAACCCCTTTCTGCCCAATTTTGGACGGTCACTACTGGGGTATCAAAACTAAACTTGAATATGGGAGTCCTCTCATAATCACGGTCAGCGAACATCATCTGATGCAACCTTCTTTCGATGTGCATCACAGCCATAGAGACCGAAGTTTTTGCGCTTCTAATGTCATTGTCTCCCTTTAAGACATTTCTTAATCGTGCTTCAATTCTATCAATTTTCTGAGAGTCCTCGATGGTGGAGCCAGAATTGCAGTCTTTTACATAGATTAGGGATGCAATCCGGCCATTATGAGTCCAAACCTTAGCTTCCACCACATCACATTGCAGATCTGCCAGTACAGCAAACACCTCCGAAAGAAGACCAACGCGATCCGTTCCGGTTAATTCCAGTGCAGTAAGACCATTGGAACGGTTTGTTCTCCCAATCTGAATGCTTCCAAGAGACTGTTGTAACACACAAACAAAAGTTACTAACGTGAAAATCAATAAATGAAAATAAATGCGCCGTGTTCGTAAGAACTTCTAACCAATAACATTGTAGATATATTTCTTCCAGTAAAGTAATAAATACCTGTTCAATATATCTTAAAACGCTCTCATCTGTTAACTTGCTTCCGTTTTGATCGGTCACATGGAAAACTGTCCGATTAAAGTCAAACATTAGAGCTTAAAGCATAAAACGAAATCCCAAAGCTAAAGTGCGCCGCCATTGGGCGCATTTCAACTGAAACACCTAAAAATCAAATGTATCATAGAAAAAGGATAAGAAAAAATTACTTACCATCCATGAACCACTTGCCATCAGAGGAAATGTAGGCCTTCTGAATTGAAAGGTTCAGATCAGTTAAAACTTGTACGGCATCCAAGAGAATGCCATGACTTCTAGCGCTATCAACCTGTGCATTTAATCAAACCAGACACTATTTCAATATTTGGATTTATCTGAGAATCAGCCTCTCAGTTTCTGGAAGAAATTGAATCCGTAACGGAAAAGGTTTCCGCGGAAGGTTACCTTGACTAGAGTTGCTGTGGTGCATACGGCATTGTCGATGACAACCCTGTTTACGCAATGATAGGTCAAAATCAGTAAAATTACTTTGTCTCGGATTTCAAATTTGAAATTCAAAGTTACAAAAAGAATATATGGCGATGAAAATAACAAAAAGCCTGAAAAAGGAGAACGACATTCTGGAAGGGGCCAGACGAGATAAGAAAAGTCAAGCAAATGTTTTGAAAAAAAAAAAATGGTATTCCGAGTAATCGATTTTTAGAGTAGGTGGGAATTACAAAGTTTCCCACTCTAAATTTGTTCACGTTTTGACACTATTTGATATTAAGAAATTAAATCGTTACAGATTTCAGTAAACGAAAAATAGCGGAATCAGAGATCAGAGCCCCAAAACAGGATTTTTTTTTGGGCACAAGTAGGTAATAGTTTTTAAATATGTTGAATATCTCTTCTGTGAATCTGAACTCAAAACTTTTGATAGCAGAATTGACAAAGTGGCCAGGAATACCAGCGACTGACTCTACAAACCGTGGGGAAAACAATACCAACCAAACAAATTGGTTGAAATTGAAAAAATAATCAACCAAACAGAACCAGATCCTTCTAAGACCCACAAACCTACAACCTAATAAACCTAAATTGTTAAGGAATGAGTAAAATATAAGAAAGACGAAGGATAATAGACGGACCTGGGCGTGCTCATGCGTATAACGAGTTTTTCATATTCGTCCGTACAAGCAGACCAATCCATATCTGTAGTGCTTTTCAACATATTTCCCTCCTAGCTTCAGAAACCAAGTGAAAAGAGTAAATCTGAGGGAAGAGAAGAGCCGTTTAAGAACGGCCCTTGAAACGACGAGTAATAGGAAGAAGCAGGCCGGCGCAGCCCCTAAAGCAGAAAGCCCCGCTTCGTCCTAGTGCTCTGTGTGTTGGCAAACAAAAGCCGAATGCCTTATAATCTCAAACTCGGGCTTTTATTGCTCAACCCCTTGGACCAAATCGCCATAAACCACCCTTACCAAACTCTCTCACCTTCTCTCCGCGTTGTCGAGCGTGGAAGAGTTACTACTCTCTCTCTCTCTCTCTTCACTTTCTTTCCAAGCACACAGCCCGCCGAGTACTTAACTCTTGCCTCTTACACCGCGTATATATATATATATATATTTGTTTTTTTACATATAAGATTATTATTTTACTCCTTTTTTATTATTTAGAAACCACGCCAATTCGGAAAAAAGAGAGAGAGAGAGAGAGAGAGAAAGAGGGAGAGTTTAAGGAGCATTGTCACATGGCGTGACTAACGCCTGCCCAACCTCCTTTTTCTAGTGTTGGACACTACCTACAACTCGGACACCAGGTCAACCAGCCATGACGATACGTGTCATCTGCCCCCCAATCAGAGGGTTTCAGGATCCAGCTAGGGCGACACGTCAGACCTCAAGATGTTGCTTTGCGTGCGTTGGACTAAAATGGGAAAAAGCAAATGGAGAGGATCTACCCACGTGGCAACGTGGGCCCAAGTTGACTTGGTAACGAAGGTGAGATTTGCCGACCCATATTCTGACTCCGCACGTGACAGCGCCGCTCGTATCGGCTTTTCCTCTGTCAATTGTTTGGGCCGGTTAGCTTTGTAGTTCTCTTTACTGTCCTTAAATTTGATCATACCCTTTGCCTTTTTCTTTTTTTTTTTTATCTTTTTTCAAAATCGATCTATGCTTTGTTTTCATCTACATCCCTTTCTCATTCCAATTCATCATCCCCCATCATCTTTTTTTGCTACCTTAAAGAGAGATTTGATATTCCCTTTGCCTTTTTCGCCATCAGATTTGATTGGAAGCAAAAATATCTTATTCTCATTGCTGGAATTTCTGAAAATGAAGCTCAAATTGTAAAATCCAACACATAAGGATCACGTTCAATGAATGATCTCATCAGCGCATATCCTCTTTTATATCCATATATGATTACACTAACTGTTAGAGAAAAAAAATAAAAAAGGTATGCTATTATTTACTTTTTAACAAAGAAAAATAACACTAATAAAAACTTTTAACTTTTATAAAGAAAAATAAATCCGATCAATAAACCAAATTATATGCCGAAACTCTGAAGTATATGATGATGATGATGATCCTACCAACAACTTTGACAATGCCCAAAATAAAAAGGGAGTAATATGTATGTTAAAAGTGAAACGCTTGTTTACTTATTAGGCAGAAACGAAAACAATAATTATTTTAATTATTTTTTATTTTTTCAATATATTGCAGTAACTTTTCTTTTATAATTTGCTTAAATTAATCAGACCTATTTTTATCATTTTAAATGAAAGTGTAAATGAGATTTGTATAAAAAATAATTATAACTAAGAAAATTTTTTTAAAAATATGAAATCTTAATCCAATTTTTTAATTGTGAATTATATCTGCACAGCTAAATTTTTTTTTTAACTTAAAAAGGTGAAAGTTTGTCAATGAAAAGGAAGAATTAAAGTCATCAGTTATAATTTAAAAATGATAAATGTAAATAGTTAACAAGCTATTTTAGTAAAAATTTATTTCAGCAATTATAAAAGCTGGTGCAAAAAAGAATTTTTTTGTTACGATATTTTTTATGAAAATGGTCAAAATTGAAAAGGCGCATGACTCATGAGTTATATTACAAGGCAGTGGCGGGAGTCACGCCTTCGCATTTCCACTCTAATGATGCTTAACATAGTAAACCACTCAACACGTGTCAGATAAGAGATTAAATTCTGCCAAATATCGTTCCAAAAGCCGTGAGATGGGACCCACAGTGTCTGATGCCACGTATAAGGGAGTCAGAAAACACGTCTCTGCCGTCAACTGTCCGACGTGGCACATCAGGACTCTCCACACAATGACGGTGCGCCGTTGGTCTGCGGGAGCGCGTGGGAAGGACGGCTCTATAGATTTGAGGACATAAGAGCGGCCGTGGTTAGTTGCGCTCGAAGGAATTTGAAGGTGTGGCGGGAAGTGGGCAAGAGGCGTGAATCCCGCCAAACGGACGGTGGTGGGCCCACGTCATCACGGATATTGTGGATTTAGAAAGCTTCGTGGGCCCTTGAGCGGAGATTACGTTCGAATCGAGACGCCCAGGACAATGTGCCAAGACCAAGTGGAGGAGTAGTGGTGCCACCCACGTGACAGCTCACACATCAGTCGTTGGTACCTTTTCTCTTTCATATCTTGCCGGTACTCTTGACGGTTAGCACTTTGCATATATGGAGGCGGGATTCAAGAATGCGCGGGAATTGGTTGCATCGGCCCTCCTAGCACTTCCATGGGACAACCAATATGTTTATTTTATTGCTAATCTTCAAGTTTATTAACTTTTTTTTAATTATAATTTCTATTAATAATTTCATTCAAATTAACCGCGTTTCTAAAATATTCAAATTAATTAGGGGTTATGCCAATTCAATTGTATTGTTAACTTCTTGCAAGAATTGCCACTGTGTAAACGAAACTCCTATCCACGCATGCATCTCGTAATTGCGAGGTTGCATTAAATGCCTAGAACTTACTGGCTAAACCCGAAGATAAAGCACTTGTGTGTTTTTTTTTGGGGAAAAACCAGCAATAGAGTGGGTGAGCTTGAACATCCATGATTTTGTTAAAACAGATGATGGATCGCATTGGTTCACTACTTTCACCGTCACAGCTTGGCTTACTTGCAACTGGAGAAATAAGGAGATCTTCGAACCAAATTTCCAGAGAACAGGATTTGCTGTCACTCTCTTGAAGCAGAGCTCTCTGGGGAGTTCTGTATGGATTAGAAGCTGCTTGAAATCTCAGTGCTAGAAAAGTTATCATTGAATGTGATTCCCTCACAGTTGTTCAAATACTCCGAGATAACCCATGAGGATGCGTTCGAAAAGATTGGACTGGTCGTTTTTCCCATGTCTATACGGGGAGGTGAACAAGTGTGCAGACGAGCTTGCAGACAATGCTCTCTCGCTTAATTGGGGAGTTCGTGAACTCATGCATTCCTCTCTCTCCTCCCCCCCCCCCCCCCCCCGGGGGGCGGGGCGGTCTTAAATCATTTGCTGGATGGGGATACCTTAGGACCTGCGTCTACCATATTGGCATCAACCTAGATTTCTTATGTTGGTGTTTTGTTCCTCTGGGCTTTTGCCCTTTGTCTCTCCCAAATAAATTAAATAAATAAAAGAATTTCTTTCCATAAGCTTGGCAGTTGTTAATTTAGTTTTCTATATTTATTTTGTATTAATTTTGCTATTGTTAACTTTTAATGTCATTTTATACGCTAATTTTATCAATTAAATTATCAAAAATTGATAACATATTATTACATATGCATAAGTCAAATCTTAAATTCTAAGTAAAACATTTTATCCAAAGAAGGAATGTTTATTCGATAATATAGAGTTAAAAATGGAAAAATAGAAATGACATTCATGTAAGGGCTAGGATAAAAAGTTTAATATCAATGTAAACAATATATGGTTTAATTTACATGACATGTTATTAATTTTTTACTAATTTAATTAACAAAGTAATATTTACCATGATATTGAAAGTTTTGACAAACATAAAAAATAAAATTTAAATCAAATAATAATAAACTTAATCTTTTAGAACCAAAGAAAAAGTATTTTTTTCCCTAAATTAAAATTGTAGTTGCAGTTATTTCAATTGTTGATTATAAAATAGGTGTGGTAACGTCATTTAATACAAACTGGTAAGTAATAATTCGGGGATGACTCAGAATTTCTTGATGATGAGGATATTGGTAGTAAACTAGTAGACAATTATATATTTAGAGAGAGAAAGAATGAAAGTGTATATTGAAGTTTTTTTTTTAAAAATACATTATATACATTTAATTTATAAATAAAGAAAATCTAGAAACGATAAATAGTCAGCTATGAGCTGAAAAATGGAAAAGAACCAGGCCGACAATATAGTCCCAGAGGACGTAAACAGAAAGCAATACATGTCACACCATCCCCCGACCATGAGGAATATAATAACAACAATTTTCTTATGTTCATTAATAAAATCATAGATTTCTTCTATTCTTTCATCTATGTGTGTGTGTATATATATATATATATTAATGTCAATGGTGAGGGGCTTTGTGGATGATTAGCTGTTTGTGAAGGTAAAATAATTTGCCCAGAATGACAGGAAACCTACAATTAAAGCAAAGGAGTATGAAACTCAAATTTGTGCCTCCAATAATTTAGTAAAGTTCTTAAAGATATTTTAGTAGAATGACAATATATAAAAGATTGGCAACCTAGATATGTAGGGTGGTTCTTTATTTATAAGTGATATGGACGACTGCCTGGCAATTGAGTTGCAGTTATCAAATGGTTATTAACCATTAAATAAGTCGTTGAGATGCGCAACACCTTGTTTGAGTCCAGTATCAAATCGTTAGTGTCATGAAATGTTCTTGAAAATGCCTCTTGTTATGCTTATAGTGAGCATTCATGTGATTTATTACTTACTAAATTAATATATTTTAAAATACATTCATCTTGCTTTTTTTTTTTTCTCTCTTTTTAAAGGACCCTTTGTCATTGCTTAAAGTATGCAAGTTTTTTTTTAATAAAAAAAATTTGTCATCATGATGATGTTGTAGAAGTTTGGAAAAGAAAATGGGATTTGAATGGTTTAATAAAACTTTCAAAAATGGTAGAAGTTGGAAAACGCGGAGTTGGAGGGTTAGGAAAGGGCACTCCAAGTGTGAATGAGAAAAAGGAAAGGGGAAATTATTGACGTTGAAGTGAGTCTGACAAGATAGTGACAGCGGAGCTCCATTTTCACTTCCCTCCAACCATTTCCAACAGTTGATGGGTTAGAATACTGAGACTGGGCCTTTTAGGCTTTTCCCATGGCACGACATTGTATCATCAAAACGGACCACATCTGTCATCCCTATTAATTAGAACGCTCCTCCTTTTTATTCTTGTGTTTTCCCTTCTAGTTTTTAAGTCCAATTTTAGGGTTAGTTTGAACCGTAATCTTTCTTTTTGCTTACCCAAACTTAAGCCGATTGGGATATTAGGTAGGAGTGAAATCACGTTTTGCATCTGTTCCCTTCAATTCGAATTCGATGTGACATGGTAATTGCGTGCTATAACAGTGTCACACAAACCAGATGTATAATGAAAGCCTTTATTGTTAGCCACAACAATATTTGGCATTAATTATTAGGCTATTTGGGCAGATCGACCAAAGCGTCCTCTTCCATTCATAGTGTTTCTGTTTGTCTTGAAAAGTGCATTGGAATCTAACAAAGCTAATAGATTTAACTTGTCTGCTCTGTAGATTATTCACAGTTGAAATTGAAAGACGCAAAATGAAGCACGGTGTAATCCGTAACCAGCTAGTCTTTGTGTTCACTTTCCGTCTAGCCTATTCGTGTAAGAAGATACAGCACTTGAAAATTTAGGTCTATTTAATTGCCCTCTTAACTTCTCATTCTCTTACGTCATAGCTCACCTCACTCCGCGGCTGGCCTTATTGGCTCTTTGCAAGCTTTTCTTCCTCGAATTCCTTTTCGAGTCACATTCATGGGATTAAAGAAAAGGGGAAAAGCTGGATAGTTCATATACTATACTTTGCAAGCTCCGCAAAATTCCTCTCCCTATATATACTTTTGGGATATAACTTTGAAACTAGAGACTTGCTAATTTGTACATGGACTTCCATTGTGTGACTTGTAAAGTAAGAATTAGAATAATTAGACAAATGAATACTACAATGACATTGGCACATGATCACCAACTATATTAAAAAATAAACCAAAAGCTATGTTTAACGTCGGCTGAGCTTTTTTTTTTTTTTTGTGTTGGGTTTAGAATTTTAAGCCTAGTACTCAAGCTTAGGCTAAATTTTTTTTTTAAATATTTGGTAAAAATTGTAAAATGACACTTGAAACAAATAATTTTTTTATATAATTATATTTTATCTTTTAAAATATAAATTTTTTATATAAATTCTTAATAAATAATTTTAAAAAAATTAAGAACATCAGGCAAGTCATGCTAATTAATATGCCTCACTCTATCTTAGAATTTTTTTTTAACCTAAGCTAACCCAATCTAAAGTGACCAAGTCAAATTGGGCCTTCAATACCCGTAATATATATAAATACATGGAAATTACTCATGCTTACAGTCATCATAAGACTGCTACTTTAAATAATGTCAAATATTTTGAATTAAGGCCTTCTTTATAGCTACAAGATATCAAATCGAGCTTTGAACACCACTAATGTATACAGATAGGATGTCTATATCACTCGTCTAAATTACCGCTGATAATTTTTTCTTTTTATAGACCATTACTTCATATGAGATATTGTGGACAATTTTTTTGTGATTTTATTTAAAATTCATGTAAATGAGTATTAGTTTAAAAAAGTACTTATTTTAATTATTTAAAAATATATGGATTAAAATCTGAAGATTCAAAAGTTTTATTAAAAAATAACTAAGGTTAAATTTAATGCTCCATATAATATAATTTTATAGATAAAAATAATATTTGTCTTGGAATTCGAAAATGAAGAGTACAATATTCAACTTATGATTGTCGGCTGAATAGGTGGTGTGATTATATTTGTGAATTAGATGGGGAGATTCAATATGTGGTTGCTAAGCTAAAAAGGAGTGTTGGGCAAGCAAAAGGATGCAGAATCAGATTTGCTGCCTTTTTGTCTGGGACTCGAGAAGTTATTGGCTGAAGTCATTCCATTAAGTTGACTGTTAGCCCCACATTTCTTAATTAATTAAAAAGCTGACTCTGTAGTCCGTTTCTTTCTTTCTTTTTTTCTGTATATTATTTTATTTCATATTTTTGCAGGTAAAGAGAGAAAAATTATGAATTAGAAGCTAGGAATATATATATATATATATATATATATTAGCAATGAATTTGTGCATATTATACTGTGTATTGTTTAGACAAAGAAATAAGCGCAAGATGCGGTAGGTAGTTGCACATGCAAATTCAGATCTGCCTGCTCATATGCCACTGATGTGGGTACTCTTACTCCACCCCAATCCAAAGCGCAAAAGATCTGCACCCTCCACCTCCGGTTTGACTTCTCTGTGGACTTCCCTCCGCCGCACAGCTGGAGGTTTCCATAAGGGAAGCGTGGAGCCACACACAGATTAATTCTGAGATAATCATGGAAACATTACCGGTTGACTTGTGTTGTGTTGTGTTGTGGTGTGTGTGTCCCTCCAGGACATGATTAGGTTTTCCAGCTGTTCCCAAATCAAATGGCAAGTTAATGTCCTCCTCTCCATGCTTTTGCTGCCTAATAAATGTGGAGGAATCCTCACCTTGTAGAGCAAATGCTACCATTCCCTTCCCATCATTCTAATGCCAATGCATGCCTTTGTCTCCCGCCTCACACGTTCAAAGTTCACTCACTCCAATACTGCATCATATTCCGAATTCTCTGATGTTTTTTGTTATTTTAATCTCTCATTATTTGTTATCATGACCAAGTAGTAAGTCTGCTGCATAATAAGTTAATTACCTATCTCTATCGGTTAAATAAAAAGTTAGTAACTGTAAAATTATGATGGTATGCTTTATAATAAGAGATGTTAGTACTCTTTGTTACATGACCAATGCATTAGCATTTTCTTTTGCTCCCCATATGGTGTTTGTTTCCTTTAATTTGCTCACCGTAATGCTCTATAAGTTAGAGTAAATTACTTTTATTTTACTTAAATTTTGTTAAAATTATACAGATTTTTTATTAATATATATATATATATATATACTTGTTAAAAAATGGAAAATTGCACTACTTTTTAATTTAATTTAATTTTTTTTTATTAAAATGCTTTTTATCAACCTAAATTTTAAATTGGTTAATGAAGGATATTTAATAAAAAAAATAAAATTGAACTAAAAAAATAATTTTTAAAAAATAAAAAAGAAGTGTGTATAATTTTAATAACATTCAAAAAATGTCCCTCTAATTTACAAGTTAATAACGTAGCAGTTATACATCTAAGGTCTGCAAACTTGTTGGATGACTCATCTGTGGCGAGGCTCTGTTATAAAGATGAGCACCAAAAGTTCAAGTGTCATTCAAGTAGAGTTACTGGTGCAGTTTATACGCAATTATTATTATTTCAAAAAAAAAAAAAGATTAGAGTTGCCCAACTCAGAAAAGATAGTTGGAGTACGACAAGATTGCAAGCCCAGTTCTTGTTTTTCGGATCATATTTTAAGCAAATCGGGAGATTACTTCTGCGTCTGAAGGCCCACGAAAACGAGGTTTGAGTTCTCTACCAACAGGTTCAGACTTGAGGGGGTTAGCCTTAGCCCAAATTTCCTTAGAAGTTGCAACACCGAACGACGCCGTATGTTTCTTGTGGGTTGCTTTCAACTTTCAACGTTCTATCCCAAACAAAGCCTCCGATGGGCATGTCCCTGGACTCCAAGCACTTGTCCTTGCATTTTGGGTGAAAATGGCTGCTGCGAACTTCTTATCTAAGCTTTCCACAACGAATCTGTTATTGCAGTCGGATTGCAGAAGGTCTTTATATCCTTATCTTCGTTCACCTCGGATCCTTCACAATTCATGGCTGGGTACCAAACTTTGGCTTCAACCTCGGCCTAACAGTCTCAGACCTCCCGTGTCCAAGATCCGCCCCCTCGCTGCCACCGTCTCCTTCAGCCTCCCCACTGCGTAAGTCCAAGTCCCACATTGCTCCATTTCTCTCAATTCGATTTTCTTATCTTGGGCCTTCCTGATTGCTTCTGATTTCCTATTTGCAGAAAGCCTGAGGGAGTTTCTTCCGGTCAGAATGTTCCCAAGTGAGTATAGCCTTTATATTGTCATATTCTTATCTCTGGTTTGCGACATTCTTTGCTGGATGGTGTGCTTGGTTGAGTTGAAAGTTTGTATTTGAAATATATCGAGGTGGATATTTTGGCATGAAAATTACTTCACACTTGCTTGGGACACAAAAATTCAACCCATCTTCACTCTAGGCTTACAAATGCTGACCTTCCGTCAAATCTGAAATTGAGTTCAAAATTATTTTCCATCCACCTATCACTCTTTACTAGGCACGGAAAAGTGAAAATGAAAACGTGTCGTCTCTCCCCTCTAGATTTTCCATCTTCTCTATCAAGCATAGCCGTATTTCTTATTTCCCTTGCCTTTTGCTAAGCAGCTGACAATTACATTTGATGGAAGCAGATGGTCTTGGAAGGCTATAAAATCATTTGCAATGGCTGAATTGGAGGCGAGAAAACTTAAGTATCCAAATACTGGCACTGAAGCCCTTATCATGGGAGTTCTTATCGAGGGCAAGTCAATTCGTTCATCCCAAGCTTTCTTATCGTTTTCCAGTTGCCATACTGTATAATTGTGTCTGCATTAACGTTTATCCATTTAATGTTATCCAAATAGAAAACCTGATGTTTTCCAGTTGCTATTATAAAGACCAGCGTTTCTTCTTTATATTTAAGATTGACTTTCAAAATTGTATTGACACTGCTCAGAAATAAAAATAAATGGTGATTCTTAATATATGTTTTATTGTGGAAACTTGGCTCTACATTGTTTTGTATATCCTGTGTTCTTCTTACATACATAGCATCTTCATATTTGGAATACCATGAGGTGCATCATCTTTCAATGCTAATTGCAACTTGTCTGATTCCAAGTTATGAGACCCAATAATACATTATGCGCTGACTCATTATCACCACTTCTAAAATGTTCTACCTTTTTTAATCTCGTAACTCATTACAAACAACCCCCAAGTGCTAATTCTTGTCTGCTGCTGCCATTACAGGCTTATAGAAGTATAGTGGTGACTAAAAAACTGTCCTTGAAATGGTGTCTTAGTTGTGGGTGAAGTTTATATGCAAAGTACTCCATAAAATAACTTTTCACGTTTTTCATTTTGTAGTAATGGTATGTACCTTTTTAACTGCCATATCACAAAAGGAAGTTTTCTTTCATGTGGGAGCCTTATGGTATTTGTCTAATTCTGTTTACCTGCTTCCTGTGAACATAAATCTCAAAGACATTGCAGGGAAACTGATTGAATGCATAACATCAGTAGGCACTAATTCTATAGATCATGCAAGCAAAATGCTTAAATTCTTTGTATGTTGCAAAGTCTTGACATTTGTTATGTTTCAAAGCCTTGTATTTGTTTCTGTCCCCTTTCTTGCTGCAATATCTTTTTGTTTCTTTTATTTTTTTCTCAAAGAATAAAGATTTTGGATTTGCAAGTTTATGCATTGTGCTTAGTCTTTCTTTGCACTGTAGGAACTAGTCCAGCTTCTAAATTTTTGCGAGCCAATGGGATTACTCTTTTAAAGGTGCGTGATGAAACAGTGAAGTTACTTGGAAAGGCAGATATGTATTTCTTCAGTCCTGAGCATCCTCCACTGACTGAAGAAGCTCAGAGGGCCCTTGACTGGGCCGTTGATCAAAAAATGAACTCTGGTTTGTTCTTATTGTTTTTCTCATCTACAGTAGAGTATAAAACCTGGAAAACCAATTACATGTTCTTTAGTTCGATATTTTGCTATCTCTCTTTCCAGTTTCTCTATTGCTTTATGAGCATATGCATGTTGGGCAATTATCCTCCTAAGTAAAAAACACTGGTTGAAGTTGAGTGTTAAAGGTTTTACTTTTCCAACTATACTAGGTGAGCAGCTTTTAATTGTTCATCATTCCAGTAAATTGTGTTGGAATAAAGTTAAAACAGTTTGGTTTTTAAGTACGATAATAATCAGTTATACTTTTGAATTTTTATATCTTATTTTTCCTTCTCAAGTATTTTTGTTGCAAAAAGAATAGTCAAACTATATTAAAGTCATTGATGGCTTAGTCTGCTGTGAATTGTCATTCAGATTTCGATAGTAGATAAGACTCCAATTCTGCTTTTGGAAGTCATGATCTCCGAAAAATCTTAAATTATGTATTGCAAGATAAAGTCCTTAAGCAATGTGGGAACAGAACAGGTAAAGGAAATATCGTGTATTTGAGGGAACTTTTTTCTATAGCTAAAAACAGAACCATTTCTGGCTTCCTAGAGAACTGACAATGTTCTGGATGATGTTTTCCTCTTTTTTTTTTTTTGGGGTCATATATTTCCTAAAGAATAACGTAACGTGTATGCCTCAAGTGGGAGTTTTACCTTCTGACGTCTTAAATATGTAAAAGCATAACCAACATAATAAAAAGTTATGATAAGTGGGTTTTTGTATATTTCTTATCTGTGCATAATGCTAAAAGTTTAATCCATTTGCAACTCCATCTGTGACTTTGCAGGTCATGGTGGGGAAATTACCACAACACATTTACTTCTCGGCATTTGGTCTGAAGCAGAATCCCCTGGTCACAAGATACTGTCAACCCTTGGTTTTAATGCTGAGAAAGCTAAGGAGCTAGAGGCCTTAATATCTAATCCTAAATTTACAGATGATTGATGCCTTGCTTTGAGACTTACAAACAAAAGTATTGCTTTGAGTGCATTGTAATCAATGGTGCATTTTTTTGGACAATAGATAAATGGGCTTTTCTGCCCATTGATTTAAATTGCAGGTCTTCTACTTTCAAATATAATCCCCAAAAAAAATATTATGAAAAAAGAAACAAAATAAACAACCCCTTCCATAAAAATAATTAATAATAATAATAACTATTGCTAACATTGTCCTCCCTACACTTCGCCCTAAGCAAGATGCTATCATTTGACGGAAAGTACATGATGGTGGATGTTTCTTTGTGAGATTTGCGTACCAAATGATGGCAATGAGATCCAGACTGAGCACCAATGATTTAGTAGAAGGTGTGGAAATGACCAGTCTCAAAAAAGATAAAAGCCTTCTTATGGTTCTTATGGCTCTTATGGCTGTTGGCTCACAATAGGCTCCATACCTGAGAGCTAAGGATGAGACGTGGTCTTGGTGACTATAATGGATGTTCCTTTGGGTGTGAAGAGATCGAGACTTCACTCCATTGTATGAGAGATTGTGAAAGAGCTTCAGATATTTGAAAAAACTTGGTTGATGAAGTTCAAAGGAATACCTTTTTCTCTCTTCCACGGCATGATTGGTTGGAATGGAAGTACCGTAATGAGATAGGAAATAAACTAACCTCTGTAATAGGTTTGCATAGGGAAAACTTTTTGTTTATACTTGCTGGTGCATGTGAACCTCTTGATGCAATCATATGTTCTCAGATAATTCAGGGAACAATCTTAATATAATCTACAAGGTTCTTTAGCAAACTAAAATGGATGAACAACTAAATGCCTTTTAAGATAAGCTTCAAAATGGAAGGGAGGAATGCCTTATGAGTTGGAAAACGCTCCATCAATATTAGTTCAAGTTGAATATCGATGGTGCTCGATCTACAATAGAAGTCATGTCTTGTGGACAACCATGGTTGCTACATGACAGGTTTTATATGCAACTTTGGTTTCGGTTTCATTCCGCAAACCGAGTTATGGGGCATTCTATAGGGGCTTTATACAATTTGGGATCTTGATATCAAGAAATTGACTATTGACCATTGAATTAGATTCTCGTGTCGCGATGACCTTTATCAGGAGTGGGTGGGGTAGATTGCACCTCTGCTATAATTTAGTGAAAGAGATTAAAAGATATCTCGGTAAGTCTTGGAATGTGACCCTTGCACACTGTTATCGGAAAGCAAACAAATGTGCTAATTGGCTTGCTAATTGAGCGTAGGAATTTCTCCTTGGTTAACAAATAATCTCTTCTATCTCGCATGGATTAGACTCCACCCTGAATGAAGAAATACGAGGAGTGGCCTTTCCTCAAATTGTGTGTGTTTGATTCCCCTTTGTCTTGTTTTTGCCTTGGGCTTTAGCCCCTTTTGTACCCCAAAATAATAATAATAATAATAAAGAAAAAGAACAGACATATTCAAGGGTGTTTTACAATGACTGTAAATTTGCAGTGATTTACAAGAAACATGTCATATCGCAGAAGCACTAAAGATGGAATTTTGAGAAAAAAAACTCAACCAATCTAGCAGAAAGTATGGCCTCCAGTATTGAGTCTGTCTGCATGATTAAGCTGCGTCTAGTTCATCCTCACTTGAGTGATGGAGATATATATGTTTCTAAATTTTAACACTTGATTGTTGTACTTTAACATTTTCAAAGGCCTCAGTTCGTTCATTTGCATCAAATCCAGCAACTTCCTGCTCCTGCACATTGGAGGTTAGTCTTTGTGCCTTGCGAGCCTCTTCCTCCCAATTTATCCTCGCAATAAATACCAGTAACAGCATCAAGCACGTGAAAATACCAATCACAAGTCCAAAAAACAGTCCACTAAGCCCAAGACGGAGCTTAAAGGCAAAAACCACACCCATGGGCAGAGCCAGGAGATAAAATCCACTGAGATTGGCATACATGCCTAACCAAGGTCGAGCCGTTCCCCTAACTATGCCTCCACAAACAGTCAATGGAAAATTAAATACTTCCGCCAGAGCCATCAGAAACATCGTCTTCTTCACTCCCCTTATGATTCCCTTGTCATTGCTGAATAGCGGGCCCCATACTCCCTTCGCACCCACCATCACCAAGCTGCCTATGCAACCTGAGACTATGCCGCCTGCTAGACACACACAGGCGGATCGGTAAGCATGAGCTGCTTGGTTCGCACCAAGTTCATTGGACACACGGATGGAAACACATGTGGCTAGCGATAGCATCACTGAGAATAGCAAATAATCGAAGTTAAGCACAATGGCTAACACTCCCACTGCTTGCTTAGCGTCTGCCAGGTGGCCAGTAAGCAAGACTAGAATCTCATAGCACCACCACTCGAGGCAGGTATTGAGACAGCATGACCCACAGAGCTTCAGCAGCCTTATCCAACTCTTAATGCTGTGATCCCACCACCCTCCTTCCCTCCACCTGCTTTCCTTCCTGTTTTCAAGAATAAAAACATAAACGGCCAATAGAACCACAACTATCAGGTCAGTGATCCAAACTGCCATTGAAACTCCTCTGAGGCCCATAGCCTTTGTGAGGACTACGTTTATGGGTATGTGAAAAGCTAGAGCTAAAGCCGAACTGAACATGGTGGGATTAGTTATGCTTTGAGAGCTCAAGTAGGCTTTCAAGGGACAGAGAAACGAGATGACTACCAAGTCGGGTATGAGATATTTGGTATAGGTTCTGGCGACAATTGAAATATCTTTTTGTTGGCCAAAATGAATTAGGATTTTGTCGATATTAAGCCACAAGAAAGAGATGGGAAGTGTTAAGACGAGCAACAAGAGGATTGTCATGAGAAGGGTCTTATGAAGAAGCCTAAAGTTTTTAGCACCATAAGCTTGTCCACAGATGGGTTCCATGGCACCGCAAAGACCGTTCAAGACAGAGAAGCCAGTAACATTAGCAAAAGTGAAGCCGAGGGCACCACCGGCTAAGTTGAGCTTCCCAAGACGGCCCAGAAAAGCGGTTGTGATGGCTGTCTTGGCAAACCAAGCTAAGTTCATGGCCATCAATGGAAGGGCTATTCCTCGTTGAACTTTGAGTTCTGAAAGTACCAACTTTACAAAATTGGAAGGACATTTTTGAGCAATAGATGGTGAAGGTGAAGTGTCATGGGCGGTTTTATCACACAGGTTCTCTACCAATTTAGATGTTGCTGACATTCTTGGTGAGCTCAATGTTCCTGGGTGAGAGAGTATTGCAAGATATAGTTATGTGAGAGAGTATTGCAAGATATAGTTATGTCTTGGCTCTATTTGTGGGTTCTACATGAGATTGGATACGGTTGAGTGCATGAGTTTCGTGAGGGACTACTTGTTTTCTAGGAAAAGACTAGTTGGTGGGCTTTTATCGCTGCCAATTAACGAGCTTGTTGGCGAACTAAGGTATAGATTTATAGTGCGTGATGAACCACGACTTAGGCAATTTTTTGCACTCATTCCGATTCGCAAGTACTGCGGAATAAGAATCTTGTGCATTTTCGATCTAGCTGCCAGACTATCTAATTTCATTGTGGCGTTTTTTATTTTTTATTTTACCTTTATTTTTTCTTGGCAAATTCATACAAAAATAAGTTTTGTATCTCCTATGTATATTACCATATTCGTTTTATCAATTTTTACCACGTAGTACTCCATAATTATTTTACATGGCACTGATATATACTCGCTATATGTGAAATGACGATAATAAAGATTAAATTCATAATTTTTGCAAATAATAAAAGTTTATCAAGAAAAAAAAAAGTTTCAACAATAAATCACCTAATGGCATATATATCTATAGTACTAGGGAGTAGGGTCATCTGTGATTCAACTTCCCTTAACTCAATAGTGTATGTGAGAGATGGCTAGGATACCAAGGCTATGACACAAAGGTATGAGAATATAATCTTCGAAGTACAAGTTTCAAGTTCATTTACGTTTGTTGTACTTTATTGTGCAGTGTATTGATGTAATAAAAAACAATTTCTTATTATGTTGGCAATGACCCTTTAGTACAAAAAATGAAAGAAAAATGTAAAAATAATAATAATTTTGTAAATGAAAAAAAGCTTTTATACTTTTACTCTAATTTAAATTTAAAAAGAAATAAACATTATTAAATAATAATAAATAATAATTATAATAATATAATAGACATTATATATAATTATATAAAAGAAATCACTTTACTTTTCACACAAATAAACGCCCTTGAAATGTATTAGTAACATTTTGCTAATGTATTGATATTTGATAACTAATAAATTAATGGTAACAATATATAGTTACTAACACTTTTTATTATAGTGTAATTAATAATGATATTTTACTATGTTGGTAAGAGATTGCTAGAGGTGTTAGAAATTATAAAAAATGTTAGTTATTAATACATATGAAGAGTTGTTACTAATACGATAAAAAAGTTATTATTAATTACACCAATACACTTAATTCTTGAATGTGTATCGGAAAATTTATCAATGTAATTGGCTCCAAACTCTAATATTCTCATATGGAATGCGCATAACTAGAAACTCTAATCTAGTGGAAGAAATATATCATATATCCTACGTGGGAAATAGAAGTTTAATTCTACATTAATTCTAGGAAACTTTGGGAAGATATGGAAGAATCTCCTGGAAAAGGAGAAGTATGAGGAATATACTCACCTAGTGCGACTTTAACAGAAACACAATCTATAAGATCAACAAATACCTGGTCATGTGAGATTGAAAATTTGCGATATACCCCGCCAATAGCGTGAAAGGAGTATTGAGATTACTTGATGCAATCCTGAGGGACCTAAAAGATCCTTTTCTGAAAGGTGGGCAAATAGGTTTTTTTCTATTCATATCTACTTTCCATTTAAGCATAGATTCACAGCACTCTTAAAGTGATAAGGTGGGAAGCAGGTTGGTCCATGAACAAAGAAAAGCTTACCTAAGCTAATCATCTACTTGTCCCTTCCATCCCACTAACTATACTCATCATTTTATAATATGGTTTCCAATCATATTTCGTAATTTGAAGCATTTATGGCAAGGAAAGCTACAAGCACTTGGGGAATTGTGGAACCTGCAGATGTGGGTCAAGGTCGGGGAAACTAGTTACAATGCAAATAAATGGCACAAAATCAGAAAAGAAGAGAGGTTTAATATTAAAGAGAGAATGCGCGAGAACCATATGATTTATTGAGAAAAACATTAACCTTTCCAGTTTGTTTGATCGATGATGAAAAGGTAATTAAGTGACATTGATAAAAGGGAAGAAACATATCAACAAAAGAAACCATATGCGAAGTGAAAAATAATTGAGAATAAGAGATGGAGAGTTGTGTGCGAGTACCTTTCGTCCAAAAATAAAAATGTTCCAAGTGGAGATTGAGGTGTACCTCTTTGCTTTGTCAAGATGATAAAGAAAGATTTTTGGAGACAGCAGATTGAACAACTTTTATAGTACAAAAATGGAGCGCAACACAGAAAGGTTGAAAGCCTTTGAAATTAGGCCAGGGTGTGCACAACAAGACGATTCCCACTAATTAATTAGCTCCAATCATCACGTCACTACGATCCAAAGAGTCTTTTCCTCATGATAATGGATACTCCATTCCATCCCACGGGACAACTTCCTTTGCTCACCATAAGATTTTAACCATTTGCATCAGAGCACATTTCTCAGGGGCCTCCTACTATGGTACGTACATGTGTAAGCTGTTTAGATAAGATAAGAATGCTAGGATTCAAATGACTTCCTTATTAAAATGGTCATAGGCTGCTTGAGTTACTTAAATCTTTGGGTTTGGTTAAACTAAATTCCATTGAAGGAAACAGTCATATTAGAATTTTACTTAGTTTTTCAGTTACTTTATCTATTTTCTGTCATGGCATGGGGGAGGAAGGAAATTTAATCAAATCTCACTTCTATTCTTGGCAAAAGAGGCTAACCCACCAGAATGAGTTCTATTATTCCTATTAATTTTAAAATGCTCTTATTAGTAGATTACTATTTTGGGTTTCTCTCTCTATCTGTAAAGCAAGCAAAATTCAACACAAGAATGCTTTTATATATGTAATGTATGATTGATGGTAAAAAGCAGCCAGTGTGGCTATTAATTTATCAATGGCTACCAAGCTAATGGTGGGACGAATAAAATCCGAACAAAATATTATACCAATCAAAACGTGATTTCTGAGATCAATTCTAGTTCGTAATTGTCAATGGCTTTGAAGTTAGATTGGATAGCCATGACTAATAAATGAGCAGTAAAAAACGCACTCAACTAAAATTGGAAAAAAAAAGAAAAAAGGAAGACACTTTGAAACTTTATTAAAATAAATTTTTTAAAAAACCTATCCAGTAGCTTTTTGTTATTAGTATAATTATCGTTGTAATAAGGAGATGCATGGCTTAAAATGTCCATTTGGTCTTCAGCATCTAAAATACTGAGAGTCCAGTTCTTTTTCTTTATCCTTGAAGTTGTTATTGTCACAGGCTCAACAATTATACAAGCGTTTTGTTAAGTCGAGTAAATAATTCAGTTAAATTCATATTAATTTAATAAATATGAGGACTAAATTAATTGAAAAAAGATATTTAAATAATAAAAAAACGACATATATTTTGATGTTGCGGGAGTAGTACTGTAACTATACGCTAGAAGTCAGTACCTTAGAAGTGAACATAACAAAATGAGTAGAATTTGATCATTCACATAGCCTGAAATGACTTGTGGCCCATCTGATCATAAATTATGGGCTGGCTATGCATATAACTAGTCAATTCTTTGTGACATAGGATACACCTCATCTGACATCGGCCCAGATTAATCTAATTATCTTCATACATTAGCCCAACTATATTTAATTCATGTGCACAAAAGAGTAAACGAAAATGAAAAATAAATTATTTTTCTTCACCCAAAAAACAAAAGGAAAAATATTTGAAGCGACGACCAAATGATTCCAAATCAATAGTCGTCACCCACGATCCATGTGTGAACTTGAATTTTGTCCCTTTTGCTTAGATTTTGACATCAGATGAGTACAAATAATTTTCACTCTGCTTAATGAATCAGCTTGATCATGCGAATAGGTCTTTCCTTGCTCGGGAGGGCGGTAAGGGTTACTTAAACACCTTCATTCTTCAACCTGAAATATAGGGCTTGTGATCGGGGACGGCACAGAAGCATGCAATGACCCAGATTCGGGTTGGGAAAAGTACCTTTCACATGCAACTTTATTTAATTACCCTTCCACTCATATAAGCGGTTCTAAGGACATTATGGCCATTATTTATATTTACTTAATTAATCATCTTATAATACAAAGCTTAAAATATTAATTTAAGTCACCGCCACCGAAAATGAATCCCGACATATCCTAAGGGAGAATTATATTTGAATGCTCAAAATTAAAAAAAAAAAAAATTATTTTAAAGAACTTATTATTAGGGTTGTATATGGTTAGGTTCGAGTCAAATATCTAGTAGGTTCGATATCCTACCCGATTAAGATATCGGACTTATTTTTATATTCATAACTCGGCCCAATCCGAACAAGATCGATTTTATGTTAGATTAGGGCGGGTTAGGACTGGTCAAACTTTTTTTTATTTTTTAATAAATTGATACTTATAATATAAAAATCTTTTTTTATAAACTCATAAGTATATATTTTAAAATAATAGACCCTTCGAATTCTTATATTTTTATTAGTAATAAAAAAATAATCTAGTATTATTAAACAAAATATAAGCTATACTACTATAATTAGTTTTAAATAAATATGTGTATTTTCGTTATTCGACAAAAGAAATGTCAAAAAGCATATACATCAATGATGAAAATAATTAAGAAATAGGGAATATTTAAGTAAGTAATAAAAACTACAATATATAAAGAGAATCGGATAAAATAAGAATTTTATATATATATATATATATATATGGCAAGATGTTAATAATTAAAAAAAAGTAACCATTAGGGTAGGTTGGGTAGAACATGCTTTCGCCAGTGACCTGACTCGACTTAATATAATTTTATTTAAAACTTTACTCATTTATATTTTTGATCCAACCGAGCTTGCCTCGATTAGACAGAGTTAGGGCGAGCCCTTAAAATATATTGGGTCAATAAACACATTTATTTATTACTATTATTTTAAGATAAATTACTAATAATTTTAAATAAAACATCTTAAACTCATTAATAATAACTCCTTTAGAACAAATTTTTTTAATTTTAGATCTTTAACTTTAACTCTGATTTACCCTAAGGATGTTTATCTAATATAGATTGTCTAGATTATATTTGAATTGTCTAAATTTATATATTTTTTTAATTTAAAAAAAAATATGACATAAGACAAAATAATATTTTAACTGTAAATTTTAAAAAAATAATGATTTAAATTAAGAGATAAAAAATTTAAAATTTAAACCATTCAAATTAAAGTTTAAATTATTTGAATGACGTAGATTTTGTCCCAAAAATATGCTTATCCCTAAAATGAAGAGGGAATCCAAACGCGGTTGGCACCACCAAAGACGTTAGTTTTCTAGCTTTCATCAGCTTTATCGTCTTCTTCCCAAGCCTAAATATATTATTCTAATTAAACCAGATATTAAGATATATCCAACATTCATTCCAAAGTCAATGAAACATCAGTAGGACCTTGTATTCGTATATTTATTGGGTTTTAAATGTTTTTTTTTATGAACGGTTTTTAATGTTTTTATAAACAAAAAATTACACTAATCTTTTTTAAAGTAGAACTAAATTACATTTAATATCTTTTTATTTTAAAAATTATATCGATATTTAATTTATTTTTAATTAATAAAGTTAACTGTTTTACATAATATGTATTTTTTTCAAAAATAAAATTACCTAGCTTATCATTTTAAAAATAAAATTATAATATCATATTATATAAAAAATAATTTTTTTATAAAAATTAATTTGAAATATATAAATTTTTACAATATATATATATATATATATATATATATGTTCAGGGAGGTACGTAATTTTTGAAACTTGAAGAGTATGAAGTATACTTGAGCTAAATTTTAGGAAATATGATTTACCCTTTTTCAAAAGGGTAAAGGAAGATTCGTTTATGTACATTAATTGAGGCTGTATATCATAGGATTTCCTGCACATCTCAAATAAAATTTGGACGATCCAGATTTTATGTTTTATATTTTTTTATTTAAATAATTACTTTTATAAAAATGTATAATTAAAAAATTATTTTTATTTTGTATTTTGTATCTTTTAAAATAAAAAAATATCAAAATTTTAAAAAAACAAAAAAATTGGACGGTCCAAATTAGATGTGCAAGGATCCACTTCCATCATATGATGAATACCATGATTTAGGAGTCAAATACAATATGTATTATTGTTTTGCTGAATTTAAGGTCTTAATGAGTCCCTTTATAATTACCATATATGGTGATTTGTTTGGTTTAGAGCCCGTGAAGACAACGTTGCTAGGGCTAAAGGATTTAATTAATAATAGAAGATAATTGTTGAAAGAAAAACTGTCTTCTCTGCTTGCAAACAGACAAAAACGATAACCATTCCCTATTGCTTCTTTTAAAAAAAAAGTATATATATATATATATATATTGTATTACATAGTACTAGGAGACAATGATAAAGATTGATATATCATTATATATGAACCAAGTTTCATCCTTGCCTGGTTTACTCCTCACATATACTCTGAGAAGCACGCAATTTTAATCAATGATACAAACTTGAAAAGAAAATGCATAATATATTACGAAGAAGTTGCAGAGAAATATTTGAAATTGTAGTATGCAGATTTTACAATTTGCCAATAAATATCTGATGGCATATTCTCATCAGCACAGACCAATATAATATCATTTTCAAGTATGTATGAGTAGTGCTTGATGCTTACACATATTATCCATACCTCAAAAGTCATAGATTATCTTTGTTTAATATCAACTATACACATGATGGGCAGCCTTAACTCTTAACTACCACCAGCTTGACATTGTTCTGCATCATCCGGAGCTGATGAGCTTCTCTTAAATTCTCATTCTCAACTTTACCATTGGGTAACATCAATCATCAATAATACGAATTGGTTTTCTTGGGATGGAAAAATAGGCATGTGGTGAATATTAAATAATTGAAAATGGGTCCATGTCACCCGGAAAAGCCTCTTATGATATAGATTCTAAGGTTTGTCCTTCGTGGAAATACTCTTGCCCCTTGCTTCTAGGATTGGGTAATTGAACTCGTTCTTATCATTACTCATATATTCTAGTCACATCTACCCCCACTAGGCATCTTCATTTGTTTCTATATGTCTTATGCACAGGACCACTTAATCGCCTATTTTTTACTTGTCTTTAAATTAGACAAGGAAAAAGCTATAAAGGAAAATCGTAACACTATATTCATATTCATCTTATTATCACTTGGGTTTTGATAATTCACGTGGTTGGTTTACAAAAGCAATAAACAAATATATATATATATATATATATATATATAGAGAGAGAGAGAGAGAGAGAGAAACGTTTAATTACGAGTTTTACGCCAATTTATAGAAGTTATCATAGAATTTTACGTGCATGGATTAAGTTCAAAACTTAAATGTACAGAGGTGGCGTCGAGGAGTGCTATGTCCTCAGCGCAACATTACTCGATGAAAGACATTCCGAAACGTTAGAAGTTTTATTTTAAGATGAATTTTACTAAGCTACTTCAATAAATCAAATGTTATGTTTTGTCAATTTTTTCGATTTGGATTAAGTTTTCCCCTCGCATTTGGGTCTCTTTTGTGGCCAGCTTTCAATAGCAAATTTATAATTAATATATATATATATATATATGCACCGTTTTTTCTTAATTCTAGAAATATAATATTAAGTTGTGTTAATTAAATCTCAAGAGTACGTGTAGATGTGGGAGAAATTGATACCCATGTACACCAAAGCTAGTTAAAAAGCTTGAGGCATATAAACTGATATTATTATTTTTTAAACTCGATCGTTGGGAGAATAATTACGTGCTGGGTGTCCACAATTATTTAGATGAAGGATTGAATCTGAAAGAGAAAAAGAGAGAAGAAAGAAAGAGGGGCTGGTCCTGGAGAGAGAGGAAGGCCGACAAAGAGCATCTTTCAAATTGTGAACTGTGATGTTTGTTTAATCAGAGTTTCAGTATGAGCAGCATACTCTCCGGCGCTCGTGCAGTGCTTTCCCATGTCTGTATATCTGCCTGTCAGCGCTGCCCCCGCCTCTTCATCTACGTTAAACTCTCTGCATCTTCTCCACCAATCTTTCTACACTTTATTTCTTCATCCATTATATCCCCACACTTTCCCTACCCTGCGTACCACTTACCCTCAATTTGTTTATATTGGATATTCAACTACAGATTTCCACTAGACCATACGATCCAATTGGGTAATTATATAGCACCTTTATGATGACTAATTGATATCATATAATTATTATCATACAACTATACAGCTTCCTCAAGTATCTTTAAAATCCATTTTACACCTCTTGTATTACTTTCTCTTTTTTTTTTTTTAATTTTTGAAAATAATGTAAATATTTCCTTTCAACTATGATATATTTGTAATTATTCTTTAAACTTAAAAAAATTGACAAATACCTCTTTGCATTTTCACATGTTTGCATTTAAAATCCATTTGCTTAGTTTATTGTTAACAAAGTTGACAAATTTTCTATATCAAATTCTACTTATGACATGGTAGAATTTTACTAGTTTGGAAACAACATATAAACAATTAATTTTAAATAGAAAAATGGAGCTCGAAGCTGTACTTTAGATGAAGAAGTATGAATTTTCAAAATGTCCATGTATTGTTTCTAAGCTAATAGAATTTTACTCATTTATAACTGGAGTCTGATATGAAAATTTTGTTAATTAGAAAATGGGCAAATAAATTTAAATGCAAATATATGAAAATCCTGGAAGTATTTGCTAGTTTTTTTAGTTCAAAGGGTATTTGCAAGAGTCACATATAGTTGGTTTTTTTTGAGGTGGGGGAGGGGGGGTGGGTAGTTTTTATAGTTAAGGTAGTACTTGCAAATGAATTATAATTGAAGAAAGTAATTGTATTTTTTTTTTTTTTTGCAAAGTAATAATATTATGAATTTGAGAATATCATAAACTTTAATTATAAAAAAAGAATGATTAAATATAAAAAATATTTTATCCATTTTATTAAATTTATTATAATAAGTTCATTCATTAATTACACAAAAATCAAAATAATGCGGTAAAAAGTGATTAATCATCAAATAAATTAATATTTTCAAATAATTAAATATAAAATATTTAATAAAATATTATTAAATATAACTATTAGGCTATAACTAAAATTTATAAAGTTTTTGAGTTCATAACATAATTTTTGGGCAAATCCTTTTTCGTTCTTATCCGACATGTATATGGCCAGTAGCCAGTTTTTTTATATTAACAACAAAAGTGACAACAACTTCCACCTTCTAGGCTCCATCGACGTGCTGCTGTTATCTTTTCGTAAGACTCATTCATGGCACTGCGTGCTAGTGACTAATTACAGGGACTCCACACAAAAAAGTTGATTTCTCATATTAAGTTTCAAGTCAAACTTCACATGGGTCCCCTTGCCGTTCCTATCCCCATCCTTTATGCTTTTAAGCCGCCGGGTCTCCCAAGATAGATGCTGCATGTACCTCCCTTTCCTCTTTTTTCCACCAACCTTCCTCCAACTTACACTCCAACACCTCTTTCCTCTCATATGTTCATCTTGCTCTATCATGTCCGACAAAAGCAAAACTAGCAAATATGAATATGTATTTTATAGCCTTTTGCCTTGTGTATATAGGAAAGATGTTTTAATTTTACACTTCTATCATATGTGTACAGTGTATTTACCCCCAGCAGACACGCTATGATTTTTTTAAAATGTCGCTGAGATTTATCGATGGGCCAGATTTAATTAGGACCTTGATTCAACCTTGTTTGGTCATTCCAGTTCAGCAGACATGGCCAACATATATAAGCACTGTCGCTAAACAAAATGGCAACTTTAAAAGATGCTGGAGCTAGTTACGAATCATGATGGATAATCGGCAAAGGAAAAGGTGAATAGAACCGAGGGAGGTGAATAGACCCGAAAGAAGCGGGGGAAGAGACACGCGTCACGCTTTCAGCAGGTGGGCCTCCCCGTTAAAGCTTAGAGTTTCAGAATAATATAAAGATGGAATTTCCAGGAGACCCAGGGGGTGCATGTGGTGGCTCATAGAAAATTGAAGCACAAGCACCCTCTCTCACCCAACATGACAGTCCAGTTTTAATTGTGCCAGCTATTCTTTCATTTATAAAGTTCCCCCATAAACCACACCGAGGTTCCTGTTTTAACTTGTTATGAATCAGGAAACGACCAAAATACTTCAGGTTCATTAAGGTTAATTCACCAATATGCTTGCTTCTTCATTATTATAGGAGTGAACTCTCTGTCTCAACTAAATAATCTAAATCATCAGCGCAACACTTTTGAATTTACAGGTTCTAACTCCTGAGCTATATACGGGGCTGATCATTGTCAGCTAGCTAGCTACCTAGTTACAGTTTTTTTCCTTTGGTCATCAAAATTATAATAACATTCAGTCACAAAGATAACCCATCCAATTTGTGTGGATGTATATGTAGAAAATAATGATCTTCTTGAGAAGCTTAATTTGTAATTGTATATTGTGTTGACTTATTATTTTTATTTCTAATTGTATGGAGACATAGGAATGATAAATGGAATGCAGGATTAATGGTGTATATCAATTTATCATGGTAGCTGTTGTTGAGGAGGCTTAATAGTGAAAGATAAATTGAGTTCGGTACACCTTACAAGAAGAGTTAATGTAAAACAATAATAAATTAGTAGTATAGACAGAGAGAGAGAGAGAGAGAGGAGGGGGGCCCATCCACCGCCCATAAGCACGCAGGATCTTACCCAAACCAAAACAAGTTTGGATCTATATTTTCTGAATCCAACCCTAACGCAAAACACTAGTTCCTAAAATTAGAGAACCTTCAGCCTTTTCTTTTTTTGTTCATACATCATTCCAGCGCAACTGTAGACACTCCTCGCGATTGTGTTTGCAGGTCCGCTAAAAGAAAGTAAATTCAGCTAAGAGCGCTTGCGTGGTGCCTGCGGCCGAGATAAATTTCTATTCATCTCTCTCTTTTCAGTTGAAGCTCTTACTATACCATTTGGAATTCACCGAGAAAGAGAGAATCAGAAGACTAGTCATAAATATTAATTTGTTCTCTCTATTGATCCCACTCTTTGTTTCCTTTAGAAGTAGCATCCCTGCTCAATTTTTTAGTCCAAGTCTGTTTTTGTTCATCGCTTTAGAGAAAATTGGCCGATTTATTTTGTTGTAAGCAAGGAAGTGAAAGGTCATCAATTTGAGGATAATATTAAAGGACAAAGCATGGATCCAATAACAGGACATGGTTCTCTTCCTCCACCTTTCCATGTACACCAGCAGTCCCAGCATGAGCATCAGCATCAGCATCAATTTCAGTGTCTACAGCAAAACACTGAAGAGGAGCAAAGTGGGAGCAGCAGCGGCCTAAACCTTTCCCACAAGAGAGAACGCGAAGAAAGCAGCCGCAACAACAACAACGATCAAGGGAATATGAATGAGGAAGGTGGAGAAATCACAAGAAGGCCACGAGGAAGGCCCGCGGGATCCAAGAACAAACCGAAACCGCCCATCATCATAAACCGAGACAGCGCAAATGCCCTTAGAACCCACGTGATGGAGGTGGGGGACGGGTGTGACATCGTGGAGAGCGTGTCCAACTTCGCCAGGCGACGCCAGAGAGGGGTTTGCATTATGAGCGGCACCGGCACCGTCACCAATGTCACTCTCAGGCAACCCGCTTCTTCCGGTGCTGTCGTCACTCTTCACGGAAGGTTCGAGATCTTGTCACTGGCTGGCTCCTTCTTGCCGCCACCGGCTCCACCGGCTGCATCCGGTTTGACCATATATTTGGCGGGCGGGCAAGGTCAGGTGGTCGGGGGAACTGTGGTAGGCACGCTTATGGCTTCGGGGCCTGTGGTCATCATGGCGGCGTCGTTTAGTAACGCTGCGTATGAGAGGCTTCCTTTGGAAGAAGATGACTCTTCCATACCACTGCAAGGGCCCGGAATTGGGTCACCAGGCGGAGTTGGTCAGCAACAGCAACAGCAACAGCTATTAGGGGACGCAACAGCTCCACTCCTGCATGCTTTGCCTCCTAATCTTCTTAATTCAATACAGATGCCATCTGAGCCTTTCTGGGCCACTGCTCGCCCTCCATTTGGATGATCATAACTTCCACACCGAAGTCTCTCTCAACTTAGAAAGGTCAGACCTATGTTCAAACTTGAACCCACGATTAACCTTGGTAGAATGCTTCTTTTAGAATTTGTGTGTCATTTAGTTTAATGATTAGATCATCAAATATGTTTACTTGGCTTTGACAACTGATACTGTAAATGGTCATGAGTTTGATTTTACGAGAATAAGGGGTACGTTGGTTCGAAGAAAAGCAGGAGGAGAGTAATTATTAGTGGTAGTCGTAGCAGCAACAGGAGGAGGAGGAGGAAGGGAATAACATAACGATGGCGGAGAATTGCGCTACCCAGGTTTCTGGGTTGCAGTTCGCCTAAGCTACTTCTCTATTAATGTTGTGCCTTTATACAGTGAGTGAAGTGTTTGTATACTCACTATTCCCTACGGCTAGAGCTGCTCTATCATTATCATTGACTTCATGTTCTCATTTTTATGTTCGTCTTCGTCATCTAAACCCGTCATGGCATCATCTGTCAATTTCTACACCAATTGCGAACAAAATAACAATACTTTCGGTCTCATTTCTGAAGCTAACGTCGTTACACCTCATTTTTATTGCAAGAGTAGATATGATGGTAAAATTTCAGTGCCATACCCATATAATTTTGCCATTAATATATAGTTAGTTATGCGTGTATAGATTGGCACCTGGTTAACACATGCAGTGTCTGATCAGAGCTCTTTTTCGAGGCAGTCACCAAACACTTTCACTGAAAGGCAATAATGACCAAGATGTAACATCTCTCTCGTTTATAAACGAATACACAACTGGATAGCTCTCCGAAGTTGAAGCCGCAACCCAATTACAATATTCCATGCACCAAAACTCCTCGTCCACCTAAAACTTCCATTTTTCCAAAAAATCTACAGCCTTGTCGACTTATCTCTTTATCCTCTGATACATAGGAATATGGTAGGAGGCAGGGATAGAAATGTGAAAGCAATGACACGTGACTGTGTTGATTAGCTATGGTGTGAGCTCGCATTATAAGGTGGTCGTGCATTCTGTTACGTGCTGTTTTCCTATAAGGAAGCTGCAAGAAAGGATTATGCATAGTTGATGAATTTGGTGTAAAAGTCATTGGAGTTCCTTCCTAACTCCAAGAGAAAGATTTACTTCTTGTTTTTCATTTCCATATCCAATCCATCTTTCTGCTTTTAATGTTTTCTTTCTTTTTTTTTTCCCCCCTTTTCCCATTTCACTATGAAGAAATTGTTGCAAGGCCTGGGTTTCCTGATTTTACATCATTTTATCTCTAGTTTGAGCTATTTTTCAAGCCAAGTTGCTATAGTGCTTCAATTGATAGAGAGGGAAGAAATGAAAAACAACTACTCTTCGAGTCAGGAAGCAACCGAACTGATTTTTATACTAAATTCTTCACAATATGCATAATCCTCTCCTTCTTATAGAAAAGTAGCAATGTTAGCCTAATCAACATATACAGCGCGTGCCCTTGTTTTCACATTTTTTATCCATGCCTTCTACGTTCTCATCAATCGAGACATTTTGCATTGGATTTTTTAGCTCAATTTTTTTTTAGAAGTTGAAATTTTTTTATCGTAAGATTACTTCAAGATTTATATATATGAAAATTAAAAATCACTTTATACAAATTTCAAAAAAAAAAATTAACGGCAAAAAACTCAATTTATTGAAAAGACAAATTTTCTTATACAAGAATCTTTTTGCATTTTATTGTAATATTGTACTGTCAATCTTACTCTATTATGTGGATCAGCCGATTTTAAAATCAAGGATAAGATTAGTGATCCAACAAGACACGAATCTTATGCTTTTGATCTTGTTTTCTTATAATTTACTTATTGTGGTAGGTTCATTACCAACTTATATTAGCATAAAACAACAGTTCTTGTTGCGGCTTTAACCTCTCTTCTCCATCCATAGCATACTTCCTTCATCCAAGTGTTCCGTTACCGTTAATAATTAGTAAAACATTTTTGCGGTTTATTTTTTAGCTAAAGTCTAATTTTATTTTGAAGAGAAATTTCAGTTAGGTAATCAATGACAACGACAAACATATAAAATTGTCAAAGAAAACATATTAGTCTTAAGAGTGCCTGATTATCAGATCTAGGGACTAGAAGTCTATAATTAACATTCCCAACTAATTATGTTAGCCCCATTCAACTAATCATTCTTGATCGAGACAAAAGAATCTTGACTTATTATATATATATATATATATATATATGGGTTTAAGGGAAGTCCAGTGGGAGATTACTCAGGGAGGTGTTACTTGATCCACAACTCATGGGCAAACTCTTCAATGATTTTGACAAATCACTGCTCTGAATCACCAAAGGTTACCCCGCCATTGAGGTAAGCATTTTTCAGAGTTGAAAAGTTGGTTGCAGAAGGGCAAGTTTTCCATACGCTAAGCGTGCTTATAATAAATAAATTAAATTGGATCTGTGTACATGTGACGCGCCTTGGTACGAATCCAATCTAATTCGCTTATATTATATCATTGAATTTACACTAGGCAAAATAGTTTCGTTGTAAAAATGGTATATAGTATAGGCTAGTCTACGACTTAATGATTAACAAGTGAAAAAAAAATTCCTTTCTTGAAATATCTTTTTTTAAAAATTAGTCTTGTCAGAGATAGTACACATTTACATTAGGTTCTCAATGTACCCTCAACCTTAAACTTGGTTACTTCCCTTGTATTTCTCGCTATCTATTGATTTATTTTAAGCATTATCTATCATTTTATTCTTAGATACACAAGTCCATTGAATGTTGATGTCCAGTTTTTATTTCGGCCAAAAAAGAAAATCATCACTTTTCTGTTACCTTAGTTAATTAGCTAAGGATTATTGACATTTGTCCTTCGTCCGCATCATTTACAAATTGGGAAGTATTGTCTTTTTCGTCAAGAAAAGGAAGAATCAGCTACTTGTGTTTTTAACATATCCTTTTGCTAGAACAATTCGGTTTGGTTCTCACTGGGCCTACAGGATAATTTGATAGAAATTTCAATATGGGTGCAACGGTGGCTTCAATAATCACGTATAAGGGAGTTATGAAATGACGAACACACACTGGTTTTCTTTGTTATTCTCTATGTAATTTGGTTATGTCGTAATCGTAAACTGTTTGACACTCCCGATTGTCAAGCAGAGTTTGCTTTACAATTAATACATCGTCAGCAACATTGTCAGGTTTTTCCACCTCACTAGAGTCAACGATTACCAATGGATAGGATACCTAGTTGGAATGGCCTGTTTTCTGATGATCATTGGCAGGTGTTTCTATGGGTGGCGGGAAGAAATACTCGAGTTTTTATTTCTATATGGTTTGGTGACCTTATTTTTCAAACGTGGGCTTAGATAGATCACTCTCTTCATCATAAGATTAGAGTTCTTTTTGAGGCAGTAAGTTAGGGTTTGTTGTTATTATTCAGCAGCAGCTGATTATCAATCCTCAAGACTTTCCAATAACTGTTTTGTTGTTTTCATGGCCTCACTATTGGTCGTTGCAAATACAGTATCAACTTCCTGTTTCTTTGCAGGTTCAGCGGCTCGATATTTTCAATTTGCTGGCACAGTTTTCAGCATCTCAAGCGTTGTTAGTTCTGGACAGTCTTGTTTCTATGTTCACTCTTTTTTCAGCAAGGCTTTTCTGTTTTTTACTTGTGTTAGCTTTGTTGTATTATCAATATATATATATATTAATTAGACTTGAAGTAGTAAGCATTTCTTACTTAAGAAAAGTAACAATATTAGGGTCACAACTATTAATTCACAATAAATTATGGTTTGACCTGTTACTTTACACCCCCCCCCCCCGGGGGCCCAAAAAAAAAAAAAGAAAGAGGCTTTCTACTTCATACAATCGATATGATATATAGTCCGATTGCTTATCTACACCAATTATGTTCTCGTCTTTTTTAATTTTGTAATTCCATGATTGCGACCCTAACATTATTTAACAGTTAGTTAGATGCGCTTGAGCACTTCTGTCTTCTCGTTATGGTAAAATTCGTTGAAGTCATCACGTAGGATGAACAGCATAACAAATTACCCAGCTGCACTTTCAGCTGAAACTCTGCATTATATGATATTTATTCAACAAAAATTGAATAGTAATTTGTATGATCTGCACTTTCAGATCTGTTGAACTTACTCTACAACATTTTTCAGTAATCTATCCGCAAACGCCTCATCTCGGTGATGTGCCTCATTTTCCAACATCTTACCAAGTTTTATTATCTGTGACTTTCCTGCTGTTCACAGCAGAAATATATTCATATAAATCTAATTCACATACCATATTTAGTTGAGACAACCGGAAGTTAATTGAAGGCATAAAAGCATAGCTCTGACTTTCTGAGACCACTTGATTTTCAGATTATTCACTTCCTCTTCTGCAGCTTTTCTTAAAACAGAGCTCCCCCCCCCCCCCCCCCCTCTTTTTACTTTTTTCTTCTTCTCTTTTCTCTATCTAATCAACAGCCTCTTAAAAGTATAAGAAAAACCCTATTACAGCACAGGGATGGCTTCAAGTATTTATTTATCTTTTGAAGGAGGATCAAAATTGCTACCCGTTCTTAACCACCTGAGCTAGCCTTAGATGTACGTGTTAATACTCCCCAGCAGCATTGGCCCGTTTGTTTAAATTCACATGAATAAATAATTCTGGACAATCCAACCTCAAGCCTACTCCAAAACAAGATAAAGGTCGCACCCAATTCCATATGAACCCACGTCTGACGACCGGCCAAATACTTGATGTAAAATGGTAACTCTCTTATCAGTCAATATATTTAGGTACAAGAGTTTTAATTGATTTTCCCATCAAATCTTTTTTAGGTAACCGTAAAAAGATTACATGTTCAAATATAGGATTCAGAGTTTGGAGATGCCAAATTCACGTTTAAAACACAACAAATACTTGATGAAGAATGCACCTAGAAGAGGTAAATAAGTGCTTTCACAATTAAAGCCAACAAATTTAATTAAAATTATAAAATCGAAAACCTTATAGATAGACTAAGATCTTGTTGACAGGATTTTTTAAAATATAACTAAAAATTAAAGATCAAGGAGATAAACTGAAATCTTGTCGAGAAAATTTTAGTACAGAGGCTGAAAGATTAAAAAGTAAGATAAAGAAAGAGGAACACCTGATATATCCTGATTCGGTTCTCAAGACCTACGTCCAGTCCCCTTGATACACAACAAAGAATTTTCACTAAGTTAAATTAGATTACATAGTCAGCATATTAGGTTTCCAAGCTTATCTAAAACTTTTACAGATTCAACAGCTTATATACAACCTTCTTTTCTTTCTCACAGGTGCTATACCATTCAAGATTCTTACAGAGATCAACAAATCAGTACAAGTTTTACAAAAAGACTTTTAAATAGACCAGACACTTATCATTACAGAAAATATTATGAAGATGAAGCAGATTCTCTTTTTTTATTTTTTGGTGTCTGTTCAAGTGGAGCTTTTACACATATATATAAACACGAAAAACTAGCTGTTAATCCATCTCCTTCATTTTTGACTGTTTGAATACAGTAGAGTTTAAGTAGCTAAGAGGTAGCTGAGCGTTTTGCATGCTTACCAAAAAAAAATAAAGGGGCTTTAATCAATTAGTTCAGAATTTCTTTCACTATTTCTTCTTTCGATCAGTATGTCTAAGAGAGTGGACAGATTTTATGCTTTCAATGAATAAACAAAATGGAGGAGTTGACTTTGGAACAAGGCAAAAGTATAGCCACAGTACAGAGACAGCTTTTAACTTTTCATAAAAACAGAATCAGAATTATGCTTTCTGTAGATTGTATAAAAAGCAATAACCAAAAGATTTGTTTGGATGGACTTTTATCTTACTTGGGCTTTTGGAATTATCAAATATAAGAGGATTGAGAGACTATTGGGCCAACACTTGATATTTGATTCAATACGAAGTCATCCTCATCCTTCTTCTTGATTTTATGCTTTCGGTTAGCATGTCTAGGAGAGTAGGCAGATTTTATGCTTTTGATGAATAAACGAAAAAGAGGAGTTAACTTTGAAACAAGGCAAAAGCATAGCCACAGTACAGAGATAGCTTTCAATTTTTCAAAAAAGCAGAATCAGAGTTATGCTTTCTGCAAACTATATAAAAAGTAACAACTAAAAAATTTATTTGGATGGACTTTTATCTTATTTAGACTTTTGAAATTATCAAATATAAAAAAATTGAGAGACCATTGGGCCAACATTTGATATTTGATTCAATACGAAGTCATCTTCATCCTTCTTCTTGATTTGTGATGAAGTGAATCCATCCTTTATATCTATTACATAATTACTTCAGCTTCTGTTTGAAAGGATACTTTCATCGTTATGGAAGGCACAGACTCGTACACAAAATGGAACAACTTTTCTTGAAAATAAGAGTGACATGCAAAGAGACACGTTGCAAATTACGAGCCACAATGCGAAGGCTACTCCTTGTGCTTGTGAATTAGTAAGGACGAGGAAATTGAATGACTTTATTCTGCTCAAGGAGCACGTTATGGGCAGGCGACCCTAATGTCATGTTAATTATCCAGTCTTCCATATGCCTTACGATGGTGCCCGTAACATTCACATCCTTCACTGACAGGGGCAACCTTTATGTCATTTAAGAATTTATCCAAACCATCACATCACATAGGTAAGTTGGAGTGCCATGTTTGCTGCAAACTTGCTGCTTCAAAGTAGCAGTCAATGTAAGCCCAATTTCCTTAACTCGGATATATTTATTACTCAGGTATCATCCCTTGTCTTAATTAATTTATTTTGATTGAAAAAACAAATCCAAGCGTCTAAGATTCAAACCAGCTATGAAGATGTTCATGGAACCCCAGCAAAATAAGAGAACGGAAACCTAAATGTTGAAAAGGATTAAAAAAAACACTATAAAAGAAACCCTGATCCTGCGTAGGCCATAGAGAATGGCATAATTTTCATCTAGTTGCTTGCTTCGACTCTCGATGATTTTCACAATCTGTTGGTTCTTCAGTATAAACCGCATCCTCAAGTATTCAGACGCTTAGATATGTTGGATACATTTACTTGTGATTAATAATTCCAAAAGTTTAAATCAGATACAAACTTACTATGCGATTTCCTTTGTTAGAGTAATTCTTACATACACTTATGCGCCACATTATTTATAAATTCAATGGTTAAAATTTATTCTATACGTAGATCTTACATGTACTGCACATAGATCCTATCTATACAAATTCAATTATTATCTTTAATTTTTATAAGTGTACCATACCCCAAGTGCACCTAAAAAATTTTTTCCTTTGTTGTAGCTTTTTTATATGTCCTGCAGAAAATATGAAGACATTTTGCTTGGCTGAGCTCCCTTCACTATTTTATCTTCTTGTTAAAACGCCAAAAGCTACTGTATATCAGTTTCTGATCTTTTATAAAGTCAACTTTATCTTTTGTCTCAAGTCCTTCAATAGCATTAATGAAGACAAAACAATTAAAAATACTCTAAATATTACATTTTCCTCTGGTTGTGTTAGGAACCACGAAAGAAACTTGAAAATATGGTCTGCTAATCTAAAAGTATCCTAAAGAACATCTGAAAAACATTCAGCTGCACCATGGCTACCCAAAACTTATGCTAAACCAGCTGCTCACAGAAAAATTTTAAGAACGGCCTGTTTTCTAAAAAAGTATGCTTCAAACCAAAAACATAATGCAACAAGAAAGAAATTAGTTTTCTCCTACCCTACGACTCGAGATCAAGGCTTAGAGCCATACTGAACGAGTTCTTATTGTTTGCAAGGAGAAAAGATATAAACTTATCCTTTCCTTCTCATACTTAAAAGAGCAAAGAAGATGCAAAGAAATGAATACAATCTTTTAAATTTGCAAGGTAGCAACAAATAATAAACAAAATGATTCGTGGGACATCATTATGCAGTTCGAAGGGCTAAAACTAAAGAAATATCGTAGCAAGTTAACCAGATGAACAGAGTCACCTTTAGGCCATGGCATCATGAAGAATACAAGGAAAGAACACGCTCATGAGTTATAACCCTTAAAATATGACATTAATCTACATGATTTCCGAATCATTATTGGTTTATCATTTCAAATGTGAAATCAACGTAGAAATCGAAGAGGAAAAGAGGAAGGGGGTTATAGGTAGCATTACTATAGGATAAGTAAATAACTGTTTTATTTAAAAAAACCTAGTGATACTGCAGGCTGCCTTTGGCTTTTAGTAACGACAAGAATCTTGCATATTTCTCGTACTTCAAATTAAATCCATTAGTTATGCCATGTTGGTTTATACCTTGTTCATGTGAAGACAGAGGAGGGATTCTTTAAGTACCTCCCTTTTGCATAGTATATTATCCACTAATACTCCGCATTAACCAATTGAGTGACAAGACCTTATAATTCATTCAGATGACACCAGACAACAAAACAATATAAGGCCTGCAAAGTCTTGATCGATGATAAAAGCACAAGGCAGATAACTGCTGCAACTATTCAGCGACTAACAATCCAGATATCAAATTTATTATAGAACCGTCCTCCCAATTCTACCAACTCTAAACACTAGAAAGAGTGAGAGAGAGAGAGAGAGAGTGAAAAAAACAAAAACTGCTTTCTGATAGGCTAATCAAATAAAATACAAGTTGCAAGGCGTAGGCAAATCCAGAAACTGTGAGAGTCTAAAACCTGTCTAGTTTGGGGGCTTTTACCACAGGATTTGCCTTGGCAATCGCATCACGCCCAGTAACCTTGAAATCATATGTACACTCGTGCTTCTCCGGATAACGATGTGTCCCGCAGAAAGTGCTCCCACACTTGCACGTGAATCCAGTCAATCCAACCTTCTTGTTACAACTCCAACACCGGTTCGCCGCCTTTGGCTGCCCTTGATCGGCACCGAAAACCACGGACGACGAAGACGATGATTCCGAAGAAGGGAAGGATCCAAAAAGGAACAGCGCTGAAGGGGCCGATTCTGGCGTCTGATTAGAAGAGGAAAGGGATATAGGGTTGAGAGATTTTTCCATGGCAGCCTTAGCGGAAGCGGCCTGCTGCTCTTTGATTTGGAAGTCTCTGTAACATTTAGAGCATAGGTTCATGGTGCCGGCGGACCCAAAGAATCCACAGTTGTTAGCGCATGGCTTCGGCTCCGAAGGCTGGTAGCTTGTGCCATCGTTCTGCTGAGAACCCATCTTCTTCTGCGATCAGAGAAAAAGAGACGGTGATTCTTGGAAATTGGTAATTCCTCTCTAGGGTTCCACCACCAGTGTTTCAAATTGTAAGTCTGAGTGAATCGTGCATTATATATGTTGCGTTCGGTGACTGAACTCCCACTAATAACTGCTCATAATATCGTAAAAGTCGGTAAGATAATCCTAGAAGGGGTGAAATTAAATTCCAGATATATATATATATATATGGCCCAAAAATATAAAAATGGGCTTTCGAAAAATTTTCAATTCGTCAATAGTCAACTTAGCCCAAATATGTAGAAAATAAAAAGCCTTGGGCCTCGATAAAAAAGGTCTTGGGCCAATAAGTATGTGAAAAGACCAAAAGGCACGTTCATCCTCTAGTTGTAGAAAGGACGCACAAGCCATAGCCGCAGAGGATGGGCTCAGGCCTCTTTGCTTTTAGCTAAAACAAGAAAAAAACCTTCATATTCGGAAAAGATCGTGATAAACAGTACGAACATCAACTCAGAATTCAGATATTAAAATATGTGCTTCTTATCTAATCATCTTAAACGTGCCTGGAAACTTTCTGGAAAAATAAAAAACTACCTGAATTCTAGACGATGAAGGTATGAGAGAAGAAAAGAATTTAGTTATGAAAAGTTGGAAAGAAAAAGGGTCATGTACAACAATTTTCAGAAATTTAGGACAAAAATCGACAGATCTGGATGGTGGTGAAGAAAAAAAAAAAATCCAGTGATGAATAAAATGATCGTACCTTTACAACTTATTAAAGGAAATTGAAATGAAATTCGGAGCCGTGAGGTGGTTTTCTGGAGACGAAGGACGAAGGAAATTGGTTTAAGAATGGTTGTTAGAAGCGTAATTGAAATGAGAAGAAAGAAAACGAAAGTGAAGAGGTGGATAGAGCACAAACGGAGAATGAAATGAAGCAGAGTTTAAATGAAAGAAGGATTAACCACCAACTCCCCCTGTGTTCCCCTTTTTTAAAATCGTTTCGGTTTCCCACGGCACCCCCCGTTTTTGCCACTCATTAGATACACACTCCACCTCATTCTACGACTCAAGATGTGTCTTCTTCTGCTGACCAAAATAGCGGGCCCGCTTCCATCCCAATTTTTTTAATTTTTCTTTGAAATCTTAAAGATATGCTTTTAGAAAAGCAAATAAATGGCAAAATAGTGACGATGTGGGCGCCTTCTAGCTTTTCAGTCCCGCATCACGGAAACAACACAACACACGCCTCCTCTTGAGGCAACCCAGGCAAACTCGGTTCGATTGCCGTTTTTGAACCGCTGGGCCGGCTGGTCCCACTGGAGAGCACGGTCCCCAGCTAGCACCGGCCTCGAAAGTCGTAATAATAGCAAGTTTCATTCCACAGATAAGGACCACACGCAGTGCACAAGTTGTCTTAGAATTATGTGTAATTACTAATTTTCGACACTGTTCAAACTTTCTCTTCAGAATAGGGACAGTGCTTCTAAGTTCTGAGTTGTCACTTATCAGTGACTCAGTTCCACGACAACTGTCGACGAAAGCGAGCGCGTTTCAATTACGCTTCTGAAGAGAGTAGAATGGAGCTGACTGTGCCCTATACATAGGCCGGCTAATACCGTCATAATGTCGTCATTGCTGAAAACATCAAAACATATGCCCCAGCCGCCGCATCAGTTTTTGCCTTTTGTGAAATTTTTTTAAGTATTTATTATTAAACATATTAAAAAAATTAAATGTATTAATTTAATTAATTGAACATATTAAACAATATTTGATTTTGTTGTTGATAGTTTTGAAAAGTAATAATTATCAATGCTTATTAATAATGAAAAAAATCTTGAATAATCAATTACTAACATGTTATTAATTGCACCTTTAAATTATCAATTATTGCTAATTGTATATTGTTATCATTAGTTGGTATGGATTAGTATATTAATTAGATGTTGTTAGTATATTTAAAATTCATTATTAATACAATAAAAAATTGTTACTAAATAGATTGGTGCACTTAATTTTTTAATTTATCTTCAAAAAACACTTTTTTTATAATATTCTTGTGAAATTAATTCTTTTTTATTTACCCTATTGTAAAATTAATAAAATGATTAAAAATAAAGTAAGAGAGAAAATTAAAAAATATAAGACAATATTTCTCATTTACTTAAATTAATATATAATTTATTTATTTATCAAAATATATATTTTTTATTTAGAGGCCTTCAACCATGAAAATTGTAAAAAAACAAAAAATAAAGAATTGACAATTTTGTTTTGTTTTTTTATATTTCAAACTATGTAGAGTATAAATTTATATAAACATTTACATAAAAAGGATCAAGAGAGAAAATAAAAACTAACTGACCTAAGAAATAGAAAATAACTTATCCTTAGTAAGAAAAATACTGTAACCAAATTCTAAGAAATATATATTATTTATAAATTTTATTTCTTTTGACACTCCCCCTCAAATTGAAAAATAAATATATTATATTCCCAACTTAGACATATATTCATAAAAAATTATACTATTTAGTCCCTTTGTTAAAACATCTACTAATTATTTTTCTAATGGGACATACGACATGCATGTTAATCCTTGCTACAAATTTTTTTTTTTTTATAAAATGCCTATCAATTTTATTGTGTTTTGTCCTATCATGTTGGATAGGATTATAAGCAATATTAATAATTAATTTACCGTCACAATAAAGCTTTATAGGATCTTTCCACTTAATTTTCAAATCATCTAAGATGATTTTGAGCCAAAGAAGTTCACATAATTCTTGAGCAATAACTCTAAATTCTGACTCAACAAATGATCTTGTTCTTACATTTTGTTCTTACTTTTTCAGGTCACTAAATTTTGTCCAAGAAAAGTGTAATATCCAGTAGTTGATTTTCTATCTACTAAAAGAACCTGCGTAATCGACATCAGTGTAGGCCTTTAGAGTGAGGAGATTATTTTTCTTAAATAAAATACCTTTCCTGAACTGCTTTCAAATAGTTTAGGACAATATAGGCTACTTGAAGATGAGATTCTTAGGGATCATGCATGAATTGGCTTATTACGCTTATTGCATACGTTATGTCTAAACGAGTATGTGCCAAATATATAAATCTTCCTATCAATCTTTGATACATTATCTTAGCCACCATGGGTTCTTTAGCTTCTCTTAGTTTCTAATTTGTAATCATTGGAGTAGATATTGGTTTGCATTCAATTTTATCAATTTTCTATTAATAGGTTTACCATATATTTTTATTGGGATATGAAAATCCCTTGTGAGGAATATGCCATCTTAATGCCAAGGAAATATCTCACTTTTCCCAACTCTTTGATTTCAAATTCTTTAATCAATATTTGCTTCAACTCATGTTTTTCTTTCTTATCACTCATTGTCACTATAATGTTGTTTACATATACTAGAAAAATTGTCACTCTGCTTGTAGGAGAATTTTTAAAAAATAGAGTGTAATTACCTTGACTTTGTTTATACACGAACTCTTTCATGACTTTGGTTTGAACCATAAAGAGCTTTCTTCAATTTGCACACCTCACTTCCTAAGTGTGCTTCAAATTCAGGTGGGATGTTCATGTATATTTTTCCATCAAGATCATCATGAAAAAATGCATTCTTAGTACCATGCTGTAGGAGTTATCAATTGAAGTGAGCAACTAAAGCTAGTAAGATCCTTATAATGTTCATTTTTGCCACGGGAGCAGAGATCTCTTACTAGTCAATTCCATAAGTTTGGGTATATCCTTTTGCTACCAATCGCGTCTTATATATTTTAATAGACCCATCAACTTTATACTTCAGGGTGAAAATCCATTTACAATCCACAATGTTTTTTCTTTTAGTCTATCAACTATCTCCCATGTTTTATTTTTCTCCAAAGCACTCATTTCCTCCTTCATAGCATTTCTCCACTCCTGTTTTGATAAAGTCTCAAAAACATAATTAGGTATAGCAATGGTGTTTAATCTTACAATGAACCTTTTTGGATTGGTGATAAATGCTCAAGGGAAATATAATGAGATAAAGAGTAAAGAGGTCATTTGATGCATTTTCTAATAGCAATAGGCAAGTTTATGGTGCTTGTTAGATTAACACCTTTTTCATTTTGTTGTGTTTGCATAGTAAGGTCAAGACTTACCATGATTTCATTTTCAAGATCAAAGTTAGAGCCTTGAACTTGTGTTAGTTTTACCGTAGCTTTTCTCCTTGAGTATACCTAAGGAAAACTGGGAAAATTGTAAGTAATATTTATTAGGATAGGTTCAAGATATTGGCTAAAATTTGAGAAAGGTCAAGATTTTTTAAGAGGTTCAAAGGATTCCATGGTCTTCCAAGTCCTTCCTTCCTCTGCATAAGACTTCCCTGTAAAAAAGGACTTGGGAAAGAAAGGCTTACTTTCTGCAAAAGTCACATATACAAAAATGTAAAATTTTTTAGTTAAGGGGTTGTAACACTTGTATCCTTTTTAAGTAGATGAGTAACTTAAGACACATTTAATGGCTTTTAGATCTAACTTTTCTCTAAGATGGTTTTGGATGTGGACAAAAATAGTACATCAAAAAATTTTAGGTACAAGACCATTTGTTGTTTTAAAGTAGGCATAAAAATCATTGACTATGTTTAAGAGGCTTTTGTTTGCTAACATCGGCGAGGGGGTTCTATATATCATATATGAGGTAGTGAGTACAGCTTTCCCCCAATAAGATTTCCGAACAATTCTATGAAAAAGCATGACCCGGGTAATGCTTAGAAGATGACTATTTTTCCTTTTGGCCACATTTTATTAAGGGGTGTTGACACATGAAGAATCATAAATAATATCTTCCTTTTGAAAATAAGAGGACAAATATTAATTAAAATAGTCCATAGCATTATCTATTTTAAATTTCTTTATTTTTACCCCAAATTGATTTTAAATCATGAAATGAAAAGCTAGGTATGATAGTACTCACATCATATTTATCTTTGAGTAGGAAAAGCCAAGTAAGCGAAGTACAATCATCAATTAATGACACAAACTATCAAACCCCTAAAATCTTAAATATAGTATAAAGCCCCCAAATGTCACTATAAATCAAATGAAAAGGTTACAATCATCAATTAATGACACAAACTATCAAGCCCCTAAAATATTAGACATAGTAGAAAGTCTCCAAATGTCACTATGAATCAAATAAAAAGGTTAGGAACTTCTTTTGTTACTAACAAGAAAAGGTACACGAGTGTGTTTAGCCAATTCATAAGTACCATAAGAAAATTTAGAAATATCCAAATCCTTTTGAACAATTGATGAAACATAAGTTTTAGAATTTTAAAAAAGGCATGCCCAAAATAAAAGTGATACAATCAAATGGTATCTTTATTGAAAGAACTAAAAAGAAATATGGAAACATAACTCCTATTACTACTTTTCTAAGGTAACTCAAGGTAGAAAGGCTATCATTTTCCTTAACAAGTCCAATCCTCTTCCCCGATTCTTGGTCCCAAAAAGCACAATAAATGGATAAGAATACAATAAAACATTTGAGATCATGGGTTATCTTTTAAACAAAGAAAAGGCTAGCTAAGAGTAGGGGAACATGAAGAACATCTTTAAGAATTATATTAGGTGATAGATGTATATCACTAATAGTAACAACAGTAACTAAAGTACCATTAGTAACAGTAATTATCTTATTACTTGAGCATAGATTGTATATATGGAAAGATTGAGGGATATGAGTCATATAGAATTTATTAACCACTCATTATTATTCATTGTTTTTTAGGCATTCATATAAAGAGGGAATGGATTTTACTTGAAAGAATCAAAAAGCATGCTCCAAAAGGCTCCTTAAGAATCTCCAACAAAGTTCTTATCCCTTCAATCTCTTCACTTTTGAATCTATCAATTATAAGTGATTCTGCCAAGTGTGATTGATGCTTCTAACTTCCTCCATTGTTTCCTCATTCCCAATTTGGAGGTTTTCCATGCAGCTTTCAACACTTCTCTTTGGTGTGTCATGGTTTTTTACAATAAGTGCACAAGAGTTTGTCTTTGGTGTCCTTCAAATCATGTCTACTCATCTATTTATGGTTGACTTTTGTTACCAATGCTTAACCATCAATTGATTGTAGATCAAGCATGATGCTTCATATACTTTCTTCAGCTCATACCATTGAGATAGTCTCTTCGAGAGATGGAGTATTTGGTTTGCCAAGTATTTGCACTTTAACTTAATTAAATTTAATGTTCAAACCTACCTACATGTTATAAACATAATCACGTTCAATAAAAATCTTTAAAATGGTGGCATCCTTTGGGAACTTCATCTTGAATACTTGATAATAATCAAGTTCTTGCCATAAGTTTTGTAAAATATTAGCATACTTGGTGACACTTTTAGTCCCTTACTTAGTTGCTGTAATTTTTACCTTTATGTCATACACTTGAGCAACATCTCTAGCCTTTGAATATGTATGCTGTATGAAATCCTATATTTTGTTTGCTGAAGTTAGGAGCATGCAAGTATTAAAAATTGTATAATCCATAGAACCCTACAGTCAGGACATAATCATAGAGTTTTCTTTATCCCAGGTAATAAATTGGGACTATTTTAGCTAGAGCATCTCCTATAAGATAACTATGTCTCCCTTTTCCTTTCAAGTATGTTCAAACAAATTGAGACTACTTAAAATAATTCTTCCCATTTAGTTTGTCAGAGGCTTGAATGTTTTATAGCTTTCAATCTTTTAGGCATAGCTAGAGTCTTTAGGTGATTAAAGAATACCAAAAACGGTAGTTTTAGAGGATGTCATGGTAGCAATTAAGGCTATGGATTATAACAGAAAAGAGGGATAGCAATAAAGTTAAAGTTTAGATGTTATGGGTTCAAGAACAATAATTAAGGCCACAAACAATGGTTAAGTGTGCAAAACACAATTTCTCAGTTATGAGAACTAGTAGAACAAGAAAGAAGAGGAGCTTTGTTTTCATACGTGTAATACATAAGCAAAATAGTTTGTACGGATAGGTAACACAGCTGGGTAAAGCACAATAAGAAATGACTCAAATGGTAGTGGAGGATAAATCGAAAAGGCTCTATCTTTTTAGACAAGAAAAACATAGAAAAAAAAGTAAAAATGTCACTCTATATTTAAACCAGTAAAACAAGGGAAAAGACTCTGTTTTTGAATGTGTAAAATAGAGAATATTGGATGTGAGAATGGATTAGAGATGTGTGACTAGGTCAAGGAATATTAGATGTGTGACTGAAGCATAGATATGCAATTAGGTAGTGTGCGTAAGTGGGACCAAAAATTGCAAAGGCAAAGAACAGATGTAGTGACAATAAAGATCACTGTAATGGATGAAAAAATAATGGGTTTAAGTAGAGACAGCAATGAAGGCTCCCAGAGACAGTGATGAAGACTATCTAGTAGGGGAAATGGCAATTAAGGCTTACAGGGATTTAGGCTAAGAGAAAGAAAAAGCTAAGAAATTTTAAGCTTTCACAACTTAACTTTGATACCATGTGAAGAAAAAAATAGAGAATTGAAAATTTTGGTATTTTTTTATATTCGAAACTATGTAAAGTATATATTTATATAAACATTTACATGAAAAGGATCAGGAAAGAAAATAAGAACTAACTGAGCTCAGGAATAGAAAATGACCTTATCCCTAATAGTTTGGAACAAAAAAATATTGCAACCAAATTCTAAGAGATAAATATTATTAAAAAATTAAAATTTTATTTCGACAAAAATCAATCTAAAATTTATAATAACACATAAAAAAATTAATTTATATACTTTGTACAATATAAATATTTTATAGTTATATGGTATATATATATATATATTAAGGATAAATTATGCATAACCCTCGTAAACTTTAAGTTATATGCATATAATTCTTTTAATTTTAAAAACTTAATAATAGACCATCCTATACTTTAAAATTTGCATAAATAACCTTTTACTATTAGTTAATTAATTATTTCACTAACGAAACTTGATATGTTAAGAGGTTATTTATACATAATTTAAAATTTATGATGGCTATTTCTGCATAATTTAAATTTTAATGGGGTTATCTGCATTAAAAAAATTATTATTACTAACATATCATAATCCATTAGTGAGATAACAGATTAACTAATTAGAAAAGAGTTATCTAAATAAATTTAACAATTTAAGGTTTATTGTCAAATTTTAAAAGTCAATAAGTTATCTACAAATAATCCAAAATTTAAAAGAGTTTTATGCAATTTAGCCTATTATTAAATATGAATAAAGATTTTAAAAAGTTATTCTTTAAGAGTTATAAACTTCCATAAAATTATAACATTTACAATTCTCTTAATTGGTTACACATTAACAAACAATGTACCTCGTTAAAAACTTACTTAAAGAAAAAAAACTCAAAAGATACAAAATTTAATGAAAGAAAAATAGTACAAAATATTTAAACATTGTTTATAAGCTACCTCAGTAAAAATTTTACCAAGAAAATAGAGTGGAATGAAGCGACTTTGGTTTTTTTTTTTTTTTAGTACGTGTTATTTTATTGTCTTAATGATAATGTTACTCTAAAATGGTAAGAATAATTGCTACCCATTATATTAAGGGTTGCAACCTCGAATTTGGTAAAATTTAACATGAAGAAATAACTTGATTTCGGCCAAGAACTTAGATCAAAATTATGCTCATAATGTATTGCAAAACTAATAAAAATATTTAAAATATTTAAAAAAAAGAAAAATTGACAAAAGAAATTAGAGAATACTTCTCATTCATTTATGATACTCAATGTTTAGTGCATAATTTTTATTTATGAGCCTTCAACCATAAAGATTAATTTAGGAGTTACAATAACATAAATAAAACAATTAATTTATATAATTATACAAGAAAAATGATTTAAAGGTTATAAGATATATATTATTAAATATAAAAATAGATTATAAAAATTATTTTTTTGGAGTTGTACACATCCACGTTACGATAACATTTGTAACGCACACAAATTAATAGTGTCTTGCTCATTCTAATAACTTTGAGTTAGGCTTGTACATATTTGTTATATTTTGATGTTGTGAATTAATAATTTAGTTCAGGTTATTATTTTAATTTAATATTTTAAAGATAATTTTTTTTAATGTAATCCCTAAGCTTTTTCTTCTAAATTAAAATGGTTCATCTTATAAATATTTGTGGACTCTTTTATATATAGAAATCTAACTTTGATACAAAAAATCAGCATTTGTGAAGTTGAAAACATTTGGTAAACTCATATTATTAGTTAACAATTATGTAAAATTTTGTTGTTACTCAATGAAGGAATTATTTTGATAGAAGAATAATATTTAAGAATTAAATTAAGAAATTTTATCTTTAAAGAATCAAATAAAAAAAAATAATTTTTTAAATACTAAACTGAAAAGCTTTATTTTTTAGGACCAAATTGAGAGAAATATAATTTTTTAGAGGCTAAATCATTAATTTACTTGGACAACCGTACAATCTAGCTAACAATTTTTTTTTTTAAAAGTAAATATACAATTTAATTCTTGAAAAATATACTTTAAATATTTAGATTTTCTTCTCTTTATAAATTAACTAGTGGTGGGCCCCACTAAAATATGGTAGCCATACCATTTTTAAAAAAATAGAAAACTGATGTCACATTTATAAACATTACACAAAAATCTTATATTTAAAGCTTTTAACTTACAAGTGTTTGAATTTGTTTCTTAAATAGAATAAGCATATAATTTGGTACGGTAGAAAAGATTACCGTAGAAGCTATTAATTTAAACAAAAAATTAAATTTAAGAACTAGTGTAGAAAAACTATATTTTTCAAAGATCAAATCATGTTTTCTTTTTTCTGGGGTGGCTTGAGATTTTTCTGTGGAAGTTGAGGGTTGAAACCTGTGGTTTCTAATGGCCCAAAATCCATGACGCTGAAGATGTGGGGTATTATAATATGAAAACGTTGATAAATATAATGAATGGGGCATGCTAAAATCAAAGAGATATCAATTACATTGCGTTGAAGATGCTATAATTGGCCTAGTTTTTTTATCATCATCTTCACTATGGGTACTGATTTGGATGTATGGAAGCACTCTGATAATTGGAGAACGCAGTAGGCAAGTTTCGATTCTTTTGTTGACTATGGCCTCTCTACCTCTCCTAACAATTGGTTTTTGTGGCGGTCACAACTCACGATAACAAGAGCAGATGTAGTAAAATAGAAGAAATAAGTAAAATTTGGGACCAGGCCCCTCGAACGATCCATTCTTTTAATTTCAATTTTGAATCTTTGGCTCGATTCCACGTATCTAACATCCACATCACTTCTCCACCCTCAAATTTATGCACCTTCATCACATATCCATCATCCATTTGGACAAATACTCAATCAAGTGGAGGGTGTCTCTACACTTTGAAATCCTTTACATTCAAACCATACATAATTGTATAGAGACAGACGAAGAGATGGTAAAATCTACACAGCATGTGCGATGCTCAGATTTTGCTGGGGCCTCGAAGCTTAGGTGAGCATTATAAGCCACTATTATGACTGGCCAATCTATTTGCCTCTCGTATCATGCTAAGTTTTAAGTATTAAATTTATATTTGTGGGTTAACTATGCATACATAGTGGATAAATAGCACCAATATAAACAACTTTGCAGGCTCTTCCCTTGGAATAACAAAACTGACATGACTTTCAAGTTTCAACATAGGTACTCAATGCTCTAATGCTGATAAAGATGTCAGAAGGGAGCAAGGGCAGAGATCCTTTTTGTCTTCAAGATAAGATCTTTTTCCTCTTAACTTATTGAGCCCTATTGGGTTTGTGTCATTCCAGAGAACAAGTCTTCCGGCCATGATTACAAGGAGAGAAATGCCTTCTTCGCTCTCTGTTGTGTCATCACCTATATAATTGCCACCATGCCTATGCATAATTGCATACTAGAAGATAGAACAAAACTAGTGTATTTACAGGAACAACTGATTTCTCAAATTCTGCATGTCCTCTCACTTTCTTCACTCAAAACGTATAGAAACCAGAAGAAAATGTGTGCGGGCAACACAGTGAGAAGTTTGGTAGGTCTCCATTCCTTCGCGAGGAAGCGACGATCCAAACGACCTAAAGTTCAGGTTTACAAGCTTGCGAGGTAAATGATTCTTTGATCATTACACATATAGAACATTTATACGTTTATCCAATATTTCCATTTATTTCTCTCCGCATATTAATGCATGTGAGTCCGGAGAACATATATGTGCAGAAGAAGTGAAAGGATGGCAGAGGAAGAAATGAAGCTACAGAATCTGAAGCTGTATTTGGAGAACCAGATTATCAGCGAAGAGAACAAGAAGTTGAGGAATACAGTTAATCGTCTTCACCAGGAGAAACTAGTCCTGATGAGGGAGCTTGAAAAGAAATTTCCTCCTTTGGACCCATTCTCTACTACCCTATATGTTCTGAACAAATATTGATTACACTTGTAGATAATTCTCTCTTTCTCCCTTAGGTTGTCTAGACTGTGTTTATATCTGTGAAAAAGTGCGTGCTACATAAAAGCTTATGAAGTTTATGAGGCGATGGAACATTTCATAGTTTTGATGGCAAAAAAATAAATACATTAAGTGTACTTTAATCAAGTGTTACAAAAAAGTATATATCAGGCTATAGACGTTAAATTGATTAGAAGGTCGACTTGTGGACACTGGACAGTGGCCTTCTAACCGCTTCATACTTACACCCCTTACTAATTTAAAAGTAATTCAAATTATCAAAACGACCGTGGCTTTAACCAAATAAAGCAGATTATATTCATCCAAATGAGAATCACTATTCATCATGTCAACAATCAAGCTATTACCAACTACTACAAACTAATTTTTTTGAAAAAATACAAGGTAGATACTAGATATCGCACTTTTTTTATCAGTTATGACTATACTGAACAATTAGGAGTTCGGACCTATCCGGTAAATGAATATTCATGCTAGACAGTGGAGATTCGTCGGCATACACAGGCTCTTGATACAGCTTTAAGATAACCTTGATAGTTGAGCCCAGATTCCAGAATTAATATGCCTACCGTAAATGAATATGATCTTGGTCTCAGGCATCTTCCGGCAAGTTTATCCTGTTACAAGAAAACATTAAAAAGCAACAAGGAGATTGAGAGGAAATGATGGCAGACATACGAGAAAGAAGGATTTCAAGTCACCTTCTTTCACAGTCTAATGGTTTTGGTAAATCAGCAGACTCTTCTCACATTCATATTGGCCCATAAATTAAAGAGTATAGTTTACCAAGCAGCAGAAGACTATGGATATCCACTCAGTCTAATAGACTACTTCCAGATGCCCAGCTGCAGACAATTCAGAAATTCTTGGAGCCTTCCCGGGATTTGTATATACGATATGCAGCTATGCACATTGTAGCGTTACCCACAACAGTAAGTGCTGCTTGAAGAGCCACCAATACCTACAATTCATTAGAGAATCTGAATCATTTTAGACGTTCCGCCTAAATCTCATTTAATCAGATTTAGCACAAGATGAAAGGACCATGCCTCTATATTTGTTACGCAGCTAGATAGTTGTGTCATAAGTCATTACAATAACACAACACAACTCAGTAGTTCAGATGAAGCAACTTAGGTCTGGAAAGTACAGATGGTCCAAGTGTTTATTCATCGAGAAGTTCCTTAAGGGCAGGTCCAAGCTAGAAATAAAGTTGGAGAGGATGAATTGTATGAGATATTATGTAATATTCTGAAGTCCGAATGCAGAGTTTAGGGACCATGGCTGCCACAAATGAGTTGCCAAATGGCATGTTCCCTAAACTAGCATATATATTGAAAACAATATCCAGAACAAGTACATATTGCCCAGTATCTTTAGGTGATGATCATTTACGATATGTATTGACAAATTAATTGTTCCACATTTATATGCAACAAGATCCTCTTCAGTTTCAATAATCGTGTCATGTAAAATTTTCTGAATACATGGTATAGTCCTTTTGCATAAAGAGAGAAAAGCCTTCCTACCTCCAGGGACTCAGAGTTATAAAAGAAATGCCACGTGCATGCGCAAAGTGCTCCACCAAGTAGGGGTACCTAGAACAATCAGATAACATCTCAATAACAACTGTCTCAACCTTAGTGAAGAATGAAGACATCATCGAAATGAAAATAGAGATATGAAAATCCAAAAGATTTGATGAAGGAAAATAAGGGAAGGAAATATTTGAGTAGGTCATAGTATATTACATGAGATGATTGCTAGGTGCCAAAAAACAGAACAAAATCAAACAAGTACAAAGCAGAAAGGCCAGATCTAAAGCTTAATTTTCATAGCAACTCAAGTAAAATAACTTAAGCATTTGAGGAAATGAATATATAAATCAGTGATAGAAAAATATCATTTACTCTTTATTCGTTTAATTGCATAAAGCTTTTTCTACACATACAGCTTTGCAATGCAATGCAAGAAATTGCAAAATAAGAAAACTTACCATACCCCATGAAAGCCCCTTCCAAGATTCATATCCTGATCTCTCCCCGTACTGCCACACCAAAGCCATGGCTGAAATCCTTTCAATAGAAAAAAAACAATCAGTAACATAACCAGCAAGATAAAGTGACCAAAATAAATAAAATGCACAATAGACTACATATAGTTTTCATCATAATGGACTACAAATTCAGACTCTAGATATAATTTATTTTTACCAGTAGAACATGTTGCACGAAACTCTGTGAATTGGGTTTAGTTCTGGTAAGTACTTTCCCAATTGTGATTTATATAAATACCACTGAACTCTCGAATTTCAGTATATTAAATCATCTCCATTTTTTTGGGAATTAGACACGAAGAAGGAAAGCTGAGAGCTCCAGCTGTTTCATAGAGCACAATAGAAAGTAATGCAATAATGCAAATGTCTTAATGTCTGTTTGACTGTTCAAACACTACTAGAAATTAATTAATCTGAAGCACTGAAGTGTACTAAAACTGATACAAGATAAAGCTAAATCGATTAGGTAGACCTCATGTGCGAGAAAGAAGGCAAAGCCTTGGAAAAATTAGTGAAAGTGATTAAATATTAATAATATGTAAATATATGAAAGTAATCTCACCATTCAACAACGCTGGAGACGTGGACGGTCCATGTGGGCAGAGAGAGAGCATTGGAGGGTTCATCCAGCTGGAGAGAAGATCCCAACAGCGGAAGCTCCAGAGATGAGGCAGTTCCGCTGAAGGTGAGGAGCAGACCCACCCCGAGTAGAGCCGCCTTGGTCTTGGGCTTCCGAAATATATCAGAAATCACAAGTTTTGGAGGTGCAGCTTCAGTTGGAGAAGTTGCAGGCGTAATGAATTTTGAATGGGAGGGACAAGAGAAAAGGTTCGGCATGGGGATTTTCCAAGTACAGCGAAGATTTGGTGTGTAGGAGGCAACGACGGCCATGGCTAGAGTGGGGTTCGTATGTATTGGGGTTTCTGCTTCTGGGAGTATTGCTCGCTTTGATTATCAACCGACCAGTAGAGCAGCACAAATGAGAAGTCAAGCAGGATTTACGTCGACGTTTAGAACTTACGAGAAGATAACGTTGCTTTGGATTACCGCGAAAATGATAAAGTTAGCTAAGCTCGCTAATTTGCGACATTCATTAACCTTTAACTTCACACTCAAACGATTTGCTAATCAACATTTTCAACATGCTACTTTTATAACAAGTTCTTCATATATTTTATGAATGTTGTTAAGGAGAATTCAACTGTCAAATTTTTATTAATATATTACTTTGAGATATTTGATGATAATAAAAAATTATTTTATATCAATTTTTTATTAAAAATTAACGGTACAAAACTCCACCTCTTAAATAGTGGAGCTTTGGTCTTCATAGTATTATTTTATTTTTATTAAAAATTGAAATTTATGTGTCTAATTTGTCTGAGTATAAAAATTGACATATTATATTTAGTTTAAAATTAATATGAAAATAATCCGATACGTATATAAATAAATAATTGCAAGTTGTGACCCTTACAAACCGGAGATTGTTTTATTAGGCATGTCATTTGAGAAGATTTATGATGTTTTGAATCATTATAAGATGACTAAAGGGCGGGTCCGTGCATACGGATAACGAGAAAGGAAGAGGAAATTTGCCCCCCAAAAAATAATTTAAAATGCATAAATATTTTGTCTTTTATTATTTTATTGTTGTTAAAATATTTTATTTTTATTTTTATTTTAGATCATTGAATTTTACATAAATAAGTCTTCAAATGCAAAAAATTATTTATTTTAAAATACTTTTCAGTAAATAAATATGAATTTAAAAGAAAAGTGTTCAATAACAACAAAGATGGATCTTGAATTTATTATAAACACAATTAGAGTAACTAAAGGTGGTAAGTATTTTTCAATACATTCGAATTTTTGATATTTCGAATGTTCTTCAACTAATAAATATGTGAGTCAAATTTTATAGGTGAGATCAATAAGATCCAACTAATAAAAATTTTAAATTTCTTTTGTGGGAGACAAAGCCAATATAGGATTATCCTTAACCAAAAAAGAATGAACCCTTAGGTCAGTTTGATAGGCTGGAGGCACTAAGGAGAGGGAGTGGAAATGTTGAAAATACATGTTTGGTAGACAAAACTCTTGCAACCATGGGTGACATAGCTCTCTTAAACATGGGAGTCTCCTATCCTTCACAAATTTGAGGGAGAGGGCTCTACATTGTAAGAGAGGTAATTTTAGGCCATCTTATCTTTGAAAATTAAATTTGGTAGCTTGAGTTCTATTATATCCACGCCTTTGAATAACAGAGACTTAGCCTCCACCACTACTCAAGGTTCCTTCAGCCATTGTTGTTGTTGTTGCTTTGTCCTTCAGCCACCATCCACCAAATCCCACATGAGAGAGGTAACAAAGCTCTTAGCCATCAAAGGAGTTTGTCATGTACTATACAACGATTCCCTGCAAAGGTATTTGGCTATGGGTGTAGTTGGTAGCCATTTTTTGGGTTGATTTGTAGTGTCCTATTTACAAAGTTTCCAAAAGAATGACAAGCAAAATTAGACAATAGATATATCAATGTATTCTGGCTATTAGTTCTGGTTGCTGAATACGGTGGGTTATGCTTTGCTGTGATTTAACAGAGCTTTACAAATGATGTTCCACACTTGCCTAGAATTTCTTGCAATTTGTATTATAATACATTTTGTTGCATTTCTTTTGTAATCAACTCAAGTTTAGTGTACATGTTTAATTGCATTGCTACTCATCCCAACCAACCCTTACTTTTGATTTTGTAGAAATGGAGGTTCGTCAATTGAGAGGATAGAGCTTGTATATATTAAGATACCCGTAATGGTTGAATAAAGATTTAGATTAAGATTTGCATTTTACATTTCTTTCTATGAATTAAATGAAAACCAAAAATTCAAATATTTAATTGTATATTTATTACAGAGAGAAATTTGATTCTTTTAACCACTCTTTTATTTTATATTTGTGTTTTACATTTGGTTTGCAGAGATGGAGATTCATCAGTTAAGAAAATAGAGCTTGTATATTTAAGCACTTCCAATTTGGATATTTATGACATGAAAAGGGAAACATCCAATCGACAGAGATAAAAAGGGAGAGGTTATTGCATCTTAAGTCAATGAAGAGGAGACGTTTTATGATGAAATGAGGTGGGAGAGGGGTTCTGACACAAGGTATGTGGCAATGGCAACGTGGTCTAGGGGGAAAGAGTGAAGGTGATTTCCACTGCCATCTTTTACGATGGCAGCTTCGAAGGGGTGAAGGGAAGGGAAGAAAAAAAATCAAAGATAAAGAAACAAGAAATTTAGGATTGAAAGAAAAGGGCAAAATCTGTGAGGGGGTTTCAAAGGATTCGGGTTCAAGGATTGAAAAGGGGGTTTGATGGATTTACGATTTTATTTCTTTGGAGATGGTGAACAGAGTTGAACTAGATTGAAACGGAGAAGGAAAGCAAAAGTTTTTTTTAAAAAATAAATACTACATATATAAAAAAAAATTTCTAAACCTTACGCTATCGAAATCAATTGCACCAGATGCTATATATATATATATATATATATATATTTGTTAATAATTTTTATGAGTGTCTCAATTCAGAGTGGTCTGAGACACTAATTAGTTTATTTTTGGTTTAATAGGTTTTCAATTTCTCATTTTGTCATTTAAAAATTACCTTAATATCAGTTGAATTATTAAAATAATATAAAAAAAATTTGTGTGAAGCAGTTAAATTAAATATTCTCTCATTTTTTATTTACATAATATAATAAGTATTAAATCAAAATATAGATTATCACATAATTTATTTAGTCATTTAAAAATTACTTTAGTATTTTTAAATAAATTAATACCAAAAAATATTTGGGTGATCCATTTTTTTTTAATTTTATATCATTATTTATATAATATAACAAGTATGTATTACTATAAAACAAATTTGATCATTTAAAGATTATCTCATTATTTTTAAGTAGTAAACTAATAATTTTTTTTTTAATGAGCCAATTAAATTAAGAGTAAATTACACAAATTACCTTTAAATATTGAAATTATACAAATTTTTCATTTATTTTTAAAACATATATTTTAATTTAATTTTAAACTTTTGACTAAAATATCTTTCATTAACATAAATACATGTTAGGTTTTTTTTGGAAGATTAAATTTCTTTAACACCATTTCTATTTCTTGTGTTGTTGAAAATGAAGGATAATGTTTTAATTAATATATATATATATATGTAATTCAATAAGGATATTTTAGCCAAAAATTTAAAATTAAACTAAAATGTAGCAAATTTTTTATTTTAAGAGAGATGAATGTATATTTTAAAAATAAAAAAATATTTAATAAATTTTGAAAAAAACCTATGTAGTGTACCCTTAAATTAAATACTCTGCTCTCCTCTAACTTAATTGATATAATGAGTATTAAACTAATATATATATATATATATATTATGATGAAATTTATTTAAACTTGTAACCATTGTATCAATGTTAGTTGTAATTGAAAATTAGTACAAACAAAATATTAAAAGAAACAAAAAGGCATAATAAAACATTTTGCAGAGGCATTTCTAATCATGTCGATTATCATGCAATTTATGCACTGTGATTAATCTTTGTCCGGTGCCGTGGCAACTTGAAGAATTTAAATGGCCGGGAGATCGGGACTTAGTGGACCAGAGTCATACACGGCTGGGAAGCTGCTTGCAGTCTCACCATGGGAAGTGGTTGCCAGCTTATTACATACACGTGTCAGATGGTGATTGCATGAACCTCGGCTATTGCCCCTGAGGTCAGTTGCTGAAGTCAATGTCTCTCTTTCCTTCAGCTTTTAAAACTGATCAAGGAATCTGAGAAGTGGCATCCACAATAGATGCACCCAACTAAACTCAGAACTTTCCTCCAATGATCTTTTGTTTCTTAAAGCACAAGTCCAACATCGTACATTGCGAGGCTTGCGCTTTGAATTTGAATCTAAATCCCCAAAACTTTGCATTCAAAATATCCCATTATATTAAAAGTTAAGTACTCGTGATGCTAAATGTTGAATGAATATGGCGATAATGAAATAATTATAGATATTGGCCATAACAGATTTGTGCTTGCATGCATTGTAAGGATTACGGTTGTATTGATTAAGTAATTCATGATAATAATAATAATAATATCAAAATATTGATAAATATTTGGTCTCAAACAAATAGTTTAACGACAATAATAAAGTAATAAATGAAAAACCTGTAAAAATTATTGTCGATCTCACCATAAATCAAAACAATTTAAAGTGCAACTTTAAGATAATTTAAAAATAAAATATGCATTTTGATTATTGAAAAATATATGTCTAAAATATTTAGTTATAAAATTTTAAAAATATATAATTTATTTTTTTTGATTTACTATTTAGAGCATATTTACAAAAAATAAAACTCGATTATTTAAAAATAAAATAAATAAACTGTTTAATTCGTAGGCCCGCGTTACAGTAACGGTGAAGTCACGACGAACCAATGGCATGACATCGCTCAAAATCATCCATGCCGTTGTCATACCCGTCACTCCAAAGCCTGAACTGTATCACGGCATGCCACGTGGCTGACGACTAAAACGACAGCGTTCAATTGCAAATGATCTCTTGATCACGAGGAGAATAACACATAAATTCCTGAATCGGTGCTCTCGTGCGTGTTCTCTGCATCTACCATTCTCTGTTCCTCTATTCATTTCATATATTTCCACGATTTTATCATTGTAGGCCATTGTGATTCTGAAAAAATTTTCCACCATGTTTCATTAATAAGGTGTTTTTCAACCGGTGGTTACAAGGAGGGAGCAGATTTTGTGCCACCGGCCACTTAGGGGTTTGCTTTTTCGATGACTTATTACGGAGATGATGATGGGAGAGTGGAGGTGGTCCCGGAGCTCACGCTCGGAATTTGCACTGATGATAACAACGGGGATTACGTGAAATTGAGACAGGGCCCGGAAGATTTTGAACCTGAAGCCGCCTTAGGTGGGGCGGCAGAGCCTCCTCCGCCTGCAAGAGGAGGGTCTATATGGTATTGGGTTAAATTGGTGGTCTTGTTTGTATGTTTAGGGCTCTTGGTTGCTGTTTTCCTGAAGTGGGTCGGACCCTTTTTCATGGACAAGGTTTGTTGTTTATCACTCATGTGCTTTCTTCTTGCAATCGTAACTCTTGATGCACTTGGACGCCGTCAATTGTATTATATTTATCGCCCCGTCGGTTAGTATTGCATTCACACATGCCTTGGGTATTGGGGCTTGTTTTTCCCTATCAAAGTTTTGGAAAAGAAATGATGTATCTGTGGTTGGTAACAATTGTGAACCCTAGTTAATTTAGTGGATGGTCTTGCATTGACGAAATATGTTTCGGATTAGCAACTGCGAGTTTAGTAGTTTCATCCTTGATTTCCATCCCAGAACCCTTTTATATATTTATTTTTGTTGTTCGGGTGGTGTGTAAGTTTTGATTATACAGCCTGACTGGAAAACCGAGCACCTGAGGTGCTGCTGTTTGGTACCCAACAAAATAATAATAATAATAATAATTTCCTAAGCTTCTGGAAACTTCTTATAAGATGTTTGGATAACACAAATATGAAAATTTTTAAAATTTATGCTCTGAATATCTTAAATAAATAAGAAAAATAATGATTTTTTTAGTAGATGTTAATTTTAAATGTTTTATAAAGAGGTTTACAGGGATTTGGAAAATTAGGATAACCACGTACCAAAAGCCTCCTAAGGAGCTTGGTTTTCTATCACTTTGAATGTAAAGTGCTCTGCTATAGAATTGACCTCGTTGTAAACGGTTTTCAATATGTAGAAAGCACAAGGATGGCTTCAGTTTGTATGGTATGGAGTATTTGGATACTTGAAGGCTGGATGAACCTTGGCTATTTTCATAGTTCAATTTTATCTTGTGGCAATTCAAATAGTAGTTGAAATGAATAAGCCGTTGGCTGTGTAATTGAGATTGCTTCCTGTCTTATAATGGGAAATGCTTACTTAGAATGCTGCTGACTAATACATCTTATATTCTTGTTCGGTGCCTCTAACGTGAGATGTATGGAACTTTGGTGCATTGATGTCTAGGTTGATATATGATGGCTTGCAGAAATTGATTGTAGCATTAAAAAGTTTACTGTATTGTTTTGCTCTTGTCTGCATATCTTATTATTTTAAGCACCTACCTGATCACTTTTTCTTCTCAGGAGATCATTCCAATACTAATTTGGGAGAGAACCACATTCAGTACCCCGGTGTTAACTGTTCTGCTATTTGCTTCCATAGCATTATTTCCAACCCTATTTTTACCATCTACACCTTCTATGTGGGTGGCTGGGATGACATTTGGTTATGGCTTTGGGTTCTTGCTAATAATATCTGCAGCTTATGTGGGTGTGTCACTCCCTTTTTTCATCGGTTCAATCTTCCATCAAAAAATTCAAGTACATGCCTTGTTTTCAATCTAAGTTGGTTTTATTTTTTCTGAAACAGTCTACATGTCTTTGCATTACCTATGCTAACTAGGATCCAACATTTCATATTGTACGCAGGGTTGGTTAGAAAAGTATCCTAAGAAAGCATCTTTATTAAGATCTGCAGGTGAAGGAAATTGGTTTCATCAATTTCGGGCAGTTGCTTTAATCAGGATTTCTCCATTCCCTTACATAATCTACAATTACTGTGCTGTGGCAACAAATGTTAAGTATGGACCTTACATAATGGGATCATTGGTGGGAATGCTGCCAGAAATATTTGTTGCAATCTACACGTAGGATCTCTCTCTCTCTCTGTGACAAATTCTGTTTATTATTTACTCAATGAGTTGCTTCTCTGCCCATTTACTTATCTAGATTTAGTTAGTTTGTTGAATTTCTGATATCTGCTTGTAAAATGTTCCCATATACATAGCTACCCTTTGTTTTACTCAATTTTGGATGTCCATGCCATACCACGTATTTATATTTTATAACTACTTTGACCCTGACTTGGCTTCAACATGTATACATTCATAAGCGTATTGTTAAATTTTTAAAAAAGACATTTGTTTATATATGCCTTGGTACAGCTAGTAATTGTTTCAACAAGTTGATATGGTTTCAATGCTTGATTTGATTGGGAGTTCTGCAAATTATTCATATTGCTTTACCATGTTTTTATGGTTCCCCTTGTTGAAATATGCTGCTTTCATAACTATGAGGTTTATAAATTACCATTAATATTATAATGACTAATGACTAATTAAGCAGCTGTCATGAAATATAGGTAGAAATGATTTGGTGGATTGCTGAATCTTTAAAATTTTGGTAAAAGAGCGATTGTCCTTAGAGTTACATTTTAGTTTTATAAATTTGAGTTGGCAGAATGCTCTTGATTTTTGGTTTTCAATTTCTGCTTGCTTCGAGTACAAATGTTTCCAACCAAACTCAAGTATTTGTTAATGTTGATGGTTACTGAAATTCATTGATTTTACTAATCATCAATCAATACATGTTGATCCACTTTTCATTCATAAATCTGTTCTTCAAAACAAGTCCATCTTTAAATGTTTGGCTCCTCTTTGAATTTACTCTACCATGGGAAATTTATTGGGTATGAGAATTGGTTCTCCATCTGTGAGGCTATGACAATGAGGTAGATGCATGATTTTTCCAGAGACTACCTGCAATCTAATGCGGTCAATTTGATGAGTAAGATTGTCTATAAAAATGTCTGGATTTATGGCAAGGTGACCGACTGATCACTTGTGGGAAGTCCTGTTCCAGTCACATCCCCTTGCCAAAAATTGTAAAACAAGATTCTATCTGTTTGTTCTGTCTCCTCTGAGTATCACCTCTGCTTTAGCTTGGATCTGGGTGGCACACTCAAAAGAAAGGGCAAACACAATAACAGTACAACTTGCCTGGTTATTAGGAATGATATTGACATTTTGAGCTTCTGTTTTCCTAGCTTAGAAAGGGTAAAAGGGAATCAAATGCGAGTGACTGAGTATGAAAATGACATCATTGCATGTTTGATTTTCACCAGCTAAATACCATATTTGCTCTTAGTTTAATGATTGACTCCTTGTTCTTCTTCTTCTTGGCTGCCTCCAGATTTTTTTCTTTCTTTAAAGCAGTACCATCTTAGCTGTCAATTCTTTGCTTAGTTTCATCTCTCTAAGCATCTAGCTAACGATAATGGTGACCTTGCCGTAATTTGATTCTTTTGTTTTTCATCTTCAATTAATATATCTCTGGCATTTTCTTACTGCAGCGGGATTTTGATAATGACTTTAGCTGATGCTTCGCATGAAAAACACACTCTATCTGCCCCACAAATTATTCTTAATGTTGTTGGTTTCTGCATTACTGTGGCTACAACAATCTTCTTCACATTCTATGCTAAGAAGTGGTTGAAAGAGTTAGGGAAGGAGGACGAGGTTTTGTTGCAATAATCCAGTAATTTTTGCCTGGGTTTCGTTCACGTTCACTGCATTAACTAGATACCAGGTCCCATTGGTTCGTGGTGCACAGTTGGGTGAGGTTTTATTTAAGCAACTTCATCCATGGGAGGGTCAAACACCAAATATATGGAAAGAGTGGGAGAGGGTGACCGAGGTGGTGGGAGGAAATAAGCTAACACGACTGACACCTATTTTAGTTCTGCATTTACATTTCTTTTCCCCTTTTTTTGTTTGCTAGAATGGATTTTTTTTTTTTCGTGCTTCAATCTCGTATGATTGTATATGAATGTAAATCGCACTTTTGCTATTGTTTGGACTCAGCAAGATTCATCCATAAATCAAATACAACAAAGTTTTTTACTTGTTATAGAGGTACTCCTCCGCCCTCTCCTCTGTGCTAGATTTTTTCATCGGCATCAAGTTTTGGCTGCCTAGCATTTTCCTTTGAACCGTTTGACAGAAATCACAAGATCTGTGGAAACCAAAAAGGAGTGCGTTCATTTGCAGAGAGTTAACACTATCAAAGTTCAATTAGCTGCGCCAGGATTCGAAATTATAGGTAAATTATTCTAGGAAAATATTTAAATTATATGGCTCTTTTTTTATTTTAAAAAATTATTCTTTCCTTTTTTGAAATGTGTTATCGTAATGTTTCGTTTAGTAGAGAGAGACAGAAGGAAAAGAATAATAAATTTATTGGATAATTTTATTTAGTATATATTTTGTAGGATTAAAGGAGGAATTTATTTCTACTAATAAATATGTAAATTAAAGATAATTATTATACATAATTTATGTAAAGTTTATTATATTCTTATTATTCTTATTATTTTTATTTTATTTTAATGTTATTTTTAAGTGGAATGCGATAACTATTTTTCCATTATTCTTTTACATTCTCATACCGTTATTCAATCAAATATACAAATGAAATAACATTTTTTTGATATATTATACCAAAACATAATTATTTCATTTCATTCATATCTTCATTCTTTTTTTTTATATCTAATAATTTTATATATCAAACATGATATAACTTTTTTACACTAAAAGATAAATTACAATTACACTAAGTTTGATCAAAATTTATTATATCTATTATTTATATAACATAATAAGCATTAAATATGTATGTGATTAGTATAAAAATTTAATTATTTAAATTTTTAATAAATTAAATTTATAATTTTTAACAAAAATAAATAACGTTGAAATAATAGTTTAAAAAATATTTTTTAATAAATTATACTTTTAATAAAAATATTATTCTCAATGTTATTTTAATCATATTTTAAATTTAAAAGAACTTATAAATACTTTTTATACTAAAAAATTGTGTAATTTAAAAATCTTTAAAAAAGATTAATTAATTTAATTATTTTCTTGGGTTAGTCAATGCATTCAAGATCTTTTAAACACTCTTTATTTTTTTCTACTCCGGCAAGTGATAGAAGAATTTTAATATGTATGTACAATTAAAATCTATTTTATATATATAGAGTAAAAGATATATATATATATATATATATATATATATATAAAACAAATCCTGGCTATTGGCTATGCCCAATACATACATCACGTAAGAATTTCTCCAAAATAATCATTACAGAGACCCATCTTATTGGCTAGTAGGCAGATGAGATTGACTAATCATAATCTTTTTTATTGTTGTTTCCGCTAGGTTTGACCAATAATGATCTAATTTCTTTATAGGCCTCATATTTAACAATCAAAGCTTTTAAGGTTTTAGGTGTAAACATTGTACTAAATAAAGTGATTAGACAAATAATTAGGTTGATCGTTGAGAGTTAGACTGAAAGAGACAATGGAAGAAGGATAGAAGAAATATGGGACAATAATCATGAATTCAGGTGGGGTTTCTGAAAAGGTCATGATGATCTCTATCCATTTCATTTACATATTTGTTCTTATCGTACTGTGAGGGTGCTTTCTCTGAAAATGCTTGCTTTCATTTTGGCAAATGAAGACTTCGTTAAGATTATTTTCCAATTGAGAAAAGATTACGCCGTGCCTCCAATGTTCTGGAACTTACATAGTACGTGCATCTTATAATGGCTGTAGAAATTTCAGACCAAATTTCATTTTCACAACTCATGGGAAAGTCAAAATAAGAAAAAACGGTCATCGCCCATCTTAACTTACAACGGTAAATAGAAAAGGGACGTTTTGCAATTATGCTCGTCCTTCTCCTCCTTCTTCTTCTCGTTTATTTTTAGTTATTCATGGCAACACTTTGCTAAGAGCAAATAGAATACATCTAGGGGCAAGGACCTGATTGATACTTATTGAATACTAATTGAAGTTCGTCAACTTATGTCTCAAGCGATTGTCTTATGTTGAGACTCTCTTTCGCAGCTGGACACGAGACAGCTAGAGATTCGAATTCAATGTCATTACAAGTGGGTATGAATAGTGGGTGATGAATTGTTCATGTCAGTTGGCCCCCTCTTTGTCTTCATAATATTGCAGCCTATTTACGCTTCCAAAACCAAAACTAACAAAAACACATTTAATTTGTATTCAAGCTTGGTTGGTTGATTGTTTTATGACTAACATTAACAAAAAGTGAAGGTGATCCATGAAATTAACAAAACCATTTTGTGTTCCTGCTCACTACTTCAGAAGTCACCCATACTTGGAACAAACATATCTTACCTCAGACGGACATATATGTCGGAGATTCAAAGTACTTGTGTCTCTGCCCATAAAATTTAGCGATGCCAAGGGTTTACCCTTTTTGTTTAAATGATAAAACACCGATTAGTTTCACTTAATTTGAGGAGTTTCGACTTTCACGATATTGATCTTAAGATCAGAGGCTATATGTAAACTAAATTATAAACAAAAAAACAAAAGCATCATGAAATTAGGCCGAGCTGCGTTTTTTGTGGGGGACCAGGGGACCACCAGTGAAATGCCACTCACATAACAGGTTTTATTAGAAGGAAAAAATAAAAATAAAAAGCATTAACGTCCGATCCAAACAAGGCATACCATCAGGTGCATTTATACTTCATACGTAGATTGTCGGCCTTCACTTGTGTGCGCGTGAGTGTGACTTGAAACTCTATTTTTAACCGTTGATTCGAAGCGAAAGAAAATACCTAAACAGAAAAACGTAGAGGAGATTCTGGCCCTCTTCACTAGTCAAATGCAACAGACAGTTTTGAACAAAAAAGAAGTAACGTTAAAGAAAATGACTTTTCAGAACATTGTTAAACAAAAAAGGTTCTAAACAAAAGAAAAGGACCAATGTTTCTTTTTTCCCTTAATGTAAAGGCCAAAATTACCTAACACAACAGAGAGAAGTAAGAGAAGAGAAGAGAAGAGAATAACGCTTGGTCACTTTGGTTTTTTTTTTTTTTTTTGCTTGGTGCAAATAGGATAAGAAAATAAAAGATAAAATGGTAAAAAGAGAGGAAATTATCATATACGAATTCTTCTTTCTTTATATCAATAATTTCTTTTCCTCCGACAGAATGACGACACACAGCAAGAAAAAATCAAAATTAGACGCTTAGCATGATATGAGCAGCACCTGTTCATCGGCTTTGAGGTTGCCTTGTTCACAAATCACAGTTGATAAAATCTCCTTTTATATAAATTAGATGTAGGTGTCATATAGTTATAGGATTTACGTTAATCATATAGTCTCGTATTTAGTTTAAATTTTTAAAAAATAGAAAAAATTAAAAAAATAAAAGAGAAAAAACTTGAAAAAAAAAAGATGAGACTCATAAATAATTTTTTTGGGTAAAAAACTCATCAATAATTTAATTACAATATTTTACAATGATAATAAACTCTTATATATATATATATTTATACACACACATATATGATTGAATATTATGAACGTATCAACTATCAAGTGCAATAAATGTTTTGATTTGACTAATTTTGATTTAAGCAATGAGATGCTAACTACGACTAATTCCAACTAATAAAGTCCCTAATCAACTAAACGGACACAGGAAAAGTCGACTGGGAAGAGCATATAGCACACCCCTCCCAGAGACAGTACTGGGTACAGACAGACAAAACCACACTCTAATCTCTTCATCCTTTTTGGTGTTTCTTTGCCTTTGGCTTGTGTTGATGGTGGTCTTGAATTGGTTGGTAGGAAAGAATAAATGGTGATAGTGGCGGTGAAGAGAGAGAGAGAGAGAGAGAGAGAGACTCAGACTCTCGCACAGACTGGGTTTCCATTCTTTAAGCGTATCATTGCTAGAGAGATCTTTGGAGAGAGAGAGAAAGAGGGACTCTAATGCACGTGGTTCAGCTTCAGTTGGTGGCAACCGCTAAATTTATTTTACACAACCATTATAGGAAGTTTATTAAATTGCCTCTCACTGTCTCACCTGCCTTCTTTCCAGCAAAGCTACAGCCACCATTTCCACTACTTTCATTACATTTACTCCTACTCCCCTTCCTCCCTGCCTTCCATTTCTTCTCTCTCTTCATCTCTAAGCTCAACCTCCGATTTTGTTACTCGCATTGTGACCCCTAAAAGGCTAAATCATAAGAAAGAGATTCCCAGATCTTTGTTCTTGAGTGGTTCTAATTTCTCTGAATCCCATTCGGAAAAGAAAAGAGCCTGACGAGAATGATCCCAGTTGGTTATGATCGTGGTGTTGTGTTTCTCATTGAAATAACATTTGCCAAACTTCTAGGATTGTAGCTGAGGAAACCCAAATCGTAGCCCAATTGGTTCCAACTACGATAATGCCTAACGGGTAAAGACATCCACCAACGCCCCTTGTTTCGAGCATGAGAAGGCATCGTCAATTTCATCTCCTGCATGCTCTCTTGTGCTCTATTCTTTGTCTTCTTTCATCTATCACGGTCTCACCAGCAACTGAAAAGGAGATTTTGCTTCAATTTAAAGGTAACATTACAGATGATCCCCAAAACAGCTTGAGCTCATGGGTTTCAAGTGGAAACCCTTGTGAAGATTATAGTGGAGTTTTCTGTAACTCGAAAGGTTTTGTGGAAAGAATCGTACTATGGAACACTAGTTTGGCCGGACTATTGTCGCCGGCTCTGTCGGGATTGAAATTTTTGAGGATTTTGACACTGTTCGGGAATCGTTTTTCGGGAAAGATTCCAGAAGAATATGCTGACATTCACTCATTGTGGAAGATCAATTTGAGCTCCAATGCATTATCTGGTTCAATCCCAGAGTTCATTGGTAATTTACAAAGTATCCGCTTTCTGGATTTGTCAAAGAATGGCTTCACTGGGGAGATACCATCGGCTTTGTTTAGGTACTGTTACAAAACCAGGTTCGTTTCTCTTTCTCATAACAGTCTTTCAGGTTCAATTCCGGCGTCATTGGCGAATTGCTCGAACCTTGAAGGGTTTGATTTTTCTTTCAACAATCTAAGCGGGGGTATTCCTTCGCGACTTTGTGATATTCCAAGATTATTCTATGTGTCCTTGAGAAGCAATGCGTTATCAGGGACATTGCAAGAGCAGATTTTGGCATGCCAAAGTTTGACACTTTTAGATCTCGGCCATAATACATTCACCGGTTTGGCCCCTTTCAGCATCCTTGAAATGAAAAATCTTGCTTATTTCAATGTATCATATAACGGGTTTAGTGGACAAATTCCTGAGGTGACAACCTGTAGTGGAAGATTAGAAATTTTTGATGCTTCAGGGAATGATTTGGATGGGGAGATTCCCTCAAGCATAACAAGATGCAAGAACCTCAAGCTATTGGCCTTGGAGTTAAATAGGTTCAAAGGAATTATTCCATTAGGGATTCCAGATTTGGGAAGGCTACTAGTTATTAAATTAGGTAATAATTCAATAAGTGGATCGATTCCGAAGGGATTTGGCAACATTGAGATGCTTGAAGTTCTTGATTTGCGCAATCTAAACCTCGTTGGTGAAATTCCCGAAGATATAGGCAATTGCCAATTCCTTCTAGAGCTGTGAGTTCCATGAACTTATCAAACTGCTATCCAATAACTTCAACACTGAATGAAATCTGAATATATTCTTTTATGTTGCTGCAGGGATGTTTCTGGTAATAACTTAGAAGGAGAGATTCCTCAGAGCCTTTACAACTTAAAAAACCTGGAAGTCCTTGACCTACATCAAAATCAGCTCAATGGAAGCATCCCACCAAGCCTAGGAAACTTGTCAAAAATCCAATACCTAGATTTGTCACATAATTCACTTTCTGGTTCTATCCCCTCTTCCCTTGGGAATTTGAAAAACTTGACACATTTTAATCTTTCATTTAACAACCTCTCTGGTGTCATTCCATCTATTGCAACCATACAGGGTTTTGGTTCATCAGCATTTTCTAACAACCCTTTTCTCTGTGGTGCTCCTTTGGACACCCCTTGCTCAGCAAATGGCACTAGACCACAGTCAACTTCTGGGAAGCCTAAAGTGCTAAGTGTGTCTGTAATTATTGCAATTGTCGCAGCTGCAGTAATTCTTGCTGGGGTTTGTTTGGTGAGCATCATGAATATCAAGGCTCGTAGGAGAAAAAAGGATGAGCAGATGATGATTGTTGAGAGCACACCTCTTCCTTCTACAGAATCAAATGTTATAATAGGAAAGCTGGTTCTCTTCAGCAAAAGTTTACCATCGAAGTACGAAGACTGGGAGGCAGGTACCAAAGCATTGCTTGACAAAGAGTCTTTGATAGGCCGCGGATCAATTGGCACAGTCTACAGAACTGATTTTGAAGGTGGGATCTCAATTGCAGTGAAGAAGCTTGAGACATTGGGAAGAATCAGAAACCAGGATGAATTTGAGCATGAAATTGGGCGAATAAGTAACCTTCAACACCCTAATTTAGTTGCCTTTCAAGGTTACTATTGGTCCTCGACAATGCAGTTGATTCTATCAGAGTTTGTCCCAAACGGGAATCTGTATGATAATCTACATGGGTTTGGTTATCCTGGAACCAGCACTAGCAGCGGCAATAGGGAATTAAATTGGTCGAGAAGGTATCAAATAGCAGTTGGAACTGCAAGGGCCCTTTCCTACCTTCATCATGACTGTCGACCTCCAATTCTTCATCTCAACATAAAGTCCTCTAACATACTCTTGGATGACAAGTATGAAGCTAAGTTGTGTGATTATGGGTTGGGAAAGTTACTTCCCATTTTGGACAATTACGGTCTGACCAAATTCCACAATTCCGTTGGGTATGTTGCGCCGGAGTTGGCTCAGAGTATGAGACAGAGTGAGAAGTGTGACGTGTATAGTTTTGGGGTCATTCTTTTGGAGCTGGTTACAGGGAGGAAGCCTGTAGAAAGTCCAACAGCAAACGAGGTGGTGGTTTTGTGTGAATATGTGAGGGGCTTATTGGAGACTGGCTCAGCTTCACAATGCTTTGATACAAGGTTGCTGGGTTTTGCGGAGAACGAATTAATTCAGGTGATGAGATTGGGGCTTACTTGTACATCAGAGGATCCTTCAAGGAGACCAAGTATGGCTGAGGTTGTGCAGGTTCTTGAGTCTATCAGAAATGGATTGGAATCAAATTAACCAGATAGAGGCCAAGAGAACTTCGGTGCAGCTCTGAATTAGGTAATTATTAATTTGTTAACTTGTTCCTGAGCACAGAAATGGAAGGAAATTTGGGGTAAACTGTGCATACAAGGTTCGGGGGATAAGGACATTTTCTTAGGAAAAGCGAGGAAAAAAAAAATTCTTTTGTATTCATTTTTAAGTTACCATTTAATTTAAAATTTGTAATATTTGCAATAAAAGGAATTTATTTATTGCTTTTGCACCACGTAGTTTTTTAAAAAATTTAACACTGACTAAAATTTATTTCAGTTCCTTACGTTTTCGCTTCCATGACATATCCTAAGATCTGACACGAAATAGAGATGTGGAAGTTCTGGGAAACCTTATGGTGCACGTACTATGGTTTCTACTCTTTAATCTTTCCCTCCTTGTTTGTCTCTATTTTTTTTTCTTACTGCTTAATAAAAACACCACTTGTATCAATTTAGTTTGGAACTGTATTAACGCACATGCCGGTTATCTTGGTCCACACGTCGCTTAAGTGTGTGTTTGGATGAGCTTTTGAAGGAACAAATCATAGTTTGCAAGGAGCAAATCATGATTTACAAGAAGTAATAACATGTTTGGATGAGCTTTTGGAAAAAACAAACTATGATTTGTAAGAAGCAAATTATGATTTGCAAGAAACAAAAAATAGTTGCTTCTATACAACATGGTTTGCCAACCGAGTTTCCAAACACACCATAAGTCATGCATGAGACGGAGTTCCCATATATTGAGCTAGACATCTATCTTATATAATAATAGTTGGTTTTGCCTGTACTATTCATAACCGACACGTGGTTCCTTTTTTTTTTTTCATCTATTCAAATTTAAATGGGGCAAAGGGACCCACCCCAGTTATAGCAATACCTGGATTTTCCGTAATGAACTGGCTGCAAATTTCTGTTTACGAAGACGCTTCTATCGTCCCTGAAACATCAGGGACAGTCTGCCATATCAGTTTTCATTGGCTTGTCCAAGGGATTGCCTTAAACACTTCATTTGACCTATTTTTATGGAGGAGCCCAGCGCCGAAGAGAAGAAAATTTGAGAAAAAGAAAAGAGATGTCATTCACAAAAGCTAATGAAACTCCATTCGCTAACACAGAATGAGACCAATCTCTTATTAAGTAGTGCCATTAGACATGGTCTTTTGTTATTAATTTCTTAAAACATGAATAATTACAATGCCTATAAGCTATAGTCGAGCATTGGTCTTGCAGGGGGTTTTTACCTATTCTCTTTTCAGACTACCCCTATTAGCTGATAACTATAAGGGATTTTAATTACGTCGAGATAACAATTGTTCTTTCGATTACGCTGAAGCAATTTAACTATAAGTTCTTCCAAATAATAGATTGAGGAAAGCAGAAATTATTCAACATACAAGCGTTCAAACGACACGTATAAAGCAGAAATTAATGCAATGGCATTAAACAGTGTTTGCGACCCACTATTGCAAAGGAACGCATCCCATATTAAAAAAATATTAGAGTACACATAAAGTATAATTAATGTTTATAATCTATTAGTTTAATTATAGTTAAATTATGATGAAATCGATAATAATTAAATATATATATATATATATATTTTATTTTATACATAAAAATTTTGAAACATATTCAGATTAATTATACATAAAAATAAATCAAATATAGTATAGTATTTAAAATTTAATTTGTTTATATATTAAAACATATTTTTATAATTTTAATAAAAAATATATTATTTTTATTTTTATTTTTAATATATTATATTAAAACTTTATAATTATAAATAAAACAATCATAAAAACACAATGATAAAAGTTATACTTAAAAAATAAAAAGCAAAGGATTTAAAAATAATAAATTTAAAAAAATTTTGCAAATAAAATTTTTTACCAAATTAAGTATATATATTATTAAAATATCTTACTTATATGTTTATATATATATATATATATATATATATATTTGTTTAAATTATAATGATAAGGAAACTAGTTGACAAGTGTGGAAAACAAGATGAAATCTTTCTTTCGGGCGATATCACTTTTGCTCCTTCCTATCTAAAAAAGGAAGAAGAACTCGTCCAGTCACCACTTTCTACTTCAACAAAAAATCATCCAATTCAACCCGTCTTTAAATGAGTTTGACTAGTTCAATAATCCATTGGTTTTGAGCTAATTTTGAACTGGTTCAATTTTAAATATTATGAATATAACATAAAACCAATACATAAGATAAAATAATTTTTAAAACTTTAAGACACAGAAATATGAAATGTATATATATATATATATATATATATTCAACATATTAATACAAAAAAGTAAACAACATAAAAATCATATGAATCTTGAACAAACATCTCAAATATAAAATACAATATTTATAAAGTGCATTTATATATATTCAACATATTACCACATAAAAAAATAACATAAAAAATTAAATCTTAAATAAGTATTTTAAATGCAAAATAATATGTATATAACAAACTATAAATAAAAATATAAAATAAATCAAAATTAAAAACTTCAATTTAAATTAAATATCAATCTTTATCTTTTACATCATTAAAACTTTGTTTTTAGCTTTTGAACCGTTTCAGCAAGTTTAGAAATATATCAATTTATTTTAGAATATTTCAAAATGTATTGGACAAAATTAAAAAAAAAAAAAAATCAGATACAAATGTTGAAATATGATACATGATACATATCCGTTATAAACACATCCCCATTTTTAGTATATTACTTCTTAAATCACATAGCATGGCTCTCGATCATTCAACCGTCGCTAAATTACTGATGGTTTCCTCTAGGAGTGTTAAAAAATTATGAGCTTCTCCAAAAGAATAAAGAATATATAAAACAGCAAAATTTGCAGAAAACAATTGACGCCATATCAACTCTGGGATTTTGTAGCTTCGGAAATTCTCCGAATTCGTTCCATAACTACAGGAATGTCCCTTTCGGTCAACGTAGTAAAACAAAAACGGAACCATCCAGGTTCAATACAGTGACAAGAAGATCCTGGAGTAACATTGATCTTAGATATATTCAACAATCTATCCCAGAGCTCAAGCTCTCCTTTTTCACTGTAAGAGCGGATTAGCTTACTCATGTCGGCCCAGCAGTAAAATCCACCACTGCTTCGAAAGCACCCAATCCCTAACTGCTTCAATCCTGCCACAAATGTGTCATACATTTTCCGAAGCCTCGATCGATTAATCTCGATGAAGTTTAGAACAAATCTTGTATCTAAAAGCATGGAGATAAGCAATTGCTGGGTTGGGGCAGAAATGGAACAGAACCTTGCCAATTTTCTAGATGCGGCCAGGACATTCTCGTTATTAGAGTAGATAACACCCACCCTAAAACCTGGAACAGAGAGGTCTTTTGATAAACCATATACAATATGGACTCTGTCCCTGTCAAGATGTTCTGCTTCCATGATTTCTGCTATGCTCACAAACTCCTCATTACCGTAAGCAGACCCAGCAAATATTTCATTACAGACTATGTGGAGGTTCTTCTCTCTGGCAAAGTCCAGAAGACTATATAATGTTTCTCGGTTTAACAGATTGCCAACAGGATTTGAGGGATTTGTTATTATAATTCCACGAACTTTCTGACCACGTTTCTTCGCCTGTTTGAAGGCTTGATCAAGTGCAGTAATATTTAAATTGAAATTATCAGTGCTGCGGCAGGGAACAGGTACTATTTCCATGCCAGTTCGCCATTTTATATCCCTATCAAAGCTGCATAATGCGTTCAAAACATTCAATTTCTTGCCAAAAAAACAGGTAACAAGATGAGGACTTCTGAGGTGGAAAATTGATAGTTACCCAGGGCTATGAGGTGTAGGAACAAGAAATGCATTTCCACTATCTGCTAGGCAGAAGCTAAGAATCTCAAGTGCAGGGGTAGCACCAGTGGTTAGTACCATTTGAGAGGGGTTGAAGAAAACAGAATTTTCCGTACCTTGAGACATGAAACCTGCAACAGCCTGCAGGATTAGAGAATTAAGGCACAATTTTTCAAAAACCAAAGGTAGTTTTTTGTAAGGTACAGTTCAAGAATGTGCATGCATATTCTAAGCTCAGAGGCTAGGCATTTATAATAGACGGAACTCTTCACAAACGCTTTGATTTTGACAAAGATGACAGAAGACAGAAGACAGAAGACAGCAGAATATAAGGTATCTATCATTGGGTACACAAATTAGAAAAGATCTTTTTTCACACCAAAAAAATTGTAATTAAAAGAAAAAATTATGTTTAAGGACCAAAAGATGAAAAAATTTATTTTTAAGGACTTTTTTTACTAAATTCAATGATTTATTGCTAAACGCAGTAGTAATAATCTTAAAATAAGTAATAACAAGTTTTTAAGAATAATTTTTTTATCTTTGAGTCCTTTATTATAATTCTCTTTAATTAAAATGATAAAAGCATAATGCCCATTGTTATTAGTAGTTTTTTAATTCCATTTTATATAAAACCACTACATGAGTAACATTAAAGGCTCACAGAAACAATCGTATCATTATGTCCCTCAGCCTAATGCCAAACGAAACACCTGTCACTCCTTCCACGGACAATGGTAATACCTTGTAAGTATTCTAAAAAAGGTACCTGCTGCACTCATTGCTGCCTTCTCTGTGCAAACCATCGAGAAGGGATTAATGCAATAACAGCAACCTCAACATTCTTCATCCAAGTTCATGAGGGACTTTATTTTAAAAGAAAAAGAAAAAGAAAATCAAATTTTAAAAGCAAAAGAAAATCAACCCGTAGGTCTGGAGGCACATCAAAATTTTGAGAGTTATAAAAGGCTTTATTGAAAAGAAACCCAATTTCCATTTTAACAGTGACTGAATTCAGATTCAACTAATTTTCATAGCTCAAAATGACTCAGAAAAACAAAGAAAAAAAGACTCACTCGATTTACATTTCTGTTATGTGTGCACTGTGCATACGCATCCGTATCAGAGTGGGAAGAATGATTCCAGGTTCATAACTTAAAGAGAAATATTCTTCACATCATAATATATATCTCTGTACGAAGTGTGCAATTTCTCATGTTATGAGGCGGGGTAGTTAGTACAGTTCTAAGATTCCTAATTGGATCATAATTATGTTGTTATAGAAGTGAAATAATTGGATCATAATTATGCTGTTATAGAAGTGAAATAAACCAAACCAAAGGCAAAGAATATAAATTGGAACTAAAAGAAAGACTCGGTCTGAATTACCACTTTCAATTCCGCCAATCCATCAAATGGTTGGTACGCCGTAATCCCGCTAATATTCAACTCCCTGCAATCTCCTCGTCCCCCCAATATAGCACCGCTCGCATTCTCCTCAAGCCAATCTTGAACCAAGTCCAGAGATAACTACACACAGCGAGAAACTCCACGAACTCATTTGTCATAACAACTAAGCAAAACCATTGAAAGAGGAAAAGAACCCAGTAAACAGAAAGCAAACCAAAATGGCACTCACCTTGTTTTCAGCCAAACCAAGCTGAATTACACCATTGGGATTATGAATCTGGTGGTATGAATCCTCGGCGACCTTCTGCAAACCCAGGGAATAAGGAGAGTTTCCAGCCTTAACGAGGGAATTGGCCCGACCGGAGACATAAGCCGCGGAGGACGCACCCCTGGGCGACTGAAGGATTCGGGAAAGTGAACGGGGCAAAACAGAGACCTCTGTAAGCTTATCGGAAGATGTAGAAGGCGAACGCGGGGGAGAAGAGGTGGCGTCAGGCGAGGGAGAGGGAGGAGGGGTGGGGTGAGAACGATGGCGTCTCTTGAAGTAGAGCTGAAGGAAGTAGAAGAGGGCACAAGGAATAACAGAACCCCAGAAGAGACCCCCTCTACCTTGAACAACTCCTTGCAAAGGCACGATCACTCTCATGGCAGTTCGTCTGCCACCACGACCCGGATATGGTTCGGTATCTTCCTCTGATTGCGGGCTCGATAGGGTCTGGGTCATTGTAGAACCATGAGGAGCGGCCACAGCCCTGTTCAACAATTACGAGGTTTAAAGGGTGTGATTGGATTGGATTTGTTGGTAATGGGATTACAGACGGAGAGTACGAAGAAGAAGAAACAGAGGCGATTGTGTTGGAGAAGACGCAACTGTGATGTGAGAGAGAGAGAGGGACCAATTTTGGATTTTCAATCCTATTGTGTGCGCCGTTCAATGCTCAAGATACCAAATAATAACAGCATCTCTGATTCTCCCATCCCGTCTTTCCGTTCGTTTTTACCAAAATAACCTGCAAAATTTGCCGCTCATTTTAGCCTACTTGGCTTATCATTTCCCTTTTTCAAAATTGCCAGTTTGCCACCAGCCCCACGCTTCCATGAATTTCTGCAAAATTCTTGACACTTCTGAGTTCCTCCAAAAAAAAAAACAACGATATATATATATATAATTATTTATAATTTTATTATTAAATTTTTAATTAAAATGTGATAAATATATACTTTTTTAATAATATTATAATAAGTATATAATTTTTTACAAATAATTATATGATTTATCAATTAACATATATATATTTATCATAATATTGTTAGAATAATATACACTTATTATATTTTAATGAAATAATTTAATAATAAAAATATAAAAAATATACCTAATTTTATTTTACAGCAAATAAATTTTACATCATCACAATTTTTATTGGATTCTAATTCTCACATAAAAACTTTTAAAAAAATCTTATATACTCAATACGTTATACTAATCTAATAAGACTTGGTTTTGATGATGTGGTGCCTTCTAATTTAAGGATGATGATGTACTTATCTCTTTTTTTAAAATATTTTAAACGAATTTATCCTTAATCATATTACATATCAATATACAAAAAATATAGAAAATTTAAAGCAAACTTTTTAAGTATTTATTATTAAATTTTTTAAAATAAAAATATAGCACGTAAAATAATTTTTTTTGAAATAGTCAAAAATATATGATTGAGTTGTACAAATTTCTCATCTGCTATATTTTTATTAAAAAATTTAATAATAAATATTTAAAAATTATATCTATATTTTTTAAAAAATAAATATCTCTAAACTCGGGTTTGCTTGGTTTCGTGCTCCGCAATAATGTGGAATACATCATCGCTTGCGTGACTTTCTCACTATCTCGTCCCTACAACTTCGATAACCAATTACAAGAGAAAAACTTGGAATCTTTACATATGCGAGTCAAAATCATTCACAGCACTTACTGACAAAACTCTAGTTTTGTTGTATATGGCATTCACCATAAACCAATCCAGTGAAGCAAGACGACATGTGTCCCCAAGCTATCGTAGAACACACAATTACTACATCGTTTTATAGCACTTCCTGATCTTGATTCCTGGTTTTTCCTCGTCCTAGTATCTAAAAGAGGTTTTATCCCTTTTGGTTTAAGCACAAAAAAGGGGGCAGTGATTGAATTCAGCAAGAGCCCTGGTTCTGATCTTGGGGACTAAAATGTATTTGAGCATGGATAGTGACGAGAGTTAGAAACTTAAAATATAGGAATAGAGATTGGTATAACTGGAGGCCAGACGTAAAAATGAAAGATATGGATGTGGACGTTTGAGGTTGAGGGCTGGATGAGGAAGTGTTTGCTTAAATAGGCTAATGGGAAGAAACCATGCTCCACAAGATAAGGGTATGAATTCAGACTTGAATATACGTTGGGCTGATGTTCACACGTTTGGCCTCCTCATTACATCCCAATAAAATATTTGAGTTTGTGGTCATTTCATGGTGAGGTAAGGGTGCATATGAGTTGAGTCAGATTTCATCTTGATCTAGTGTCTGATCTTATTTAAATTGGGCAAAAAAATTGGTTTAATGTCTAGATCAATATGAAACTGAGTTGGATTAATCAAGTTGAGCGGCCGGACTTGAATCGGATTTTATTCTTCTTTTTTTTTTTTACATTTTAAAACTTTAAATGCTTATATTTTTATAAATATTTAATTATTTTTAGCAGATCAATACTCGTTTTGATAAATTTTTATGAGATTTAAATAGTGAAAATGAAAAAAATGTGAGTTCAAATAATGAAATAGGAAGCAAATGAAAAATGTAGGGATAAAATTTCAAAAAGTGATAATTTGAAACATAATAATCTAATTTGTGCATATTTTTTAATTTTGAATAAATTTTAAAGACAAACATGGTGTAAACATCATAGATAATTTGGTCTAGTCATTTGTTCCAAAATACATGTTTACTATTTTACATTTGAGTTTTTTTGCTTTTAAGTCTAAAAATCTATGTTTCTTATCTTATTTTCTTTTGTTTAAATATAACTTTTATTTGGACATAACAATTATACTTGTGTGAGACATGGTAGAAGTTTTAACATCTAACTATTTATAATTTTATAAAATATGTACTAAAAATTTTTAGCTAAATTTATAAAATTTCACAAGATCTAAATAATGAAAATGAAAAAATGTAGATTCAAAGAATGAAAGAGAAAGTAAATGAAAGTGTAGAGAGTAAAATTTTAAAAAGTGATAATTTAAAACCTGATAATATAATCCGTGTGATTTTTTTTTTTTTTGTATTTTAAATAAATTTTAGAAACAAATGTGATGTAAACATTGTAAGTAGTTTGGTCTAATTATTTTTTCTCAAAACACATATTTATTATTTTACATTTGATTTGTTTTACTTTTAAATTTAAAAATGTATGTTTTATATCTTATTTTCTTTTGTTTAAATATGACTTTTATTCAAACATAACAATTATATTTACGAGATACATGATAGAGGCTTTAACATTCAGTTATTTATAATTTATAAAATATATGTTAAAAATTTTTAGCTAAATTTATAAAATAACTTTATTAAAGCTTTTTTTTATTTTAATTTTTTTAATATATAATATACCCTCGCCACTTATATATATATATATATATATATATTTATCGACTGATCTGGACCCAATTTAATTGGATAACCCCGACTTAGCGAGGCCCGTGAATACTCCCCGGTGCAAGGGGACTAAGGACATGTTTGGTTTGAGGGGGTTATCAGGGAAAGGAACGGAAAGGTGTACGGTTAGTAAATATTTGGCGTTTGGTACCAAGTGAATGCATTTCCATGGCATCAATGTTTCCCGCATATGAAGGAAAATGCACACCTTAGCTGAATCGATGGAAAGTGAATGCAGTCGAAGGCAAGGCGCAAGAGATTACCATGTTATCCCTCATTTCTCTGTAGATCATATTTTTGGACTAAGCTAAAATCATCCTCAAGTCATAGATAAGCCAAAATAATTTTCAAGCCACATTCAGATCTCTCCCAAATCAAATTTTGAAAGGTAAACAATGAACAAGCAGAAAAATGTATGATGAAATCAGCACCCAAAAAATGTTACGAAAACATATGTCCTACAATCAAACATATACCCAACAAAATGAACAGGTAAACCCACGATAATTGTCGGAAAGAAGAAAAAGGTAACAAGATGAAGTGAGACAAACACTGGGTTGCAGAAGACAAATTGACTGCAATGAAGAAGATGAGGACTTGACTGAGATGTAAAAGTGTTGATGATCTGTGCCGAAAAACCATTAGGATTAGCGATAGTTGCAGACGTCCAAAGGCCAAGCTCTTCAGTGAGGTTTGTTCACCTGATTCTTCAATGAATGAACGTTCTCATCGGCAAATTAGAGCTCCCTCATGTCGCTGTTTAATTTTTTTTTGATATTTTCGTTGTTTTAGAAATTAAAAAAATAAGGTTAAAAAACTCATTTTTTTAATTATTTAATCTGAGAATATTTTAGCCTTTTATCCATATTTTCTTTCTATATTTTTTATTTATTTAACCAAACATAAAAATAAAAATAAATCATTCTCATTCTTTTTCAATCTATACCAAACAAGATTAGAGTTTTAAGATTCTTTTTTATTCTCATTCCTTTTCTCATTCCCATTCCAATCAAAATTCATTCTTCCTACCAAACGAAGCCTAAATGACAACTTACAGATTGGGAAAGCAGTAATACTCATGATCCTGTGATTTTGGACTCGCTCGGCTACCTGAGTCTACCTTCTTCTAGTTACCACTTTGCACATTTTATGTGGATTGTTACTTATTATTTCTTTGGAATGATTAGTGAGATGGATCTTTGCATTAAAGATCTATCTGCAGTGAGCCTGCAGTAAATATTGTGAGAGAGTATCATTTTTGAAAAAGAAATAATTGTGAAAAGAAAGAAAAAGAAACTAGGAGACAATTTTACAATTCTCTACTACGAAGGATTTTGATATAATGATTACATTAAATATGAAAAGTATATTTAGGATAAATTATATATATATTTTTTAAGATATTAAAATTATACAATTTTTTTATTACTTTAAAAAATATATATATATTTTTTAATTAAAAACTATGTTATGTTAGCAGGAGATGGATTTTCTACTGTTCTGTTCTGTTGTTCCTGTAGTTAAAAGAGGTTCAAGTAAATTTTATTTAAAAAAAAAAATCAAAACACCTTCTACTTCTTTTCCAACAGCATAACAACACGAAAATTTCAACCATAAAGGATCTACTCTCTGTGCTAGCATCTTCTATAACAAAATATAAATTATAATTATATATATTTTTAAAATATTTTTATAATTATTATTTATATATATAATACAATAAGGTTTAAATATATATTTGATTAATACAAAATTCTCACTTTTTAAATTTAGAATAAATTAAATTTATAATTCTCAACAAAAATAATAGTAAAAATAAAAGTTTAAAAAATACGTATTTTTAAATAAGCTTACATTTTTAATAAAAGAAATTCTTTAAAGCATTTTGGTCATCTTGTGGTTTCAAAATAAGTTTATGCATTTTTTTTAATAAAAGAAAGAAATATATAAGTTAGATATAAAAAACAGGAGGGTAATTTATTTACATATTTATTATAAGGTAGTGTCTCTTTTTGCATTTTTTTGTTAGTATTATATATGCCAGTTGCATAATGATAATTGGCCCTGTTTGAAATGTTGCAAGGATGAGTGAATCCTTTTTTAAATCGTGAACAATATTTATTATATTACTATAATATGTCAAATTGCTTGTAGCAGAACAGTGTTTGTTTTGGATCATATATATGTTTCTGGCTTATTCATAACCATGTAGTCTTCCTCCAAAGCCATAGAAATTATGACTTTATTTAAACTAAAGAAAGTTCATAGCTCTGGAGACAGAGATCTTCGTTTGAGTGCTCACTTGTTTTCTTAGCAGAAAGGTTTCCTTTGCTTGTGTTCCACCTACTGTAGGCGACTGTTTTAGTTTTCTTTTTCAATATTTGTTCTGTGTTTATTTTCTGACTTTACAATCATGTACTGATAGATCTATTTATCTTACAAAAATTTTACTGTCGAATCTGTTGGCTTATTCTATGGTTTTGTCGTGAAAGTTAAATGTCATATATATACATGTGATTATTTCTATGACTTTATCCTTTGGATATGACAAGCAGCGTTGGCTCTTTACATTAGCAAAAGGATCATGGCTGCTTTTGCTTACGTTAAATAGCACAAGGTTTTAGCATTCGCGAATTAAAAGCAGCTCTAAAACAACAGGATGTTATCTTTCGAAAAAAAAAATGTTTAGGGTTTTGTTCTCTCATATTCAACTGTAGACACATCTCGACGCCAAATGTTTAGTTTTATCGTCTCGTACCCTTTTCTCTATTATTATTTATTATTTTATAGGTGGCTTGGGCTTAACTCTTCGATTTTTGAGTATATAGAAAGGGAGAGAAAAGAGAGCGATTTTAAGCTATATATTATTTAACCTCTTGACATGCAGAGGGACCTATTTGGATTGTTATTGAAAAAAAAAAACAGAATTTTTTTTAAAAATTACTAGTTATTACTCATAATTATTTTTTAATAGTATTTATTTATTTATTATTATTTAAAAATAAAACCATAAAAAGAACTTTTTATCTATAAAATTGTTTTTATTCATAATTTTTTATATATTAAATGAGTTGTATCAATGTGTTATGTTATTGATTTTTCAAATAACAATACGTAGTTTGGTTTTAGAAAAATATATATCAGAAAATAGTCGGGCGGAGTGTCCTCGGGATAAGTCATTGAATGAGCGCTGTCATAAGCTTGTATTCGCATTAACTATGGTTGTATGTTATTGATGCTTCCGGAATCTCCATGCATCTACCACATTGAATTTCAACGACATCAAAGCTGGAAACCCTTAAAAGCTAGTCTAAATTAATATTCAGTATCAACACGGTAGCTTGGCCATTCTCTGTTTCTCTGAACTATTTCGGTGTGTCTGAAATTCTGAAGGACTGAACGACCTGTCTCAACTTTCGCTGAAGTGGACGGTCCAATGTTTAATTTGAGGTACGGCAAATCAGTGATTTCAAATTTCTCAAATAAAGGCTGTCCAACCTAAATTCCAAGCCTCTTTGAATCAGCTTTCTTGTTGACTTCCCTTCTCAGACAACATCACCTATTGCGCCTCACCTTCAGCACCCTCAATTACCAGTTGCGAACATTCAACCTTTTGGTGTACCCTGTGCGGCTAACGCCGATTGAACAATGGCTGATCCAAATAATATAATATCGATCGTGGCATTAATTATCCTACACAGGAACCATTTACTTATTCATTCTTTTCAGCTAACGAGTGCTGCTGAATACTTTGAGCCACGCAGGAATAATTCTGTTCATCGGTCATTAGCAAGTCTAGGTCTCAATTTATTAAATTTATTGATATTTATATAAAACAATTTAACAATTTTTTTATTGGTGTATCCATGGGCACATGCCCTGCATTGATTGGTGAGAATTTTGAAACAGATGCTAAAAAAAAAATGTTATGTCAAATGCTTGAGTTTAAATAATATCACATTCATGTGTTATAATTTTAAAAATTTTGGCGTTAGTATTATCAATTTTCTTAATTTTTTTAATTAGATCACATAGAATTTATTGACAATGTCCTTAAGTTTTATATCCTAAAATCTCACCTCTCCACTTTTTTCCTTTTGGAAACACGATAGTGGCAAATGCCATCAAATTGTTATTTTTTGGCGGAGTTTCTTTTTTTAATTAGTTTTTTTTACAATTTTCATGTAAAACATGTTGTTTATAATATTATATCTCATTGAATTTATTAAACACAAATTTAGTATTATTTAAAATAATAAAATAAAGTGACATAACAGATAACAAATAAAAATAACTTTATAACAAAACTTTTATAAAATTATATTGGTATTAAAAATTAAAAAAAATTAAAAGTACCTATACATTAAAATACTGGCTTTCGACGTCATATCATAACTTTTCACACTTAGATTGTCTGCTGCCCCAATTATTTCTTGTGTAATGAGTTGTATATATTAGTGTTTGGTAAATAATTTAACGCTATTTGATACACAGTATAAAAATAAAAATTAAAAAAAGTGATTTTAAAAATAAAAAATTATTATAATATTCTTATTTTTAATAATTAGATAATAGTTAATAAATAATATTAAATAATGATTGAATAATAATAAAAAAGATAAAATTAAAATTTTTTATTTTTTTCTTCTTTTTCATTTTTCACAAAATACCAAATATGCATAGATCTAAACATAGCTATTAAATAAAAAGAATCAATTTATGTGATATCACACATCTTTAATGTTTTTATTTTTTAAAATTTTAATGCTAAAGTAATTTTATAAAATTATTTTTACTTATTATCTATTATGTCAATTTACTTAACTTCTTTAAATAATATTAAAATTGTATTTAATGAACCAAATAAAATATATTATAATTTTATCAATAAAAAAGGCATGTTTTGTCATAAAAAATTAAAGAAAATAATTTTGAAAAGTGAAAATTTTATAAAAAATAAAATGCCACGAAGTTTGAAAAGAAAATTTGGTGACATTATTATCAAATGTATCCAAAATTATAATATACGGATTCCATACATTTTAAATTTAACTATTTGATAACTTTTTTTTTTCCGCAGCAAAAAGCCAAAGAAGTCTTGATTAGCGTATCCTTCTTTCTATTTTGAATCTGTAGAGAACCGTTAGTGTCAATTCCGCAATTTATTGGATTATGAGAGGCAAACTAATGAGGCGCCGAAATTTCAGTCTTCGACCGGATTTCGCCGCCCGAAACATTGCACAAAGCCCTGTATCATACCCACTCTCTCTCTCCAATGCTCCATCTTTCAGGCCATTTGTCAGTCTTATCCACAACTTGTTATTCAATTTTCAAGCATCACCCCCAACCCCATCCGCCAATCTCCCAGTATCGAAGGGTAAATCGGTCCTATGACGTTATACACTACTCCTTAAAAAACAAATTTCTGTGCCATAATAAAAAATTCAAATTTTAGATGGTTACAGGTCCAAGTGTAATAAAAACAAAAATATAAAAAACTGATTATTTGTATGAAAAGCTGCTCAGACTCGCTTCGAGCTATTTGGACTTTGTCACGTTCCAAGTAATACCCGCATCAAATTGTATTTCTTGCGGTGTTTAATATAATACGACATAATTTGAAGAATTTAATATATAACAAAAATATTTAAAACCCCGCAGTCTCTCAAAACCCATCTCGCTATAGTGTGTGAGTGCCGGCCTGAGACAGTGCGTCGCCTTCTTCTTGATCGTCTGGGGTCTGACTCGGAGCTCCCCAACCGTAGCGGACTCACCCTGCTGGTGATATATTCCGGTGACTTGGGAGGAGAGAGATACAAGAGATGGAGGAAGATATGGAAATAGAGCATGTCTTCGTTGCTTATGAAATCGACCTCGATTACGAGTTTGATGCAGCTCGCTTCTTCGATTTCACTCGACAGGAGACTCCTGGTGAAGCTCGTCAAGCAGAACTTTGGTTCGAAACCGCTGGAAGCTACCCTCCTTCCCGTCCGTACCATTTTCTTCCTTTCTTGAATCTTTTCACTCGGACGGAGGGCCTTTCATCCCATTTCTTTCTATTTTTTCAATTATTATATAAAACCACATTGACCTGCGATATAATGTTCCATTCCGGGTGAATGTAAATCCGCCGTATTTTCTTGTATTTTCTGGCCGCATTTTCTTCATTCTCATAGACATCGGTGCATCTTCTCTAACAATTAGTTGCTTTGCTTTTAAAAGTAGAGAGAATGCTAGGCTTTAACTGCTGTACCGTTGGTATATTTACTCAGAATGATGCCATCAAGGGTCGTTATTTCCTTAACACCATTTTATTGTTTGCGACACTCTGCATATGGATAGCTTAAAATAGCTACCCTGTGAGTTTTTCCTATATATTTTCGTGTTTATAGCCCCTGGAATTATTTAATTTTGAAGAAAATTTGTGCTGACTAGTAACTGATACAGTTTTTTAGTTTATTGTTAGATCTTCTTTCCCTTTGGCAAAAAGAAAGAGAGCTATTCCTATATTCCTACTGAAATCGAACATCATGTGACCCAAGGGATCATATTTTTCCTCTGTTTCAGCTTTTGTAGCGAAGCTAGTTATGAGAGAGGACATCCTCTCGGACAATGTGAATGCCTCTCCGAAATCCAACCATCTGGAATACTCAAGTTTCATGGATGATAGCAACGTTAGTGTTCCATTGGCGATGGAATATTCTGAGACTGATATTGACAATAAAGGTATGCGTGTTATTTTGTGCTATGTTTTTCTCTTGTTCTGTTATAATATGCTCTATAATAGTTCAAGTGTCAATATATGTGAAGCACACTAAACTCATAAGGAGCTTGCTATACTACTTTGACATATACAAATTACCGCCGCTGGCCCCCTCCATTGAATTCAGGATTTCTATCTAAACCAAAGGTTGAGAGACTGATCTGGAATGACTTATAATATAATAAATACCTTAATATTTATTTCTGCGATGAAGCTAATTGGTTACCAAAAACATCATCAAAAACAAAAAAAGGCATGGCAGTTTCAAATTTTTTGTCTGGTCCTAGGATCTTCATAAATCATACTGCATGTACGTTTGCCCCTGGTAACATCCTTCATGGCTAATCCTTATAGACCTTAACTTCATTCATGGGCTGTGCATTAAGCTGCTTCCATGGTTTCAACTGACAGTTGAATATCTATTGATAGAAGACATGTTTTGGGCACGTTCATGCTTGAGATATAGAGTGGAGCATGTGAGACTTTTTGCAAAAGATGTGCCAGCCTTGGATTTATACAAGCCTTAGCATCATATTAATATTAATCCATTCAAACATTTCCATTCCTGCCCTTCCCAAATAATTGCAACAGTAATTTGTACTTGGTAGTTGGTACAAATGTCTGTATCTGTGGAGGCTATGATGGTAATATTACTTGCAACAAGTGAACAAAAATGAAGGGCAAAACTGGAATATTGATTACTTTAATGACTTATTTTATTTAATATTAATAATATTTTTCTCTATTCAAGCCTTCATAACTGATGCAAACTTGTGAATTTTATCAAACTCTTTCTGGATTCATTATCATTTTACAGATATAGGCTGAAAGGCCATGGCCCTTTACTCATTGATTATATCTTTCAATTTGTAGTGGGCTTGAAAGAAGGTGGGAAGATCTCTGGCTTACTGGGTGGAATTCTTCAAAATGTCGCTAAGCAACCATTACAAGTAACTACAGGTAATAAATGAGATAGCATGACCACAGATTTAGTATGAGCATAGTGTTGCCAGAAAATGTTAGTGACTTAGCATCTTATCTCTTTTTGTGAATGAGTGATTCCAAACATCAGTTGATTAGTTGCACAAATACAACTTTGGCTTCATCAGTGGAATATCTGAGGTTCTCATACTGTTGTTTAACATATGCACCTTACTTATGTTGAAATCAAACATTTGTATCATGGTAGTGTCTGCTTCTATCTTTTTTTCTCTCTACCTTGACTTTTTTATTGCCTTTTTGCTTGACATGTATTTTATGTATTTTTCTAGGATTTACCTTTTACAGTAAGACAAGCAGTGACAATTTGAATTCTAAGGCTAAATCAGCTGTGCCAAAGAGATCAACATTGATGAAACCTACGGCTAGTCAGTTGGCTAAGCAAAATCGTCCCCCGCAAAGGGTTGGCTTCAGGTGAATTTTGGAAAAACTTGTCATTTTTCATAGTTAACAAGGAATGAACTATCAGTGAAACAGCATTATCGTACTTGGCTTGCTTGTGAAATGTATCATGTTTATGAATTGTACTAGATTTCTGTTACCTCAATAAGGTGCAGAGTCTTAAATCCTCCCTAACTTTGGTGAGTACTTTGTTCTTTATGAAATTCTAATTTTTTTAGGCAGCAGAGCCATATAAGTATTGCTGTATTGGTTCCTTAGTATTTGTCTGTGATGCTGTTTTGTTATGTTGCAACAACTGTCTAGATCTCTAATTCATGGCAATGTTTAAGCATGAGTTGCTAAAGAATTGTTTGTATCATCTATTAACTCTTCCATTATTCTCAGATTTCAGAAGCTATTAGCACCAAACAATGAGAGCAGTTTATCTATCTCTTCTGGGGTAGAAAGTCAAGCTGCCAAACGGCAGAAATTAGATTGTGGTCTCTTGCGCAAGGTCTACAAATTACTCTTTTCTTCTCTGATTTTGCTGATACTTGAAGAAGCTGCTGCTGAGTTTGTCTGCATGAACCTCCTAGATATATGCCAATAATTGATTGTAAAATTGAAAATTTATTTCTGTAAAAATTTGTTTGGACCCCAATAATACATATTATCAAAATATTCTCGAGATTGTGTCATCTTTTTAGGCATCAGAAATGCTCTCAAGAATTGTATAAGAACTTACTAGAAAATTTTTTAGGGTTACAGTTGAATAAATTATTAGACTTAGATGTTGGCCCACCTTGCGTTGTTTTTTTTTTTTGGGGGGGGGGGGGGGGTGTTGTGTCAAAGTTGTCCCTAACTTTGGAAACTTGATATTGACTTTTGACTTGTTGGCATGGGATAAATGAATTGGGGACTTACATGAGGCTTAGCTAAATTTGACCTCCCACTTATATTACGCAGGACATCCAAATTGCTTATTGTATCTTCTTATGACAGGTTGCTGATGTGAAGCAGCAAACTAATTTTTTCCACAAGGCACCTAAGAAGGTATGAATTCTACTGCAAAATACTTAAATCTTCTCTTATTAAAAATTGATTGGATGAAATTGCCAAATACCCCCTTCTGATTTGCATGGTGGTGTTTGTTTCTTGTGTCTCTTTTTGTCTTTCTTTATGTTGTTTTACCATTTCATTATGTAAACAAAAAATAAAATTTGATCTTTTTATAATGTCCTAACACAACACTGTTGGTACGAGTAGAGGGTTATCAATCAGATATTAAATAAGGGTACTTCCTGTTAAATATCTGAAGTACACCTTAAAAGACCAAGAGCACTTCAAATTCTTCAGGGGAGGGGGCTATTTCTTGAGAGGCAGGAAAGAGGTTCACATGATGAGGCTGTATATTTGTATATTATTGTAGGTCGTAACCATTGAACAGAACTCTGCACCAGCCAAGCTGAAGCTTACTATTCCTTTAGAGCCTGACCTTGAAACAGCACAAAGAGCACAAAGAATTAGGTTAGTTATTGTAAAGCTCAGTGAAATCTTGATGATAAAGATGAATTCTTTTCTTGACATAGTATAAGTCAAAACATTATACTTGTCTTGCAGGCCCAAAAATGCTGCAGTGACAGAGCATGTGACAGTGGCTGCCCATAGATTCAAAGCACGCCCATTAAACAGAAAAGTTTGTATTTGCTGTCAATAAAATTGGTTTTGTTTGGTTATTCTCGGTTGCATCCTCTCCTAATTATGTTCATAATTTAGATTCTTGATGCTCCTTCTTTGCCACTTCCCAAAAGGAGCACTCCGCGGTTGCCTGAATTTCAAGTAAGCTGCTGATGTTTGCTTTCTTAGTTCATCCTATTATATCACCATTTGTAACACTTCATAAAAGAGAAAGAATTGAAATAACAGTTAAATCTGGAAAACATGATTCTTCCTCATTATGCATTTTGAAGCTCAGGTTTTTTCTGTCTTGCTTCTCAGGAATTTCACCTGAAGACATCGGAGAGGGCCATGCAACACACATCGGCTAGTTCATCCTCTTCTTTTCAGTGCAATGATTTTGATAAGGTTTAGTCCATTTGATTTTGAGTGAAACAATTTCCTGTTTCTTTGCAGCCTCATGTATTGCCATTCCATATTCTTACACCAAGTCTGCATGAAAAAAAAAAAAAAAAAAACTGATTGTAAATTAGCATAAGTTGCATATTTCTGATGACTAACCTGCATTGGAAACTAAAGTTCTCTGGTTGCAGGGATTGGACAAACCCAATACTGTTTCTGCTCGAGAAAATAAAATCAAGGACTTTAGGAGGTAAGATATGCCATGATAAATGGTTACTCTACTTGATAATTCATGAAACAATGATACTGACAAATACTGCTGCTTTGCCCAGGCCAAAAATCATGAGTTCTCAAAAGCATGATGGTTTGGAATTTGCTCATAATTTTAAAGCTCGGCCTCTTAATAAGAAGGTAATGAGACATTAGTAGGGAAGATGCATAGAAAGATATTGTTACAAAATGAACTGTGAAGTTGAGTTATATTTTCTCTTGGGGGATGAGTTGTGATTTTAAATTATTTTACTCTAGCCATACATCTCCAGCAGAATTAAATTTTAAAAAAGGGTAAAAATGTCTGAGTGCAGATACTTTCTAGTAAGGGAGATATTGGTGTTTTCTGGAACAACAAGCCGGAAACCACAGTGCCAGTGGTGAGGCATAAGTGTTTCTTGTTTGGTCCTTCATTTCATAATATTTTTCGCGGATGAGTATAATGATATCTTGCTTCAACTCATACAGGATTTTAATTTTCATACAGAAAAGAGGGTTCAACATAACCCTCCAATTGAACTCTTTAGCAAGGTGAATTTTTGCTACTGTTCGTTTAATTTCATGCCTTCCTTCGTCTGCTTTTTCTTAAATTTACTTAACAGCCAGTTATACAATTCGTTGTTTTGAATTATAATTCTTCACTTTATTTGTATTTTTATTTTTCATTAAGATATTTGTATTCCACTATTTTTATACGGTCTGCTTTTTTGGAATGTTAGCTGTCCTTGACTTCTGAACTCCAGCCAAATAATGGATCACAGTCAAAACTACCTCTGCATTCCAGCATGTTCAGAAGGGTATCACTTCTATAATTTTGAAGTGAATGCGATGGTCTTGAATGATTTTTTATTTCTCTTTGTATCATATTGAGTTGGTTGTTTCTTGGTGCAAGGATTCAAAAGAAAATATATTAAGTTCTTTTCATCCAGTGCGAAAGGTAACAATGGCACTGCCTAGAGATGACTTCTTGATTATGCTTCTTTGTTCTGTTTATTTTTTTGGATCTTTCAATTTTAAATCCTATGTTTCTGTTCATTATTGCTATTGCATGTCATAGTTATCAATTATTCATTTTTCTAGCTGACACAAATCATGTAGGAAAAGCCTTCCATGTTTGGCGGAAAGGAAATCCAAGGTGGAAGTGACGATTGCAGCAGTGAAGCTGGTACAGTGTTTAGTGCCAGGAGGTATACATTATTGATGCTAGTCTTTTGATTTGGTGTGTGTGTATATATATATATATATATCTGTCTTAAGCTCTTTCTACTTGGAATGTTCCAGGAGCATGGGCATCCGGTGAAAATAAATGAGAGCAATGTTCAACAAGCTTCTGTTATGGGCATCAGACTTCAATTTTGCTGTCAAGATGGAAGTTCGATGAGTATATAGTTGAATTGAATATCGCGTAAAAATTCTTCTCAGATGAAAGATAGTTCTACTGTATAGAGTCTTGGTTTTTTTTTTTTTTCAAAAAAATTTCGTCCGCTCTGAAGAAATCAACACAATGATTATCTGCATCACTTGTATCTTCTACAGCTGCCCTTAGATCATAAACCAATAATACATTAATAGGCAAGTGTTGTATAGCCTATAAGCCTATCATCTTTGACATTTGTAGCATTGATTCATGTAATGTACTAATTTCCTCTTATCCTAGTACAGTAAACTCCTCTTTTTCATTCTGAATTCGTATATTTAATTTTGCATATTATACGAGGGCAAAAGGCTATTGGTGACCTCATGTCTCACACCAACCGAAAGATCAGCTGAAGAGTTCACCCATCAGTGTCATTAATTTTTATTCTTGAAAAACTGTATAAAACATTGATGATGTAGACTATATTATGGAGCTGAAAATTTACTGAGCCAAAGTAAACAATTTTATAGACTACCATTTAAATAGAGGTCCCTCAAACAGAAAGGTTCGTTTCTTTGCTCCAAAGCAAAGAAATCCATGATTAACCGCGCCTGGTGGGATCTGGAATCATAATCATGGGAAAATATCGAAGTAGGTTGTTCCCTTGGCAAGACGTTCTATGTCATTATTATTCTTAGGCAATATCCTCGTTCACAGAGTTGTGCTAGGTGAGGCTTTCTTCGTCCAGCGCGTTATGCCATAGGCCTTCTTCAAAGGTTTCTTCTCCCTGCCATGTCTTCTCTTGGTTATGGCAATGGCAAGATCGTTTGGGAACAACGTATGCCGAACGAAAGCATGAAGAAGAGTGGAGAAGAACAAAGCAGACACCATCGTCCAAGACATGAACGAAAGCCCAAGCGCAACGCCCTTGCTTATTACCGAAGGAACCTGCTCTGCACACTTGATGGTTGCCGCTGACGCAGTTGTCATGGGAAGCGAGTATGACCACGACGCCACTGAAAACCTGTCGATTATGAAACACAAGACCATATGTTTACAAATCACAACCTTTATTGAATTTCTCCCGGGTAGTCCATATAAAACCTTGAAACTGAAATTATGAAGGCACAAGTGAAACATAGAGAAACGGTGTACCTGAAACCAGTGAAGAAATTGAAGCGTACCACAAGTAAAACAGAGAGAAACAAAGCGATGAAGTAGCAAGTTCTGGATAACCCATCAAATTCACCGTCTATATTTTTCCAAGCAAGACTGGCTGCCGAGGGAGCTGCAATAAACATAGAGTACAGGGGGTGCAGTTCCTTGGGAAGAGCCTCGCTTGTTGGCAATCTCTGATACAAAATAACAAACACCACCAGATAATGCGCAAATCCAACAGCCCACAAGAATTTGGCAGCTTCCGTCAAACCCACTTTAGAAGCTAAAATGGTCCCAACAAAATTTCCAGCCACAGTGAGATGAGGAGAAGGATTTGCCACTTTACAGAGGCGTCTTTTGCCCCCAGAAAGCCACTGCCTATAGATTCTGAGTTCCAGGAAGAAATATGGTGCCATGAAAACGAGCTAAATCGATGGTCTCGGGGGCAATTTTAGGAGGTGCACCGATAGCCAGGAACATGCAGACAACCCAGGGGGCGAAAATTAAGTTTCCTCGAACTGGATGGAAATATTCTCTTTTGACTGCATCGAAGTAGAATATGCATTTGAGAATGTAGGCGAAGGAGAATAGAACTGCTATGGCCGATAACCAGAGGCCAAAGTTGATAATTGGCGTAATATGGAGGAATCTGATGGCAGGGCTTGTTGCAAGAGCATGCCACAGAACCGATTGGCTACTTAGGCCAAGACAGATACCAAGCATCCTATTGGAAACCGCAGAAGAAATGGCCATTTCTCATCTTTGGGCAGAAGAATGTCCTCTGATTCCTTTTAGAACCATTCAATGGCAGATATACTCTACTAATATGAGCGATCCTGGTACTATTCTAGTCATAAAAATGTCTTATTCTCAAATTGTTTAACAACTTAAATGAGCTACTACTGCTAGGTCGAGATTATTAATCATAGTAACATGGAACAGAGGAAGTGTGGCAGAGATTGAGAATGATTGAGTTCCAATGTCATCTATATTTTAACAAGTAAGCATTTTTAACTCAAAATTTAAGATTCAATTCAATAATGATTTATAATTAGATTACATAGTTTTGACAGAAAAAAAAATCAAATTACGTAATAATATATAAACCGCAACAATAGATGTTGCTGTTATAAAAAATGAAGTCAATATAAACAAGATATGCTGTAGTGGTTAATTTATTACCGTGACTTCGTCTAACTCAGGTCCTCGAAGAGCTGCGAAGTATCTACCCGCGGGAACGCTTCTGTTAACAGATTCATCTAGGTCCAGCGGAGCCATCACTTCTCTGAGACTCCAACTCTTTCTCCTTCTTTGAGGGCCACAGAGAATTCTGCCTACTGAGAGTGAATTTTGTTTTGAAGATAATGAAGTCTCCTTTCTGTCGTCCTCCCAAACCAATCCTGTTGGCCGAATCAAACCCTCCTAAACTTCGCCCGTCTCTCGGCAGAGACTTCTTCTCATCCTTAGCCTTCGACTCTCTGTTCAGCACAGAAAATCCCGTCAAGCGAAACTTGCCTGCGAATACTTCTATGGGGTCTCTTCGCCTCTCAAACTCTGATGGGTATATTCATTTACTTTTCGACGTTATCGTTACTCTCCATTTTAAGTATCCTCTCTTCGTCTTCTTCTGGTAAGGCTTAATGTATATCCACAAAATGACTTTGGAGACTTGTTAGTTTATTGTCCATTTTCTTGTGCTAAAAACTTAGCAAAACAAGCTCAAGTACAGTTCTTATGCTGAAGATTACGCCTGGGTCATTCTAAGCTGGGGCGGTATGTATACATGCGTGAACTGTGAAGGAGGAGGGCTCACGAGAAGTGAGGAAAAAAGGTAGCATCTTTAGGTGATGGTTGTTTGGCGGAGAAAAGGTAGTATTGGGATATGGAGTTCCCGTGAGTGAAAATCGCAAGAGTTTGTGGTTAGGGGTTGAGAGCAACTTGAAAGTAGCATTCATACAAGATAAATCGAATTGAGTTTTCAACAATGCACGGAGATCAGGCTCGCAAATGCGTCTTTAGAAGTTGAAACCCGGTGACAGTTTTGTTTCCACTTCTAATGCTTTCTCCAAAGTGACGACAAATTCATGTTTCATTTACAAATGGCAACCCCAGTGACCGGGCCTTGCCCGCTTGCCAGACCAAAATTGAAAGTCGCGCTAATTATTCCACATTACGGTCTGTAAATGGGCTACTTCTGGCCTTTTGAATTTTCTATAAAGTGAATTCCTAAATGGAAATTGAAAGTTGCTAAAGAGCAGGTGCTAGTTCAGCCAAGCAGCAAACTCGCCCTGGCTTCGGCTAATTTCCTCATCATTTTTGTCGTTTTGGCAGTATTCGTTGCTATAGTTTTGGCAATAGAATTCTGCTTCGTTTGGTTGCGCGTTAGAGAAGCAAAAAACTACGTTTGTAATATGTATTATTCAAAAATTACAATATATTGCTTTGAAGTAAATTACGTTTTCTTATCTCCTCACGCGTTACCAAACACGCTATTCAGTGTCAGGGACACCCTTGGTTTTGACTATAAAAGCTTAGACTCGGAAAAGAGTAGCATCTGGGAGATTAGCTTGGTAAATGAACTAGTCACTAGTGACTAGGGAGCACTCTACCTGGACGATGTCTAAAACATCAAACAATCACATACACAGATCAAAATTACTATACATTTAATTTGTAAATGGTTCTCTTCAATTTCGTAGTTATTATACAAAAATATAATACGGTTATTTGAACTCTTATTATCTAATAAATTGAAGATTTTAATTTAATGTAGGTTTTAAGTAGGCAGATGTAGTTTTGGGAGTAGAGAATTATGATGTAAGCCTGAATCCCCCGAATGGGCCGAACCACCTATCCTGCCTTTAACGTGTTGACCGGCAGTTGCTGCCAAGGCAAGAAACCAGAATTCAACTTCGATGGCATATTGTTGTTGTGCCTAAAGTCCGCATCCTTCGTGTGAATACTGCTCGAAAATCCTATACTGCGACCATGGTAAGCCCAAGTAGGTACAGAACTATGGCAAAGACAAAACTAGTTTCTCTGGTTTAGGAATCATCATGCATAATTAACCTTTTAACGGAGACATGCAATTTTTCCATGTGAAGTTGGCTATAGATTGAAAGAAGAAAAGAAAAAAATAAAAATAAAAGCAACCGACCCGCATGTAAGGTTTTTGCCCTTAATCTTGTTTGTAAGTGACCTTGATGTTTGTTACATTTGCGTTGAAGTTTTTATAAACGAACACATTCTTTTGTTGGCTGCTTTATTAACTATTAAATCAAAATGAAAATATACATTAAAAAATTCAATTTTTCATATCTCATAATAAACGTTCTATAAATAACATTTGATAGTTAAAAATTCACACATTCAGCCGTCAAAACCACCTTAGCTTTGGGTTGGGTTGCTTAGTTCCCCTTTAGCCGTTCGATAATTGAGAGTGATGGAAATTCAAACAAGAGTGAGGTCCTAATCCTACCCCACCAGAAAGCCAAACGCTTTGAAAAACAATCAAGCGCCTTGACGCAGATAGGATGCTAACCCATTGAAATTCCAAAAGATTAGGTCAAACACACCTGAAGGCCGGAGCAGATCAGGAGAAACTGGTGAGCGTAAGAACAATTCGCATTTGGCGACACATCGTAATCTTTGCCAAAATGACATGACTTTATGTACCAACAGTAACACTTGAAATGCAAGAAAAAAAAAAAAGGACAATGACCCCATTGTGTGCTTGTTCCAACAGTCATTTTCCTCAACAAATCAGGTAAAGAAGCATGGTAAAATACTATCTAGTTGATGAAACAGCTTACAAAATCAACCTAGATTCTCTTAACTTTATGCTCTCTTAAATTCATGATAAGCTTTATTTCCATACTCAGTTCAATTCCATCACAATAGAAGTGAACCAGAATGGCAAAGAATGAAAATGGGATTCAGTCTTGCCACTCCAGCTGAAGCTAATAATATAACATATATATTCAGATTCAACACAGTTGATTCCACCTCCATGTTTTGGGTTTCAATAGAACAAATATTACAATCTTCTTACCGCTAAAAGCTTTTCAAATAAACTGAGTTATGCACTTAACACGAACTCGATCATTACTAACGGAGGTATAATCTCTTAGACTTCTAAGCTTTGTTCCGCAAAACCAGAAATCATTCACCGAGCTTAGCTTTGTCCTATGCCTCTCTGCATATACAAATACTAATAACATACGTGCACAACAAGCTTACCCTGGAATGTAGCCTTGGCAATAGGTTCCTTGCATTGATCATTTGAGGCATGCCGAATTTTGATCAATTATCTAACATTGACCAAGCTGTTTTCTACAAGCTGATTTTGGGGTTCATCCAAAATTGAAGTTTTCCTTTTTGCTCCATAATGATTTTTAATTTATATATCTAGAACTGCGTGTGTCATAGAGGAATAATCACAACAAAATCTTAGAAGCACAAGAAGTGATAATTTGATGGATTACTGTGAAGGCTGTTTGATTAAATAATATTGCAAAATCAATTGCAAGCTTGTAAATGAACCAAAATACGAAGTTAAGAATATAGATATGCAGAGCTCCAAATTGTCGAATAACAAAGGACAAAGGACAGAACTGAAACAATAGATGATGAGATTGACAAAATAAAGTGAAGGCGAGTTTTCCTCGCTCATCAAATACTTTTAAGTTTTTCATCTTTGAATCATTCATCTGTACGGGGAAGAGAGACAGAATTTGAGTTCTCTTCACCACCTTTACCAGAGAGACTAAACCACAACAAATATAGAGAAAAAGGACATTACGCTATCCCTTTCTCCATCCTCCTATATAGTCCAATTGCTGTAATTTGATCCAATTTCCCCTTCCTTTCACAGAAATCGAATTAAACCAAAGGTAAATTGTGCAATATAAAAGAAAAATAAGCGCACCGTTTTTATGGAAATTAAAAAAAAAAAATTGTTGAGAATTATTGTCAATGAGCTGTAACTTTGGATCTCTTCTTTGCCTCGCTGTAAAGCACCACACCCATGATGGTAATGGCGAATCCCGTCACTCCCATTACTGTGACAGGATTCCTGAATATCAAAACCGAAACAACAGCTGCCACAGCTGCCTTGGCATTTCCCAGAACTTGCAGCGTCAACGCGCTTGTGTGTTTGGTCACCAGAAAATTCGTCAGATTCACCAAATAAGCTACAGTTGCATTCCCAATCAACAAGAATACGATGAACGCATCTCCTCTAGCCTTCTCAAGCGTAATGGCTGCAACATTTCCTTCAATGTATAGAGTGAAGGGAAGCAATATGAGGGCTGCCAGTGGAGCCATATACAGAAGCAAATTCATGGAGTGAAGCTTCTCTGCCTCAGAGGTCAACAATATGCCCTGAACCACAGATTTCAAAGCACGCCCAGCAGTGGAACCAATACACACCAAGAACCCAAATAAATGAAACAAGGGCTCACTATTGCTGGCCAAAACAATCCCAAAAACCACAGGCAAGAGGGCCAAGTAAACCCCACCCGACTCTTTCTTGCAAGTAACCAAGAAAGCGAAAATTGCTGTAAAGAAGGGAGTAGTGGCACCAATGGCTTGGTTAAAAGAAACCGGAAGGTACCTCAACGAAGTATTGCCACAAACAACAGAAAAGCAAAAAATGGCGCTCAAAGCAAAGATCTTAAGAAATTGTTTCTTAGAGTGAATTTGTTGGAGAGGAACAAGTTCAAGGAAATGAATGGCAATATAGCTGTAAGCGGCGCAGGATAGCATGTGAAGCATTGTGAGAAAGATGGGGTAACGATATCCATAGAAGCTGAGGAGGTACTTGTTGAGAAGAAGAACACCGATGTTGGAGAGGTACCAGGAAGCAATGATGAAGGCTGTGCACACATTTGGGGAGAGGCGGGATCCGAAGCTGTAGGCGTTGTTGCGAACATCTCCAGGTGGGGTGGCCGGAATGTCAAGGGCTTGGTCACTTGCTGTGGTGTCCAGCAACCTCGGATTGCTCATTCTCCTCGTAGTCCATGTCTGTGCCTCCACCATCGCCTATAGACAATAAGAGAAATTAAATTGGCCCGATTCTCCCTCTCTCTCTCTCTCTCTCTCTCTCTCTCTCTCTCTCTCTCTCTCTCTCTCTCTCTCTCTCTCTATATATATATATATCCTGTGCGAGTACTTGGGCGGAGACAGAGCGGGGGTGCACAAGTGCTTAGATCTGAAATGGAGAGAGCTGCCTGAGAGAGGAATGGCGCAGAGCGAGAGGAATAAATAAAGGAACGAGGAATAAGTACGCGGATTTGATCCAAGGGTCAGGCTTTGGAATTGCGTTGATGAAAGAAGGAGAAGCGTTGGATAAGAATGGGATAATTGCAGGGTGTTGGACCATTGTCAAAGGGAGAAGCTCCAAGGTAGAGAATGGGTGGGGGTGTCGGTGTGGTTACGATACTTCAAAGGAAAACATTCCCCCTTCCCTTGCTTTTTACTATTTTGACTACGCCCTTTTGTACAGACTACATTCTACTGAGTCTCTCTCGTATTTTCATTTTTCATAATCCAACACCTTTGACTTTGGTCGCAAAATGGAGAGCAAGTGAGTTATCCGCTAATTTTCTTGTTAGATTCCTTGTCTTTCTAAGACTATCCTTCCAAGATATTCGAGTTTATATTCTGCGATCCCGATGTTTACGATCAGGTCCAAAGAAAATATAACAAACAAGGCACACGGTATTATCCATGCCAATGTGAGTTTTCTTGTAAACACAGGAAATCCGAGAAATATAGGGTGGGTTATGACAATTAACTACGGAATATTATAGTAATACAAATTGATATATTCATACTTCTTATATTCGTTTTTCTTGTATTCTATCATGCCGATGTCATGAATAATTTACATGCGTCTCATTGGATCTTATAGTGAGAGAAAATGTTTGGTTACCAACGGTCAGCATCCCCCTTGACATACTCTTCCCCTTTCCCCGTTTGGGCCTCAGAAAGGCCATGTGGCCCAATGAAATTCTTCTCAATAAGGGCATTCTGTATTAGCGTTCAGTTTTTTCTTTTTTTCTGCTGGTCTAGAAGACACTGTAGCGTCTAATCAAAAGGAGCCTGACAACTTCGGTCACTGGTTGACCAACAGGCACTGGTTCATGGGCAGAAAACACAAGGCCCAAAAGTTCTTTTTTTCCTTTTTCGACCCCAAGAAGAAAGACAATCTGCAACCCGTTGTGATGATGGGACAAGCAATCAGAAAAGAGACAAGTTGTGTAGGTATTACGTATCGTAAAATATACCATCCCCCAGATACCATTCTTACATTCCTTCTTTTTTTTTTTTAAAATTTTTCCCTTATCATTTTAAGATTAATTCCGCAATTCATTTGCATTTTTTTATAGGCTAAAAGTTTAAAGATTGGAGCCTGTCAACAACCGCGCGATCATGTCAACCACGAGAGCCCAATAGTGAACGATCCTCTGCGGTCCAAATCATTCCACCCACACAGAATTTGAACCATTAATCATGCTCTCATCACACAGTCATTTGCATTCCCTAGGTTTAGAACTCAAGCACAGAAAGCTATGAGCCTAACAGAACAAATCCTGTTCAAGTTAGATCATTCATTTGCGTTTTAATCACAAGCATAAATTTCTAAGCGCTTCGCATCCCTAGCTATATGTAATATATATCGTCAGATTTAGATTTTTTTTTCAATTTTTTAAAAAATTAACTCATTATATATATATATATATTTTAAATAGATACAGAGTGTATTATTATAAGATTTATTATTCAAATGTGATGTATTACTTAAGTAGATGTTATATATATATATATATAGTTTTATTTTAAAATTGACTATGTTAATTTTCTTTAGAAAAAATTAGAAAAATTTAAATCCATATACTATCTCATACTGTCAAAATAGCTATATCGTCGCCATTCATGATGTTCTTATACAAACTCACTATTAACATAATCAGCAACCTTTCATTCCAAGAACTACACTATTTGTCATTCTTTATTTCATTGTTCCAATTTATCCGGAAAGTGGACATGTTATAGAGGCACAAACAGAGATGCGTTGCGGCGCTAATTGCTTAATCTTACCGGAACAGCTCGCAGGGGTTGAGCCTTTTCCATGGTAATCCCAAATTTATCATCCATATCCATATCCTCAGGTGTCAAACCATCTTCAAGCACTACAAGAAAGCAGCGAATTTGTCACAGAATTTTCTTGCGGAAAAATTTTCGTCACAACTTCTCACAAAAATTATCACTAATTTTATCTCAGAATAACCCTTTTCACGGACTTTTCTCAAGGAAAATATCCGAGAGAGGAAATGGAGAAAATTCCGTGAGAAATACCGTCGGAATGGTGGCGCGAAAAGGCGGGAAAAATTTCTCGCGGTAATTTTCCGTCGGAAACGTTGAGATAATCTAATTGGCAATATTTTTTTTTAACTCTGTAATAATTTCTCACGGAATGAGAGAAATTCTCACGGAATTTTTCTGCGAGAATTTCTCGCGGAAAAATTCCGTGAGAAATATTGCTACTTTCTCACGGAAAATTCCGTGAGAAATTCCACTTATTTCTCACAGAAAATGCCGTGAGAAAATTCCGTGAGAAAACACGATATATCTCCCCCACTTCTTCGATTAGTTTCATTTCTGCTGAGGTTTCCTTCATCGGCGCTGAGAAGCTTCGACTTTGCTGTGGGTCTCCTTCACCGGCTCTGCAAGCTTCGATTTCTGTTGTGGGTTTCTTCACCGGTGCTGCAAGCTTCGATTCTGCTGTGGGTTTCGTTCACCGGTGCTGCAAGCTTCAACTTCTGCTGTGGGTTTGTTTTTCCAGCGCTGCAACCTTCATTTCCTCGCAGATCTGGGTTTCCTTCACCGGCATTGCAACCTTCTTTGGAGAAAATTTGATTTTCTTGCTGCATACCTTCATTTTTGCTCTTGTTCTGTGGAAAAAACTGTTGGAGAAAGCCGATTGGATACTCCACTCAATTTATCTCAAATTTTCTTATCATTCTAAGGTATGTATCATTTTTTTCAGTTTATTTTTCATGATTTTTCAATTTTGTTGGGTATACATAATTGACTCCATCATATATTGTAACTCGAGTAATTTATGAAGCTTGTCTGTATGATACCTCGATTCACAATCTTTTATATATTGATATGGCTCACAAATTGAAATGCCAAATGCCATGAACTTTCGAGTTCTAGAATCATAAAATGTCTGAAAACGATTTAAAATAAAATGTGTCATGTTGTCTATAAAAAATAACTCTCAAAGTTTTAACTTGTTACAATTGTGATCAATGTTTGAAAATGTAGTGATATGAAGAGAAATATGTCTCTTGTGCACTTATGTAACTGCACAACCTAAAACTATAGCAATAATGAACATCCCATTTAAAAGCTTAAGTTTACTAATATATTATTGAGCAAATTAATTAAAATAATTTAAAAGGAACCTTGATGTATTTGCTGTGTAATTTTGTCAACAAGGTAATATGCATGGCCTTGTAGACTAAATTTGTCTGTGATATTACTATTTACGGTAATAATGTAATCATTGCTGCCAATACTTTTTTAAATAAAAAGTTGTGCAATATTTAAATTTAATTAAAAATTTTAACTACAACACCTTTAATTAACTTAAATATATTTTTTGTATTAAAGTTCATGAAAATAAAATATACTCTTTTTTATTTATACATATTTAAAAATAAACTTAACTTTTTAATTTATTTTTATTTATGAATATTTTTAGATTTAAATTAATAAAAATATTTAAATAAAAAAATTAAAAATTAAATTAAAGAATATTTTTTAAAAATAAATAAAACTTTTTTAAAACAAAATTTCTAATCATTTGGTAGATTAAAAAAAAGTTACAAATATTTTCAATCATTTCTAAGCACATGTTTGTTAGTTTTTTGATGATAGATTAAAATAAATGGAAAGTAAGATTTCTTTTTTTTTTTTTTTATAGCCATTTGACAATATAAAATCCTATATAAAATGAATTAGACATTCAATGAGTAGTTATTCTTTTTATCCACCAATTAAATAGACGTATCTTTAGTTGCGATAATAGCCGCCCCAAATGAGTTATTTGAAGAAGATATAAGGATTTATGAAGGTTTGCTGTCATCCTTAGATTACTAAGGCAGTATTTAAATTTTTAAGCAATATACCACTAGTCAATATCATTGTTCTAATTTATGAAGTTAATTTTTTTTGTTTTTATTTTTTGGTTTCATTTAAGTCATGGATTTTTCTGAACATCGACGTTGGATGTATAATAGAACAGAGGGTAATCGTCAAAGGATTACACAAGAGTTCTTTGCAGGCGTAGAGGAGTTTGTTCAATTTGATGCCATGGAACACTTACCTATTCACTTGGTGTACGAAGCAACAGTGGGTGGACCTGTACAATATAGGTGGATGTATCCATTTGAGAGATTTTTGCAGACACTAAAGCGAAAGGTGAAAAATAAGGCACATGTTGAAGGATCTATTTGTGAAGCATATATACTTGAAGAAACTTCAACTTTTTGTTCTTATTACTTTGAGTCACATGTTCATTCAAGAACTAGGAGAGCTCCTAGAAATGATGATGGTGGGGAGTGTAATGATCAGCCTCCTATTTCAATTTTCAACTATCCTGGTCAGCCTCATGGAAGATTTACTGGTAACACTCGTTATCTTACTGATAATGAGGCTAATGCTATAACGTTGTATGTTCTTCTCAATTGTCCAGAGGTTAAACCTTTTCTAAAGTAAAATTCTTTCATAACTTAGGTACATATATAAGATTAACTTTTTGTCGTAATATTTTCACTATTTAGGATTAATTTTTTTGTGGTATATTTGTAGTTTGTATGTTGAGGCATTACTGTCCAAGAATTCTACCTTATCCAATGAGGCAATTGATAAGTATATTTCATCTGAATTTCATGATTGGTTCAAAACTCATGTAAGTATTCAATTTATGAATAATTGGTTATATGGTTATGGAACTAAACTTCTTATATTATATTTTCATAATATTTGTTCTTTGATTAGGTTTTGAACCCTACAAATGGAATACAAGATGCTTTATTAGTTTCATTGGCTTGGGGTCCTTTAAGACTAGTACATACATGGGATCAATGGTCTGTTAATGGGTATAAATTTCATACAGCCTCTTGGGCAAAAGGAAGAAAGACAAACAATAGTGGGGTATGCATAAAAGGAAATAGCCATGGTAAAATTGAATTTTCATATCATGGTGTGTTGAAGGAGATTATACAGTTAGAATTTACTGGCCTACCAACTAAGCAATTGACAGTTTTCAACTGTGATTGGTATGATCCTACCAACCAAGGAACTCGAGTTTGCTCTAAATATGGTATTATAGAAGTCAAGGCTAAAGGAACATACAAGGGTAATGACCCTTTTATCCTTGCCCAACAAGCTGATCAGGTATACTTTACACCATATCCAAAATCGATATCCAACAAAAACGGTTGGCTTGTTGTGATTAGAACAAAAGCAAGAAATAGGATTGACGCCCCTGGTGATGATAATGTAGAGGCACCATTTCAGGAAGAAAGCAACGGTTCACCTCAATTAGTTGATACCGACATTAATGAGCAAGATCTAAGAGACAATATGGGTCAGAGCGAAGAAGTGGATGGTGTACAGGTTGACACTTTTATTGATACAACTGGTGAAACTGAAGAAGAAAATGAAGTTTTAGAAGAGGAACTATTAGATACCAACTCATCCGATACTCAAGAGGATCCTCTTACTGATTATTCCTTAACAAATGATTGACAGTGTTCGGTACTAACTTATTATTATTATTTAGCATTTATTTAACATACTTAACTTATTTTCTAATATTGATAATGATAATGCTTTACTTATTTTTCTTTCTAGATGTCAGATAGAGGTCGTAATAAGGGTGGAGGATCTGCGGCACCCAAAAAAGGAAAAGGAAAGTTTGTACAACAATCTGAGCCGATTCACATACCATTATCTGCTATACAGTCATCATCTCCGCACTTATCTCCACATGCTGGGACCTCTCCTGGATCAGCATCTGCATCATCTTCTTTTTCGTCTCCACACATTCAAACACCACCTGATTCCTCAACCTTCATTGGTTCAGAGATGCCTTCTACACATATTTTGAGTACAGATGGATCATCTTCTCATCCTATTAGATATGAGCCAGGGACGAGGTTGAGTGATGGACGACTAGTTATTAGACCTCATGGAGTTGATGAGTAAGAATTCTTTAAATGCAACCTTTTTTGTACTGTAATTATTCCATTATTTTTATTTTTATTGCATCATTTTTTTCATTTGCAGGTTTTATCCACATATCCCACCCGTCACCATATTGTCTCAAATTATTCATAGTAAGTTTGAGCATGGTTGGCCAACATTTACTAAAGTACCTGATATTGTGAAGAATTTATGGTTTGCAGAGTTTAAAGTAAGCTAATTTATAACCTTATAAGTTATAATACATATAGTTAATGTGTTGCTCTGATTATTTATAATATTAGCTTCGCTTATTTTTAATACAGAGATTGTGTGCTTGGGATCCATCTACTGAGCGACGAATTTACAAGATATGGAGGAAGAAGTGTAGCACTATTATGCGTGCGTCTTTTAGAGACATTCGTACTGGAAAAACTAAAGCTGATTGGTTATCTCTGACAGCTCGAACTGAGTTAGATGAGTATTGGCAAAGTGATGAATTTAAAGCCAAGTCTACACGTAATAAGACAAACAGGGCTGCAGATACTGGAGGATGCCTACATAGAGGAGGGCGTGTTCCATTTTCAGAGCATAAGAGAAGGATGGTAAATATTCTTTATTTGCAATAGTTTTTTTTAATTACTATTTCTTTTTAAATATTTCCTTTCAAATATTATAATTCTTATGTATTTTAACTAAGTGTTGTAGGAAATAGAGTTGGGTAGAGAGGTTCAGATCCCAGAAGTATTCAAGAGGATCCAACACAATGAGAAAAAGGGAGGTTGGATTGGTAAAAAAGCCTCTGATACTTATGTAAGTCATTTAACTTGTTTGTTAATCAGATTGTTACTATAATTTGTTTATGTACTTGATATTCATTTGTTATTTGTTGTAACAGAGCCAGTATGAGCAGATGAAGCAAACTCAAGAGTCAGGATCAGATGATACTGATTCTTCTATATGGCTCAAAGTTGTCGGTGGAAAGAACAAAAGAGGTCGTGCTTATGGGTTTGGGTCAGAGGCTGGTCTTCTTACTTTTGATGGCACACAGCACTTTGGATATGACCCTGGTGAGCTTTCACAAATGAGAGCACATTTAGAGGCCTCATTTGAGAAGAAATTAGAAGAGAAACTATCAAAACAAGCCCAAATTTATGAGACAAGTCTTGCCAAGATGCAAAAGGCACACGAAGACAAGATGGAAGCTTTCATGAAACAAATTATGGCTCACATGAGTATAGGACCTGAAAGAGGTGGCACTTCGTATGATGGACCAACCCATGCTGATGATGGTGACAACGATGGTGGTGGTGGTGCTGGCAGTGGTGGTGGTGCTGGTGGTGATGATGATGATGATGATGATGATGATGATGATTTTGATGATGTGGATGATGATGATGAACAGTGATCCTAGCATTTTTATTTATGTTACATTATGAAATGCAAACTTGTAATGCTAAATATATATTTGTCTTAAGTTTAATGTACTTTCGAATTTATAAACTTGTGGTTTTGTTCTTATCAAGGTTTTGTTATTGGTTAGTTGGACATAAATACTGTATTTTTTGACTGTTTGAATAACTTGTAATTATTCAAACAGAGGTAAAGGTATAAAGGCAAGTTAAATGAACAATTTTCTCATTTTTCTCGCGGAATTTTTCTGTGAGAACCCTTCTTGTTTTTCTCGCGGAATTTTTTCGCGAGAAACATATTCTCACGGAAAAAATCAGTGAGAAAATCCGTGAGAAATTTCACGAACTTGCCACCTATTTTCTCTCTCATTTTTCTCACGGAAATTAGTTGGCGAGAAACTTTTATCATAGAAATTTTCCGTGAGAAGATATGTTTCCTACGGCTAGTTTTTTCACGGTCGGATTTGGGTGAGAATTTCCGTGACAAATCACTTTATCACAGAAATTATGCTGTTTTCTCACGGAAAAATACCGTGAGAAATTGCCTGTTTTCTTGTAGTGAAGCTTCCAGTCAAATGAGTTTATAAGCCCAACGTCACCAACATCTTCATGGCCAAGGGCAAGCCAGGACATATTCGCCGCCCACCACCAAATGGTATAAGCTCAAAGTGTTGACCTTTGATATCAGCTTCTGACCCCAAAAGCCTCTCTGCCCTAAACACATTTGGATTATCCCATATGTTTGGATCCCTCCCAATAGCCCAAATATTCACCAGCATCTGTGCTCCCTTTGGGATGGCGTACTTACATATTTCCATGTCTGTCTCTGCCCTCCTTGGACAAAAAAATGGAACTACAGGGTGTAAACGGAAGGTCTCCTTTAATATTGCTTGTAAGTATGGGAGGTCTCCTTTAATATTGCTTGAAAGTATGGGATTCTATCCATGTCATTTTCCTCAACTGGGTTTCCTTTCCCTATAGTATGCTCCAGTTCTGCTTTTGCTTTTGACATAGGTTCTAGGTTTTTGAGTAGCTCGGTATTGCGCATTCTAATGTAGATGTAGTTGTATCTGTCCCTGCCATAAATAGGTCCTGCCAAAACCAAAATTACTAGGGAAGAATCTAATGTTATAATAACAAAACAATGAATTGAAATTTTGGTGATCAAAATATACGATCTTGTCTCATTATTTTTTTAATATACTGGTGTTTCATTTCATCGGTATAAAGACTAAAGAGTTTTTTATTTTTCAAAATCATCCTCACATTAAACTTGTTGACCTCAACATAAAGTTTATTAGGTGTCTAATTATTTCTCCTTGAAACATGCTATGAGACTTTGTCATAACATATTTCATTGATAGTTTGACATTTAACCTAATAGCTTGTTGTTAATACTTTGAAGACGCAATTTTAAAAAAAAAAATCAATTGAGATAATTAAATTTTAAAAAGAAAATATTTTTTTTTCAAATGAACGTTTAGAAAACCAAGGTATTAATTTACGCAAAATATATTAATGAGAATAATGAAACCTAAGTTAGTTAAATTGAAGGTTAAAGTCAAAGGTGATATACCATTAATAAGCGTTCGATCATAGCTTTGTTCAGTTGTTGGCTGTTATCTTCAGAAATGTTGAGGAGGGCATCCAACATGTCGTTGTGAATGACAGAAACTGTATATTGTCTCAACTGTAACCGATGGCTAACCAAGTCCCGAAATATCTTCAACAGCTTCCCGAAGTAAACAGTCATGCGCCTTCTGATGCTCAGAGGATCCACTATCTTCAAAATAGGAAAATAATCCACCCAGTTTGGTCTTCCAAACTCTTTCATGTTGTTCGACTCTAGCTCCTTGAACTCTTTCACGGCACCGGAGTGAACCAAATCCAGACAGTAAATGGAGTTTGACAATAAATTTACGGTAGTCATGAAAGCAGATCTTCCGATGTCTACTGCTTCACCAATTAGGTTGCTTTGATGGATACGAATGATGAACTCCTGCACTTTCTCACTCCTATGTTTTTGGGTGGTGCAAGAATCTTATTGGCGAATAACAGATTATTGCATATTTTCCTTAGGTATCGCCAACGAGGCGTAATGGGCATGAAGGGCAAACTGAACTCATGGTAGTTTTGATCTGTCACAGCATAGGGAATTGTACGGTTAGATAAGAGGTGATCATGGTTTGAAGGACTTGTTTGGCATGTCTGCTAAAGAGATGACTGTGGTGGTCAATAGGCCGAGTTTTAATCCTATGATGGGGCCATGAATTGCTGCAATTCTGGTTAAGGACTTGTGTGGCTATCTAAGAAGTATTGATACGGGTACGTATATCGAGTATGACACGATACAATATGTGAGATACGATAATTTTTAAAATTTTAAAATATGAATACGAGAATATATATATATTCAATAATTTAATATATTAAAAACTAAATTAAACCATACATAAGCCACAATAGCATAAATAATATTATAATTTATCAGCATAAATAAGATTTTTTAGTAACATTTTTCTTTGGTTCCACCTAAAAAGTATAGAAACATATTAATAATTCATATGATTTATATATATATAGTCCTAAATAATTCATACGAGATGCTTATTGACCAAAGCGTAAAACATAGATAATTAGATACTTGAAATTAGAGGAAGCATCACTAAATTTACATGTTAATAATTTAGTATTTTTCATTGTAAGGTTCAATAAAAAATGAAAATTGATTAAGATAAAGTTCAAAAATTTAGTTTAACTAGAAACACAAAACAACTGTGCATAAAAATAAATACTTTATTGACATCTAATTATTAAATTAAATTAAAAATAATTACATGTACCAGTAGTTAAATCTGCAGATTTATTATATAATAAATGCACATGAAAATGAATAATTCAAATCAACTCTCCTTCGACAGGATTCACTCAAGTTTTTGTTCTTAAAATGGCTTTCATTATTTACCCTAAACAATTAGATTTGCTTATTGTGATACATAGATATAGTGAAAAGGAATAAGGATAGATCCCCCTAAACGATCATATTTGCAATCAACAAACACCAGCAAGGATCAATCAATTCCAACGGAGGAACTGGAAGCATCAAAGAAGCAGACATTCAAGTTTTTTCTTTAAAAAATGAAAATAGAAGCTTTTTGCCATCAAAGAAGAAGACTCACCTCCATTAGCTGGAAAAGACGACGAAGGAACGGATGGCTTGCCAAAGAAGATGACACAGCACGAAGGGAGGAGATGAGCAATGGTGGGTGGTGCACGGTGAGACGCAGCAGTAATCCAGAGAAGTAGAGGCGAGGGAGAGAACTGGTGTTCAACAAATCAGCCAAGTTAAATGAGGAACAAAATAGTTCATTTAATGTCACATAGTTTCACAGCTGTTTTGGAGCCGTTTCGAAATGTTTCGATACAGTAAGAAACATTTCGAAACGTACGGACGAAAAAGAAACGTACAGGGTATGTTTGTATTTGTACGATACGCATATCCATATCGAATACATATTCGGTACAGGTACACATCCAAAATTGCCGTATCAATGCTTCCTTAGTGGCTATTTTCCTAGTTCAAGGATGTTCCCGATGATGGACAAAGGAGTGGGACCTGGTGGAAGCTTACACTTTGCTTTCTTATTTCTCTCAAGACGAAGGGCTTGAATCATGGTGTAGGTAATTACTAGTGGTATGATTAAGATGAAATATATGAACTCTATCTTGTTGACTAACACACAAGGACCTTGAACTTGGAAGAAGAGGGTCCTTTTAGTTTAGAGCACTGATCACACATCCTCAGGAACGTGTATAATTACACGTTCGCGATACGTGTTTGAATCTTATTGGCTATAATTATTGCTTTTGAGAAATTAATTAAATAATTAATATATAAGCCATCCAGTTAATTAGAAGTGGAGGAGTCGAGCTAAATATATGAGCTAAGTCGAATAGGAACTTAAATTACTTTAGCTTTAAGTACACGTTTTCTCATAAAATAACTAATAAATAATGGTAAAAAAGGCAACAAATAATTAAAATTTTGCAACAAATGATTGCTGCACGGCAACATTGTACTTTCAAAGTTTGTGTATTGAGTAAACTACTTCCTTTCCCTGCAAGATACAGGAGAAATTTAAAAAATACCTGTGAACCCTACAAAAAATTCAGAAAAAAAAAGGAAAAAAAAAGAAAAAAAATGAGTGAACAATAAATGTATGAACAAAAACATTGTTCATGTACAGACATCAACAGTGTCTTACATGCAGCTCGTAAAAGTCACACTATTCACAAGTCGGAACTACACTGTTCATAAGTTGCAACTCGCACGGGTTTTATTATAATATATTGATTGTATTATTTTTAACAAAATTATATTTAATATTCTTGTTGTTTTAAAAGTAATATTTAACTTGTTTATATTTGATAAAAATTGAAAAAAAAAACCTTTTTATTATTTATTGTTGCTCAAAAAAATTAAATTTTTGTATAAAATGATAACATGATTTTCTTTTAGCAGTACAATATGTTAAGATTGTGCATTTTTGTCTATCTTTTGCCATAATTTTGATACTAATATTATCAAATATCAAGAAATTGAATAATATTTTTAAAATAAAAGATATTAAGTTATAATTTATCTAAACTTTGAAAGAGATTTATATAATTTATTCATTTGTTTTGACATTAATTTTTACTAACCAATGTGATTCTATTTTGCTTTTTCTAATGGCAAGTTTATGCAATAACAATATAAAATATTGTATTACTAACATAATAAAATTTAATTATAATAAAATAACATTTCAATCTCTTTAAGCAAAATAATAATAATAATAATTTGTTGGTAATGTTATAAACACAAAAAGAAAAACTTAAAATTCTTATAACATAATGCAAATTCCGAAAAAAATAAAGTAAATTGTATCAAGCTTTCTTTCATCATCTTGTAGAATTCATGTTCACAACCATATAAGCTTTCCTTCATCACTGTGTATCACACTTCCTTTCAAAACAAATTTGAACTTTCTTGTGCCTTTTCTTTCCCTATGCACTTAACTTGGTACATACATTTTTATTAGATAGGAAAAAAAACTAAATATGGATACCTATAGTACAATATGATACAAATTTTATTACAAGACAATATATTTAAGTAAATTTTTCATTTGTGATTGAAAAACTTGGGTTAGATACATGTACGTTTTCATCAAATAAAACCTGTAATTTATAAAAGATTATTAATCAACCATAAATATATGTGTAATTAAACTAATTTGTTTATATATACCTGATGTTGAACGTTGTTGAGTAGATTCACAAATGATGAAGTAGTTTGGTAATACTTGTAAGATGGACTCAAAATATGATGAAATTGACTTATAGTAGAGTACAAGAAACATTTTCATTACTTGAAAAGGTCCTATAAATCAATCAAACATAATTTTTTACTAATGAAAGAAATATAGATAAAGCTTAAAAAGTAAAATAAATTTTTTCACTAATACTAAATTATCACTCCATATTCCTTTTTCGATGGTTGGTTCCAAAAAATCAACACCTCTACTTGTCCCTACATTAAATCATAGACAAAACTAAATGTGTCTCACTGGCAGTGAAATAATATATGTGAAATAAAATATATAATTTAAACTAATATCTTACCACTTGTACTTCTCATATCTGCTTGTTTGTTGAAATTGCTAGTTTTAATATTTGGTAGAACTTTAGAACCTAAAATAATACCCAAAAACAAAGTAGTCAAGTATATGTAATCAAATAATGAGAAAAAAATTTGAATAGTGAAACAAAATGAATAATACAAATTGGATTTAAATTATAAAAGAAACTTCATTACCTCTTCTTTCATTACCAATTTGTTTTTTAGGATTTTTCTTTTCCAAAAATGATTTCAATTTACCTGTTCGTCCTTTGCCTTTTGTGATTGGTGGATCTTGAATTGATATATAACCTGATAAATATGATTGGTTTTCACAAATTAATACTTGTGTTGGCACTTTTTCCCTCTAATTATCAGAAGTTGTAGCACATTGCTTTTTCATTGCAATTTAAATATCTTCTTTGGCTTTTTGCAACCAATATAATGTTACTTTATAAACTTTAATGGATGAAGAGCCCTTTGTTGCAATTTCTATTGGCTCATGATAAAGTGTGCTATATCTTTGAGTTAAATGAGTTTGACAATCTTCTTGTACATATTTACCTTTTTCATCAATAACTCTTCTAAGTTTAGCATCTCTTATCCATTGTTTTAACACATATTGACTTGGTAAGTTTTGAGAATTTGTTACAATGAACACTTTTAAAATATGCTTACACAAAATTCCTATAAACTCAAAATTTTCACTATACGAGACTTAGCTTTATAGTAGAATCAATTGAAGACATTTTCACTATACGAGACTTAGTTTCTTCTCCCTTTACCCAGCCCTTATAGGAAATTATGATTCTTTCATCTTCATACTTCTCACACATATAATGTAAACTACTAATTAACTTTTCTTGAAACTTTTGCAATATTGTTGGTGTGTACAATTTAGTTGCCTCTTCCTCAATTTGCATATTTACTGGTTATGGAGGCAAAACTTGATTCATATTAAAATCAGCTTCAATTTCTTTTTCACGTCGACTAATCACTGCTTGATTCACTATACAAGACTTAGCTTTATAGTAGAATCAATTGAAGACATTTTCACTATACAAGGCTTAGCTTCTTCTTCCTTTACCCAGCCCTTATAGGAAATTATGATTCTTTCATCTTCATACTTCTTACACATATAATGTAAACTACTAATTAACTTTTTTTGAAACTTTTGCAATATTGTTGGTGTGTACAATTTAGTTGCCTCTTCCTCAATTTGCATATTTACTGTTAATGGAGGCAAAACTTGATTCATATTAAAATCAGCTTCAATTTCTTTTTTACGTCGACTAATCACTGCTTGATCAACACCTTAACAATGTCTATAAGAAGCACGTTTCTGTTCAAAAACCCTTTAAAGAAGTTGTTTATACTTTCACTTCTTTGAGTTGTAGACATATCTGTAAAAAAAAAAAAAAAAGTCACACAAATACATTGGAACCTATTTTTGTCTTATACCATACATCCGTTGCATCCAACAATTTCCTTTTAGATTGTATTTATTTAAAAGTGTCATCCAATCAATTTCACACTCTTCAATTGTCTCAAATCCCCTTACACAATTGGAAAAGTCTTTGCCAAAGTTACAATGCCTACGAAATAAATGGCCCAAATGTTTTTTGGCATTTTGAAACACATGCCATAAGCAAATGTGATGGACTATGGTTAGCAAAACATATGCAATTGCCCCTATAATAGCTAAGTCTTGATCAGTAAGAATTACTTTAGGATGAGTTCATTGCATTGCTTTCATCCACATTTCAATTACCCATACAAACAAAGCCTCAGTTTCATTTAATATTAGTGCATAACCAAACAAAATTGTCTGGGGATGAGGGTTTACACCAACAATGGGAATAAAAGGCATTTTATATTTATTAGTTCCATAAGTGGAATCAAGGCACATCACATCTTCAAAATAACTATAGTCTATTCTTGACCTTGCATCAGTCCAAAAGAAATTGGTCATTTTCCCATCTATATCAAGTTGAATTGTATAAAAAAAATGAGGATTACTTGCATATCTTTTAAATAGTTCAGTAGATTTTGAGAATCTTTTATAAAAAATTCTTTCATCCTTTTAGTATGCAAAAAATTTCGAGCATCTCTTTCAGTAAACCTAATAATTTGTCTTCCATGAGTTATACAAGAAAAGTAGTTCATCATCAAGTTCATTCTAATCCCTGCTTTGTTTATCTTTTGTATCATAGCTCTTTGACTTTTAGTGATATTTCTTTGTGAAGGTAGTAAGTGAGACTTCTTTGGAGTTACACACTCATGGCTATGATTTTCCTGAAAAAGAGAAACAATCCATGATCCATCTTTAGATTTTTTAACAAAAAGCCTTGCATTGCACCCACCACGTGTCTCCCCACGATGTCTTTTTCTTTTGTTTTCATTCTCTTTAAATCTATCTTCTTTAAACCCTTGTTTTGAACAGAATAGCTTGCGACCAATAATACTATCATCTTTCATTGATTTTCTTATGAGACTCTTTCACACACTGAATATCATTCTCAATATTTTCTTAATCATTCTTGTCTTACATAGACTGCTCACTTTTTTTATCATAACTATCTTTGCCATTGTTTTCATTTACAACATACTCTTGATATATTTCTCTATTATTTTGAAATTCCTTATTGTGATCTTTATCCAAATCAAACTCATTGACATCAAAATTATGATCATTATCCATCCAAGAAAAAAATTGTGATTCTTCAATACTCATCTGTAAATTTAAAAAATTAACAAACATTAAAAATTTAATTACAATATGTAATTATATATCTAATACTACAATCTAATTAATATAATATACATCTATGAATTAATAATCCTATAGTTTTAATTAATTTTTACATTTTGAAAAATAAAACAAATATAAAATAATATATCAAGTACCTTTAAAACTTGATTAAGCTAACGGCATGTGAAACAATAATTGCAATATCCTCACAAGAATTCCAACACCTACAAGAAGAAGCAGCGACATAAGCATGGAAAAGCTAGCATTGGAAGAGTTTCACCAGAAAAGTAGTTCATCATCAAGTTCATTCTAATCCTTGCTTTGTTCATCTTTTGTATCATATCTCCTTGACTTTTAGTGATATTTCTTTGTGAAGGTAGTGAGTGAGACTTCTTTGGAGTTACACACTCATGGTTATGATTTTCCTCAAAAAGAGAAACAATCCATGATCCATCTTCAGATTTTTTAACAAAAGCCTTGCATTGCACCCAACATGTGTCTCCCCACAACTTCTTTCTCTTTTGTTTTCATTTTTTTTAAATCTTTCTTCTTTAAACCCTTGTTTTGAGAAAAATAGCTTGCGACCAATAATACTATCATCTTTCATTAATTTTATTGTGAGTCCCTTTCGCACACTGAATCCAACTTGTTTTGCATATCTATTGTAATATTAATATGCAACATCCTCTGAATCAAATCTTATACTAACATATGGCTTCAAAATATCATTCTCAATATTTTCTTGATCATTCTTGTCTTGCATAGATTGCTCACTTTTTTTTTATCATAACTATCTTTGCCATTGTTTTCATTTACAACATACTCTTGATATATTTCTCTATTATTTTGAAATTCATTATTGTGATCTTTATCCAAATCAAACTTATTGACATCAAAATTATGATCATTATTCATCCAAGAAAATAATTGTCATTCTTCAATACTCATATGTAAATTAAAAAAATTAACAAACATTAAAATTTAATTACAATATGTAATTATATATTTAATACTACAATCTAATCAATATAATATACATCTATGAATTAATAATCCTATAATTTTAATTAATTTTTACATTTTGAAAAATAAATCAAATATAACATAATAGATCATGTACTTTTAAAACTTGATTAAACTAATGGCATGTGAAATAATAATTGCAATTATCCTCACAAGAATTTCAACAGCTACGAGAAGAAGTAGCGACAAAAGCATGGAAAAGCTAGCATTGAAACAGCAGATTAGGGTTAGGTATTATTATATGGGAATAGGAAAACATAAGCCAACGCACCCTTGTGGCAAATGTTGATATACTTTTTTAATTATTTGTTGCCTTTTTTTAGTTATTTTATTGACTAAAATAAAAATAAAAAATATTTTTTTAATTGACATCAAATATAAAAAAAAATTAAGTATTATTTTTAAGACAAAAAATATTAAATATAATTTTGTTAAAGATAATATAATTCATTCAATACACAAGTTATGTTTGTTGCTAGTTTTTAATTATTTTAATTATTTATTACCTTTTTTTTGCCACTATTTATTGGCTATTTTATAGGAAATCACATATGTACGAAGCAACTTAAATTTCTATTCAGCTTGGCTCATGTATTCGGCTCAGCTCCTTCACCTCTAATTAACCCGATTGCTTATATGAATTATTCATTTAGCTGAAGCAATAATTATAGCCAATAAAATTCAAACACGTCTCGGCGACGTATAATTATACACGTCCCCGAGAACGTGTGATCAGTGCTCGAAAAATAATGCCTTTATTTAATGCATATCGCCGCTTGGAATTTACATTAATATTCATTGTGGAAGGTTGTGCACATGCATGGATCATTTTGAACTATTTTAACATTGGGCGCGCTGGTTAAGAATATTAAATAGTTTAAAAATTATTCATTTACTATGATATTTCTTGAGTTTTTAACTTTTAAAAATTTATTATTAATGCAAGTTTGATTATTATAAACTTCCAAATAATAGTTTCAAGTAATAAATTTTAAATTTAACTTGCTATTTTTAAATTATTTTTTATTAGTTATAGTTCATTTATAAAAAATAATAGAAGAGTTATGAATCAAGTTGCATCCTCTCAATTAAATTCCTTCTCAATTATTGAGAGAATTTGAACAGTATAAATTTTATAATTTTTTTATTTATTTTGACAAATATTTTTTAAGAATAAAATATAAAATAAAATTAATCTTTCGACTGTGAATTAAAAAAAAGATGATAATGAAGATTAAAAATTAAAGAAAAAAACTTTAAAATTTGAATGGCACAAATTACTCAATTGTTCAACGGAGGAAATAGGACAATTAAGAAAATCCGAGTTCGTTAGGAATGAGTTAAAAGAAACTATCGAAGTGGACTTGTTGAGGTTGATGCATTTAACTTCATAAGAAAAGTCAAAAATTGCAAATACTAGGTAGCATGGTCCCGACTCCGAAGGTTGACTTGGTCAAGGAAACATGTTGAGTTAATTGAGGCCATACTTTACTGACACCTCTATGTACCGATAGGGATATGATTTATGAATATCAAGTATTCGCACTTGAAGTTTTGATTCAGGGATCATCATTCGGTCTGCTTTGTATATACTTGCTTGTAATTTGAATTTAATTATTCAAAACTGATAAAGCTATCCACCAGTATTACAAAATTGGCACAAAATAACGATATTCAGTGTATTATTATTAGTAATTAGGCGTGTTCTAGGTTGAACGATATAGAGTTGATCATCGAAGGACTTGCACAGATGGTGGTGGAAAGAAGGGGCTCAAACTGGGGTCTACGTGGAAATAAATAATAGAGTATCGCTACAAGGCAATAAGAAAATCAGATTATTCAACTGCTGAAAACCCCATTTTACCAGCTAATAAATAGATGGCTCAATAAATAAAATAAAAAAATGAGATGGAGATAAATCCCAAACCAGTCAAAAGCAGAAAGTGGCACTTACTCCTCCCTATATAAGTAAAGAGATTCTTTTCATACTTCTTATAAGCTTGAAGCTGATATATGTTGTTTTGTAAGCCTATAAATGCATAGTTTATTTTTTGAAAAAAGAAAAATGGGCCTAACATAGGATGTCGTGTAGGTTAACTTTCTTGACTTATGACCTTTTTGTTTTTTTTAAATTAATAAATTTGAATTATTTGTAAAATATTAAAAATTGAAATTTAAAAATTTATTTGTATATAACTAATGGTGATCACAAATCCGGTTCATAAAAAAATAATAAAAAATAAGGATTGGGTTTGATGCTATTCATAAAAAATGGGCATCCGTTAAACTTTTTTTTTGGGGGTCAAACTTCTAAATTTCAATATATATATATATATATATCACTAAATATTAAAAGAAATTTAATTATAATATTATTATATCTAAAAAATATTTTAAAAAATAAAATTTAAATAAAATTGACTCTAAATACAATAATATATATATATTTATCATTTTCTCTAAATTATCATTATGAAGCATGTGTATAAAAAAGTTAAACTCATCATTCTAAGATATGTTCTTGGATAAAAGTAAACTTATTATGTTAAATCAATAAAACATATAAACTTAACAACAAAAGAAAAATGAATGAAATTTAATAATATTAATATAATTATTAAAAATAAAATTAGATTGAGTTTAGGCTGGACTAAGTTAAAAAAAAAAACTTGTCTCTAACTATTTTAAAAATTATTTTTTTTTTTAAAACATGTTCTTTTATTTTAAGTTTATTTTTTTAAAAACTCATATGTTTTAGGGGTCAATTGGGTCAGACTAATTTTTTGACCCATAATCAGATTTATATATAACTTAAAGTTGAGAAAAGAGTTAAAAGTTAAAACAAACAAATTTTATAAATAATAATAATCTATTACAATTTATTCTTGTTTATTTATCCATTATTTAGGACTTGGTATGCACAAATTTTGAGAAGAGAGGGGTGCCTTTGGAATTTGGAATGTAGATACAAGTGCAATTCGAATATTCTCACTTGATCTCCCCCTTCGTTGCTCAATTGTGAAAAGATCTAAGTGGTCCAAATTGATTTAAACAGTTTAAATTTATTTTGATAATTTTTTTAAAGGAAGTAAAACTTACAATAAAAATAAATTTTTAATGATAAATTTAACAAACAATAATTAAGATTAAAAAATATAATAAAATGAAACTTGAAATCTAAATTCACATGATTGAGTAATGAAGAAGGAGCTCAAAATAGAGAAGATTCAAATTATCACTTCGGCCACATGCTGATAATGGTATTGGGATAAGTGTTGCAATAAACAAAACGGTGCCAACACTGAGTAACACTTTTATTGAAGAGTAAGTTGATTTTATGTTATTTTGCATAAATAAACTATAAATCTATTATAAAAATTTAAAAATAATCATTTAAATTTAGTTAAGTTAAAAATAAAAAAGTAAAAATTCCAAGGGCTCACAAGTCATACAAAGTTAGTGAAACCCCACTTCCACTAAGAAAATTAAAATTCGAATAAAAAAAAATCACGGACTCCTTTTACTACAAGGAGCAACTCTTTTAAGGTTGATACATTTAATCTTTTTAGAGGTAAAAGGAAACAATACAAATACCAAGAGTTTGAAAGTTGTCTGAAATTTGTGAAATCTCACTCGCATTAAGAAAAATAAGTTAAAAAAGGAAGAAAAAAAAAACCAAGTATGTAAAAATATATGCGTTTTAATTGAAAAAAGAGAAATTCAAACACTTCTCAGATATGGGTTGTCTCTAGACATGAGCTTATTGAAAAAGAATCTATGGAAAAACAAGAACAAAAATAAAATATGATGAGGTGGTTCTAGCCCAGAAAAATCTACAAGATAAGAAAGTGCAAGTGGAGGATGAAAAATCCGGCAAGTGGGAAGAACAAATCTAATACAAAGCACCCGTGGATAAAGTCTAGGAGAATTATAATAAAAGATTAAAAAATTAAAAAAAATTATTTTTAAAGATTTATTATAATTTATTTTAAGATGATTACCATTAAATTTAACAACAAACAATTAAACTTAAATAATAGATTCTTAAAAATAAATTTTTTCATTCCCCAATCCTTAAACATTATTTTCCTAAAGTCCTGATGTAAACTGCATATGTTAGAGTACATAGCAGGATCCGGCTTCTCTCAATTCGGTGGCGCCAACATGACATCCATTCAATTCATTCTGTCATCTCCAACCTTTCTTTTTTTTCTTATTTTTTAACTCAAAAAATATGAAAATCTCCAAATAGCCTGACTGCACTGCGACTGCACCCCGCCACGACTGCAGAGAAGCCTTTCTCTACATAGCAGATGCAAGTTGCAGATGTGTAATTTAAAAATGAATATTGGTCCTAAAAATCATGAAGCGTGGACCCACTATATATATGGATGTAGCGATGTATGAAGATGGTCCGACCGCAAAATTCATAGGAGAGCAACGTCCTTACATATTTCCAAATTTATCACACGGAACTGCAAGCACGGGTTGAGCCTTCTCTAAGGTAATTCCAAATTTATCATCCATGTCCATATCCTCTGGTTTCATTCCACCCTCAAGCTTCCAATCAAAGGAGTTGATAAGAGAACCCAACACGAGGAACAATATCCTGATAGCCAAAGGGTAGCCAGGACATATCCGCCGCCCAGCCCCAAATGGAGTGAGCTCAAAATTCCGGCCTTTCACATCAATTTCTGACCCCAAGAACCTCTCTGGTGAAAACGCATCTGGATTCTTCCATATGCTTGGATCCCTGCCGATAGCCCAAACATTCACCAGCACTTGTGCACCCTTTGGAATTGTGTAGCCCTCCAATTCCACATCCATCTCCGCTTTCCTAGGGAGTAAAAATGGAACTGCTGGGTGCAATCGGAACGTCTCTTTCACTATTGCTTGCAAGTAAGGCAATCTAGCAATATCTGATTCCTCCACTGGGTTTCCTTTCCCGATGGTTTCCTCCAGCTCTGCTTTTGCTTTTGACATGGCCTTTGGGTTGCGGAGTAGCTCAGCCATTGCCCATTCAAGTGTAGACGCAGTTGTATCACTCCCGGCCACAAATAGATCCTACAAAACCATAATCACTCCACTGCAATAACAAAACCAGAATTATCAATAGAGGGATTAACATACCAGGGATAAACGTTCGATTCTCTCTCCGTCCATCTCTCGACTGTTCTCTTCAGAAAGCAGGGCATCTAATATGTCCTTGTTGGTGAGGGAACCTGTGGTTTCTCTGAGCTTCAAGCGTTGGGTAACCAACGGGTGGAAGATATCTAGTACCTTGCCAAAGTGAATAGCGGTGCGCGTTCTAATCCCCAGTGGGTCAAGCTTCTTGAGTACAGGAAAATAATCGGCCACGTTGGGTCTTCCAACCTCTTTCATGATATTGGCCACTGTCTCCTTGAACTCCCCTGCTGTACCTACAGAATGAACCAAATCCACAGAGAATATAGTATTGGACAACAAATTAATTATAGTTTTGAAAGCCGCTTTCCCGATGTCCACAGCTTCACCAATCGCACTGCTTTGATGGATCTCATGGAGGAGTTGTTGCACCTTCTTACGCCTAAGACCTTGGCTGGCATCAAGAACCTTGTTGCCGAATAATTGATTGTTGCATATCTTCCTTAGGGCTCTCCAACGAGGGGAAACGGACATGAAGGGCAAGCTATATTCATGGTGGTTGGCACCTCTCATGGCATCAGGAACGGTTCGATTTGACAAGAACTGGTCATGGGTTAGGAGCACCCCTTTGGCCATGTCCGCCGAAGAGATGACTATGGCGGTGACTTGGCCGAGCTGTAAACTCATTATTGGGCCGTAAGTCTTGGCAAGCTTGGCCAAACACTTGTGGGGCTTGTCCCCTAGTTCAAGCAGGTTTCCGATTATGGGGAAAGAGGCAGGTCGTGGTGGAAGCTTATCATTTCCTCTGCCGCTTCTTCCAAGTAGCGAACGCAGAGCTTGAATGAAGATGTAGGTGAACAGAAAGAGAAGTATACAACTGATGAGATCCATTTCTGTGAAACTCTGACAGGCGACGAGCAAGAAAGGATAGGATATATAGTCAGTGGAATTCAGGTCCCTGCTTATCCCTTTCCTAATTATTTTTTACTTATCTTAATTTAAATCATTGAAATTAAATTTAAATGATTTAAATTTAATATTTTTTATTTTTTTTATTTTTTTATTTTTATTAATTTTAAAAAATATAAAATATAAAATAAAAATAATTTTTTAATTATCATATTTTAAAATAATAATAATTTAAATTAAAAAATTTAAAAAAATAAAAAAATAATTTAAATAATTCAAATATAGACGATTCAAATTTAAAAAAACACCTTCTTATCCTAAAGGATGAGGGGATCCAGATCGATGGTCAGTGCCTTCCTTGTGTCCATCCGAATCCATAATAATTTTTTATTACAATGACAGAATCACGACATTTTAAAATAATCCCGTTGCAATATCAACGCTTTAATGGCAAAGAACTCATTGGCTGAAGCAAGGGAAGTGAGTCCACATTTATCTTATGATTTTTACGTTGATGAGCCTTATTTCTTTTTTTATATTTCATCTAAAATATTTCAAACAAAAGTATTTTAAAATAGATTTTTACATGTTACTGTCAGAGTTATTTTACAATATTGAAAACTAATCAACCATGGCCCTAACCAATTAATATCATCTCCGACTGAACTGTAGAAGATAATATAATTAATATTTTTTTCTTTTATCAATGGAAGAAAAAAAATTAAATTATGTACGATACGATTCTTATTTTTTCTTTAACCACAGATACCAAATGTATCATGTGATACCATCTAATTTATTTTTTAAATTATTTAAATATAAATTTATACTTGTTGGAATTATAATTTTTATCATTTAAAATTAAACAAAAACCAGCAGATCTATATGGTACAACTGCACTAAAAGTAAAAAATTTTGGACATTAATTTGAGCGTCAACAACGCCTTATTGACAGAGAAAGGACCGACACTGCACGGAGAAAAGTCAACAGCTCTAACTAGGGCGGCACAGCCTCCTCACTTGCAACTTGCCAATACTGTTCAAACTTTTTTCGGAATATTTATATTAAAATTAACACAGTAACTTCTTCATAATTTTTCATGTATGTCCTGTCCAGTTTGACGCAATGGAAAGATAGAAAAGAAAAGAGAAAGGAAATAAGGCAAAATGTATGGTTGGTTGGAATTTTTTCATTTCATTTTTATTTACGAGGGAGAGATTATTTCCATGATCGGTAGGATGAAAATTCCACCTCAAAGTTGATAAATCTAGTCCAATGAAAAGAAAAGAATTTTAATTGGACAAAAATGCCTTATTATTGATATTTATTCTCTATTATTTGATGACAAAAATATCTTCAAATAATTTAATATTTCTTCTTTATTATTGATAATTCAAAAAATATTTTAAAAAAAGTATAAATGAACATTTTAAAATTTTATATTATGAGTATTTTTTAAAAAAAAATTTGCATGTTAAATAAAAAATATTTTAATTTATTTTTTACTAGGAATATTATAAATATTTATTTAGTAATTTTTTTATTTTTGCATCGATTTCATCTAACAAAACACAAAAATAAAATAGTATTCTCATTTCTTTTCTTATAATATCAAATATGATTATGAATTACAAAATTCTTTCATTAAAATTTATTCTCTTTTCCATTATCCAAAAAAATATTCTCCCATGCCATACTTAACATTAACATTCTTTTATCGTATCGTTGTGCATATTATTCACTTAAATTAACTGATATTTTTATATTCAATTAGAATGTAATATTAAATGTTAATTCCATATTCACATTCCACCACCATTTTTTTATTATAAAGTTTACTTCATTTAATCATGAATCATCAAATGCTTTTATTTAAAATTTTTTGTAGAGTTTTATTTTAATATTCCATATATAGAATTATATTAATGAAAGTTAATTCAAAATAAAATTTTATTTATTTATTTCTCCTAAAAAAATCATTGGCTCACAAGTCAACCGAATCCTGCAGTCACGTGAAGATCAAATCAGCAAATCCGATTATTTTTTTAATACCAAGCGACGAATAATAAGCCGCGACAACTTGAGGTATCCCTACTCCCAAATAGCCTACAGCTACCACAGGGTAAGTAAAAGAGGTTTGAGATTTTTTGAAAGTTTTATAAACAAAAATATATAGCAAATAGTGAACTTTATCTATATAATATTTACACCCTTATTTTTTTCAATTACATGTAGTTATTGGCTTATTGCAGAGGATTTAAATTGATAAAAAAGAAGAAAAAAAACAAATTTATAAAGTGATTTAGTTGGAGAAGGGAAGAGACAAAGAAGTGAGGTGCAAAATGCAAATAAGACTTTGTCAAATCTAGTTCCATTTCAACACCATTCGGTAAAGTGTCATTTTAGCAATTGTCCCTCGTGGAGATGACCCTAAACCATATATTATGATTTTTTTTTAATTTTGGTTTTTGAACATTTAATTTATGTTTGTTTAATATAACATTTTTGCCTAGTGAACTTGAACACTTAACATTAAGGAACTAGAGGTTGTGTTTGGTATGCAAAAAAAAAAAAGTAGACAAATAGAATAAAAAATAATACTTGTATTCTTACTGTAAACAAATAATAAAAATGATAATTACTGTTGTATAATAATAAGAGCATAATAAATATTTCTTACATTTTTTTTTGAATAGTTACATTAATTGGAATGCCCATTCATTAGTACTAAACGCTACCTAGATAATATGTGTTGGTTGGAGGAATTTTTGTTAGTTTGGGCAGGAAATAAGAAGGAAAATGTATAGACTATAGAGGATATATATGCTCAACTCATCAATCCCATTGTCCATTTAAATGCTGCCAAAAAAAGAAAGTAAGTTGCATCTAGTATTTACTTTGTGTGATCAAATTATGTTATCTTTTTTCTTTTCAAATTGATTGTTAAAGTTTGAAAGTCAAAAGTCATTGAGATGCTTTTTACATATTTATGTATACCCAGATCTGCTCAATTTAATGGATCAAATTGACTTGTTCAAGTTGGAGTTATCTTGGCTATTCCATGCATCGAACACATGAAGGTGTGCCACGTCACTTCTTTCTTCCTGTATCCTAGTCATCCACACCATTGATGAATAACGGTTCATTTAATACACAAAAAATTAAAGATAGAAATAAAAATAAAAATAAAAAAAGTGATTTTAGAAATAAAAAATATCTATAATACTTATATTTTTAATGATTGAATAATGATTGATAAATAATATTAAATAATAATTAAATAATAATTAAAGAGGCAAAAATAAAATTTTACCAAACTTTCCTTTTCCATTTTCTTTTTCGTGGAGCAACCAAATGAGCTGTAAGGCTGAGACATGTGGCCTCCTTCATCACCCTAGTGCAATGTTTTGATTGGGCTTTAGAACCCATGTCCTTCTTCCTCCGTTTTTGCTACCATGTTCTATTTTCTTGCAAGGAACACCATCAAATCCTAAGTCTCAATTTTTTGCCAAACAATCCATTTCCATTTCTAATCGATCTAAATCTTCAAGGACTTTTGAGATTGGGAATGCTAGTATTATGAGTTTCTTGCTAAATATCTTTTATTTTTTTATTGAGTTTATAGAGTATTCATCTCTCTTATTACAATCTTATTAACGAGTTACCTATCACATTTAATGAATCTAGAATTGTGAATTTATATCTTAACAATCAACTTAATAGATTACCTAGTACAATCAACATGTTGTCATCTATAGACTAATTATCTCAAGTTTGGCTTCATAGGAACCAATTCACAAATTCCATTTCCCACTTGTCCAAATGCAAGAATTTGTTTGATTTGTAGCCTTAAGATAATCAGTTAATTGGTATAGTCCCACATTCTTTGATGACTCTCTCAAGGTTGCAAGATTGTTTTTTATGGAAATGGGTTTTCTGGCAAAAGTTTGGGACTTGGAAGTTTGATGGTGTTCCTTGTGTGACAATGGAATTAAGCAGCAAAAATAGAAAAGAATAATGTAGGGTTTTGAAGCTCAATCAAAGTGCTACGTTAAAGAGATGAAGAAAGCCACATGTTACGATCTTATTTATCAATAGAGTGGATAGGTCAAGATATGGGAAACAAAATCAAGAAAAACAAATAATATGACGCACCTTCATGCATCAAATGCGTTGAATGGTTAAAATAACACCAACTTAAGCAAATTATTCTGGTGCATTAAATTGAGCAAATCCAAATGCTATTCATAAAAAGACTATAATTACTTTACCATTCAATTTGTCATTTTTCCTAACATTGATTGCCATATTGTGATTTACTTATGGTCTCTCCTTAAGAACATATGAATTGTGTCCCATTTGCAAGTTTGAACATGTTTGAAAGATAATGTGAAGTTATGGTAGTTCTTTTGGTTTTTGAGGGATTGAGCATGTGATACAATATTATATCATATTGGTAAATAATAAGTAGGTCACTTTTCTTAAAAGGTTAATAATAGCAACTTTGATTAGGAAGTCAACGGCCTAAGACTTTTAAGTGGGTTAAGCATGGAAGATACATTTGTTAGGTTTTGCAAAGCTTGACAAAAAGTATTGGATCAATTAAGTCTCCAATTTTTTTCCCCCATTTGCTTTAGATAGGTTGGTTTGGATAATTTGGACTTATCTTTTAGAATTAGTTTTAATCCCATTTATTTATTTAAATTTTTTTATAATTTAAACTTAAAATAAACATACTATAACATATGACTTGTTATTCAAAAACTTATTTTTCATGCTGTAAAGCTATTAAAAAAATTATTTTTAAATGATAAATATTAAAAAATCTATTTCTCTTTTTCTTACACGCATACCCTTCCTACGAACAGTAATTTTTTTAAAACTTTTGTTCGCAAATTATTTAATCCTAGATAGTTATACTTACCCCGTCGTCTTTATTTACTCTCTTAACCCTTATGTTATAAAATTTCTACATGTACATATTTGTATTTTATTCTGTTTAAGTGAAAATATAAATTCAACAAACTCTGACAAGTTAACTGGTAAGTTTAACATCCATAAGTGTAAGTTGAAATTTTTTTTTTAATTTAAACGTTAATTCCTTATATTATACTCTCTTTTTTTTTTCAACTTCAATTCATATAATCATGAATTATCAAATGATTTTTTGGTACAGTTTTATTTCAATATTTGAGATATTGTCATAGATTCATGAAAAATTATTTCAAAAATAGAATTTATTCTTTTATTTATTTCTTTAAAAAAGTAATTAATATCATTAACCCACAAGTTAACCCGACCGTCCCCTCCATTGAATTCCAATTCCATGCTACGAATATAGTCGAGGGACAGTGATAGATTATCTGCGCCCCCAAACAGCCTTCAACCGGCGATTGCACGTGTACGGCAGAGAAAAGAAGAGATGCATCATTTGGTTGATGTCGAAGCGTCAATGGCTCTCCTCCTGGGCACAATCTTCTGGAAAAGGTTCACTGCGCTTAACGCTCCCAATTGGAGGAGGACGAGACTGTGGTGCAAAATGTTTGCTGAGCCACCGCCATTGATTCACTCTATCACCTCGCCGAATCAATTGGCTGGACCCGTTCAGATTGTTGCTGCTTCTGGAATCTCGCATTCCTAGTTCTGGTATGTCTATTTCAACCCGCTTTGGTCTTTTTGGTTTTGGTATATCATCGCATCAACAAGTGAATCATTGCAATGCTAATTTGTATGGTTGGCCCGATCAAATTAGAAACTAGGAAGTTTCAAATATTAATTAGGTGCTTGCTTTCGTTGGTTAAATGAAATTAATTCCAAACGAAAATTGACAATCAACTTATTTTTATTTGATGTTGAAAGCTAACTGAAGATTGTCTAAGTGTTACTTTCCAGCTTCGGCATATCAAATTCAGATATGTGAGATATTGTTTTAAATTAAAGTCGTTACGGACGTGAGCTCTTAACGGAACCATTTGAGAATCAGTTATTATGTCCAACTTCTACGACAAACATAAAATCCTTAAAGTTTACCTTTGATATTTCATTGTGCAGGAGTGCTATTGATTCCTCTTTAATCAAGCAGTGGTTACATAATCTGCAGACTGAGACTGGGGTCTTAGTCCTCGGTAACATGGCTCTAAGACAAAGTTCTAATTTCTCCTAATCATGATTATCCGAAGTTTGTTGATTTTGTTTTTTTGGGCATGTGTATGCAGGGAGTTGATATGTTTGGAAAGAGAATTGGTTTTCTCAAATTCAAAGCTGACATTGTTGACAAAGATACTGGACAAAAGGTATCCAATTTTCTATGTAGAAGCTCTTCGATCTAAATCTACTGTCTCCAGATTTCTTCTGTGTTAACAAGGGTAGTGAACTATGAGTCTTTTTGCATTTTTTGGTTCTATTCTTATCTCCTTCTATAGTTTTACTTGTCACTTTACATTTTTTCTTTTCTTTTCTTCTGAGAAAGAAACTGGGGAGGGGGGTTGACAATTGGTTCATCTTTCTTGGTTGTTGTGCTGTGAAGATTGGATTCCTCATTTTGGAAAGTTAAAGTATACTGTTTTTTGAACCTACTTGTTGTGCACCTAATCTTTGTTTCATTTTGTTTGATTATATAGTAAACCATGATTAGGTTCCAGCTATTCTATTTGCATGAGGACCAGTGGTGGCAGTGTTGATACTTTCGGAATCAGAAGGCAAGACATATGCTGTTCTTGCTGAGCAGGTAGTGGCTGGAAACTTGGAGCTTTTTATTGCTTTTTAACCAATTAATATTAACATCGTGATTATTCTTATGCTTGAAAGATCTTATTAATAGGGTAAGGGTCCCCACTGGAAGGATCATATTGGAATTGCCTGCTGGAATGTTGGATGATGACAAGGGTGATTTTGTTGGCACTGCAGTTTGTGAGGTCTTTTGTCTCCCTCTCTCTCCCTTTGGCTGGTGCAAGTCTTATCTGTGCTTTTCTTAATGGTCATCTTTCCTTGCATCACAGCCTTTGGTTGTCTCAGTGATATTTTTAACCAAGAAATGATATTTGCAAACCACTTTATTCACACCTTTTCACACCTGTTTTTATTGTAATCTAGTATAGGTAGGTGATGTAAGTTACATTTAATAATAAAAATTTTGTATGAGAGCAGGTGTGAAAGAAGTGGTATGCAAGTAATTTTACTCATTGTCAACCTTGTTTGAACTTTCGGGCTTACTACAGTGTTGTTCATGAGTTTTGATGTCGTGATATTGACAGGTTGAAGAAGAGACTGGTATACACTTAAATGTAGAACCCATGGTTGACCTTGCTGCCTTCCTTGAATCATCTACTGGATGCAGAGTCATTCCTTCTCCGGTAATTTTGAAATTCTTTTCTAGAAGCCTGAGGGCCTAATTGGTTATTTCTTTGTTTATCCATTTTTATCTTTGTTTTTTCAATGTACAATGCTTGGCTAATAAATTAGTTGGTGTGGAAAAAAAAAAATCAATGCTAATACTCGAATTTATGAAATAATATCTCGGGGATAGAGTAATGCTCTAAAACCATTTATGTCATAATTAGATGACAATACAGGTCATTTGATAACCTGCTCAAGTGACTGATTCGACACTGCCAGGGATCCAGCGGCCTTGCACATTTGTCTGGACATTTTGTGAGAACATGAATTGTTGTTAGCGTTGATCTTGAAAAATATGTATTAAACTCCGAAAATGGGTGAGAAAAGCAAGTGGTGACATTTTAGATATGTCTAGTTTACTTGAGTTATTTGAATATTCAAAACTTTTTTTTATTTTTGGTATATGGCTGCATGAGAGATTCCTGCAAACTACCTAAGCCCCTCACCACTACACCTAGTAGCTTTGTCAACAACTTCAAATTATTCAATTCCATGCTATTCTTGTTTTCCAAATTGATTTTATATTTTAAAAGTAGTAATCATGCAATTCAAGTTATGGTCATTAGGTTCTGGTCTAAATTTACAATCCATGTGTTGATTGAAGTTATATGCTGTAATTGAATATTTAAATCTTTATTTGTAACTAAAAAGATTAAGGGGTTTCCTGCTAAAATGGTGTACACTAATCTTAAAGTTACTAACCTAAATGCCGGTCCAAATCATTCATAAAGTTCGCTGCTTATGCTTTAATCAACTTATTTCTGTTTCCTTTTTTAGAAATATTTAAATTCTCTCTTATGATTGAAGGGAGGCCGCGATGAAGAAGTCAGTATATTTCTTTACAGGAGGTCTGTTAATAAGGAGACAATCGCCCAACTACAGGTTAAAGAAGCTGGCCTTCGTGACCATGGGGAGCCGATAAAGGTCCGAGTGGTACCATACAAGAAACTTTGGCCCACAACAGCTGATTCCAAAGTTTTAATGGCTGTAGGTTTATTGGAAATGGCTACAAAGGAAGGGCTATTGCCTCCTTTGGCAATCTAATTTGCTGGTCGGTTCTCTTTATTTGACGGCACGTCATTTACCTCAGATTCCGTGTTACCTCTACAAAATTCATGAACATCTGCTAATTAGATTCTGGCGACAAAATCATGCTTTTGATTAAGGGTGAACAAAACTGAACCAAACTAATTAAATCAAATCAAACCAAACTAAATCAAACCAAACCGTCAAAAATCGAATAAAACTGATTAAAAATTGGTTTGGTTTGGTTTTTGTGGTTGTAAAATCGATTAAATCGGTTCGGTTGTCGACTTTCTTCATATTTGGTTCGGTTTAACCGAATTAAACCGAACTATTAAAATTGTAATTAATTAAAATTTAATATTTTATTTCTTTTTAGATTAATAGAATTTTTTGTCAATTAAACTTGTATTAAAATTACATTCTTTATGTGGTTTAAAAAATATACAAATTATTTATATTATTTTATTATAAGATATTACTCTTATTTTTTTTTCACTTTTTAAAGTTTATTTGTGAATGTATGAAATTTTTTTAGAAAAAAATATATATATATATAAATAGTAAATTATTTCAAAGTTATTATTGGTCAAAATTTTAAGATATGGAAGATATTAGAAGTTAAATTTTACATATTATAAGGAATAATTTTTTTTTTAAAAAAATTACTTTTGGACAAAAAAAAAATATGAATCAAACCGGACTAAATTGAACTAAACCAAACAAAAATCGAACTAAATCGATTAAAATTTAAAATCGATAAGGTCCAACAAAATGCTAAATCGATTAAGTTAGTTCAATTTGATTTTTACTCAAAATTGAACCAAACTAAGTTTTTGAACACTCCTACTTTTGATGGTCAATCAATCATTTAGAACATATCATTAAGCAGGCTTTAAAGTTGAGAGTCAATTTTGATCTGTCGGTTCTTTGCTGCTTGTTGCATGATATATGCCTCTGTAAAATCTTTGCTGGGATTTCAAGTAAACATATAGTAAAAGATCTGAATTCTTTAGCTTGCTTGTGAAGAGTGCCAAGGTTCATGTCCCAAATATCAGTTTCTATGTTTCGCACTGGCAAGCGATGAGTCAAACACATGACGTGACATATCTGTATGTCACTGCAATAACAACTTTTTATAACGACTTTGAACTAGCTTGTAACGCGTAACAGAGCAATGAACTTTAAAATCTCAAGTATAAAGCATGAGATAGGATTAAATAATCATCTAAATTTTTGTTATAGTATACTCTTCATTTGTTTCAGCCGAAGCAAAAGGGTAAGAAAAACAAGTATACAGATATATCAAATGGGTAGCTCTCAAGCCCTTCACATCTCGAAGATCAAATGTTCTACTGACTGATCCTTTTATGGTGCCTCAATCAAAGGCTGTAGCACTGAATATTACAAGTAGCTTATCAATGGATATTTGATAAATGGCAGACAATTGGCAAAATAAATATGACAATGTTAAAAAAAAAAACCATATAATAGGGGGAAAGTACAGTACAAATTTTGACTACTGCCTCTGTCTAAAGAAGAGATGGAGTGCAAAATAACATTTTGCCAAACATTAAGTATACTATCTTACAGTTTGCTCGTTAATAAATTACAATATTTAGATCATTTGGATAACACAGATAATGTCATGTGTCTTAAACAGTGGTGCCACTTAGGGCATCATAAAACTACATTCATTTATTCCGGAGACAAAGAAAAACTTCTGGCATTATTTAACTTACTAATTCATTGTGTTTATAGTAGATGGATAACTTGCCTTCTTTTGTTTTGTTTTATTTTTAGTTTTTGGTAGAAAGGGAGAGGGTCACTTTAGACAAATACAAAATCTAATAAATCTGTGACAAAAGAGAAACTACAAAAGAAAAGAAACATCACTATTAGGTGTATGTTTCTTTTTAAGAACATATAAAATTTGTATGGTTGAATGTATATTGAGTAGGTAAAAGGAAAAGAAATATAAAAAACAAATAAATAGAATAAAAAATTATGCTCATATCTTTTTTTTTTAAAAGTAATAAAAAGAAATATATATTATTAAATAATAATTATAGATACATTATAAATATTACAAAAAAGAATTACATGGCTGACGAATCAAACGGGCACATAATTCACCTGTTAATTTGGCTTCCCTGACTCATTTCAATTTAAAGGCTCAATCCAAGTTATCTGGTACATTGTTGTACACTCAACATATCACACCACAAAAAATGAAGTCTCCCATGAAGGACAAAGTACCTATCTAAATTACGACTGATTTTAATTCATAGTTTTACTTTATTAGACCCAGCACATAACAAAATCTCTATCACTTGCCTCCCATATTGTGGTACCATCACATCTACAAAGTCTTTTGTAGTTTTCACCAACACCTGCACTTCTGGCGACCACAGCAGCATGTCACGACGCATTTTAAAGGGGCAAAACAGAGGAGGTTTTTGGAGCATCTAAAATTTTTTAGAGTTTTTTAGAATGTTCCAGAATGTTTTAGAGAATACTGGATCATTCTTAAAACCTCAAGAAACATTAGAAAATTAAAATTCTAAAATTGTGTACATAAATATCTCTTATAAATATCTTATAGAACATTTTAGAGAATTAATATAGACCATTGGATAGGATTGATCTCCATCGTCCATTAATGAGATGGAAAAGTTTTAAAACAAGGAGGAGGTTTATAAATACCTTCACCTTCCTCATTTGTAACTCACTCAAAAATTGTGCAATACAAGTTTTTTTTTTAAAAGCTCTCTACCTTATTCATCTTATCTATTTTGAGGGTTCGGCTAACTTAGCCAAGATCAAGGGAGTGATCAAGCTAAGGCCGGCACGGTTGAGGATTGAGAGAAAAGTTCCAAAGCCGTGACAAGCAGTTATCCTGTTATTTGTTTTTTCTTCAGGTGCATGTACCACCACAGATTGTCCAATAAGTTTAGCCACTCTCAATTTTTCTTTGACGTCTGAGAAGGACGCCTCACCCTTGTCATTAGCATCTAATGTTCCCAGGTCGCCAAGTGGCTGCAGAACCAATCCATCAACCTTTATGAGGAATTTCTGAAAACAACTATAGTAAATGCAATCCAATGCAATAGAAAGACGTGGGAAATTAATAAAGTAAGATGAACAAAATTAGTCCAAGTTCTTCAGTTGAAAAAACTGAACGCAAGGGAGACAGTAATGCAGGTACATCAGTAGGCTATATTTCTCATATGAAGGTACATCATAGGAGAATGCGGGGGCAAAGGGAAGATAGGTATTTCTGAATTTGCCAGTTAGTTTGTTAATATATTTTGTAACTTGAGGAAGAAAACCTGTCATTTTGTTTATGTCCTCTCACCCAACTCCCAGATTGACTAGAATTGGTTTCAAAAAAAAAAGTTTTAGTAATAGCATATTAAACATTACATTTTATAGGAATATTAGTCGAACTCAAGTGATTCTAAACATAATAATATTTATCTTTATCATTTCCTTTAGGTTATTATTATGAAGCATACGTATGTAAAAGATAAACTTATCATGTTAAAATCCGTGCGTAGATAAAGATAAATTCATTATACTAAATCAATAGAGTATTTAAATTTAACAATAAAAAAATGAATGAAATCTAATAATATTAATATAATTATTAAAAAAATTAGTTACACTAAGGTTTTATTTGGTTCAACAGAGAGAAAGGGAGGAGAGGTTAATAAAGGGGAAGGGAGGAGAGGAGAGAAGTTTTAATTAGGTCTTGTTTGGTTAAAAAGAAGGAGAGATTATTGTTTGGTTCAAAATGAGAAGGGAGGGGAGGTAATTATATTTGGACAAATTTACTTTTATATTATTTTGATTTTTTTTTAAAAAAATGTTTATATCAATATTTTTTTAAAAAAATCATGAATCTCAATCTTTTTTATTTTTAATTTTTGATAAAAAAAATTATTTTAATCTCTATTAAATATTAACATATCAAAAAATTAAAATATTACAAATATTCAGGGGTAATAAAGTAAATGAATAATTAAAAAATTCTCCTCCCCTCCAAAACATCCCAATAAGAATTTGCCTCTTCTCTTCTCCCTTCCAAAAACTCCCATTCAAACAAATCCTGAGAATAGGTCGAGTTTTAAAAATAGGTCTAACCTCAACGGTTTAAGAAATGGATCCATTTTTTTTAAATAGGCCTAATCTCAGCGATTTAAGAAATAGACCCATTTTTTGGATATTTTTAAGTTCATATTTATATTTTTTGATTTAGATAGACTTTTTGGCTTATGATTAGATCTATATATAATTTAAAGTTGAGAAAAAAGTTAAAAGTTAAAACAAACAAATTTTATAAAAAATAATAATCTGTTGGAGTTTATTCTTATTTATTTATCCATTATCTAGGGCTTGGCATGCACGGATCTTGAAAGAGAGAGGAGTGCTTTTCGAATATGAATACAAGTGCAATTCAAATATTCTCAATTCATCTCCCCCTCAATTGCTCAATTGTGGAGATTTGAATTATTTAAATTAATTTCAACAGTTCAGATTTTATATATATTTTTATTTATTTTGATAATTTTTTAAAGGACTTAGAACTCAAAATAAAAATAGTCTATCAATTATAAACTTAAGAAAATAATAATTAAAATTAAAAATATAAAAATATAACTTAAAATCTAAACAATCTAAATTCTCACAATTAAGCAAATGAGGAAAAGCTCAATTAAAAAGATTCAAATTATCACAAGTGGGGCATGTGCTGATAACGATGTTAAGTTAAATCTTGCAACAAACTCAGCCCTTTATTTAAATGTCAACGTTGACTAACACTTTTATTGAAAAGTAAGTTGAATTCATGTTATTTTGTATAAATAAACTATAACTCTATTATAATAATTTAAAAATAATTATTTGAATTTAACTATGTTAAAAATAAAAAAGTAAAAATACTAAGGGCCCAAAAGTCATTTGAAGATAGTAAAATCCCACTTGCACTAAGAAAATTGAAGTTCAAATAGGAAAAAAAAAAAATATCAACAACTCCTTTCACTACAAGGACCAATTGACTAATTCTTTTGAGGTTAATGCATTTAACTTTTTTAGAGGTAAAATAAAACAATACAAATACTAAGGGTCCGAAGGTCGTTTGAAATCTTATTTACACTAAGAAAATTGAGTTAAAAGAGGAAGAAAAAAAAACCAAATACTTAAAAATATATGCACTTTTATTGAAAAAGAAGAAATTCAAATACTTCTCCGATATGGGCTGTCTTTAGACATGAGCTTATTCAAGAAGAATCTAGGGGAAAAAATCAAAAATAAAATATGATGAATTGCTTCTAGCTAGAAATGCCATCTGTAAAATGTAGCACTAGAAAAATCTACAAGATAAGAAAGTGCCAATAGAGGATAAGAAATCCAGCAAGTGGGAAGAACAAATCTAATAAAAAGCAGCAGCGGATAAAATCATGATGTAAATTGCATATCCTAGAGTACATAGCACATGCAAATGTGTGATTACAAATGAATGTCGGTCCTGAAAATCATGGAGTGTAAACCCCGCTATATATATAGATGTATGAAGATGGTGCGACAGAAACATTCATAGAAAAGCAACGTCCCTTACATATTTCCACTGATCGTTCTTTTTCTTCCTCTCCATTCTAACTAATTGCTATATTGCCATCGCTTTTTGATTCCAAAAGCCATCAGAGCTTTGTGGATCCGCAGCCTTTGTCTGCTGCGTCCATTACGGAGGTTCACAACAGAGCCATAGACGACCCCACAAAACATAGGATGTAAGTTTTTTTTGTTGGGGTGACCTAAAGGGCAGATTATAAGTAAATTATAACCTAGAAGTAACATTACCCTGTTAAAATTACCACAAGGCGATTATAGATATCAACAATTATTGTGGCGGTATTTCAGGCGCTTGAACATATGGAAGGATTTTTTAGAGTTTTTATTATAAAGACTTTTAGGGTTTCAAAATAAAGTAACACAAATAGTGGAAATATAATGTGATCTACTTTCTCTTTTTTTTTTTTCATTTTCTTTTTTAACTCTACAAAAATTTTACAATGAAAAATTCCCAAAAATGTGAACTCACTTAAACATAGCTTTATTTGCAGGTCCCATGTTTTAAAATGATGCTGTCAAGTACATTTAAAAATATCATATTAATGCATATCAATAATATCTCCAAGATGGTAACGACACAAGCATTTATTTGAACTCGACCCTTTTTAACCGTATAGTGATCTAAACACGTATTTGGATTTTGATTAGTAACACTGGTTGCTCGCTCTATATGGAACTGCAAGCACAGGTTGAGCCTTCTCTAAGACAAGTCCATATTTATCATCCATGTCCATATCTTCGGGTTTCATTCCACCTTCAAGCTTCCAATCAAAGGAGTTGATAAGAGAACCCAACACGAGGAACAATATCCTGATAGCCAAAGGGTAGCCAGGACACATCCGCCGCCCGGCCCCAAATGGAGTGAGCTCAAAATTCCGGCCTTTCACATCAATTTCTGACCCCAGGAACCTCTCTGGTGAAAACGCATCTGGATTCTTCCATATGCTTGAATCCCTGCCGATAGCCCAAACATTCACCAGCACTTGTGCGCCCTTTGGGATTGTGTAGCCCTCCAATTCCACATCTATTTCCGCTTTCCGAGGGCCTAAAAATGGAACTGGAGGGTGCAATCGGAACGTCTCTTTCACTATTGCTTGCAAGTAAGGCAATCTAGCAATATCTGATTCCTCCACTGGGTTTCCTTTCCCGATGGTTTCCTCCAGCTCTGCTTTTGCTTTTGACATAGCTTCTGGGTTACGGAGTAGCTCAGTCATTCCCCATTCTAGTGTAAACGCAGTTGTATCACTCCCGGCCACAAATAGATCCTACAAAACCCTAATTACTTCAGTGCAATAACAAAACTAGAATTATCAACAGAGGAATTAATATACCAGTGATAAACGTTTGATCCACTCCACGTCCATTTCTCGACTATTCTCTTCAGATAGCAGGGCATCTAATATGTCGTTGTTGGTGAGGGAACCTGTGGTTTCTCTGAGCTTCAAGCGTTGGGTAACCAAGTGGTGGAAGACGTCTAGTATCTTGCCAAACTGAATAGCGGTGCGCCTTCTGATCCCCAGTGGGTCAAGCTTCTTGAGTACAGGAAAGTGATCGGCCACGTTGGGTCTTCCAATCTCTTTCATGATATTGGCCACCGTCTCCTTGAACTCCCCTACTGTTCCGACAGAGTGAACCAAATCCACAGAGAATACAGTATTGGACAACAAATTAATTATAGTTTTGAAAGCCGCTTTCCCGATATCCACAGCTTCACCAATCACACTGCTTTGATGGATCTCATGGAGGAGTTGTTGCACCTTCTTACGCCTAAGACCTTGGCTGGCATCAAGAACCCTGTTGCCGAATAATTGATTGTTGCATATCTTCCTTAGGGCTCGCCAGCGAGGGGAAACGGGCATAAAGGACAAGCTATATTCATGGTGGTTGGCACCTGTCACGGCATCGGGAACGGTTCGATTTGACAAGAACTGGTCATGGGTTTGGAGGACCCCTTTGGCCATGTCCGCCGAAGAGATGACTATGGTGGTGAGTTGGCCGAGATGTAAACTCATTATCGGGCCATAAGTCTTGGCAAGCTTGGCCAAACGCTTGTGGGGCTTGTCCCCTAGTTCAAGCAGGTTTCCGATTATGGGAAAAGGGGCAGGTCCTGGTGGAAGCTTGTCATTTCCTCTGCTGCTTCTTCCAAGTAGCGAACACAGAGCTTGAATCAAGATGTAGGTGAACAGAAGGAGAAGTGTACAACTCATGAGATCCATTTCTGTGAGACGGGGGCTTCACGCGGCGTGCAAGAAAGGATGATATATTTAATTAGTGCCTTCCCTAGGTCCATTTAAATCCATCCATCTATTATTACAATGATTGAATCACGACAAATTAAAATAATTCCATCCCAATGTCTGACACTTTAATGACAGAAAGTATTTTGGCTTTTTAACACTGCTACTTGAAAAGGAAAAATAAATAATTAAAAAATATAATTGCAAAAACTATTTCTATAAATATTTAAATTTTTTTTAAGAGTTGCAATCTAATATATGTAGCAATCCATTAAATTTTCTTTTTCTTTTTTTAATACTTCAATGGATGAACTTGACTAATCCACGATTTATGAAAGAATGATGCGGACTAATAATTTTTTTAAATAAAGAGGATGCGGACTGACATGGTTTGCGTGTAATTTTCTTACAGCTGAAATTTTTATTTTTATAGTTGTAATTTTTATCTTTTATATTAAATTTTAAATCCTAAAAAGTAAAAAATAAAAAATAAAATAAAATTGCATAAAATTTTGCTAGTGCATTCGATGTAGTAGGATCCTATTGCGTAACTTCTTCATAATTCATTTCACCTTGTTTAGCTTGTAGCAATGGAAATAATAGAAAAGAAGAGAAAGGGAATAAGGCAAAATGCACGTTTGGTTGAAATTCTTTCATTTCATTTTTATTTGTGAGGGAGAGATTATTTTCATGTTTGATAAAATGAAAATTCCACCTTAAATTTGGTGAATCTAGTTCAATGGAAAGGAAAGAATTTTTACTGGACAAAAATGCCCTACTATTGATTTCTTTTTCCTATTATTTGATGACAAAATACCATCAAATAATTTAATATTTCTTCTTTATTATTAATAATTGAAAAAATATTTTAAACAAATTCAAAAATTATAAATGAATATTTTAATATTTTTGTATTATGAGCATTTTTAAAATATTTTTTATAAGTTAAATAAAGAATAAATATTTTATTTTATTTTTTACTAGAAGTATCATGGTTATTTATGTAGTTTTTTTTTTCTATTTTTGCATTAATTTCATCTAACAAAATAAAAAAGTAAAATAATATTCTCATTTTTTTTCTTTGTAATACCAAATATGATTATTGGTCATAAGATTCTTTTATCAAAGCTTGTTCTCATTTTTAATTTTCATTTTTATTCTCTAGAAAAGTATTCTCCCATGGCATATTCAATATTAATATTCTTTTATTATATGGAGTTGAAACTTATTCATTTAAATTTACTATTGATATTTTTATATTTAATTAGAAGGTAATATTAAGGGTTAATTCCACACTTACATTCTACCAATTTTTTTTTTTTATGTTTACTTCATCTAATCTTGAATCATCATATGCTTTTATTTAAATGTTTTTTTGGTAAAGTTTTATTTCAATATCCTATATATAGGAATATATTCGTGAACATTAATTCAAAATAAAATTATTTATTTATTTATTTCTCCAAAAAAAATTCATTGGCTCACATGTCAATCGAATCCTCCACCCACGTGAAGTTCAAAATGGCAAATCCAGTTGTATTTTAATAATAAGCTCCGAATAATATGTTGGGCTATAGCTTTAGTTATCTTCACTTCCAAATAGACTGCAATATTCACAAGGCAAGTAAAAGAGACTTGAGAATTTTTAAAGTATTATACATGGTGCAATGATTAAAAAAAAAAAAAGCAAATAGTGAACTCTATCTATATAATATCTACACTCCTTTTTTCTTTTTAATTACATGCTGTTATAGGCTTATTGCAAGAGATCTAAATTGATAAAAGAGAAAAAATGAACTTCTAAAGTGATTTAGTTGGAGGGGGGAAGAAACACAAAGTGGGGTGCAAAATGCAAATTGGATTACTTGGTGTAATTGTCAAATCCAGTTCCATTTCAATACCATTTGGCAAAGCATTGTTTTAGCAATTGTCCCTCGTGGAGCTGATCTTAAATCATATACTATAATTTTTTGCTTTTAAACATTTAATTTAGATTTAATATAATATTTCGTCCTAATAAACTTGAACACAAACACTAAAGAACTAAAGGTTGCATTTGGTATGCCAAAAAAAAAAAAGAGATTAAGAGAATAAAAAAAAATGAATAAATAAGATAAAAATGACACTTATATCCTTATTTCAAAAAAAATAAAAAAATAAACAAGTTCTATTAAGTATTAATGACGAGAGTATAATAAATATTTCTTACATTTTTTTTAATAGTAACATTCTTTGGAATGCCCACCCATTGGTACCAAACACTACCTAGATGATATGTGTTGGGGGGAGGAATTTTTATTAGTTTAAGTAGGAGGTAAGATAGAAAATGTGTAGACTATAGATGATATATATATATATGTGTGTGTGTGTGTGTGTGTGTGTGTGTGTGTGTGTGTGTGTGTGTGTGTGTGTGTGTGTGTGTGCGCCTAAGTTGCCAATCCCATTGTCCATTTAAATGCTACCAAAAAAAAAGTTGTAGTTAGTATTTATTTTGTATGCTCAAATTATGTCATATTTTTTCTTTTTTAAATTGATGACTAAAGTTTAAGAACCAAAAGTCATTGAGATGTTTTTAACATATTTATATGTGTCCAAATCTATTCAAATTAACGCATCAAAATGACTTACTCAAGTTGGAGTCATCCTGGCCATTCAATGTATTAGATACATGATGGTGCGATGCATCAGTTTTTTTTTTTTTTTAATTTTGCTTCCTAAATCCTAATCGTCCACTCTATTGATGAACAAGATTGAGACATGTAGCCTCTTTCATCTCCTTAGTGCAGCGTTTTAAGTGGGCTTCTGAACCCCACATCATCCTTTATTAGGATTGCGGAAGTATTAAACAATTAGAAATTATAGAAAAGTTAGAGAAGAGAAAAATAATAGAAGATAGTAACTCAAATTTAATGTGGAAAAACCCCCCAATGTGAGGGACAAAAAACCCATAAGCAACGACGAGCGAAAAATTCTACTATCAAAAATAAAAATTACAATAATTGTTCCCGATATGAAGGAAGAGTTGAATATATAAAGCTTAAAAATTGCTAAAAATTGTCCAATAAACAATATTTCCTAAAAATTTCAATCATAAATATGATATATTTGCCAAGATCTCAGCTTGGTCAATAAGCAATATTAGACTTAGATGGCAAATAAATCTATAAATAAAAATAATCATAATGGGTCATTGGAATTTAAGGCACAATCTCTACAATCTTTACCTTAACTCAAATTCTGAAATACTTGCCATTGCCAAATAACCCTGAATGGCAATCAAGTGTTGTGAATGCCAACTAAGTCCAAGCAATGCTTGAACTTAGTAAGCATATCTACAGGATTTTCCAATATGAACTTTCTTCACCACAATTCCACTTGTTGCAATAGTATCTATAATATAGTGATGTCTGACATCAATGTGTTTAGTCTTTGAATGATACATATCATTCTTAATTAAATAGATAGCACCTTAACTGTTATAAAAAAACATTGGTAACTCCTTGAGCAACACCAAGTTCAATAACAAGACCTCGCAACCAAATAGCCTCCTTCACACCTTCGGTTGCTACAATATGCTTTGCTTCAGTCGTAGACAATGCAACAATAAATTGAAGAAATACTTTCCAAACTAATGGAAGAATTACATAGGTGAAAATGTAACTAGAAAGAGACCTTCATTTGTTAATATCACCATCATAATTAGAATTAGTGAAACCAACAATATCATTAGATGTAGCCTTGTTCTTATCAAATATCAAACCAACTTCAAAAGTTCCTTTCAAATAATGAAGGATCCATCTAATAGTATTCCAGTGATCCTTTCTAGGATTGTGCATATACCTGCTCACCATGCTTACAGCATATGCAAGATCAGGTCTAGTGCACACCATAGCATACATGAGACTACTAATGGCACCAGAATACAAAACACTTGACATGAATTTAGTCTCCTCCTTTGATTTTAGGCAAAGATCATATGACAATTTAAAATGTGCAACACAAAGAGTAGACAATGGTTTGTGCTCAATCATATTAAACCAATTAAATACCTTTAGAATATGCTTCTTATGAGACAAAAATAATTTACCAGCTTGATGATCCCTATTAATTTCCATGCCAAGAATTTTCTTAGTTGCACTAAGGTCCTTCATGTCAAACTCCTTATTAAGTTGTAGTTTTAACTTGTTGATTAAAGATTTATCTTAGAAAACAATAAGCATGCTATCAACATAGAGCAACAAATACACAAAGAAACCATGTGAGTATTGTTGAAAATAGACACAATTGTCATATTTACTTCTAGTGAAGCCTTGCCCAATCATAAAAGCATTAAACCTTTTATACCATTGTTTGGGATCTTGCTTAAGCCCATACAAAGATTTCTTTAAGTGACAAATGCAATGCTCTTTTTTAGGAACTACAAATTCCTCAAGTTGCTTTATATAGATCTCTTTTTTGAGATCTCCATGTAAAAAAGCAATTTTAACATCAAGTTACTCAACTCCAAGTCAAATAAAGTAACAAACACAAGTAGCACGTGGATAGAGGTATGACGCAATCAATACCTTCCTTTTGATTACATCCTTGAATAACTAGTCGTGCCTTCCACCTTGCTTTCTCAACCCTGTGGATTCTATCTTTCCTTTTATATATCCATTTGTAGCTCAAAGCTCGCTTACCTTTTGGAAGCTCACACAAATCCCAAAGTACCATTCTTGTGAAGACTTTCAATTTCTTCATTCATTACTATTAACCACTTAAATGAATTAGGACAAGAAACAACTTTTGAATAAGTAGAAGGCTCAACACCCATGGGAATTTCTTGTGCAACTGAAAGTGCATAAGCAACCAAATCATCATCAGTATATTTAGCGGGCCTTTTAATAACTTTCCTCAGATAATCTCGAGTAATAGAGTATTCTTGTTGTTATTGGGTAGAATGAGTGTTACTAATAACATCATCATGCATTAGATCATGATTTTCTACATCAACATTAGACTCAGAAGTAAAGGAAGGAGTGGTGCCAATATTAAAAGGAGCAATAGCTTTCACCTCTAACTTTACTTTTTCATTGGTATCTAGTTGAAAAAAAAAAGAATTTTTTCTAAAAGAAAATAATGCATTTCATTAAATGTCACATCTCTACTAAGAATAATTTTTTTCATATGAGAGTCTGAACACCACAATCGATATCCTTTAGACTTAGATGCATATCTAAGAAATATACATTTCTTAGCTTTTGGTATTAATTTACCTTCAATAACATGTGCATATACAAGACACCCAAAAACTTATAAATTAGAATAATTAACAATGTTACTTGACCAAACTTCTTTTGGAATTTTGAAATCAAGAGATGAATAAGGTGAACAATTGATTAAATAACATGTAGTAGATGCAATTTCAGCCTATAGATCACCTCAATACTATAACCCAACATTAGAAAGCATACAATCAGCCCTTTCAAGTAGAGTTCTATGGACACATTATGCAACAACACTCTGTTAAGGTTTCCCTACAAGTGTTTTATATCTAGCAATACCATTATTAGTTTAGAACTCATTAAAACCATTTTCACATAACTCTAATCCATTGTTTGTTCTAAGTTTTTAAACCTTTCTCCCTATCTGGTTCTTAATTAGAATTTTTCACCTTTTGAAATAGGAGAAAGCTTCATTCTTATGCCTAAGAAAATAAACCCAAACTTTATGAGAATAATCATCATATAATGACATCTTCCAATAAAAGGATATTTTGAAGGTCCCCATAAATCATAATGTACATAGTCAAGAATACCTTTAGCATTACGAGTTGCAGTAGAGAAGCTAACCCTTTTCTATTTCCCAAAAATACAATGTTCACAAACCTCTAACTTACCAGCACTCTAACCACACAAAAGACCTTTTTTACTTAAAATGTTCATACCTATCTTGCTTATATGACCCAAATGCATGTGTCATAATTGGGTAATGTGAGAATTAGGCATAGATGTAGAAATCGCCATTAAACCTGTAACAGTAGAACCTTGTAAAACATATAGAGTACCACAGTGATTACTTTTCATATGAAGAAAATAACCTTTAAAAACTTTAAGAACTCTACCATAAGTTGAGTATTTTTAACCTTGAGATTCAAAAGTACCCAAGGAAATTAAGTCTCGTTTCACTTTGGAAACATAATGAACATCAGAAAGAGTTTTGACAACTCCATCATGGGTCTTGATCTACATTGTACGAACTTCTAAAATCTTAGATTCATTATCATCACCCATTAAGACAACACCATGATCAACAGGTTCAAAAATGGTAAACCAATATCCATGAAGGCATATGTAAAAAAATCAAGCAAAGTCAAGAATCCAATGAATTCTATTTCTCCTATCAATAAAGAAATAGATAACAAAACATCAACATCTAAATCTATCTCAACCACAATAGCTTTAGCAGATTTTTAAGGTTGCTTATTTTTTTCTTTTCTTCCTCACTTATTTTCAAGCTTATAACACTAAAAAATCTCAGAGCTTGACTTCTTGTAATAATGAAAAGTTTTATTGGTGCATTTACGTCTATTAGACTTAGATATAGATTTCTTGGTATTATTGGTACTTCCCTTTTCTTGACTCATCCTTCTTACATTTAAACCTTCATCTTTGTCCTCAAAATAGGCTTCAAGATCAAAATTTTCTTTGGACAATAAATTGGAGTTTACATTTTCAAAGGTTAAGGTATTTAAATTACCATATAACATAATTTCTTTAAAATATTTATAAGAAGAGGACAAAGAGACAACCAATAAAATAGCTTTATCCTTATCTTCAATTTTAACATCAATATCTTCTAAATCCATAATAATAGAATTAAACTCATCGAGATGAGACTGTATAGGAGTACATTTAGCTATATGGATTGTGTATAATTGTTCCTTGAGATGAAGCTTATTTGCAAGACTTTTAGTCTTATATAAAGACTCTAACTTCAACCACAGTGCAAAAGTAGTGGTTTCATTAACCACTTTGCATAGAACCTCCTTGGATAAGCACAGTGGATTGCTAAAAGAGCCTTTTCATCTAACTCTTCCCATTACTCATTAGACATATTCATTGGCTTATTTGCCTTTCTAAGTAAGGCTTTCTTCAACCTATTTTGAGTAAGAATGACCTTCATCTAAACTCACCAAATTGTAAAACTGATCATACCATCAAACTTTGTGACAGTAGACATCTTTTAAAAATTATAGAGAAGTTAGAAAAGAGAAAAATAATAGAAGATAACACTCCAGATTTTTACATGAGAAAACCCCCAATAAAAGGGACAAAAGACCCACACCTAATGACAAGTGAGAAATTTTACTATCAAAAATAAAAATAACAATGATCGTTCTGAGCATGAAGGAAAAGTTGAATATATAAAACTTAAAAATTGCTAAGATTTCTAATTTTGGCCAATAAGCAATATCTCCTTAAACTCTCAATTATAAATATGATAGATTTGTCAAGATCTCAGTTTGGTTAATAAGCAATACTAAACTTGGATGACAAATAAGTTTATAAGTAAAAATAATTATAATGGGCCATCAGAATTTGAGGCACAATCTCAGCATCTTTCCTCCATTTTTGTTTTTATGTTCCATTTTCACACAATGAACACCATCAAATCCCTAAGTTCCAACCTTTTGCCAAAGAACCCATTTCTATTTCCAATTGATTTGACTCAATCCTTGAGCATGGGGACCTTTGAGTGTGGAAATGCTAGTATTATAGGTTCCTTGCCAGACATTTTCAATTTTTTATTATGTTCATAGAGTGTTCATCTTTCTTACAACAATCTCACTAGTATGTTGCTTGCCACATTTAATGGATTTTGGAATTGTGAACTTATGGCTTAACAATTAACTCAATGGATTATTTGGTACAATCAACATGTTATCATCAACGAACCAATTATCTCAGGTATGGTTTCATAAGAACTAGTTCACAGGTTTTATTCCCAACTTGTCCAAATGCAAGAATTTGTTTGATTTGCATCTTTGGGACAATTAGTTAATTGGTATAGTCCCACCTTCTTTGATAACTCTCTCAAGCTTGCGAAACATTCTTTGATAAAAATGGGTTGTTTGGCAAAAGGTTATGACTTGGGGGTTTGATGGTGTTTCTCATGTGAAAATGGAATTGAGCAACAAAAATAAAAGGAGGATATGGGGTTCTAAAGCTCGATCAAACACTATTGAGCAAATGAAGGAAGCCACATGTTAGGATTTTGTTTATTAAAAGAATGGACAATCAAGATGTGAGAAACAAAATCCCAAATCAAAAGTGACATGACACATTTTCATGCATCATATGTGTTAAATGACCATGATGACTCTAACTTGAGCAAGTCATTCTGATGCATTAAATTGAGTAGCTTTGAACACTATTTATGTGAGTTAACTTTTCATGAAAAGATCACAAGTACTTTACTATTCAATTTGTCCTCTTTTTTTCAAATATTCAGTGCCATATTGTGGTTTACTTATGGTCTCTTCTTCAAGGACATATGAATTGTGTCCCATTTGGAAGTTTAAGCATACTTGAAAGACAATGTGAAGTTATGGTAGTGCTTTTGGTTCTTAAGGGATTGAGCATGTGATGCAATATTATATCATATTTGTAAATAATAAGTAGGTAACTTTTTCTAAGAGGATAATAATAGCAACCTTGATTGAGGAGTTAATAGTGTAAGACTTTCAAGTGGGTTAAGCATGGAAGATCCTTTGTCAGGTTTCTCAAAGCTAGACAAAACACATAAACAAATACTGGATCAATTAGGTTTTTATTACTTATTTTTTTCAATTTGCTTTGGACAATTTGGGCGTATCTCTTACAATTAGTCTTAATCTCAATTTAATTTATTTATTAGAATTTTTTTATAATTTAAACTTAAAATAAACCTACTATAACATATAACTTAATATTTAAAAACTTATTTTTCAAGTTGTAAAGCTATTAGAAATTTATTTTTAAATGATAAATGTTAAAAAAATATGTTACAAACACAAACACATCTCCTATAAACATGTTAATTTTTTTTCTAAATTTATGCCCGCCTATTATTTAATCCTAGTCATTGAAGTATATACTTATTCCTTTTACTCTCACTTATCCCATTAACCCTAATGTTATAAAGCTTCTACATGTACATGTTTTTATTTTATTATATTTAAGTTAAAATGTAGATTCAATAATCTTAATAAATGTTTGACAGGAGTTGAAATTATTTTCTAATTTAAATGTTAAGTATTTAGATTATACTCTTTTCTTTCCAACCTTAATTCATATGTTCATGAATTATCAAATTTTTGTTGGTACATTTTTATTTTAATGTTTAATATATAGTAATAGATTCATGAACAATTATTTCAAAAATAAAATTTATTGATTATTTATTTCTTTTAAAAAAATAATTAATATCATTACCTCAACCCAACCCTCTCTTCAATTCACTTCCAATACCATATTACGAATATAGTCGGGGGATAGTGAGGGATTATCTGCACTCGCAAACAGTCCGCCCGGCAACAGCTAAGTAAATGAAACGATCGACACGTGTACAGCAGAGAAAATAAGAGATGCATCTTTCGGTTAATGTCAAAGCTTCAATGGCCCTCCGCCTGGGCACCATCTTTTGCAAAAGGTTCACTGCGCTTAACGCCCCCAATTGGAGGAGGACGAGACTGCGGTGCAAAATGTCTGCTGCGTCACCGCCCTTGACTCACTATATCACCTTGCCGAATCAGTTGGCTGGACCCGTTCAGATTGTTGCTGCTCCTGGAATCTCGCATTCCGAGTTCTGGTATGTCTGTTTCAACCTGCTTTGGTCTTTTTGGTTTTGGTCTATCATCGCATCAACAAGTGAATCATAGCAATACTAATTTGTATGGTTGGCTCGATCAAATTGGAAATTAGAAAAGTTTCAAATATCAATTAGGTGCTTGCATTCGTTCTCAACTCCAAACGAAAATTGACAATCAACTTATTTTTTTTTGGTGTTGAAAGCTAACTGAAGATTGTCTAATTGAAAGCTAACTGAAGATTGTCTAAGTGTTACTCTCCAGCTTCGGCATATCAAACTCAGATAAGTGAGATATTGTTTTAAATTAAAGTCGTTACGGACGTGAGCTCATAATGGAACCATTTGAGAATCAGTTAATTGTCTAACTTCTACGATAAACAAAATCCTTTAGGCTTACCTTTGACATTTCATTGTGCAGGAGTGCTATTGATTCCTCTTTATTCAAGCAGTGGTTACATAATCTGCAGACTGAGACTGGGATCTTTGCCCTTGGTAACATGGCTCTAAGACAAGTTCTAATTCAGGTTACCTTTGTACTGATTTTTTGGCATTCAGCTACGTTTATAATTCACATATCTTGTTAGTTTATTGTCTTTTTCATTCTATGTAAACTTCTGAACCATTGTGAAGCATGGATTGAGTCCTTGACAAAGATTTGGCAAGACTAAAATCTAATAAATGACATTTCGCACAGCGTTGACACACATATGATTATATGTCATTATATAAATAGCAAATGATTAAAAGTGAAATTCTGATGAACATAGACACCTGCCCATTTCATGGCATAGGGATGCAAGGCATGCTCTACTTGTACCAGTCTCCAAGAAGCTAAAACATCCCCAGTCCAATGTGTCTGTGCTTCATAGATTGCAAGTCACTAATGTGTTATTGATGCAGGGAAATAAATGAGTAATTCTTCAAGAATTGTTGTCAATATAGACCTTGTCTTAATTCCGAAGAATTTACTGAGATTGTATGTAGATACAAACAGGAACATGTCATAAACTTTTAATGTAATTGTAAAGGATTATAGAGTAACAGTAAGGAAAATATTTTTTCATTGTCTCTGTAGTTATTTCAATCTGAAGCAGAGGAGATTGTAATCTGGTAGTACTGATTTCTCCTAATTCTGATTATCAGAAGTTTGTTGATTTTGTCTTTTTGGGTGTGTGTGTAAGCAGGGAGTTGATATGTTTGGAAAGAGAATTGGGTTTCTCAAATTCAAAGCTGACATTGTTGACAAAGAAACCGGACAAAAGGTATCCATTTTTCTATATAGAAGCTCTTCAGTCTAAATCTACTGTCTCCAGATTTCATCTGTGTCAACAAGGGTAGTGAACTATGAATCTTCTTGCATTTTTTGGTCCTATTCTTATCTCCTTCTGTGGTTTTATTGGTCGCTTTATATTTTCTCTTCTCTTTTCTTCTGAGAAAGAAACTGGGGAGGGGGTTTGATAATTGGTTCATCTTTCTTGGTTGTTGTGCTGTGAAGATTGGATTCCTCCTTTTGGAAAGTTAAAGTTTACTGTTTCTTGAACCTACATGTTGTGCACCTAATCTTTATTTCGTTTTGTTTGATTATATAGTAAACCATGATTAGGTCCCAGGTATTGTATTTGCACGAGGACCAGCTGTGGCAGTGTTGATACTTTTGGAATCAGAAGGCGAGACATATGCTGTTCTTACTGAGCAGGTAGTGGCTGGAAACTTGGAGCTTTTCATTGCTTTTTAATCAATATTAATATCATGGCTATTCTTATGCTTGAAAAATCTTATTAATAAGGTAAGAGTCCCTACTGGAAGGATCATATTGGAATTGCCTGCTGGAATGTTGGATGATGACAAGGGTGATTTCGTTGGCACTGCAGTTCGTGAGGTCTTCTGTCTCCCTCTTTCTCTTTTTGGCTGGTGCAAAGTTTTATCTGTGCTTTCCTTAATGGTCCTCTTTCCTTGCAGCACAGCCTTTGTTTGTCTCAGTGCTATTTTTAACCAAAAAATGATATTTGCAATCCACTTTTTTCACACCTTTTCACTCCTGTTTTTATTGCAATCTAGTATAGATAGGTGATGTAAGTTACATTTAATAACAAAAATTTTGTATGAGTGCTGGTGCAAAAGAAGTGGTATGCAAGTAATTTTACTCATTGTCAACCTTGTTTGAACTTTTGAGCTCACTACAGTGTTGTTCATGAATTTTGATGTCATGAGAATGACAGGTTGAAGAAGAGACCGGTATACACTTAAAAGTAGAAAACATGATTGACCTCACTGCCTTCCTGGAATCATCTACTGGATGCAAAGTTATTCCTTCTCCGGTAATTTTGAAATTCTTTTCTAGAAGCCTGAGGGCCTAATTGGTTATTTCTTTGTTTATCTATTTTTATCTTTTTATCTTTTTACCGTACAATGCTTGGCTAATAAATTAGTTAGTGTGAAAAGAAAAGATCAATGCAATACAAATTTATGAAATAATATCTCGGGGATAGAGTAATGCTCTATAACCATTTATCTCATAATTAGAAGATAATACAGGTCATTCGATAACCTGCTGAAGTGACTGATTTGACACTGCCAGAGATCCAATGGCCTTGCACATTTGTCTGGACATTTTGTGAACGAAAGAATTGTGGTTAGCGTTACTCTTGTGAAGTATGTATTAAACTCCGAAAATGGATGAGAAAAGCAAGTGGTGACACTTTAGATATGTCTAGTTTACTTGAGTTATTTGAATATTCGAACATTTTTTTTGGTATATGGCTGCATGAGAGATTCCTGCAAACTACTTAAACCACTCACCGCTGCACATAGTAACTTTGTCAACAACTTCAAATGATTCAGTTCCATGCATTTTTGTTTTCCAAATTGATTTTGTATTTTAAAAGTAGTAGTCATGCAATTCAAGTTAGTGTCATTAGGTTCTGGTCTAAATTTACGATCCATGTGTTGATTGAAGTTATATGCTGTAATTGAATATTTAAATCTTCATTTGTGGCTAAAAAGATTAAGTGGTTTCCTGCTAAAATGGTGTACACTAATCTTAATGTCACTAACTTAAATGCCTGTCCAGATCATTCATAAAGTTCGCTGCTTCTGCTTTCTTCAACTTATTTCTGTTTCCTTTTTGGAAATATTTAAATTCTTTCTTATGATTGAAGGGAGGCTGCGACGAAGAAATCAGTATATTTCTGTACAGGCAGTCTGTTGATAAGGAGACAATCGCACAACTACAGGGTAAAGAAGCTGGCCTTCGTGAACATGGAGAGCTGATTAAGGTCCGGGTGGTACCATACAAGAAACTTTGGCGCACAACAGCTGATTCTAAAGTTTTAATGGCTGTAGCTTTATTGGAAATGGCTACGAAAGAAGGGCTATTGCCTCCAATCTAATTTGCTGGTCGATTCTCTTTATTGACGGCACGTCATTTGCCGCAGATTCCGTGTTATCTCTACAAAATTCATGAACATCTGCTGATAAGATTCTGGTGACAAAATTATGCTTTTGATGGTCAATCAATCATCTAGAACATATTATTAAGCAGACTTTAAAGCGGAGTCAATAGTTGATCTGTTGGTTCTTTGCTGCGTGTTGCATGATATATGCTTCTGTAAAATCTTTGCTAGGATTAAAGAGATAGTAAAAGATCTGAATCCTTTAGCATGCTTGTAAATAGTGCCAAGGTTCGTGTCCTAAATATCAGTTTCTACGTTTCACAATGGCAAGCAATTAGTCAAAACACATGACGGGATATTTCTGTATGTCACCACTGTAACAACTTTGAACTGGCTTGTAACGCTTGACGGAGCAACGAAAAAATAACTCGAGTATACAGCATTAGATCAGGTTAGATGGTCATTTAAATTTTTGTTATAGTATACTCTTCATTTGCTTCAACTGAAGCAAAAGGGCAAGAAAACAAGTATATAGATATATGAAGTGGTTAGCTCGCAAGCCCTTCACATTTGAAAGAACAAATGTTCTACTGACGGAACCTTTCATGGTGCCTCAATCAAGGGTTGTAGCCCTAAATATTATGTGGTTTATCAATGGATGTCTGATAAGTGGCAGACAATTGGCAAAATAACTATGGCAATTCCCCCCCACCCCCCAAAAAAAAAAAAAAACACCATAAAATAAGGGTGAAGTACAACATAAATTTTGACTGCAAAATAAGTTAGTCACACATTAAGTAAACTATCTCACAAAATGCTTGTTAATAAATTACAATATCTACATCACTTGGATAACATAGAGAATTCCATGTGTCTTAAACAATAGTGCCGCTTAAGGCATCATAAAACTATACTCAGATAATTCCATGTGTCTTAAACAATAGTGCCACTCAGGGCATCATAAAACTACACTCATTTATTCCAGATACAAAGAAATTCTTTCGGCATCATTTAAGTAATTCATTGTGTCTATAGTAGATGAATAACTAGCCTTATTTTGTTCTCGTTTCTTTATGGTTTTTCGTTGGGAGGGAGGGAGTCACTTTAGACTAATGCAAAATGTAACAAATCTGTGACAAGAGAGAAACTATAGAAGAGAATCATCACCTTTAGATGTCTCTATTTAAGATATTGAATGACTATTAAATAAGTAGAGAGAAAAGAAATATAAAAAATAAGTAAATAAAATAAAAAATGACACTTATAATCTTACATTATAAAAATAATAATAAGAAACAAATATTATTAACTAATCATTACAAAAATAATATCTTTTTACTTTAGTATTAGATGTGTTCACTGAACATATTCAAGAGCCAGTGCACGGTATATGCTTTTTCCAGACGATATTGTCTTAGTTGGAGAATCGAGAGTGGAAATGAATGAGAAGTTGGAGAGGTGAAGATTAGCTTTGGAAACTCATGGATTTCGTTTAAGTAAAAAGTAAAATAGAGTATATGGAGCGTAAGTTTAGTAAGAAACACATTACTTCTAACGTAGAAGTAAAAATTGGAGAACATATTATACCACAAATAACACGATTTAAATATCTTGAATCCGTCATACAATATAACGGGACAATAGAAGAAGACGTAAAATATAGGATTCAAGCGGGGTGGATGAAGTGGAGGAGTGATTCGGGTGGTATTTGTGATAGAATAGTACCACTCAAACTTAAAGATAAATTCTACCACATAGTTATAAGACCTGCAATGTTGTATGGAATTAAGTGTTGGGTAACAAAAAGTCAATAAGAGAATAGGTTCAATGTTACAAAGATGAGAATGTAGCATTGGATGAATGAATACATTAAACGAGATCATATTTGAAATGAATGCATTTGAGAGAAGGTAGAAATCACAACTATTGTAAAGAAGATTGTAGAATCAAGATTTAGATGAATTAATCATATTGGGAGAAGACCTATAAAAGTCCCAATTAGGAGAGTAGATGAGATAAAAAATAATCCAATAATTAGAAATATAAAAAGACGAAAAAAAATTATAAGAGAAATTATTAAGAGATTTAGATTTAAATAATTTATTTAAAAATATGATTTAGGATAAGTGTTTAAAGTGTCGATTGATTCATATAGTCAACTCCACTTAATGAGAAAAGGTTTTATTGTTATTGTTGTATTACAAAAACAGTATAAATATTACAGACAAAAATTATATCATAAACGAACCAAACGAGCACGAAATTCACTTGTTAATTTGGCTTCCCTTACTCATGTTAATTTAAAGGCTCAATCCAACTTATTTGATACATTGTCGTATACTCAACATATCACACCACAAAAAATGAAGTCCCCCTGTGAAGGACAAAGTACCTATCTAAATTACAACCGATTTTAATTCATAATTTTACTTTATTAGACCTTGTTCATGACAAAATCCCCATCACTTGCCTCCCATATGGTGGTACCATCACACGTACAAAGATTTTTATAGTTTTCACCAACACCTGCACTTCTGGCAACCACAGCAGCAGCTACCCCGTTATCTGTTTTACCTTCAGTTGCATATACCACCACAGATCGTCCAATAAGGTCAGCCACTCTCAGTTTTTCTTTGACGCCTGAGAAGAACGCCTTACCCTTTTCATTAGCATCTAATGTTCCCAGGTCGCCAAGTGGCTGCAGAACCAATCCATCAACCTTTATAAGGAACTTCTGAAAACTACCGTGGTAAATGCAATCCAATGCAATAGAAAGACAAGGGAAATTAATGAACTAAGATGAACAAAATTAGTCCCAGTTCTTCAGTGGAAAAAAAAAATGAACGCAAGGGAGACAGTAATGCAGGTACATCATGAATCAGCCAAGGAGAATTTGGGGGCAAGGGGAAGAGATGTATTTCTGAATTTTGTAAGTTTGCTTGTTAATATATTTTGTAACTTGAGGGAGAGAACCTGTCATTCTGCATATGTATCCTCTCGCCCAAGTCCCAAATTGACTAGAATTGGTTAAAAGAAAAAGGGGCTTTAGTAACAGCATATTAAACATCACATTTTACAAGAATATTAGTCGGACTCGAGTAACAAAATTAGCCAAATGGCTCTACTACACGTCCTGACTCATCTCCATGTTAAATAACTAATTTAATCATTCTAGTTGTTGATATGTAGCTATAGCAGTCATAAATTCTTCAGGGATAAAAACTTGCATCAAATGTATGGGACAATAAAACTCCGAAAAAAATGTGTAGAAAAGCAAACCTCTTTATTGTTCTCCTCATTTATTGGATGGAAAACTTTGCCGGTGCTTGCTGCACCTCTAGTCAGATCTCCAAACTCATTAATAGACCAACCATGCTTTCCAGGTGACAACCCACTGAAGTTGGCTTCAATCCTGGTCAGTTCCATGTTCACTTGAGCCAGGCGAACAACACCAAAAATATCTGGACCCTTGAATTCGGAAACAGCAGCAGATATTGAAAAGTCTGAAGCAAAAGAAAGAGTAAGATGAGAACTGAACTTATAAGACAATTGAAACCTAGGAAAATATAAGTAACAATATATTGCTGGCAGTCAAACTGACTGAATTTGAGTGATATGTGCATTACTATGCAATAAATGATCTTTCGGATTGTCAAGAAAATCTAGAAACGTCACCTGTCAAAGAAAGTGTCACCTAAGTAGTATTCAATATAATATTTTGGATCCATTGCAGAACCAGAATCAAGTTATATATGCCATATTAGGGACAAAAGAACAAGGGAAAATATACAGACAAGCTGCTACGACATAGCACTAGGAGAATACACAGTAATAGTATAACTGGCAAGTGAGGATAACAGTGTTTGTGAATTAATTTATGATCAAATTAACTTTTGATTAGAAACAAACTACTGAAGTTGATAACAACCTAATTTGGCTGAAAGCCAAGATAAGATGAACTAAAGGTTTTGTTGTCTGCAGTCTGTGTATTATAATGTGAATGGCCCAGATTAGGTGGCCAGACTAAGATGTAACTTTATTCACAGGAATCCCATATACATTGTGTGTCTTAAAACCATTCTTATATTATCAGTCAGCAATAAAAGTTACTGGCAAGCTGATCGCTGAAGCAGAAAAGCTGCTCAATGGAGCTCGCTTCTCAAAACAGGGGAAGCTTGCACAGACAATAATTACATCCTAGTAGACCCAAGGATTTAGAAATGTAATATGCAATATCAAGAACATCAGTCTCATTTATATCACACCACCCAATTATCATGCTTGTATTATTCTTCCAAAATCTTGAACAAGAGTAACCCTACGTATCTGACAATTGCCCTAACCTTCAAGTTGGTGCTTTTACAATCTAATCTGACGGAGATACTTAACAAAAGAATGATCATACAAAATTATAACTGTTAAAGAAAAATAGTATCAAATTTGCAACCAGAAAGCATAATAGGACATCAAGGATTTGACAGGCCAACCTTCAGGCACCCCTTGTCCAATCAATCGGGCTCTTCTACCAGTCTGTTCCAACGCTTCAGTCATGGTCTTCACTGGTGTTGAACCAAGAATCCTAACAACCTGATTACTCAGGTCCACCTCTACGTTGTTCACTCCTGGTAAAAGTGACGGAACAGGAATAACAAAAGAAATAAACTTATAAGTAGGGGGGAAAAAATTCTCAACAAGCCACTCAGAACAATACACCAAAAAGCTTACCAGGTATTGTCTGTAGTTTATTCTTGACCGCATTAACACAGCCTTCACATTTCATATCCACCATGTATTCCGTCTGGCACCAAATTAAAAAACAAAACTTTAAAGCACCAAATGATCAACAAGTAATTTTATTGCAAAACAGTTTCTCGACAACGTTTATGGAAGAGATGTTTGAAAAATTCCGAATTTAGTCATAAAGAAATTGAGAATTTGATAGAGCAAGAGAATCAGAACCTTGATAGAACAAGAGAACATGGACTAACACCCTCAGCAGTCTCCCTCCCTTTTATTTATATTAATATGCAATAGAGATTAGCTACAATTTAAACTTTTAAAGATAATGATAAGAATAATTAACACTCTATATAACAATGAATTTTAAAACTTTAAATAATGATAAACTTCTAATTATCAACTCTGAATTATCTGCAACAGAATTATGAAATTTTCATATATTTCATACTCGAATATATTATAAAAGTGTGGAATTGCTAGGAAATTTAAAAATATTTAACTACTGAACACCACGAGAAGATTTAGCTGAGCCGAGCAAACTAACAACTAAAAACCCAGCGAAATCCAAAAAAGACATAAGCCGGGCATGCATACAAATATAAAAGGAAAGAAAACAAAGGCTTTTAGAATAAGTAGTTAAACTCACCAGTAAATCCGGCAAGACAGCATCGTTCTGTCAAAAGAGAGAGGCAATAACAATAAAATATTTTAGACTATAGCCGAATTAGTGTTAGCAGATAAAACTTTGAGTAAATGATGGCGAACCTGAGAAGAAGGCTTATGTTGTAAGGTTGGGGCGTCCATGTGGAGAGCTGACACAGGGTTAGCAAATGTTTTGAGAAGGCTCAAACGGTTCGAATTCGAAGATTGAGAGATGGAGGGGAGGGCAAGGTGTGGGGTTTTGGGAGATCGGGAGGAAGAGGATGGTGATGATGAAAGAGTTGAAAAGGCAAAAGCTGCAGGAATGGCAGAAGCAGCTGCAACAGTGGTGGTTGCGGCGAAAGACCTTAGAAATCCCATTTTTTGTTTTTCGATCCTTTTTCAGATCGATTTATGGTAAGTTGCTAGGCCTGGTGGTTTGAAAAAAAAAACAAAACAAAAAATTAAAAGAAAATTATTTGATAATATATTTTTTATAAAATATTTTGTAAAACATACAAATACAATTGTGTTTTTAAAAACAAAAAAATTAGAACATTTTTAAAATATTTTATTAATTTTTATTTTATACAATTAAGAAAAAATAAAAAATAATGATTTTTTAAAATAATGATTCAAATAATTTTTTTAATTTTTTTTAAATTTATTCTAAAAATATATGTTTTAAAAATATTAAAACCATAACAGAATAAAATAGGTTTATTTTTGTTTATTGTCATCCCATTTTTTAATAGTTTTTTGACAAAATTAACATAGACTTATTTTATATATATATATATATATATATATTTATATAACCAAATAAGTATCTATTTTCCTTTTTGAAAATGCTTGATTAACAAAAACACTCCTTTATTTCTTGAATATTCTTTGCAAATAACATGGTAATAATTTTTAGTCATTTGTTTGTAGTACATGTTAAACTTCACAATCCACAGTGCCCAACTGAAAAGTCGAGTTGAATTATAATTAATAAGAGGAATCGCTCCCCTAAAAAAAATTAAAAAAAAAAGAAAGAAATAAGCTTCAAAACCCAAGGGTAAGTAATTCACAAAATCGATGGTGTCACTTTATTAATGAGACATTCTCACAAATTAATCTATTTTCTACAAGAAAAAAACATAAGATAGAGATAGAATTCGAAGCATTAAACTTGCATAAAAACTATTGACTAAAATTTTGTTTCATCAGCTTAAATTCTTAAGTTTATTCAATAAATTTCTTTAACATTAAGTGATATATATAGTGTATATTGTAGCTTTTGGAGTTTGGATAAATCTAGGACTTTTCATTGATTGAGTAAGTGTGTTCTAGATGTCAAACCTTGCACTATAACCTATTTGTCTAGTTTGATTTGTGTATTGGATTCAGAATCCAGAAAAATATTTGATTGTGATTGCATAAGATGCTTGCCCAATATTGGCCAAGAAACCTTATGCGTGAAATGTTGGAGATGTTAGCTCAACTCTTCCAGACTTGCAGCATTTCCTTGCTCGTTATTTTGAAAGGAAGCATAACTTAGAAAGCACATAATGTTGGGTATTGCCAATTATGGAGGTTAAGTTCATCTTTTGCATAATGATAATATGGTTATTGGAGTTGCTAGCTCAGAAGGCAACTAGCGAATAGCCCAACAACTTACATACATATATTATTCATGTGGAAGAGCTAGACAGTGGAATTACTCTATAATTTGCACATAATTTACATAGCTAGTACTAGTCGTTCTTGCCTTAAACCACAACAAACTCAAACAACCAACTACACATTGTTTATTCTTATTAACATGTAGTCACTGCTTTTGTTGCCAAGTTGACGCAGAGGAAGACAAACATATCGATAACAAAGATAGGGATCTCTTAGTTCATCAAGAAAAGATGTTGTCATTGTAAACAACCCATAGTTCCATCTTTCTAGGTTTGCAAGAGGAGGTAAGCCTTTGGAATGCCTTTAACTTTGGTAAAGGCATAATTATTGGAGTTTTGGACATTAGAATATAGCCTTACCACCTTCCTTCATCGATCAAGGATTGCCACCACCACTGGCTAGATGGAAAGGCGAGTGTCACTTTTGACACAAGTTCTATAATAATAAGATAATTAGTGCGAGAACCATTTTAAACTCAAGTCAAGCAGGGGAAACAAAGCCACTCATTGATGAAATAGGGCATGACACCCACACTGCTAGCACAATTGCCAAAAATTTTGTAATAAATTCCAATGTGCCTAGGAATGTTAACGACACAGTAGTAGGCATGGCTCCCTATGCTCACTTGGCAATTTACAAAGTATGCAATGAAAGTGGCTATCTTGAAAGCTCCATACTTGCTGCTTTTGACATTGCAATTAAGGATGGCAAGGTTATTATCTAAATCTCTTTGGGTGGAGGCTCCAATTTTTTTTAATGGATGCAATTGTAGTAGGTAGCTTTGTTGCACTTCAGATAAGGATTTTTGTGAGCTCATTGACTAGTAATGTTGGTCCAAGGTATGGACCTCTAACTAACAAATCCCTATGACTGCTTTTTGTTAGAGTAAGTGGCATAGATAGATGCATAATAACTATGGCAAAATTAGGAAATAGGGAAGAATTATATGGTCAATCCCTCTTTCAACTCTGGGATTTCAACTCCTCTCTATTATTGCCTTTGGTTCATTTTAGAGGGACCTTTGCCTTCTTAAGACATTGAAAAAGGTCAACATGAAAAGGAAGGTAGTGTTATGTGTTTTAAGTCCTAATATATCAAGAACTTAGCAAGCAAAAGCTATAAAAAATGCTAGTGGGGTTGCAATTATTGTCATGAACAGAAAGGCCACTGGGTACACCACTATAGCTAGTAATTACCTTTTGCCTACAACACATGTGAGTTATGCAACAAGGTTGAAAATTAGAGCCTACATAAACTCAACTAGTAAACCAAAGGCCACAATCTTGTTCAAATGAACTGTATTGTGAGACTCATTTGCACCTGTTGTTGCTTTATCTTCATCAAAAGGCTCAATTAGTATAAGCCCTGGGACTTTGAACCCTAATATAATTGGGCCTAGAGTGAATATATCATTAACAAACCACCTTCAATATGATGTCAGGTACCTTTATGTCTTGCCCTCATTTAAGTGGTATCGTGGCTTTATTAAGAAGTTCTCACCCAGTCAGTCACCTGTTGTTATTAAGTCAACTATCATGACCACAGCCTATACAATAAACCTTGAAAGAAAGCTCATTACAAATAAGAAGCTACTTCCTACTAGCTTGCTTGCCATTGGAGCTGGTCATGTAAACCCAATAAAGGCAAATGTGTACGTTACTTTAATTTTAGACCATTAAAGGTTGTCCATTTTGTGCACTCATAATGCACCATTTATGTATTCATAGCATCCATTTCAAGCACATTGCCATTTCGTCTGTTTCCTCATTAGCATCTTGATAGGGGTGTTGGGATTTTAGCCTATAAATAAGAGTGTTGGGGTCCCTGAGTTTAAAGCAGAGTAAGGCTTACATACTATTAGGAACGACTCTAGAACTTGGAAGACTTTCAGCGATCATATATGAAGTTTTTTTTTAAGTAATAGCATGAGGTAAGCTTTACTTCCATTTGAAACTCATACATGAGTTTTAGAGTTTACATTTAGTATTAGAGTATGATTTTTGCCTCTACCTTGATTAAAAGTAGCTTCCTTCATAGTTTCAAGTATTGTTGCTTTGGCTGATTTTCTCATAAAAATTTGGATTTATTTTTTGTGTGTTTTTGTGAAAATGAATTTATAGGTTTGTAAAAAATCAAATTTTGAACATTTTGGCTTTTAAATAGCTCAAAATAGAGTTAAAATGGCCAAGATATAACTAAGTATCTAATTGGGTCCAAATTAGGTTAGGTCGACCCAAGACAAACTCATAAGAGGTTGAAAATGATTGAAACACACCACGGTCACATACGGGTTAGAACTTGCATCCTTCAACTTTAATAAATGTTCATATTGCCATGTGTGCTAGTCATCATATTTAGTTATAATTGCAATTATTTATATATAAGGCATGCTTATGTCATTTAATTTTCAACCTGCATTTTATTTGATTCTGATTTTCTAAAATTTAATACAATTACTTGTTTTGACATTTAATTACTATTCTTAGGATTTATTTGCATAAATTATTATTTTTAAATAATTATATAATCATTTAATTAAATTTATTGTTTTAAATATAAAATTAGCTCATATATGCAATATATTTAGTTTATTTTTATTGCATGTTATGAAAAAATATATATGTTAATATTATGCTTGATTAACATGTTATTAATTTATTTGCCTTATTTATATATTTAGGGAAAATATATTTAAAAAAAATGCCTAGTGGTTTATATTTGCTTAGTTAAATTAGAAATTAGCCAAAGCATTTTTAATTTAACTAAGTTATATTTATAGGGAACTAAATTACATAAGGAATAGGTAAAACTTGTAATTGAGTTATTTAAATATAATGAATTTTATTCCACATAAATTTCTATTATATTTAAATGGATAATTAAAGTAAAATAACAAATATCTTTCTTTATTTACCCACAGGGATTAAGAAAGGACAATAATTTGTTAGTTTCATCATATGGATTATATCCAATAAAAATTAGCCCACAGACAAATTTATTTAATTTTTTAGTATGTTTTGCATATGTAAAATACATAATTATTTATTAGCTTCATACTTGATTTAGCATATATATTTCATTTTTGTAGCTTTTCATTTTATCAACTTTCCTAACATCCAAAACAAGATTCCCAATCTAAATGGTGATAATTATAAGACCTGGAAGAAAAAGATCCTCTTTCAATTAAGGTAGATAGATATAGACTATGCCATAAGGAAATATGAACCACTAACATCGGATGATAATTGTACTGGAGTAGAATTTGATCTTTATGAGCATTGAAGCGATCTAATTACTCTAGCATGATGTACATTCAAATCAAAATTCGCCTAATATCTAAGGTTCCATTGGAAAGCATAATAATGTAAGGGACTTACTGAAAGTTATTGATGAATAGTTTGAGTTTTCACATAAGGCCTTCCCTAGCACCTTAATGTCTCAATTATCACCAATGAAACTCACCAAAATTAAGGGTGTACGTGAACACATCATGAAAATGAGAAATATTATCATACAACTTAGGGTACTAAATGTTAACATGTTTGAATCCTTCCTTATGCACTTCATTTTGAACTCACTTTCTTAATAGTATAAACCTTTTAAGATCTCTTACAACAGCATAAAGATAAATGGTTTATTAATGAACTCTTAACCATGTATGTTCAAGAGGAGGGGAAACTATTGATGGAGTAATGAGAGAGTTTTCGTTTAGAAAGTGCACATATGGTCATGAAAGGAAAAAATAACTAAGCTAAATAGAAAGAAAACGGTAAAACATCCTTCCAGTCAAACATCAAGAAGGAATATAAGTGTTTCTTTTGTAAAAGAAAAAATAAGACATATTAAGAAGAATTGTGTTAAGTTTAAGGCTTGGCTTATCAAGAAAAATAATCTGATATCTTTAATTTGTTATGAATCTCATTTGGCTAACGTTTGTCATAATTCTTAGTGGATTTGCTCTGGTTCTATAATCCATATTTCAAATTTATTATAAGGATTTCAAGATCGCAGGAAGCCAATGGGTAGTGAACTGAACATCTATTTAGGCAATAAGATGGTTTTTGCTATTAAGGCTATTAAAACTTATCGATTAGTTCTTAGTATTGGCTATATGCTTAATTTAAAGAAGACCTTTTATGTATCTAGTTTTTCTAGGAATTTAACTTTACTTTCAAGACTTATACCTTTTGGATATTCCTTTCAATTTTTAGATGTGAATTTTAAGTTATTTTATAAATATGAATTAGTTAGAAATGGTATTTTGTTTGATGATCTTTATTAACTTTCAATTTGATATCCTATGTGCATTGAATGTTAGACTCAAGCAAAATATGATAAACAAAAATTTTTCTATGTTATGGCATAGTACATTAAGGCATATAACCCAGGAAAGAATTAAGAAGTTAATAAATACATGAATACTTAGTATTTTAGATTTCACTAACTTTCATACTTATGTTGATTGTATTAAAAGAAAGCAAACAAATAAGTCTAAGAAAGGTGTTAAAAGGAGTTCAGATTTATTAAAGATCATACATACAAATATTTATAGTCTAAACATAGACTTATAAAGTCATAAATATTTTATCAGCTTTATTAAATATTACTCACATTTTATGTATCTTTACTTGCTTCATAACAAGAACAAAGTTTTAGATGCCTTTAAGATATTTAAAGCAAAAGTAGAGAAATAATGTGGTAAACAAATAAACATCGTAAGATCAAATAGAGGTGGTGAATATTATAACGAATACACCGAGGATGGACAAGCACCAGGTTTATTTGTAGAGTTTCTTCAAGAGCATAAAATAGTAGCCCAAGACACCATGCTTGATTCATTAGACCAAAATGGTATGGCAGAAAGAAAAAAACAAAACCTTGTTGAATATGGTGCAGATTATAAATCCTTACTTCAGATGGACTATCCCAAATGAGTACATGTTGCAAACTAAGTTTTTAACTTTTTCACAATCCACAAAGATATCATTGTGGATTGAAGCACTTAAGATGGTTGTGTACATATCAAGCTGGGTTCCATCCAAAGCTGTCTTTAAAACACCTTTTGAATTGTGAAAAAGTTAAAAACTTAGTTTGCAACATGTACTCGTTTGGGATAGTCCATTTGAAGTATGAATTTATAATCCACAAGAGAAGAAGTTAAACCCTAAGACCATTCATGGCTATTTCATTGGTTACATTGAAAGGTCAAAGGGATATATATATTATTATCCATCATATAGTACTAGGATTATAGAATCAAGAAATATCAAGTTTATTGAGAATAACTTAATTAGTAGGAGTCAATAATTGGGAATCATCGTTCTAAAAGAAGAAAACCCCATTTCAAGTGATGTTTTGGCTTATATTAACAACACTACTCAGGGGCAAATGGGAGTTGAACTACTAACTGCTATAGTTCCACCTGTTGATGATAGTCTAATAAAACCTGTTATATAGCCTTCTTCCTACAAGAGTGCTGATATAACATTAAGAAGGTCAACTGGAGCTAAAAGTCAACAAGATGCTTGATAACTATATTGTGTATTTACAAAAATCTAACTTTAACATTAGTGCCAAAAGTGATCTAGAAACATTTTCAATGGCTTTTAATGGAGTTTGGTATCTTATTCCATTGCCTATCGGTGCCAAGGCCATCGATTATAAATGGATTTTTAAGACTAAAAAAGACTCATTAGGCAACGTTGATAAATATAAGGCCAAGCTCGTACTTAAAGGATCCACTCAACAAGAAATGATCAATTACACATACACTTTTTTTTCCTGTATCTAAGAAAGATTCTTTTTTAGTAATTCTGGAATTAATTGTTCATTTTGACTTAGAATTACATCAAATGGATTTAAAAATGGCTTTTTCTCAATGGGAATATAGAGAAAAAGGTCTATATGAAATAACTATAAGGATTTTCCTTTAGCGAAATTGAGCATTTAGTTTGCAAGCTTAAAAAGCCATATATGAATTAAAACAAGCTTTCTGTTAATGGTATTTAAAGTTTTATAATGTTATTTCTTCTTTTAATTTTGAAGAGAATATTATAGATCAGTGTATATACCAAAAGGCAAGTGGGAGAAAACTTGTTTTCTTGTTTTTTTATGTAGATGATATCCTACTTGCAATCAATGATAAAAAGGTTACTATATGAGGTGAAATAATTCCTCTATACAAATTTTAATATGAAAGATATGAATGAAGTATTTTATGTCATTGCTATTAAGATTTATAGAGACAAATCCTGTTATGCTTTAAGACTGTCATAAGAAATTTATATCAATAAAATCTTAGAAAGGTTTTGGATGAAAGATTGTTCACCGAATGTAACACTTATTATGAAAAGAGACAGGTTCGATTTGAATCAATGTTCGAAAAACAATTTAGAAAGGGAATAAATGTGCAACATTCCATATGCTTATGTTGTGAGTAGCCTTATGTATGCTTCAGTTTATACTAGGTCTAACATAACTTTTGCTATTGGAATGTTAGGAAGATTTTAGAGTAACCTAGGTATAGACCACTAGAGAGCTATAAAGAAAGTGTTAAGTACCTCAAAGGGACCAAAAATTACATACTCATTTACAAACGTACCAACAGCCTTGATGCTTACCAGAATAATGACACCGTAAGTGTACGAGTTGTAAGAGTAGTACGTAATGAATCAAGGTTGTTCCCTCAAAGAATCAGTACGATTGGTGACTAGGCATTAGAGTTCTCATGTTCATTTTAGTTAAACAAATCAAATTGTAATTGAATTTTTATAAAAATTAATTCAAATGCAATTAACAATAATGAAAGATGGTTTTAATCGAAAATAAGCAATTAAAGACACCCTAAGAATTTTAATCCCCTTTTTACACAATGTCAATCATCTCCTTTTTTTATTAATTAGCTTAATATCAATTTTAGAGTCAAAGGTCTAATTGGGTACAAATATCTTTTGATTCATTTAATCTCTATATCAACTTGACTCTTTGATGTCTCGAATGAGTAGTTAATATTCAATTACGCTCAAACCTTATCTAGACTACTTAGGGCCTCCGAGTATATTTCTATCTCAAATACAAATTCGACTATGTCTAATCCCAAGTTACTTAATCAATGGTATATAAGCAATTCCCTTCTTTCAAAGGTTAATTACCAAACCCATAATCAAACTAAAGGAGGTCAATCAATAGAATGAAACCATAATTAAGATTAAACACTAAAATCTTCAATAATCCAACATAATAATAAGAGAGACAATTTTCAAAGATTAAAGGTTTATAAAATTCCTAAGAGTTACAAGATTTAGCTACTCATGGCTTGAAATCTATAGAAAATCTCAACAAACATATCAACAAATGCATTAACTAGAAGGGAAGATGGAGTAGAAACACCTAATTGGAAGAATAAAGAATAGAATCAGTGATTCCCTAATCAGTATGGAGCTTCTCCAACACCCTTTGTGTGTTTTTCTCTTCTTCTAGTCGGTAAAAACACTTCTCCCTCGCTGAAGGATGAAGCCCTAACCTCCTCTCCTCTGTTTTAGCTTGTAAATTAAAGTTGTGCATCTTAAAGGCTCCTCATTATGGCAAGGAGTGACTCTTGCTATGGCGAGAGCTCATAAGCTCCCAGATTTCTGCTGCTTTCGCTACTGTTGAGCTATAGCGAATTGCTCCATGGAATTTCTATGTATCGCGACTTCGCTATGGCGAAGTGCCTTCCTCGCTACAGTGAATTGTGTTCTAACTGTAGCGAGAGGACTTGTTCCACTTACATTTTTACTTTTTAACTTCCCTTTCTTTTCTCAATTTTTTCTACAATCTTTTACTTTTTCCTAAAATCGAAATCAATCATAAAATGAAGCTCAAATTGATAAAAATGTTGCAATTGAAACACTTTCTTTATTTTGTTTGATTGAATACATATTTGACCATATTAATCAAGAGAAAAGTACTTTGCCTCCCTAATTTAATATCAAATATATTCATTTTTAATTCTAAATTAGGGAGTCATCAAACTTTCCCACACTTAAATACTTGCTTGGCCTTAAGCAATTTTTAGAAAATATCAAACAATGTGATTATTAATCACTTCTTTTTTATAATAAACACCCAATCAATCAAAATTTCAGATCCCCCCACACTTAGATCGAAACCAATGTCAGAAATAAAAGCTCAGCAAAACTCAAATTGAATTTTGAAAACAATGTACTTATAGCAACACCCTGATTTCTAAAGTGTGTGTGTGCTCCACAACAAATTTTTAAGAAGCAATCAAGTAATCTTCAATAAACCCTTACTGCATTTTCAAGACCTAATCCAACTATTTACTCTAACTTCAATCATCAAAATTCATTAAGAGAGGCATTTATTGTTCAACATAGAACTACTTTCAGCACAATCATTTTTTCATTTTTTTTTTTCTTCTTTTCTTCTTCTTCTTCTTTTTTTCTCCTCCTCAATTCTCTTAATCCTTTTGACGCAAATGACAACATTGGTTATGAAGCCACCCAGTTACTTAAATTAAGGAAATCCTCAGAGTGCTCACTAGCATACTCTTATTTTTACCACTATTTGACACGAAAGTTCACACTTTTTGGTGCAAACTCCTGGTTACTAAGTAATTTTAATCATTGGAGTAGAGAGATTTTTTTTTTAACACTAGATATCCCTCTCAAATGATAATCAGGTATCCATAAGAAGCAGATAAATTGGGGAGATCTAAAAATAAATAGGAGCTAATTAAAGGAAAGGCTTGAATTACTTCAATAATCATCTTGTTGAGACATGCTCCTATTATGGATGCACACTACAACTACATTACTTATTTTATTCATTTCAAGTTTGCTTAACCCTCATATTCATTTATTAGTATTCATCTAAAGCAATAGGGGATGAATCTAGTTAAAATTGAGAGCATTATAGTGGATTGATTATTATTGATAAACTTCCTTTTATTGTTAAAATTTGTATATTCGCTTAGCCTATGTTTACCTTCCCCCACACTTAAAGTTAACATTGTCCGCAATGTGGAAAAGGGAGGAAACAAGAAGTAGAAAAATAGAAGTAGACTGGGGCAGAGGTAAGGGATGTAAGGAGGTAGAAAGAGATGAAACTATCCTGATAACAAAAAGTAAGGAAGAGAGAGACGTGCACGAACAACTCCTGCATCTAAGAGACTAAAAATAGACAAAGATCACATAGCAAATAGTAAGTTGGCGTTAGAAATAATATATCAATTATGGGATTCCTGTGCAGAATTCAAAAGCATAACGATATACAGTTATCCAAAATGTAAAGTAGGGAAATAAAAAGAAGAAGCATGTAAGGGACAGAAAAGGTCCTATGAGTCAGAAGGCCTGGGCCTATCCTGCGGCGCAGGATCCTGTGGGAGAACGATGACCAAAGATTGAGGAACCTCAAAGATGGAGGTAGAGGTGTAGGCATTAGATAGTCCATAAGCATCTGCAGCTGATTCTTCATTGACAAGATATGCCCATCTAGTCTTTCAATGGACTCCCTCACCTAGTAGTTTTAAAGATCATGTTTTGAGAATAAGACTTGATTCTTACTTGTAAGTTTGATGCAATTTATATCATTCGTAATGAAACTTATATTATTTCTTATTTTGATGTACAGATTTATGTTTGAGAAAGAAAAAATATTAATTGGACTCAAAATAAATGTAGGGTCTAATTCATTAAATATAAGAATGCAATGTCATGTGATGCATGAAAGATAATACTCATTCTTAAAGGACTTGTCACCTTGATCCATGTTTTCTAATTCTTCATTTAGATGAAAGGTTTCATGTATATGGACTAAGTGAGAGAATGTACGTTACTTTGATTTTTAGACCATTTATGGTGGTCCATTTTATGCATTCATGGTGGATTGTTTATGTATTCATAGCATCCATTTCAAGTGTGTTGCCATTTCATCCGTTTTCTCACTAACATCTTGATGGGGGCATTGGGATTTTAGCTTATAGATAAAAGTGTTGGGGTCTTTAGGTTCAAAGCAAAGTGATGTTTATGCACCATTTGGAATGGCTCTAGAACTTAGAAGACTTCTAACGATCACATATGGAGTTTTTTTGTGCAATGGCAGGAGGTAAGCTTTGCTTCTATTTGGAACTTGTACATGAGTTTTAGAGCTTACAAAACTACCTTAGACTAGTTTATGATATGGCTTCAAATGATTATATTCCTTATTTTAATGGCTTGAATTACACAGACAAATTGGTATGGTTGATTATATGAGAGAAGGTAGAACGTGTCCAAGTTCAAAAGATAGAGGCTATAGAGCTAAACTATCATTCTTTTTTTGTCTTGTTGGGGTCTCACCCTTAAACTTATACCAAAATGGTCAATAATATTGATTCATCCTATACTATGAAGGTTGTTCCACCCAGAGGCATTAGTGTTAGCGTGAAACCTGAAAATATAACATTTAACAATGAATAGATGGTGAATTACTTAATGACATTTACTCAAATGAGAGTGAACAATACCTCATCTATGCAAGGATTTCTAAACTAGTGTTCTTCTTAGTGGTTAGCACTTTATTAGAAATCCCATTTCTGTAACTTTATGTTTAAATACAAGAGTCATTATGTATCGGTTATGGAATACTAGGGAAAGTATATTAAACATTTATATTGTGAACACCGTATTTTGTCTGGGCACGCTTCAAAATAATAATAAAATTAGACTAAGAAAAAAAATTAAAAAAAGAAGTAAAAAAAATCAAGAGAATCAAAAATAAAAAAATCATAAAAGAATAAAAAATTATATTTCTAAAAAAATAAGAAAATAAAAAAATGAAAGAATCAAAAGTTACATTTTCCAAAAAAAAAAGAAGATCAAAGAATCAAAACAAAAAAATTTTCAAAACAAAAAAAGAAGAGAAGAAAAAAGAAAAATGATAAAAAAATCAAATGCTAAATTTTATATAAAGAAAAAGAAGAAAAATAAAAATGCCACAAAAAAAATGAAACCAAATTTAAAAAAAAAAAAAAAAAAGAAGAAAAAAAAGTATTAAAAAATTATATCTATTTTTCCTTCAAATTTAAAAAACCCATGTTAGTAGGATTCCAATATACCTTAAAAATGGGAAACAAATAGAAGAGCTCATTAAAATATATATATAGCAGAAGCCCAATCCCAAAGGAAAATAAAAACAAAAATCAATTAAAAGGAAAACATAAGAAAGGCCCAAATCCCTTCCTCTAGTGGCCTCCATTTCACAAAACCTAGCCTAATTTTGAAACAATGGTCCCCTCCCATCTGGTTCTCTCTTGCTCAGGCCTCCCAGGGGACCACAACTCACACACGTATAAAGCAAGGACACACAGACACAAAAAGCATGACAGAGGCGTCAGAGTGAGAGAGGGATGCACAAAAGAGAAACGACTCTGAGCACAGAGAAAAAAAGAGGGGATGTTTTCGAAACCCAATAATGGAGGAGCTAAGAAAAAAGGCAGAGAGGTAGTCTGCGAGAGGAGAACAGAATATAAAGAGTGAGGGAGGGAGATTTACTTTAGGGATGCTTTTGGTGATTCAATGCGAGGGAGATCAAGACTGAGAAGGGATTTTTTGAAGGAAAGATTAAAAAGAAAAATCAGAGAAGAGGGGATTAGAAAAATTGAGAGATGGGGGGTTCTAGTTTTCGAGTGGAGAAAATGAAAGGAAAGGATTCGAATGGAAAGAAAAAGAAATAGGGGAGGCATGAGGATAAAAATAGGGAGTGAAATCGAAAAGAGAGAGAAGATTCGAAGAAGATGGGGGTTGAAAGCAAAAGAACAGAAGGCTAAACAAAAGAAAAGCTGGAGGCTATAAAGTAAGGAAGAAGCAAGTCTGAATCAGAATTGACTCAAAATTTATGGAGTTATTTCATTGATTTTTACTCAAGATTCAAAATTTTACTGGTTGCTGGAAATTGCATCCTGAGGTCATTCAGTTCATTAGATATTTTGATTCTTTACAAGTATGCTATGTTAATCCCAGGATTTAGTCCCTCTTTTGTATATTGGATGGGTGGCTACCATGTTCTGAGCTCTTTTAAATAAGAAATCCATGTTAGGATGTAAATGCATGTATGCCCTTGTGAAAGTTGCACATGTCCACTGGCTACTGTCCTTTATATTTCAACACCATTTTTCATCTCCACATTACCTTGAATGCTAAATTGGAATGGTCTGATTTTATTTTTATTGTTTTATTGTTTGAAATTTGAGCCTCTATTGCTTTGGATATGGTTTGATTTGTTTGCATTAGGGTTGAAATTTGAGTTCCTTTAAGTCATAGGATTTAAAATGGAACTAACTCTAAGGTTTGATTAAGGCTAAGACTTATGCCTTTATCCTTGGTCTGTTGTATGTTTTCCTGATTTGAATGTATTTGGCCCTGATAAATTTTGCATATTCATTTTAAATTTTGTGTTCATTGGGTATGAGGGTAATTAAAATAGATATGATTCATTAGCTTGTTTTTATATTTGTGTTTTGATGTTTATTGCTGTGATGCTCTGATTCCCAAAATTGGAATTGGGATTTTGTTCATTTTGGCATTTTTGTTTTGATTAGGTTGATGTTTCTTGTTACACTGTTCTACTGCTGATATGATATATGAGCTTAAGATCAGGCTAATTCTCACCCACTGTGAGTTGCTTCTGTGACATTCTGATGAAACTTTATTTGCCTTTATTTGTCCAAATTTAGGCTCGTACCTACTCTTGTGGTATTGTTAGCAGGAACATTTCAATCTAATCCTTATTGCCATTCTTTTTGAGGTCCCATCTTTAGTGTTGGCTTACAATTCATGAATATCTTCTTGTCTCCTAACTGTTTTCCTTTGGCATAAGAGAATTCTGGGAACAATTAGTACATGGTATGATTCATGAGCATCATCTTGTCTGCTGACTATCATATGTGGGTGTATATGGATGTATTGATTTGATTATTCTTGGAAAGCAAATTGTTACGCAAAATTTAACTTCCCCTTTGTATTTCTGTTGCATCTGAGTCACGCTTGAGGATGGTGAAGAATTAAGGAGGCTTGCCGAGAATTGAACAAAGATCAAAGAGATGGCAGCACTGCAGTAGATGAAATCGAATTAGATAGCATGGTGGAGTTAATTGGTTTGAGTTTGTTTTTCTATACTTGAAATGTATTAGGACATGTTGTTTAGCTGGCTGGACACAAGCACACACAATCAAAACAAAATGCTGCAAGCTTGGGGATACGTTTGTTTTAATTTAATTTAATTTTCTCTTTTAAAATTGTCGTGTGGGATTTCTTGTCTCCTCAAGCACGTAGAAATAAACATAAGAGCCCTGTGTGGCAATAAAGTCTCCTTGGCACTCATGGGTTTTTTTTTTCTTTTTTTCACTTACTTACAAGTTTTGGGTCTTAATGGCCTTATTCAATTAATTTTGTTTTCAAAATTTAAGGAAAAGAAAATATGTTAAAAAAAGATATAATTTAAAACAAAATTAAAAAATTTCAGGAAACTAAATGAAGTTCCTAAACGTATATATGGGTAGTGTTTTGGAAGAAATAAAGTATATTTTTAAAAAATTAAAAAAAAGAAATAAAAAAACCTTTTTCAACAAAGAGTTACTAATCTAAAAAAAAGTTTTCTTAAAAAAAATCTTCTCTAAAAACACCAAAAATAACATTCTAAATATTCAAAATTAATTGTTCTTTTTTAAAGTATGTCTTTTTTCTTTTGAAAAAAATAAATAAAAATTAAAAATGAAAAAAGAGTTTTAGTATAAAAAAAATATGAAAGTTGTAAAAAGCCAAAACAAAATGAGAAACAAAAGAAGAGAGTAGAGAAGTAAAATTATTTTAATTTTTACAAATTAAAACGTACAAGCCAACTTCAAAATTATTTTATTTGCGAAAGCGTAAAATGACTTTTATTTTTTTCCTGTCTCTTTATTAAAATAATAATAATAATAATAATAAAACAAAACAAAAAATAAAATTAAAAAATAAAAACAAAAATGATAAAAGAGAAAAAAAGAAAAGTTGAAAATGCAAAAAAAGTAAAGAAATACAATTAATTTTACCTTTAACAAATCAAAATATATTAATCAATTTTAAATTCATTTTATTTGATAAAGAGAAGAATAACTCTTATTTTCTTTGTCTTTTCACAAGAAAAAAAGGGGAAAACAAAAAAAAACAAAAAAAATCAATTAAAATATTAAAAAAACTTAAAAATAGAAGAAAAACCAAAAAATAAAAATAAAAATAATAAACAAAACAAAGAACAAAACCAAACAAACACAAAAAAAAAAAAAGAATAGTTTTCAACTGATTCAAATTACATGGACTTTGATCTCTATTGTAAGGTACGTAAGTGTTAGGTTTACATTATAAGTCAAATCCACCCTTGTAAATAAATATTTTTTTTAAATTTCTTTTCATCTTATTTTACTTTTAATTGTATTCATTTCCTTCTTATTTTACTTATTGAATTTCTATCTATTTTATTTTACTATTGATTTTCTTTTTTCTTTTTTTTTTACTTTTTACTTTATTTCCTTTAATTTCTTTATTTTTTATTTTGCATGTAATTTATTAGAGAAAATTAAAATAAAATTAAGGCCATTTTAATTTTGCACAACTGACTTAGGGTAACCGTTCTTAGTATCGGGTATAGTGGGGTGCCTAATACCTTCCCCACCCACAATCGACTCCTGAGTCTATTTTCTAGTTCACAGACTATTTTTCTCATAAAAGACTTTTTTAAAATTTTACCTTTTTAAAAATTAAAATTTTGGTGGCGACTCCTAAACCCTATTTACTTTTATTTTCAAAATACGTTTTTCGAAATTTCTTTTAAATTTTTTTAAAAGCGCCACGCGATCGCATTTTCAGATGTGACATATATAATTGACATGCTAATGAAAGAAATTACTTAATGAATTGTTTTAATTGGCATTGGATATCAAATTGGTTATTTATATAAATTTGGCTAGTTGTTGAAATTTAAATCCCCTCTTTAGTTCTCTTACTTATATAAAAATTGAATCATTTATATTAAGCAATATGTGTCTTTATATATATATATATATATATATGTATGATAGGATATTCCCAGCCAGTGAATATCAGTAATAGGACCCTTTGAAAAAAAAATATATATACAATTATATATATTTTTATTGTTAGATTTTTTTATTTAAAATATGATAAATGTATAATTTTTTAATTAACATATGACTCTATCATTATCTAATTAAACCATACACTAATTATATTTTTATTAAATAATTATACCTTATCATATTTTAATTAAAAAAATTTAATAATAAAAATATAAAAAAATTTACATCTAAATTTAGTCCTTTTATATAACCTGGCCATCTCAAAGTTCTAAAATCCTCCACAATTTGATGCCTTAATATTAAATTTATATGAGTAATGATCTTATGTTTTTAAAAATATTTATGACACAATTAATTTTTAACTATACAATAATATTTTATTAAATAATTACTTAAGTATTAACTTATTTAATAATTAATATTTCTTAAGAGATTAAATTAATTTTTGTATAATTAATAGTATGATTATAATATTAAATGTTTCAAAATAAGTAAACATTATTTTATATTCAATAATATTTAATAAATATTATATCATAATTAAAAAAATATTCTAAGAATATAAAATCACGACTCAATTCATATATCAGCCCGGACGGAAGTAAAATGCAACAAATGTATAAAATGCAATGAATAATGCAAGAGGAATGTCGTGAATGGGATGAGGATAGAAAATATATTATTTTTGGCACTAAAAATATAGGGATAATAAAACGCTTCCACATCTTGACAGCACAGAGATTAAATTTTGGGCTAGATGAAAAGACATTAATAAATACGATACATTAATTAATTAATTAATTATATTAACGGGGCCATTAAACCTTGCTTTTCGACTTTCGAATGCATTTTTCCCTACACGGCCATCAGATTATCGGGGGGCCGTGAAAAGCGGCCTAAGGCAAAGCTAGCTGATTGATTATTAGCTCTTTTTATTATTGAAACTAACAAATCCTGGATATGTCTTGGGGTTATTTTTATTTCGCTTTTTTTTTTAAACTTTTTAAACCTTCACTAAGTGATTGATGACTTCTTTTATTATAGTTGAATTGACAGGGTCATCTCTTCCTCTTTAACCTCAACTTGCATCTGTGAGTAGTTTTTGAAAATAGTGATTCCATTTTAAGGTTTCATTTGGTTGGTGGTCAATGTAGACATATTTTTTGTTAATATAATTATACAATGTTTATTATATTCTTTTAATAAATATTTTATTTATTAAATTATTATTCTAATTATTAAATTATTTTTAAAATAAAAATATAAAAATTATTTTCTATTCAATCTAATTAATTTTTAGATTCTTTTATCTTTTACATTACCAAACTAAATATCCTCTTAGTTGGAGTTGTCTTTTGTTTGCTTCTGTATATGAGTTTTTTTTTTCATACTCTTTATTATGTTATAATTAAATTTGATACAATTGTAAGTAGAGTTGGTTAATCATGTAGATGCAATTATTTTTGTATTCATCAGAGTCAATGCATTTCTCTTAAATTGAAACTTTAGTTTCTATCTAAACTCATATATATATGATACACGAATTGCACATTTAATCATCCACGACTTATTCTAAATTAACTACAATTTTGGTTGCCTATGTGATTTTTTTTTATACGAATAACAATTCTTTCATATTATTTAATTGAAAGGGAATAGCGTCTTCATAAAATATTTAGTTATAATTTAATTAAGGTGGATATACTGATAATGATTCTTGAAATATACTAATAACTATACATTGTTATTATTAACAACTAATCAACAGTACATTAGCAAAACATTACTAGTATATTTTAAGAGTTATTACTAGCACAATGAACAACTATTATTATTTGCACCGGGGCACTTAATTTTATATCGTGCCTTGTAGAATATGCCTTTAATTAGTTATAATACCTGGAGATTATTTATCCTAAAATCAATTTTAAGTTATTCATCTTTTAGATTTATTTAAGATAAAAATTGATTAAAAAATTATAATTCAATGCTATTAATAACATGCAATTGACCTAGCTAATTAGCACAGTCATGGTGAGTTAGGCACAAAAATTTTTTTGGACAAACCAAGTCAAACCATTTTAACTTGCTCAAATCAGTCATATTAGTTAATTTAACCTGACTCAACTCAATCTTATATATATTTTTTTAAAAAAAATTATTTTATTGAGACTTATATAAATTTTTTTAAAAAAATCATTTTATAATTTTTATTAATTTTTTTAAAAATTACCATATCAACCTAGTTCAATTTAGCACCAAAACAAACCGAATTGAATCTAATTATTACTTTAAAAAAGTAGCTAAGTATTAATTTGAACCGAGCACCAAACTAAGTAAAAAATCAGCTTGACAACACTTCTAACTAATAGTAATTATGAAATAAAAGAAAACTTATTACTCATTATTTTTATGAATTAGTTTTACAAAGATGCTTAGGAATCACTTTGCCAATAATGAATGAATCAGGCCGAGTCAAAATTAAAGGATTAGGCTCACCCTAGAAACTTTATGCTTTTATCTAGCACATGCTTATGGTATGCCCAAATTTGAGCCTAATTAGCTTAGTTTCCTGAGCTGTTTAAACTCAATTACACTATCAGTTGGTCCTAAAAGCTCTTGTACAAGTTAGCAGCTCGAGTTAGAATACTTTATGGTGACTTAAAGCCTATTAGGCCTACAAGGCTTGTGATGCATAAAATTATTCAACTGAAGAGTTAATTATTATCTTCTTCTTCTTCTGCAGATAACAAGTGACAATAACCAAATATTCAAAATTAATATATAACAAACAAAGTTGGAAAGAATTAAAAAAAAAATTTCATAGATCATGCATTGCCGTAAGAAAAGCAAAGAAAAAAATCAGTAATTGACTAAATCACTTGAAAAATAGTTTTCCTCCCTTTTTGTCAATGAGAGCATATATAAGTTATTGAAACAAATAATTGGCTTAAGCTTGTTTAAGTCCTGGATGCATACGAATAATACATGTTCGAGTATGATAGAACATATGGCAATGATCCAGCAATGGAGTAATCGCACGAAGGTCCGTCAAGCGGGCATTACTATGCGAGCAGCCTAATAATTAAAATATTCGTTCCCTTAATATTATCTGATGCGTACTTCTTTTTTTTTTTTTTCCAAATAACTACCAATAAGAAAAAGCCGTCCCAGGCCCGCGTATTGCAAGTCTGTGTCTCGTAAGGAGCAATGTGGCCAATAATTGACCAACGTTAACACCCATATGTCTGTTGTGCACTATATATTCGTCCATGGCATTGCATACGAACTCAAGCAATACAAGTTCATTCCCTTTTCAGTAAGCAAGCTTGGAGTTGCCGCAATGACGAAGTTTGTATTGCTTCTCGGTCTTCTTTTCATGCTCAGCGTCTTTCCAGCCTCAAAGGCTGAAAGCGAAGAGCAAAGCAAGCTGTTGACTTACATTGTTCATGTCAAAAAGCCTGAGGGTATCGCTTCTCTTCAATCCGAAGAGTTGCATAACTGGTACCAATCATTTCTGCCAGCTAGTACAGAAACCGGGCACAAGGATCGCATGGTTTTCTCCTATCGAAATGTTGTATCTGGATTTGCTGTGAAATTGACTGTGGAAGAAGCCAAAACTCTGCAAGAGAAGGACGAAATTGTGTCAGCCCGTCCTGAAAGGATCCTTTCTTTACACACAACTCACACCCCAAGCTTCCTGGGGCTGAAAAAGGGATCAGGACTGTGGAAAGAGTCCAATTTTGGTGAAGGCGTCATAATTGGGGTTATAGACACGGGGATATACCCATTCCATCCTTCATTCTCCGATGAAGGAATGCCACCACCCCCTGCAAAATGGAAAGGCCGCTGTGAATTCACGGGGCAGAGGACTTGTAACAACAAGCTCATCGGCGCAAGGAATTTATTGAAAAACACAATCGAAGAACCTCCCTTTGAAAATTTCTTTCATGGAACCCACACAGCCAGCGAAGCCGCTGGAAGATTTGTAGAGGACGCTAGTGTTTTTGGCAATGCTAAGGGCACAGCAGCCGGCATGGCACCTAATGCATACATAGCAATGTACAAAGTTTGCGACGACAAAGTGGGATGTCCCGAAAGTGCTATATTAGCTGCATTGGACATTGCCATCGAGGATGGCGTGGATGTGCTTTCTCTATCTCTTGGTTTGGGCTCTCTTCCTTTCTTCGAAGACCCAATTGCATTAGGTGCGTTCTCTGCAGTTCAGAAGGGTATTTTCGTCAGTTGCTCAGCTGCTAACGATGGCCCTGACTACTCTACTCTGTCCAATGAGGCCCCATGGATTCTCACCGTAGGTGCAAGCACCATTGACAGAACAATTAAAGCAACCGCAAAGCTTGGAAACGGAGCAGAATATGATGGGCAATCGCTATTCCAACCAAAAGACTTCTCTTCTAAGTTATTGCCTCTTGTGTATGCGGGTTCCAATGGAAACCAGTCCTCTGCTTTCTGTGCCCCGGGATCCTTGAAGAACGTGGATGTCAAGGGAAAGGTTGTGTTGTGCGAGCTAGGTGGAGCAATTTCTCGTATTGCAAAAGGGCAAGAAGTTAAAGATGCTGGTGGAGCCGCCATGATCGTCATGAACCCACGAGCCGCTGGTTTCAGCACCTTCTCCGACGCTCATGTTCTCCCTGCAGTTCATGTGAGTTACGCTGCTGGGTTAGTGATCAAGCAGTACATTAATTCAACCTCCACACCAACAGCAACAATCTTATTCAAAGGAACTGTAATTGGAGATTCACTTACTCCTGCAGTAGTTTTCTTTTCATCCAGAGGTCCAAGCCAGGAAGGCCCTGGCATTCTAAAACCAGACATAATTGGGCCTGGAGTGAACATTCTAGCGGCATGGCCTGTATCTGTAGACAACAAAATACCAGCATACAATATAGTTTCTGGTACCTCAATGTCTTGCCCTCACCTCAGTGGCATTGCTGCTCTGCTCAAAAGTGCTCACCCTGAATGGTCCCCTGCAGCCATAAAGTCGGCAATCATGACCACCGCTGATACTGTAAATCTTGCAGGCGAGCCAATCCTTGACGAAAAGCTTCTACCTGCGGATGTATTTGCCACCGGTGCTGGACATGTTAACCCAACCAAAGCAAATGATCCAGGGCTTGTCTATGATATCCATCCTGATGATTACATTCCTTATTTATGTGGTTTGGGTTACACAGACAGACAAATTGCCATTATTGCGGGAAGAAGAGTAAGATGCTTGGAGATCAAAAGCATACCAGAAGCACAACTCAATTATCCCTCATTTTCTATCATTTTGGGGTCTACTTCACAGTACTACACCAGAACCGTGACCAATGTTGGACCCGCGAATTCAACTTATTCTCTGGAACTTGAGGTGCCTCTGGCGTTAGGTATGAGCGTAAACCCTCAGCAGATAACCTTAACAGAGGTATACCAGAAGGCCACTTTCTCGGTTGAGTTTATCCCACAAATCAAAGAAAATAGAGGCAATCATTCCTTCGCTCAAGGTTCCCTCTCGTGGGTATCTAAACAGCACACTGTTAGAATCCCCATATCTGTCATTTTCGTGTGATGCGCGCAAGGGGCGAAGTCACTCCACCTTGCTGCCGAAATAAAGGAGTCAAATATCTCCATACATTCGAGGGCTACTCGCAGCAATGCGATAAATATGTCTCTCTTAATGTTTGATTAGTTTGCTTTTATTCAATTTGTTCTAGTCAGATGGCTAATGATCATCATGACTTTTGATTAACTTTTCATGGAATTGTTTTGTTATTAGTGTCTGCTAAAACGATCAATCCTTCTTCATGAATAGGCTAATAAGCACCTTGTCATGAAACATTTATTTCCTCCTTCCCAATTACCCCCGAAACTTTCAACCCGAAGTTTCTTTATCCGTCTTCTTTATGCTGTGGACCGCTATAAGTGAACACACCAAATAAATTACAGACTTGGTAATTTCACTAAAATATCGAATTTTTTATATAGTGATTGGTAATTATGAGGTCGCTTTTTAACTAGGTGTATTCATTTGTCTTCAAATACATTTTCTGTTTTCATTCCCTATTTTTATTTTTTAAAATTTCATTTCATTTGCAAATTTTTAATATTTGAAAAACATGCTTATTATGTGAAGTTAGAAATCTGTTCGTCTTTATTTTCAAATCAAATTGACTAACTAACAATAAATTTTATTTGATTTGTTCGTTTGATCGTGCGTAAATGAAGATATTTATATGGTTAGAACATTTATTTTCCTGTGGAATTACAAGAGTGTTACCTATCATAAAGTGAAAATACTAAAGATTTCTTTTAGATGTTTTCTGTTTTCAACTTATTATAGAAAATGTTTTAAAAAATTATTTCCTTCTAAACTTTGTCTGTATCAAGCACATTATCGCTCCTGTTTTCAGTTTTTAGTGAACATAGAAACAAGAAACGAGAATACCAATGGCACCTTCCCTCCTTCATAAATTAACTGTAACTACTTGTCAAATTTGCATTGAAGTATGTTATTAGCAATTCAAAAAAAAAAAAAAGGTTGAATTGTATTTTAAATTTTTTTTTTTGAAAATTCTAATATGTTTAAAAATCATTAGGTTTTTTAAGAGCGAATTCCTATTCATTAAAAAAATATTTTAAATAAAAGAGTAAAGAGAATAAGTAAGAGAGAACGCACGCAATTAATTTATTCTAATTCGAATTAAAATGTTCTATGTTTAAATTTCAAATACACATTAAAGAATTTTTATTGATCATGAATAATCATCAAAATTACAATATAACCCTAAACACAAGTTTAGTTTCTTAATTTTTACTACATTTTTCTAAGATAATCTTATAAGAATAAATGTATTTAACTTTTACATCTTTTTTCACTCTACTCAATTTCCGCATATCACTATATTTTTCTCAAGCTTCCTAAAAGCTTTCAGTACAAGCCAAGTTCTCATGTTTACACTCTAATTTTACAACCTTTCTCTCACTCAATTTTTTTCACAAGACACCTTAAAACTTAATTAGGATATAAGAACGAGAGGGGTTAAACAAACAGACTTTCTCAAAGTTTTTTTTTAATACAAGACTAATTCACATAAAACAATTATATATTAAAGCACAATAAATTTAAAAGATAATGGTTCAGTGTTCTTTTGTCTTCTTCGTTATCTTTCTTCTTCAACATGGTCTTTTTTAAATCCTACAAATCTCAGTACATAATCGTTAAACAACAGCTTTCTTTATTAAATGCGCATATATGTTCCAATGTTTAGGAATTTTCCAATGCTTCAAATCAACCCATAATCAATATCAATGAGTTCTTTTCATATTGAGCAACCTTTAATGTGTAGATTGTTAATCCCATTGAGTGCAGGCATTTTAAAAGCTAATAGACTTGAATAACTCAACATGAATATGCTTCTGTCTTTACTTTCTTCAAACAACAATTTTTTTTATTTAGCTTATTTAAACCTTAGGCTTTCCTTTTTCATTCCCTCATCAACAATATGCTATTAAGAGTGTAAGGATCATATCAGTATAAGTCAACCAGAGTAAGTGCATATTAATTTTAGAGATATGAATTGAATGAAAATCCTCCCATTTTAACACCTTTACTCAAGTAATCAATTAATTTTAAAGCTTTCCTAAAGAACTTTCCTTAAATATAGCATTTAAAAAGTTGCCTTAAAAGCTTTGATTTAATTCGATATAATCGAAATTCATATTGTGATTAATCTTATTCAAAAAATATCCATAAAAAACCTTTTATCCAATTAATACCATTTCGTTAATTTTCCAAATCATATAATATTATTAATATAAATAAACGCATTTTAGTCCAAGCAAACTAATGCAAACCATCAAAACAATTTTGACCCAAAAACAATGTTTGCAAGAGTTATAAATTCAGCCCAACCAACTATAATTTCCAAAACTCACGTAATTGAAAATGTTTGAAATTATTATTTTTTTTAAAAGCATTTGGTCCAACATAATTCAATCAATATACTGGAAGACAATATATATATATATATATATATATAAATCCCATAATTACACCCATTCTCTTAAATATGTGAACTTAAAGTCTTTAGGTCAAACTATCTAATGTTTAATTGTTGAAGTTTTCCCTGAAGGGCAAAAAACAACTGTTGAAGGCGATGGGTTTGGATGTGAATGAGAGTAATCACGTGCTTGAATTTTAAGAGCTTGTTTAGTATATAAACAATTAAGAGTGAAAATGAAAAAGAAAACAAAATGATAAATAAAAAATGATTATTGTGCTTACACTTTTTAAAAATTTATAAAAATTATTAAATTATTATTATAAGAATATAATAAATAATTTTCAAATTTTTTCTTTTCCCCTTGTTGCCTCGTACCAAATATGCCCAAGATTTAGGGATGGAAGAAGATGAATTAGGGGTGAGAGACGTGACGATAGTCATTTTTTTTTTTTCTTTCTTTTTCAGGTGCAGCACGGAGACCATTAAGCGGCTTCGGTGTTTCAGAGTTAAAACACAAGAAGATTGATATACAGCAAGACTATAAGATCTTGTTCGGGCCTTTCCTTTTTCATCTAAGTTTAGATACTCTTCAATTCTTTTTTTTTTTTCTACACTACTTCAGTCCATTAATACCATTCTTAAATTTTATTCATAAATAAGCAAGAATTAATGATAATAATAAAATAATTTCATGTAACAAAGTCTTTTTAAATTACGTATAATAAACTTTATAATGATTAGTGAACTTACGTAAATTAAATCAACACAAAAATACCTTTGTAAAAATGTAGCTGCCGAAAATGAAACTAACTCCCAAAATTAAGCTACATACGATTCTTATTTGTAGACTGTTGATGAGTCTAGATTTGAGATATTTCTCAATTGTCGCAGAAACTAATGAATATTAATTTCTTTGAGCATTAGCCAAAACCTCCGTTTCGTACACAGGTATGCCGTATTGCGCACTTTGTTTTCATTTTTACAAAACCCCCCAGAAAATTATTTAAAGATCAATATATAAATATATACTTCATTTTGTTTTGTTACACTATTCACAATCTATTCTGAACAGTAAGGAATCTTTCTTTTCTCATTTTCAGAACATTCTTTGTTGGACATATAGTATTGACTAATTAACTCCTAATAGTTGAGAAAACAAAATGATGTTTAACCAAAAGAAAATGAGGCTAAGCAGTATAGTCATTACTAAACATGATTTCTCTCCGCCATGAATTAATTCAAAGTCCAAAGAATGGGCGCGAGCTTGCCTAAGCCTGGACGTGGATGCCTCTGACATCTAGTGACAAGCATCGATACCCTTTCTACAAAGTTCTAAATTCCAATATTATACACTGGCACCGTACGTAGAGCGAGCATTACCACGCAAATACCTTAATTTACTTCAAGTTTACCTCGATATTTCCTAATCGGCACGTAGCTGGGCATTGTTGAGAACGGCTTCGCATCTTTTTAAACAACTAAAGATCGGCAATCGTGAACACCTATGTCCCTCATGTGGTGACAGGCTGGTCTTTATCACTCCACAAGCGATATACATACATACATACATACATATATATATATATATATATATGTCAGTGCATGGAGGAAACCAAGCATAGAGCGTCAACCAAGATGGAGTTTGCATTGCTTCTTGGTTTCATTTTCATGCTTATTGTGTGTCCTGCTTCAGCCACTCAACATGTAGAACTCGGAGAACAAATAAGCAACTTACAGACTTACATCGTTCACGTTAAAAAGCCTCAGGATGTTGCCTCCCTTCAATCCGGGAACTTGCACAGTTGGTACCATTCATTACTGCCAGCCACTGCACAAACTCAGAACCAGCAGCGCATAGTTTTCTCATTCAAAAATGTCATTGCTGGATTTGCTGCGAAATTGACTGCAGAAGAAGCAAACGCTCTGGAAGAGAAGGAAGAGATTTTGTCAGCAAAGCCTGAACAGATATATTCTTTACACACAACTCATACCCCGAGCTTCTTGGGGTTGCAACAAGGATTGGGATTGTGGAGAGATTCCAATTTCGGCAAAGGCGTCATAATTGGAGTTTTGGACACTGGAATACAACCCTCCCACCCTTCCTTCTCCGATGAAGGAATGCCGGCTGCACCTGCAAAATGGAAAGGCTTCTGTGAGTTCACCGGGCAGAGGACTTGCAATAACAAGCTCATCGGTGCAAGGAATTTCGTCAAAAACTCAACTTCGGACCCTCCATTGGATGAAGTGGGTCATGGGACCCACACAGCCAGCACAGCCGCTGGAAGATTTGTAGAGGATGCTAGTGTTTTTAACAATGCTAAGGGCATAGCAGTTGGTATGGCACCCAATGCGCACTTGGCAATCTACAAAGTCTGCGAGCCTGGGGGTTGTTTAGAAAGTGCAATCTTAGCTGCAATGGACACTGCCGTTGAGGATGGTGTGGATGTGCTTTCTCTGTCTCTGGGTGGTGGCCCAGCTCCCTTCTTTGAAGACGCAATAGCACTAGGTGCATTTAGTGCAGCTCAGCAGGGGATTTTTGTAGCTTGTTCAGCTGGTAACTCTGGTCCTGACAACACCACTTTGTCTAATGAGGCCCCATGGATTCTAACCGTTGGTGCAAGCTCCACTGATAGAAAAATAGTAGCATCGACCAAGCTTGGGAATGGTGCACAATATGAGGGGCAATCAGTATTCCAACCAAAAGACTTTCCATCAACTTTATTGCCGCTTGTATATGCGGGTGCAACTGGGAACCAATCCTCTACCTTTTGTGCCCTTGGATCCTTAGAGAAGGTGGATGTTAAGGGAAAGGTGGTGTTGTGCGAGCAAGGTGGAGGCATTGCGAGAGTTGCCAAAGGGCAAGAAGTTAAAGATGCCGGGGGAGCCGCCATGATCCTCATGAACAGTGAAATTGAGGACTTTAATCCCATTGCTGACGTGCATGTTCTTCCTGCTGTACACCTGAGTCACATTGCTGGGTTGGCCATCAAAAAGTACATAAATTCAACCTCACACCCAAAAGCCACAATCTTATTCAAAGGAACCGTAATTGGTAATCCACTGGCCCCAGCAGTTGCTTCATTTTCTTCAAGAGGTCCAAGCTTTGCGAGCCCCGGCATTCTAAAACCTGACATTATAGGACCAGGATTGAACATCCTAGCTGCATGGCCTGTGTCTCTTGACAATCATACACCACCATTCATGATCATTTCAGGTACTTCGATGTCTTGTCCTCACCTCAGTGGCATTGCTGCTCTGCTTAGAAGCTCCCACCCAGATTGGTCTCCTGCAGCTATTAAGTCAGCAATCATGACCACTGCTGATACTGTAAATCTAGGAGGAAACCCCATATGGGACCAAAGGCTTCTACCAGCAGATATATTTGCTACCGGTGCAGGACATGTGAACCCAACCAAAGCAAACGATCCAGGTCTTGTTTATGATATTCATCCGGAAGATTACATTCCTTATTTATGTGGGTTGAACTACACAGACAGACAAGTTGGAATTATTTTGCAAAGGAAAGTGAAATGCTCGGAGGTCAAAAGCATACAGGAAGCACAGCTGAATTATCCCTCATTTTCCATTCAATTGGGGTCTTCTTCACAGTTCTACACCAGAACGGTGACTAACGTTGGACCTGCAAATTCTGTTTATACTCTGCAACTTGACGTACCTATGGGAGTTGGGATGAGCGTAAACCCTCGTCAGATAATATTCACAGGGGTGAATCAGCAGGTTACATACTCAGTCGAGTTTAATCCGGAATCTAAAGAAAATAGAGGGAATCATGCGTTTGCCCAAGGGTCCCTCAAGTGGGTGTCTGATAAACACACTGTGACCATCCCCCTAGCTGTCATCTTCGAGTGAAAATTTGAGACATGACACTACAGAAATAAAGACAGCAATCAAATGTCTACGAAGTTTCGATGTCCACTTGGAGTTTATGCCCCTCTCTGATATGAACTCTTCCTTATTTTGAATTTGTGTTTAGGCGCTGAGAGAATAAGTTCACTTTTTTTCAACCAACCACTCTCTCTCTCTCTCTCTCTCTCTCTCTCTCTCTCTCTCTCTCTCTCTCTCTCTGCGTCTCTACACACACACACATATAGACTAAAGAAAAAAAAAAATTTTAACATCATGCGGTACACAGGTTAATTGACTAGTTTCAATATAATCTTATAATATTTTTAAAATTTGTTTTGATTTAATACAATAACAAAATAGTTAATTACGTATGCAAAAGTTTTAATTTAAGTGATATTTTTCTTACATTTAATCATTAGAAGAACCTGATTAGGTTTGATTTTTATTCTACCTCTTCTCACTGTCAACGGATTAAATATTATGCTTCCTTGTAACAAGATAATAAAATTAATTAATTAATAACAAAAGCTTTAAATAAAAGGAAATTAAGTTAAAAGGGAAATGGAAGACATTGCTACATAATAAATTTTGGGACTTTGAAACTAGCAGAACTATATATCCTTTTAATTCATTCTCCATTTTATCGGTGGGGCTCATCCAAACTCTTAAAATTCATCGATTCCTCTCTCTCTCTCTCTCCCTATAGAAGCCTCTCCAATATAGCGGAGAAAGAAGATATTTAGAAGTTGCTGAAATTTGTGGTAGTTTTCAGAAACTTCTAACAAAGGGAGTATCCAGATGCTGCTAAGTAAAGCTTTCTGGCAATGTCGGTAAATTCTCTAGACGCGTCTAAAGATTAAAAATTAGAGGGGATGGAAGGGAAAAACCCCTATAATAGCCGCCTTATTCTGCCTACATAAATGCTTTGAGTCTCCACGGCAATGTGAAGCGTGCGCTACAAATGTGCAGATAAGAGGAGTTGAGAAGGAGAAAAGTATGAGTACAGCAAGTAAATAGCAATCAATCGAGTGTGGCACTGTAAGATTGAAGAGAGGTGTCGAGTTGAGTGTGAGAAGTGCGGATTGGCGAGGTATCCGTGAGTGAGAAAGTGAATTGTAACAAAGTGGAAGTCAGTGTATGTTGTACTTCGGAGATGGATCCTCTGCAGTGAGGATCCATCTGCAGTTTAAAAAAAAAAACTTGTGATACACTATAGAGGCAATTTTGGGATCCCGATCCGTTGTATTTCAGGGTGCACGATAAAATAGTTCTTTCAGTGGTACTGCTTCTACACAAACATACTCCCAAATTAGTTGACATAGAAGCAAGGAGCAAACATACATGATGGGATAGTCCAAACTCCAAAGTACATTGCATTAGTATGTAAAGTAAAAAGCTTTGTGACATCATTTCTTCTCCGCACATTACCACATTGTTTGATCCCCTTTTTTTTAATTAAGAAGAAGAAGAAAGTCTTTTGTTGCTTTCAATAGCATAAAGAGGTACGTTAGTAACAACTCACTTTTTCGGGAAAGTTGAGTATGAGATAGTAGAAGCTAAGAAATAAGTGGCTTGGAAGGAAGTTTAAGTGTGTGTTTGGATTGATGGTGAGTAAAATTGGTTTTCCAAACCTTGATTTTGTAAAATTGATTTTGTGTAAAAGTGAGTTTACATGAACGTGATTTATGTTTGGAAAGTTTAGATAAAAAGTGATTCTAGTAAAATTGATTTTGTTTGGATATTATGTACCCGAATCACTTTTAAGTGTAAAATTACCGAAAAGGATAGTCATATTACTTTATTTGATTTATTCCTATCACATTATTTTTTTTTTTATAAATAGCATTTAACAAATGATATAGCATAATATATATTTTTATTTTTGTTGATATTAAAATTAAAATATAAATTAAAAATAAATATTTGAGTTACTCTATAAATGTGCATAGCATAGAAATAAAGTATTACAATTGATTGAAACTACTAGTTATTATGTGCATATAGCACAATTTGATCTCGAATAGTGTCTCGAATAGCTCTGTGGAATGGATCAGGTGGATATGCATTGCTGTGATCTGATTTACGCTTCGAGTCTTTATCTTCTTCATCTTCCTCAGCATCCCAAAGGAATTTAGCATATGAAGCCAGAACATAGCTGCAGATGTTTAAGGCTTTTTCAATAGTTTTATCAACAACCAAGAGAAAACAGGACACAACACAAATTTGTTTAAGTGGGAAAAAAATAGAAAATAAGCTAGGAAAGCAATGACTTCAGATAATTTTCTTGGATAGTGGATTATGGCAAGATTACAACACAATTCAACTTTCCACAGACAAGGAGACTGAGTTTCACATCTAACATGTCATAGAACGTGGGAATAAAAAAGAACCTTACAAAGGAAACATACACCATCTATAAAAATGCATCTGCATTTATAATATATTTATAAATAAAAGTCTTAATGAAGGTTGATTTCTTACCAATCATTTGGGGCACTTTTGACAGCTTGATCAAAATATCCTGCAGTTCGATCAGCATTCTTCTGTGTTTGCCATATTAGATCCGCATAGAGCGATAGAACATTACCATCGACTGGATTAGCCAAAATCGCCCTCTCGAGATACTCTTCAGCTTTAGGATAATCTCCACGAACCTATTTGCAAAACTGAATATCAGAAGAACTCCCACAAAAAAATTCCATGAGAAAAGAACATACACCCATGATAGAGTACATGGTTTTCGCCGTATTTTCATAAATCAATTTAATTACAATACGTTTCTTACACGCCTCGAACGTCAACTTTGGATTAGTGAATAATCTCTGCCAATTGGACCTTTTTCTATTAATTAAGTTACATTAATTTCCCTAAAATTTAGCTAAATTAATCTTATGTCATTTTTTGTTTAAAAAATATTTTCTGACCCTCTTGACATTTCAGACATATTACAAAATTTTTTTACTATTTATTTTCTATCAATAAAATTTATTTTTTTTTGCAAAATATAATTCTTTCAAAAATAAAATCACAATTCAGGTTAAAACTTGACATCAAAACTATGTACCACTATAATTAGATATTTTAATAACTAAGCAACGTGGATCATATAAACATAAAAAGAGAAAAGATCATTAAATTAGATATTTTAATCCCACCGACTTCCATGTCCGCCATTACAGCCTTTTCCTCCACCACCCATCACTAAAGTCTGCAGCCTACTATCTTTCTTTCCCTCTTCAGCATCCATCACTCCCTTATCCAAACCACAGCATGAAAACAGTTCTCAAACTGAAGGTGAAGTTTTTTGTCGTGGTTCTTCTACTTGGTCACATTCTTTGATCTTGGTACTCTGTTGATTCTTACGGACGTTACGATCTGGTATACAGTTTTTCTTTTTCGACCTTGATGAGCTATGATGATCTGTGTCGGCCAGGGGTTGACCTAGAAATACAACTGATCTTGTTTTAGGAGGGTGGAGAATCAATTCTGATTCAGGGGAATGGGGTACCCATGACCTTGGAATTGGAGCAGAGGAGCTTCGTAGTAGCATGATTACAAGTTCAGAGAGACTCAAGTTGAAAAACGAAGACGTGCAGAAAAGCGGATTCTCATCATCCCCAGCCACAGCCATTGTGAACGTCTCTTCGGCATCATCAGAGAAGTGAAAAGCGGATCAGAAGATAGCAACACGTCCGCGTTGGCAAAAAGCAAGATCGAGTTGCTTCAACACAACGTGCTTTTCGGATCTCCCGAAACCCTGGTGCGGCCATCTCAACGCGGATCCAAACATGTTGAAAATCGGCTTTTCCTATGCAAACCTCAGTTTGGGCTGAAACGCAGGTGGGAGGAAGCTGTTCCAAACACACACTAAATTTTCAATGTTATATATGGTATTAAAAATATTTGTAAATAAAATATCTCTGGTCAAAAACATAATAGATAAATATCCAACAAACATTAACAAGATGTGTTTTGGTACGTAAGACATTTATCTATAAATAACTTATTATTTACACGGCGTCTCCCAGGAGACAAAATTTAAATTATATAACTAATAAAAGAGTCTTTCCTTCTTTTAGGTTCGGGAATGTTACATCTCTTTATCAACTTTCCTTTGGAGATGGAATAATTTTGCTTTACTAAAGTAACTTTTTAGGCTAGTTTAAATTACTCTGTGCCCCTGATGACTCCTTAATTTATGATGAAAAAAGGATATATTTGATATTAAATTAGGGAGATAAAGTATTTTTTTTTATTAATATGGTTAAATATGTATTCAATCAAATAAAATAAAGAAAATGTTTCAATTGTAATATCTTTATCAGTTTGAGCCTCATTTCATGATTGATTTTTATCTCAGGGAAAAGTATATAATTGTAAAAAGAAATGAAAAAAGAGAGGAAACTGAAAAGTGAAAATGCAAGTAGAACAAGTCCTCTCGTTATAGCTAGAACACAATTCGCTGTAGCGAGGAAGGCACTTTGCCATAGCGAAGTCGCGATACATACAAATTATAGGGAGCAACTCGCTATAGCGCCAGTAGTAGCGAGATCAGCAAAAATTTGGGAGCCTACAAGCTCTCTTCGTAGCGAGAGTCATCCCTTGCCATAGCGAGATCGGTCTCTGAAACGTATAACTTTGATTTGCGAGCTAAAAAAGACGAGAGAAGGCTAAGGCTTCATCATTTAGCAAGGGAGAGGTGTTTTGGCTGACTAAAAGAGGGAGAAAACGCATAAGAGGTATTGGGGAAGCTTCATACTGATCGGGAAATCATTGATTCTATCTATTATTCTTCCGATTAGGTGTTTCTACTCCATCTTTCCTTCTAATTGATGTATTTGTTAATATGTTTGCTGAGGTTATCTGTGGATTTCAAGCCATGAGTGGCTAAATCTTGTAACACTTAGGGATTCTATGAACCTTTAATCTTTGAAAATTATTTTCCTTTTGATTATGTTAGATTATTGAAGATTTTAGTGTTTAATCTGAATTATGATTTCCTTTTATTGATTAGCCTCCTTTAGTTTGATTATGAGTTTGGTAATTAATCTTTGAAAGAAGAGAATTGCTTATAAACCATTGATTAAGCAACCTAAGATTAGACATAATCTAAATTGCACTCGAGATAAAAATATACTCAAGGGCCCTAAGTAGTCTAGATGAGGTGTACGCTTAATTGAATATTAACTACTCATTTGAGACATCAAAGAGTCGAGTTAATATAGAGGTTAAATGGATCGAAAGACATTTGTACCCAATTAGACCTTTGACTCTAAAATTGACATTAAACCAACTAACACAAAAAGGGGAATGATTGACATTGTGTAAAAAGGGGATTAGAAATCTTAGGGTGTCTTTAATTGCTTATTTTCGATTAAAACTATCTTTCATTATTGTTAACTGCATTTGAATTAATTTTCATAAAAACTCAATCACAATTTGATTTGTTTAACTAAAATGAATATGAGAACTCTAATGCCTAGTCATTAAGCATACTGATTCTCTGAGAGAACGACCTTGATTCATCACGTACTACTCTTATAACTCGTACACTTGCAGTGTTATTATTCTAGTGAGCATCACCCCTTAACCTCCTGATTCGAAACTTCAAGGCCAAATACAACCTAATTTCCCTTTAAAATATTCAGGACAATTCCAATGCTATTATGCCATCAAGGAATAATTTATTTTTTATCCATTGAAACTTGTTTCTGTTAAACAATTAGATGAATCATAATTATATGTGAAAGGTTGCTCCATGAATGGTGCATTTGATTTTCAGTGCAATGACAGTGTATTCTTCATTTGCAAACTTTTGTTGGTTCCCTTACAAGTGCTTTGCTTGATAAAAATGAATTACTATGGATTAATATGACAAGTTTTTTGCGAAAGGTGAAATCTAGAAAAACATAATTTAGGAACTATCCACTTAGGTCTCCGCTAAAACTAGCCAATAATGATTGTCATAAATAGTACAAGTGAATTAATTACGGTAATGTAATTCACTTAACCAGTATGTGTCCATTTCAAACAGAACAAACCAATATAAGTGATCAATGGCTATATTCCTAGCGGATAAAACCACAAATGAGTATACACGTATCTCAGCAGATTAGAAAAGAAATAAGAAGAGATATTTTCTTGCTGGCTTCTTTCTGGTATAAATATACGTAGCAGCAAGAAATTGAGCAATAACAAGAAATTGATACTCTTCTTGGTTCAAGTTTTCTAAAAAATGGTGAACAAAATGTTCAAAATCTCATCAAGTTTATGCTACATCTTATCATCATTCTAAATGCATTTCCTAGCAGGGAAACACTATTTGTGTGACGACCCTAGATTCTAATATCAGTGATTATAGCTGAATACACGATTAATAAATAATGATCAAGGTTTGAAGTCATTGCAATTAATTACATTAGGGAAATATAGGGAAAATTTAAACCTTGTTACTACTAGGATCATCAACTAACAACCATAACGGGAACATGCATGAAAGGGGTTGTACCATCATTAAAAGTTTAGGATTCATCCATTAATCAATTTCAACCCACAAAAACATCCCACCAATGTACTCATACTATTCCCTAACATTAGCCTTACTGAAATTAAGGTTTCTAGGTCAAATATAGGAGTTTGGGGACCTGCGCCGCGACTTGGGACCTTTCCGCCACGGCTAAGTTAGGTTCTGGAGCTCAAAAATCAAGTTTTTATACTTGCGCCGCGGCTCAGAACTTTTGCGCCGCGGCCAAGTTACTCTCGGGAAATTTCCTGACTTTCGTCGCGGCGAGTTTTGCTACTGTAACCTCCCTAATTAATTTTCTCGAATCGCACCGCGGCGAGACTTCTTGCGCCGCGGCGAGGTTACATTCTGTCACCTCCTGGGCGATTATTTTCACTCCGCGCCGCGGTGAGATTTCTCAAGCCGCGGCGTCCCTCGCCACTATCACTCCCTAGGCCGCGGCGAAGCCTTCCTGGCCGCGGCGTGATTCCCTTCTGTCACTAGGTTCACTATATTTCGCCCCCTACACTCCATTTCTCTTCTTAGGGACACTCTAAGGTCACTTCCCCTCATTTCATATAGCTCTAATGGCATTTATCTACCTTATTTACTTAGCTATTCTTCCACTACCAATTCAAAACTTATATGCCCATTTCCGTTCTCTAATTACCCTCTATTAGTAGGTTTATAAAATAGCAACAACAGAATATACATGAATTACCATCAACTATCCTTTAATATTCAATCAATAGGGGTTCCATACCATGGAGGTTCATACCAATATCTCAAGAGTTACATTTCCATTGACAACCATATTATAGGTCAACAAAGTTTACAGCAGATCATATGAATCCATACAGCAAATACTAAGTCAAGAGGGGGTCTAACCCTTTAGTACATACATGCTCAATAAATTAAATGTTCAAGCCTACACTTGGCAATGCAGATACATGATGATGCTATACATTAAGGAATACAAAATTAGCATCTATACTAGCTAAGTCAGCCTAAGTGTAGCCATCTCCCCATAAGTTGAAGCTTATGGATTTTCATCCACTTGTTTACCCTTATCCTTACCCGAGGAACTTTCACCTGAAATATTAATCCCACAAAACGGGGTGAGATACACATCTCAGTAACCAAGGCAATTCCATCATATAATCCAGTTTAATCCACATACATGCATGAATCAAAATCCATATCATAATCATATCAGTCATTTCAGCAAATGAAACAATTAGGCTATCATGATTACTATCCTATACTAGCAATCATATATTTAACATGTTAAAGGCCATTAACATCGAGAGAGGCCCGTCCACGGCACCTACTCCCTATTGAGCACAACCAGGGCTCAGTGCATCTGGGGTTGATCATACCCGGTGCTCGATCTTAGTACATGCACAGGTGGCAGCCGCACCACAGCTCCACCATGGACTCACAAGGTCCAATCATGATACAACAGATAGCTAACCAATTCATTCAACATTTCAAATCATTCATATATAGCAAATATGAAATTAAAATAGACATATGCATGGAATTGATATAAACCCGGTTACCTCACTTGCAGATAATTGCAACAGGCACCACAAATCCTAAATTCGGATTCAAGTATCTCCCACCAGAATTCTCAATGTCTCACCTAAAATCCTAAGCAAATTCATACCAAATTAATACCCATAATATAAATAAGCTATGGGGGTCTCAAACCATCAAAGAAAGTATCAAAATAAGGGTTTAAACTCATCTAATATCAGCCTTAACCTCAACCTACGAATTTCATCAAGAAAATCCCCAAATAACCACATTTCAGATTTTGGGTAAAGTGAACATCCTCTAAATGAAAAACTAATTAGACCAAATTAAAGAGAAAGATGAGGGGGTTAAGTTCTATAACTATTACCTTGGCCAAATCTTGCTCTAAGTGTGTGGAAATACAGAATCTTTACCCCAAACCCTAGCCTCCTTCTCAACCTCCGAATTTGCCTCTTGAGTTTCAGAAAAATGAAGGTGTGGCTGAAGCATTAGGGTTTAGATGGGTTTAAGTTGGGTCAAAAGGCTGGGTCATGGGTTGCTCCAAGTCCAAATCCAATTGGGTTTCAGATTTTGCTTATTGGGCCAGTTTTTAAGTGTTGGGCTGCCTAATTCTGTTGGGCCAGTTTTCACTCATTGGGTTGCTGAAATTTAATAGGTTTTGGGCCTAATTTGAAGGGCTCAAGGGCTTGGGTCTGCACAAGGGTAATTGGACCACTTAATTGGGCCTATACAAGATAAATCTTGGGCCTCTATCTCATTAAATTAGTTTGGGTCTACCTCTAATGCATTGGGCCTCCATCAACCTCTCATCATGATTCATTAATTTGGGCCCTAATGAAGTTTCTATTCCAATTAACTCTCAAACCCATATAAATAATTTATCTATCTAAAATACCTATTCACTAACTTGCCCAATTATCCTTTATTAATTATCCTTAATTAACCTTAATCCATGATTAACACCTTAATTAATTTCGGGGTGTTACAATTTGCACAAGAAAGAAGACAAGAACAAAACTATAAGCTATCAAATCTCACATAATTTATGACTTTGATGATAATAAAAGTTAAAATTATTTGTCCATGTAAAAGTCCATTTGCTTTTGGCCTATCTTAATTGTTGACTCGTCTACATTTTAAAAAAAAACATTAATGAACATAAGACAAAACCAATTGTCCACTTTCAGTTTAGCAAGTTGAAACATGGTGTACATCTATTATTCTTTATGTCTCTCTTTACAACTATCTCTTTTATGAGAAAAAGTGAAAACTTTATCTAACCATGAAGCAAGTAGTTAATAGCATTATAAAGATTAGACAAAATGAGTTGTTTGGAAAAAATATCTTAAGTTGCTAGTTGCCGTTAAAAAGAAAGCTTGTAAATGCTAAAGATATGTTCCTTCTATTTCAACTGAAAAATTACTACTATTATTGTTGTATCTCTAACAACTAGAAGTTGGTGAAAATGTATAAATGTGTGAAAAGTTTAAATGCAAATTATCAAAAAAATATTCAAGCATTTAAAAGACATTTATTTCTCTAGAAAAATATTCTCAATTTTTAATATATTAACTTTTTAAAAACATTTATTGAGTTTAGTGAAATGCTTAGGTAGAAGGTGAATATTCTTTTTGTATTACAATTTGCAACTCTATAAGAGTAAAAGTGAGATGAGAGTGAACTTTAGAAAATCTTGCATAAAAGTTTAAGGTGAGTTTGTAAAAATTGTATTAGTGGTGAACACATAAAACCAACAAGTTGTGATTCTTTAAAATCCCTTAAGATTTTGAAGGGCCTGAACATAGGCCTAAGCAACTGAACCAGAATAAAGTTGTTATTTTATTCCTCTTTCTCTTTATCTCTTTATATTAGTCGCATATCTAGCTAACTCTATTTTTGGAGGATCTTTCACTTGCTTGCTCCATCTTCCTTTATAGTTTATTCCACTAGCTTATAGTAGTTTGCTTCATTTGTCTATAGTAGCTCACTTCACTTACTTATAATAGCTTGCTCTATTTAATGTTTGCTCGCTTTGCCTTGTGCCTCATTTACTTTTATATTAACAAAATTTTATATTATTTAATTTTTTCGCATACTGCACTTGTTCACCTCCTCTACGTATAATTAGCAAAAGCAACTTGGAGACTTATAATATTGTACATATTGACAAGTCTTGAGGTGAAATCATTGTGTAGTCAATATATTCACATGGCCAAGATAATTTTTGCCAATAACCACTGCAAGCTTGAACGAGGAATCACACCTTGTTCATTCATATCAAAATGTGATGAATGGCTTTACAATGAAATTGACAAAAGAAAAAACCAAAGCCATGGAAGAGAAAGTTCAGGTTATGTTGATTCATTTAGAAAAGGAATTGTCCTTACACACTATATATTCTCTCATTTTCTTAGGGCCACAAGAAGATAAGTGTGACACCTTAAACTACTACCGCTACCTAGCCTCTCACTGGGCTCGGTTCCACATGATTTCCAAAGAATCAACACCAATCCGTGGCATTTTCATGCTATGAATCGGGGTTTCAAACACTCAACTTTTACCCCGTGGATCCTGTGAACCCATCATTCGCATTCTCAACTCAAACTCCACTTATACAACTCATACATAGCATAAAACAAACCATAAGCCACGGGTATAGAGCCAAAAACCAGAAAAATGCACTTTTCTCCCTTGTGCCCAAAAGTCTTATTTTGGCTCTAACTTTGGAAAATCATAACTAATTATAGAAAAATGGAAATGCAGCAAACTTTAACTTTCTAGAAATCTCTAAGTGTTAAATTTACACTATAAATCATTCCCAATCAAAATCTTAGCATTTGGACTATGTTTGACATCGAAAATGGGAGAGGGGTCCGACTGTCACTGTTTCTAGCCCAAGTTACTGTCATGAACTTCAAAAATTCATAATTAAATCCACAAAAATCCAATATAGGCACACTATACCAATTCAAAAAGCTACAGATGTCTACTAGAGGAGAAAAATAAGTTTAGATCAGTTCAGTAGCCCTTAAATCTCGAAAACTGATGGAATAGTGACGGGGGTCAGAAGAGCTCCCTGATGCTGATACAAAACTTTAGAAGATTCAATCTCTCTCTACAGACCTCCGATTTAGGTGATTCTAGTTCCTATAAGTCACTGTGGTTATCTAGTTTATGTGTATAAAATTTCACCACATTTGGAATCCATTTAGTCTATGAATGCTATAGATTTCATTTCTGGTTTATTTGAACAGTACATGACCAATCCATTCAATTTGCCCAAATTCAAAAATTCGTTAAATATTCTCTAGACCTCCAAATATTACCAACTTTAGTTTCTCAAGAAGCTTTCTATAAACTCTAGAGGCATGCCAAATTTCATGGCAAGAGAAGCTCATCCAGTCATACTTTGACGGAGCTCTCAAAAATACCGGTTTTGGCACCCAAATGGTCCAAAATGGGTCCAAAAGGCCTCTCACACGCTCTAGCCACTCATGGACAAGTTTAAAAGCATAAAATTAGGATATATAACAAGTCCATGTGGTCCAAATCAATATACATTCCAATCTCGCTGTGCTATGGCCAAATATACACTACTTCATGCATTCAACAAAAGGGGCAAAACCCTCATTTCCATTAATTTGGCTATAAACATAGTTCATACAATATCCTTTCACATTTATACACATGTTACAACCTTTACATCTCAAAAATAGTGGGCGCATATTCATTTGGCACCACTTTACATCAAAATACATCAAAATATCCAAAAGAAAGTAATATCTAACTAAGCATGCTCCTAGGCTCCTTGGTGTGTGCTCGGTTCTCCTTGAGCTCCACCTAGCATATTAAGTTGGGAGGGGAAGGGGTGAGATTCAGGGAATCTCAGTAGCACATGCACTCAATCAAGTAGACAATCAAGGCATATAACAAGTCAAAGCATGTGAATAAGCACTTAGCCATTCTCAAACTACCAACACGCATTGTACATGCTATGGAATTCACAACAATGCCAAAAATCAGCTCCAGGGACTTTTGGTCCAGCCTCACCCGAGTTTAGAGACTTTTGGATGGCCTCACCCGAGTTTAAGGACTTTTGACTTGGCCTCACTCGTTTGAGACTTTTGGCCTTGTCTCACCTATCTCAAGGGACTTTCGGCTTCACCTCACCCATCTCAAGGGACTTTCGGCACTACCGCACCCGAGCAATTCTCACAATTCAACACAAAAGCATATTGGCATCAATGCATCAAAGCAATAGCATATGGCATATTCCACACATTAAGCATATACATAATCATACAATGACTATCATATCCAAGAATGCAACAAGAAAGAGTGGGAAAAGAGAGCTACCTTATGAGCCAAAGCCAACACAAGCCTTCCCTTTCAATTTCACTTCTCCCTTCTTAAGTTCACACTCACACCTTGATGAAGGTGCTTCACTTAAGCCTAGACACAATTAAAGAGCATGGAATTACTCTCTTAACATAGAATCACCATATCAAACTCTCCTACACACCAGAACCTAGAGTTTTCTCTCTCTCTCTAGAATGCCATCAACCATTTCTCTCTCTCAAGCTTCCATGGTAGTGGAAACTACATTTTCAAAGAAAACACAAAAATTCAAAGGTGTTTTCCACTTTCCCTCTTCTGACCCATGCCCAAAAATCATCTATTTTTACAAACAAAACTGTAGAAAGAGAGGGCAAAGGGAGGGGATCAGAGTTCTAAGGAGAAAAGAGAGAAATGTCCTTATCTTTCCCTTGCTCTTCCTCCTTCTCTTGGTCTCTCTCACTCTCCACGCCTCTTTTCTCTCCTTGGGTCGAAGTCTAGGGCAGATATGAGAGAAGAAATGAGTTTGGGCATTTAATGAAGTCTAATTCTCGCTATTTACTCTCTTCCGGACTGACCCTCGCTACGGTGAAAACTAACCTTCGCTATAGCGAGCTCGTGTAATCTGGCTTCGTTATGGCGAGGTGTAACCTTCGCTACGGCGAGCTCGTATCAGTTTCCTTCGCTATGGCGAGATTCGACTTTCGCTATGGCGAACTCGCGTCAGTTCCAGACCTCACTCTCGCTATGGCGCACGCTACGGCGAGCTGCCCCCTGGTTTCTGTATGGACTGCTACCCGCACTCGCTATAGCTAAAATCTCTTTCGCTATTGCGAACAAGCACTCCCGCTGTAGCGAGACCATTTCTCGCTATTGCGAGAGGACTTGGCAGAAATTCTGGATTCCGAAAATTTCCAGCTTTCACTTTCTTTCTTTTCCCTTTTCTTTTCTTTTTCCCGGTTGTTACATTTCTACCCCTCTTAAAAGAAATTTCATCCTCGAAATTTAAAAACTTACCTCAAAGGAATTATTCTGGATATTTTTACCTTATTTCACCTGCCAATTCCCAGGTTGCTTCCTCAGATGTCAGACCTCTCCAGATCACTTTCACCAGATGAATACTCTTGCTTCTCAGCTGTTTCAGCTTAGCATCCACAATTCTCTCCGGTTTCACTACATAGGAAAGATCTTCCTGTAATTGCACATGCTCATATTCTATGACATGTGAGGAGTCTGGTAAATACTTTTTCAACTGGGAGACATGAAAAACACTGTGGATTTGGGCTAGGTTAGGAGGTAAGGCTATTCGGTAAGCCACGGGTCCAATTTTCTCAAGGATTTCAAATGGACCAATATACCTAGGACTGAGCTTTCTTACCCTCATTGACCGACCTACTCCCGTTATTGGAGATATTCGAATGAACACATGGTCTCCAACCTCAAACTTTAATGGCCTCCTACGCTTATCAGCATAGCTTTTCTGTCTACTTTGGGCCGTGAGGAGCCTCTTTCTAATCAATTCTATCTGTCAGGTGGTCTGGTCCACAATCTCAGGTCCTATTATACTCCTCTCACCTAACTCAACCCAATACAGAGGGGATCCGCACTTTCTTCCATACAAAGCCTCATAAGGGGCCATCTGGATACTGGAATGGTAACTGTTATTATAAGCAAACTCTGCTAACGGTAAATACACATCCCAGTTCCCCTTCATTTCTAGCACACATGCCCTCAACATATCTTCCAATGTCTGGATAGTCCTTTCAGTCTGACCATCTGTCTGGGGGTGATATGCAGTACTAAACCGTAATCTGGTCCCTATGGCATGCTGCAATGACCTCCAAAAGTTCAATGTGAACCTGGGGTCTCTATCCAAAACTATGCTATTGGGTACTCCATGAAATCGCACTATCTCTCTGATATACAACTGGGCCAATCTATCCAGTGTATAAGTAGCCTTAATAGTTAAAAAGTGTGCAGACTTCGTCAGTCTATTTACAACTACCCAAATAGCATCGTGTCCAGAGGATGTCCTGGGTAACCCCATGACAAAGTCCATGGCTATACTATCTCACTTCCACTCAGGGATATCTAGAGGTTACAACAACCCAGCCGGTTTTTGATGTTCAATCTTTATCCTCTGACACACTAGGCATCTAGCCACATAATCCGTCGCATGGCTCTTCATCCCTGGCCACCAGAAAATCTTTTTCAAATCTTGATACATCTTGGTGGCACCTGGGTGGATAGTATACTTACTCTTATGCGCCTCTTCTAGAATGCTTTCTCTTAACTCATTCTGACTAGGCACACAGATTCTCTCGCGATATACTATCATGCCATCCTCAGACAACTTGAAATCTGAGGTCTTACCTTGGGTAATCTCATTCCTGATCCGTCTCAGGAACTCATCCTCTCTCTGGGCATCTAAGATCTGGGTTCTCAAGATATTCTCAACTCGGGTTTCACTCAGATACAATCTACCCGATACCACCTGACAAGAGAGGTTCAAATCTCTGAACTTCTCTAGGAGCTCCTGCTCCCTAATCATCATATGGGCTACATGGATGGATTTTCTACTCAGGGCATCTGCCACCACATTGGCCTTACTCGGATGATATTTCAACACATAATCATAATCTTTCAAGAATTCCATCCATCTTCTCTATCTCATATTGAGTTCTTTCTGATCAAATAGGTATTTCAGACTCTTGTGGTCACTATAGATCTCTATGGTCGCACCATACAGATAGTGTCTCTAAATTTTAAGAGCAAACACTACAGCAGCTAACTCCAGGTCATGTGTGGGGTAATTCTCTTCATGAGATCTCAACTGCCTCGAGGCATATGCCACTACTCGGCCCTGTTGCATCAACACACATCCTAACCCTTTACCCGAAGCATCACAATAAACCACAAATGGTTCACTAGGGTCAGGGATAATCAGTACAGGGGCAGTGTTCAAACAGAGTTTCAACTCCTGGAAACTCTTCTCACATCTCTCATCCCACACAAATGGTGTCTCTTTCCTGGTTAGCCTCGTCAGTGGTAAGGCCATTCGAGAAAAGTCCTGAATAAACCGTCTATAATATCCTGCCAAACCTAGGAAACTCCTAACCTCGGTGATCGTTCTAGGTCTATCCCACTGTAACACAGCCTCAACTTTATGGGGATCCACCGCAACCCCATATCGTGAGATCACATTACCTAAGAATCGCACCTCGGTCAGCCAAAACTCACATTTATTAAGTTTGGCATACAACTTTTTCTCTCTCAAGGTGTCTAGGACTAGTCTCAAATGCCTCTCATGCTCCTCAAAAGATCGGGAGTATACTAAAATATCATCAATAAAAACCACCACAAGCTGATCTAGATATGGTCTGAATACCCTATTCATATAATCCATGAACACAGCAGGCGCATTCGTCAACCCAAATGGCATCACAAGGAACTCATAGTGCCCATATCTCGTTCTGAAAGCCGTCTTAGAGACGTCTTCAGTTCTCACTCTCAATTGGTGGTAACCAGATCTAAGATCTATCTTAGAAAACACAGATGCCCCAACCAACTGATCTAACAGATCATCAATTCTAGGGAGAGGATATTTATTCTTGATGGTAACTTTATTCAACTCTCTGTAATCAATACACAACCGCAAGCTACCATCCTTCTTTTTCACAAACAACACCGGAGCACCCCAAGGTGAAACACTAGGGTGGATAAACCCTTTCTCTAACAATTCCTCTATCTGCTCTTTCAACTCAGCAAGCTCGGCGGGAGCCATCCTGTAAGGAGCTTTGAACATCGGTCCAGCACCAGGCACTATGTCTATAGGGAACTCTAATTCTCTCTCAGGGGGTAGGCCACTAAAATCAAACTCTCTAGGGAAAACCTCCGGGAATTCCCTAACAACTGGGATCTCCTCTATCACTTCTTCTACCTCAGCCTGAATAGAGAAAAATACTAGAAACTCTTGACATCCACACTCTAAATATCTCTCAGCCTGGGTAGTAGTCATAAAAGATAACTCAGCTCCTACCCTAGGTATGGTCCCACAAGCAAGTAGGGAAATGGTTCGGTGTTCACAGTCAAGTATGGCATTATTTGCAGCCAACCAGTTCATACCAATAATCAAGTCAATTTCATAAAAAGGCATACAAACCAAATCAAGAGTGGTATGATAATGGTTAAATTGGACAGTGACATTTAAGCAAGTATGGAAAGTAACCACGTGGCCTCCAGTGGGTGTAATGACAGACAAGTCAAATGGCAAGACACTAACAACCAGACCCAATTTCCTCACACAATCATAAGATATAAACGAGTGACTAGCACCCGAATCAAACATAGCAACTATAGGAAAGCCATTCACTAATAGCGTACCTGGGATCAAACTGGGAGATACGCTGGCTTCCTGCTGAGTAAGGGCGAACACTCGGCCCTGAGTCTGTGGTCTAGGAGGAGGCGCTGTCTCCATCTGAGGATAGTGTCTAGTAATGTGCCCCGGTTTCCCACACTTGTAACATGTCACCAGAGACTGCTGGAAGGATGACTGGCCCCGCGGAGGTGGCACACCTCGCTGTGGCTTCCTATTCCATGGCCCTTTGCCTCTCCTCTTAGTGCTAGGAGTCAAACTAGAACCCTCTTCTGGTTTTGGCCTTTTCAAATCTGGAACCCTCTTCTGACTAGCCGTAGTAGCAGTAGGCATGATAGCTTGCAGATTAGTCTCAATCACCCTACTGACCTCCACAAGAGTATTAAACTTTCTGATCTGCTGTGGAGTGACTCTATCACTAATCAGGGGCCTCAAACTAGTCTCAAACTGCTCACATCTCCAGGGTTCATCATCATACCTCTAGAGGTAAGAGGAATACCGAGACAACTCTATAAACTTGGCCACATACTGATCAACAGTCATCTCATCCGTCTGTCTCAAGCCCATAAACTCCATCTCTTTCTTTTTCCTCATTGAACTTGGGACATACTTCTCATAAAATTCGACCAAGAAAGTCTCCCAAGTTATCGGTATGTTCTTGGTCTCCATCAGGGTTTCGCACTCTCCCACCATCTATTAGCTTCCTTTTCTAGCATAAAAGTGGCTAGCTAGGCTTTCTGCTCAGTGGTAGAATCCATCACTGAGAAGATCTTCTTAAGCTGCATCACCCAAGCCTCCGCCTTATCCGTATCCAATTCCCCGTCAAATGAGGGTGGATTATTCTGCCTAAACTACTTCAACACTTTTTGGATAGGCGTCTGGGTCTGTGGAGCAGCAGGCTCCTGGGGAGGTACAGGTGGAATGCTGGAGGTAGATGGTTGCGGTCCAGGGGCATCCATTCTGGCTTCTTCTTGCCTAGCCAGGGTGTCTTGTAAATGCATGATCATATCATGCTGCTGCTGGGCAATGTATCTCTGTTGCTCCAGCATCTCTTGGTGCTGGCCCATCATGGCCTCATACCGGTCAAGTCTATCCATGATGGCCTGCAGAGGATCCCTAGTCTCAATAGGAACCTCTGGCTCATCTCTCTGAGCCTTGGGCGGTCTGCCTCTGCCTCTACCCCTGCCCCGTCTAGTCTCAACCATGTCTGAAAAGAAGTAATAATCCTCAGTTCACAACACTATCACAACACATATGCATATGGATGCTACAACTTCTATGACCATTCACACCAAACACCAGCAAATTATAGCATTTAAAAGCCTAACATCGAGCAAAAATGCCTGAACCATTGCTCTGATACCAAAAATATGACACCTTAAACTACTACCGCTACCTAGCCTCTCACTGGGCTCGGTTCTACATGATTTCCAAAGAATCAACACCAATCCGTGGCATTATCATGCTATGAATCGGGGTTTCAAACACTCAACTTTTACCCCGTGGGTCCTGTGAACCCATCATTCGCATTCTCAACTCAAACTCCACTTATACAATTCATACATAGCATAAAAAAAATCATAAGCCATGGGTATGGAGCCAAAAACCAGAAAAATGCACTTTTCTCCCTTGTGCCCAAAAGTCTTATTTTGGCTCTAACTTTGAAAAATCATAACTAATTATAGAAAAATGGAAATGTAGCAAACTTTAACTTTCTAGAAAGCTCTAAGTGTTAAAGTTACACTAAAAATCATTCCCAATCAAAATCTTAGCATTTGGACCATGATTGACATCGAAAATGGGAGAGGGGTCCGACTATCACTGTTTCTGGCCCAAGTTACTATCATGAACTTCGGAAATTCATAATTAAATCCACAAAAATCTAATCTGGGCACACTATACCAATTCAAAAAGCTACAGATGTCTACTAGAGGAGCAAAATAAGTTCATATCAGTTTAGTAGCCCCTAAATCTCAAAAACTGATGGAACAGTGACGGGGGTCAGAAGAGCTCCCTGATGCTGATATAGAACTTCAGAAGGTTTAATCTCTCTCTACAGATCTCCGATTTAGGTGATTCCAGTTCCTATAAGTCACTGTGATTATCTAGTTTATGTGTATAAAATTTTACCATATTTGGAATCCATTTAGTCTATGAATGCCATAGATTTTATTTCTAGTTTATTTGAACAGTACATGACCAATCCATTCAATTTGCCCAAATTCAAAAATTCGCTAAATATTCTCTAGACCTCCGAATATTACCAACTTTAGCTTCTCAAAAAGCTTTCTACAAACTCTAGAGGCATGCCAAATTTCATGGCAAGAGAAGCTCATCCGGTCATACTTTGACGGAGCTCTCAAAAATACCGATTTTGGCACCCAAATGGTCCAAAATGGGTCCAAAAGGCCTCTCACATGCTCTAGCCACTCATGGACAAGTTTAAAAGCATAAAACTAGGATATATAACAAGTCCATATGGTCTAAATTAACATACATTCCAATCTCGCTATGCTACGGCCAAATATACACTACTTCATGCATTCAACAAAAGGGGCAAAACTCTCATTTTGATTAACTTGGCTATAAACATAGTTCATACAATATCCTTTCACATTTATACACATGTTACAACCTTTACATCTCAAAAATAGTGGGCGCATATTCATTTGGCACCACTTTACATCAAAATACATCAAAATATCCAAAAGAAAGTAATATCTAACTAAGCATGCTCCTAGGCTCCTTGGTGTGTGCTCGGTTCTCTTTGAGCTCCACCTAGCATATTAAGTTGGGAAGGGAAGGGGTGAGATTCAGGGAATCTCAGTAGCACATGTACTCAATCAAGTAGACAATCAAGGCATATAACAAGTCAAAGCATGTGAATAAGCACTTAGCCATTCTCAAACTACCAACACGCATTGTACATGCTATGGAATTCACAATAATGCCAAAAATCAGCTCCAGGGACTTTTGGTCCAGCCTCACCCGAGTTTAGGGACTTTTGGATGGCCTCACCCGAGTTTAAGGACTTTTGACTTGGCCTCACTCGTTTGAGACTTTTGGCCTTGTCTCACCTATCTCAAGGGACTTTCGGCTTCACCTCACCCATCTCAAGGGACTTTCGGCACTACCGCACCCGAGCAATTCTCACAATTCAACACAAAAGCATATTGGCATCAATGCATCAAAGCAATAGCATATGGCATATTCCACACATTAAGCATATACATAATCATACAATGACTATCATATCCAAGAATGCAACAAGAAAGAGTGGGAAAAGAGAGCTACCTTATGAGCCAAAGCCAACACAAGCCTTCCCTTTCAATTTCACTTCTCCCTTCTTAAGTTCACACTCACACCTTGATGAAGGTGCTTCACTTGAGCCTAGACACAATTAAAGAGCATGGAATTACTCTCTTAACATGGAATCACCAGATCAAATTCTCCTACACACCAGAACCTAGAGTTCTCTCTCTCTCTCTAAAATGCCATCAACCCTTTCTCTCTCTCAAGCTCCCATGGTAGTGGAAACCATATTTTCAAAGAAAACTCAAAGATTCAAAGGTGTTTTCCACTTTCCCTCTTCTGACCCATGCCCAAAAATCATCCATTTTTACAAACAAAATCGTAAAAAGAGAGGGCAAAGGGAGGGGATCAGAGTTCTAAGGAGAAAAGAGAGAAATGTCCTTACCTTTCCCTTGCTCTTCCTCCTTCTCTTGATCTCTCTCACTCTCCACGCCTCTTTTCTCTCCTTGGGTCGAAGTCTAGGGCAGATATGAGAGAAGAAATGAGTTTGGGCATTTAATGAAGTCTAATTCTCGCTATTTACTCTCTTCCGGACTGACCCTCGCTACGGCGAAAACTAAATCTGGCTTCGTTATGGTGAGGTGTAACCTTCGCTACAGCGAGCTCGTGTCAGTTTCTTTCGCTATGGCAAGATTCGACCTTCGCTATGGCGAACTCGCGTCAGTTCCAGACCTCACTCTCGCTATGGCGCACGCTACGGCGAGCTACCCCCTGGTTTCTATATGGACTGCTGCCTGCACTCGCTATAGCTAAAATCTCTTTTGCTATTGCGAACAAGCACTCCCGCTGTAGCGAGACCATTTCTCGCTATTGCGAGAGGACTTGGCAGAAATTCTGGATTCCGAAAATTTCCAGCTTTCACTTTCTTTCTTTTCCCTTTTCTTTTCTTTTTCCCGGTTGTTATAATAAGAGACTATGAAATGATTCAAATTTTAGTAATAATGTGATAATTAGGTTGTTAGAAACAAGAATAACACCAAGTCATCCTTCTTTCCATGACAAGGGAATGCCCCTTCCACCAAAAAGAAAGAAAGGCAAGTGTGAATTAACCTAGGGCATTGTAACAAGAAGTTCATTGGTGTCAAAACTTTCAAGAATAGGAACTATGTAAGGATGAGGCCATCATTTGATGAAAATGGACATGGCACCCATACTTCAAGTATAGCACCTAGGAATTTTGTGAAAAATGCTAATGTACTTGGAAATGCTAACAGCATGGCAATAGGGTTAGCTCCTAAGGCTCACTTGGTAATTTACCAAGTATGCAATCAGGAAAGTTATAAAGAAAGTGATATATTAGCAACTATTGATGAGTCCATTAAGGATAGTATGGATGTGCTTTCTTAGTGATCTAGTAGACTTCCACATGAGTCATTTGTCCATGATTGGGCAGCAATAGGTGCATTTTGTGCCATCTGAATAAGGGTTTTTGTAAGCTACTTAGCCTGCAATATAAGACCATTCAATAGAAGAGTGACTAACACAGCTCCTTAGATACTTAATAACCACTAGTCGGCATAGATATGGATGACAATTTAATGGTCAACCACTTTTCCAACCACTTGATTTTAATCCTAATATTCTAATGTCTTTTGTTCATCCCAGTATTAATGGAATATCTACATTTTGCAATGAAGAATCCTTGAAAAGCATTAACGTGAGTGACAAGGTTGTTTTGTATAATGAAGGTGGATGGAACTCTAGAAGACTCAAATTGGAAAAGGTGAAACACGTTAGAGGCTTACCACGATTCTTATGAATGGCAAAATTGATGGTTTTAATACAAAAGCTGGTCCCATATTCTGCAAGCTATGCACATGAGTCATACCATTGGCTTACAAATCATAGAATATATAAACTCAATAAGCAACCATATGGCCACAATCATGTTTAAAGGAATTGTGATTGGAAACTCATATACTTCAATGGTGCTTTCTTTTTCTTCCAAAGGATAGAACATCATAAGCCCCAGAATCTCGAAACTAGATATTGCTGATAATCATACCTATAAAAGGTAAATAGGTGTGATATGCAAAAAAAGAAAATAATTAAAAATATCACATACAAAAATGTGGAAAAGGCTAAGGTGGAATGAGTTAATTGAAAGTAGAGCAATCTTTAAGAGACAAAATGGTATTTTCTTCACAAGATAAATGGAGTTAGCTGAACAAAAATAAATTAAAGACACATATGCACTATAGTGAACTAATACAAATTCGGAGCGTCTTCTAAATAAAAAAGTGGAGTAGCCTCCAAATTTGCATTAGTTTTAAAAACAAAACAATAAAAAAGGGAGTTAAATAGAAAAATACCATCAAATTTATCCTCATTCAGCCTTTGACTTACATTCAATTTTTGTAAATTCTAAATAATATTCTTCAATCAATCTTTAAATTGTAATCGAGATAGTTTCGTATATACTAACCATTAACATAAGGTTTCTTAACTTATATTAAACTAATATAATACTAAATTTTTATACAAACTTATCCAAAATTCTTTTTTTTTTAAAGGTGTTTCACTAAGCTCACCCTAATCCTAAACTCACTTTTTTTATACATAGGAAAATTTTCCAAAATTATATAAGGACAAGTATAAAAATTTATCAACAAATAGATTATAATAAATTTACTTTTTCTTTAAAGCTTTCTCAAGCTAGATAGAAACAGACATTAAGATCAAATAAAATGAAGAAAACAAATGAAAATTATAATGTAATTTTTACTTTTTTTTTCCTTTACAATAGTCTATGTATTTTTCTATTTATCTATTTTCATTTATATACAAGCCTAAGAATATATCCATTAAAGAGTAATTTCTAAAATAGCCATTGAGGGAGACAAGAATTTCCAAAACATATGTTGTTTTTTTGTGACTTACTTCTCATGAAGCATTGGTGAGTATAAAGATAATTTTCAACTTGCACAAGTGATGACTTCATAATTTAGGATTAAAAAGGAATATATTTGATATTAAATTAGGGAGGTAAAGTACTTTTCTCTTGATTAATATGGTCAAATGTGTATTCAATCAAATAAAATAAAGAAAGTGTTTCAATTACAACATTTTTATCAGTTTGAGCCTCATTTTATGATTGATTTCAATTTCAGGGAAAAGTAAAAGATTGTAGAAAGAATTGAGAAAAGAGAGGGAAGCTAAAAAGTGAAAATATAAGTGGAACAAGTCCTTTCAATACAGCTAGAACACAATTCGTTGTAGCAATAATGCATTTTCGCTGTAGCGAGGAAGGCACTTCGCCATAGCAAAGTCGCGATGCATAGAAATTCCAAGGAGCAACTCGCTATAACTCAGCAATAGTGAAAGCAGCAGAAATCTGAAAGCCTATGAGCTCTCACCATAGCGAGAGTTACTCCTCGCCATAGCGAGATCGGCCTCTGAAACGTATAGCTTTAATTTACAACCTAAAACAGAGGAGAGGAGGCTAGGGTTTCAGCATTCAGTGAGGAAGAAGTGTTCTGGCAGACTAGGAGAGGAGAAAAACATAAAAAAAGTGTTGGGGAAGTTCCATACTGATCGAGGAATCATCGATTATGTTCTTTATTCTTTCGATTAGGTGTTTCTACTCCATCTTCCCTTCTAGTTGATGCATTTATTGATATGTTTGTTGAGATTTTCTATGGATTTCAAGCCATGAGTGACTAAATCTTATAACCCTTAGGGATTCTATGAACTTTTAATCTTTGAAAATTATCTCCCTTGTTATTATGTTGGATTATTGAATATTTTAGTATTTAATCCAAATTATGGTTTCATTCTATTGATTGGCCTCCTTTAGTTTGATTATGAGTTTGGTAATTAACCTTTGAAAGAAGGAAATTGCTTATAAACTATTGATTAAACAACTTAAAATTAGACATAGTCCAATTTGCACTCGAGGTAGAAATATACTCAGAGGCCCTAGGTAGTCTAGATAAGGTCTGAGCGTAATTGAATATTAACTATTTATTCGAGACATCAAAGAGTCAAGTTGATATAGAGGTTAAATAGATCGAAAGACATTTGTACCCAATTAGACTTTTGACTCTAAAATTAACATTAAGCTAACTAATAAAAAAAAGGGATGATTGATATTGTGTAAAAAGGGGATTAGAATTCCTTAGGTGTTTTTAATTGTTTATTTTCGATTAAAACCATCTTTCATTATTGTTAATTGCATTTGAATTAATTTTCATAAAAACTCAATTACAATTTGATTTATTTAACTAAAATGAACATAAGAACTCTAATGCCTAGTCACCAATTGTATTGATTCTCTTAGGGAACAACTTTAATTCATCACGTACTATTTTTACGACCCGTACACTTGCGGTGTCATTATTCTAGTGAGCATCAAGTTTTTGGCGTCGTTGCTGGGGAATCAAGGTAATTGGTGAAGAGAATTAGAGGACTTTGAGTAATTTTAGCTTAAACACTTAGTTTCTTTTCATTTACTCTCTCGTTTATTTACACTTTCATTTGTTAGTTATAGCAATTTTATTGATACTTTCTTAGTAATTACCTTTTGGTTTCCTTGGTTTAGTGAGACTCTTGATCTGTACTCCTTTGTTTTCACGGGTATATAGTTTATGCCACCTAAATCCAAATCTAAGAGAACACCTAGAAAGACAAGGAGTTTGACGGATATTCTGGCTGAGGGGTCTGTGCTAATCCCACCTGAGGGTGAGATAAACGTTCTTACTACAAATATGGCACACAAAGATAATCAGAATCGCACTATCAAGGATTTTGTAGGAAGAACCATGAGAACTACTTAGCCTAGCATTGTAGTACCAGACTTTGAAGCTGCTAATTTTGAGATAAAGCTTGTGATGATCTTCATGTTGCAGCTCAATGGACAGTTTACTGGTGAGAGATCTGATGAAGATCCCAACCGTCACATTCTATCATTTTTTACAGTATGTGATTCATTCAAGCAGAATAAGGTACCAAGGGATGTTTTGAGACTTAGACTGTTCCCATTCTCTCTACAGGGAAAGGCTAAGGAATGGTTATTGACTCTACCGACGGGTTCAATTGACGCTTAGGATAAGTTAGAGGCAAGGTTCAGAGCTCATTTCATTCCAAACAATAGAATAGTTAATGCCCGTCGTGAGCTTATTAACTTCAAGTAAATTTTAGATGAGCATTTATATGCTACATGGTAGAGATACAAACATTTGCTCCGCCAGTGCTCGAGTCATGGGATATATAACTGTGCCATTGTTCAGAATTTTTGCACACGTCTAACCCTACAAACTGATACAATGTTGGATGCTATTTTAAATGAGCGTTGGGATGAAATGTCTATTGATGATGTTATTCTGACATTGGACACATTATCTGAAAGTTATATGCAAAAAGGGGATGATAGAAGGGTGAGTGTTAATGTTGCTAATACTTAAAAAGACTCCTCCGTTCCACTTACAACCATTCTCTCCGCTTTGAACAAGAGATTTGATATGTTAAAATTTCAAGTGCAGCAAAGCCAGCATATGAGTGTTTGTTCTACTCAAGTGGCCCCAACTACTTGTGAAAATTATGGGGATCTAGACTCAATGGATTATTGCCCCTTTGCATCTACAGAATCAATTAACTATATGGGGAACTTTTCGAAGAATCAGAATCCTTACTCAAACACCTACAATCCTGCATAGCGTAATCACCCGAATTTCTCTTGGAAGAATGGCCCATCACTTAATTAGCTATCATCCTCTGGAACAAGGCCAACTCAACCTTCTGGGTTCTCTCAAGTGGCAAGGCAAAATGTGCCTATTCAGGAGCCCAAAATGAATTTAAAGGATGTTTTGGCTAAATTCATGACTACTCAAATCAAGAATAATAAAGAGCAAGCTGGCATTAATGTAAGGGTAGATTCCTCTCTCAAGAATATAGAAGTGTAGATGGGGCAGTTAGCTTTTGCTGTGAATGCACTGCATCAAAAAGGTTTGCCAAGTGATACAATCCCTAATCCAAGGAGAAATGGTAAAGAAGAATGTAAAGCAGTCATTTTGAGAAGTGGTAAAAAGCTCCCTGAAGTACAAGTTAAAGTGAAGGAGCCAAATAAGGTGAACTCTAAGGGTTCATCAAGTATCACTCAAATTGAAGATGAAGAACTTCAACATGAAAAAGAAAAAAAGACTGCTAGTTTGAAGGAAAAATAAGAGGACAAGGAGGGAAAGTCTAAAGTGGAAAAGTTTGAAGAAAATACAGTGGTGCATCCTAAAGTGGTATCATTGCCTCTATTTCCTCAGAGATTGCAAAAGAAAGTCTTTGATGAGTAGTATAAGAAGTTTTCAGACATGTTTAAGCAACTTCACATCAATATCCCCTTCTCTGAGGCTTTAAAGCAAATGCCTAAATATGCTAAGTTCCTTAAGGATATGCTTAGCAAGAAGAAGCGGTTCACCGAATTTGCAACAGTGGCTTTAACAAAAGAGACTACTAATATTCTCAAATCCAATCTTCCAACCAAGTACAAAGACCCTGGTTCTTTCTCTATGCCTTACATGATTGGGGATAAATTTGAGGGTCGAGCACTTTGTGATTTAGGATCTTCTGTGAATCTCATGCCCCTATCTGTTTTTCAAAAGCTACAGATGGGTGAGGCCAACCCAATGACTGTCAGCCTGCAACTGGATGACAGAAGCTTTTCTTATCCACATGGAATTATTGAAGACGTACTAGTGAAGGTTGGCTCGTTTATTTATCCTGCTGATTTTATTATGCTTGATATTGAAGAGGATAGAGATATCCCATTGATAGTGGAGAGACCATTTCTAGCTACTGGCAAATCACTAGTTGATATGGAAAAAGGAGAAATTATAATAAGGTTTGGAGATGAGCAAGTTACCTTTAGTGTGGAGAAAGCCATAAAGCATCTAGGTAGTGTGGAAGAATGCTCAAGGATGTCTATTATTAAGGAGGTAATTCAAGAAGAATTGAATTCTTTCGCTTTCACAGATCCTCTTGAAGCAGTACTTGTTGGTAAACCAAATATAGGAAAGGTGATGAGAATGGAGGTTGAGCACAAACTTAATGCACTTAGACCTGTGGCTAAGCAGAATGGCCATTTTGAATCACTGGAGCTGACTCCACAAAAAACTCATGCCCTTCCACCATCCATCAAGTAGCCTCCAATGTTAGAGTTAAAACCTCTTCTATCGCATTTAAAATATGTTTATTTGGGGGAAAGAGAGACTTTACCAGTCATAGTCTCATCTGCATTAACACTTCCCCAAGAAGAATAATTGTTAAAAGTGTTAAAAAAGCACAAAAGAGCCATCGGTTGGACCATAGCTGATATAAAAGAGATTAGTCCAACCATCTGCATACATAAAATTCTCTTAGAAGATGACCATAAGAAATTAGTGGAGAATCAAAAGAAATTGAATCCTATAATGAAAGAAGTAGTCAAAAAAGAGATTATCAAGTGGCTTAATATTGGTATTACCTATCCCATCTCGGATAGTGACTGGGTAAGTCCAGTGCAATGTATCCCTAAGAAGGGAGGAATGACAGTGGTGAACAATGAGAAGGATGAAATGATTGCCACAAAAATAGTTACAGGCTGAAGAGTTTGTATGGACTACAGGAAGTTGAACATAGCAGGAAAAGAATTCTTTTATTTCTTGGATGGATATTCTAGGTACAATCAAATTGCCATTGCCTCTGAGGATCAAGAAAAAACTACTTTCACATGTCCATATGGAACTTTCACATTTAGACGTATGCCTTTTAGATTGTGTAATGCTCCTGCCATATTTCAAAGATATATGGTGTCAATTTTTTCTAACATGATTGAGCATATCATGGAAGTCTTTATGGATGACTTCTCAGTGTTTGGTATCACTTTTGAAGAATATTTAGATAATTTGACACGGGTTTTGCAAATGTGTGAGGATACCAATTTGGTCTTAAATTGGGAAAAGTGTCACTACATGATTTGTAAAGGTATAATGCTTGGACATAAGGTGTCAAAAAGAAGATTGGAGGTAGATCGGGCTAAGGTTTCTGTGATTGAACAATTACCACCACCTACTAATGTGAAAGCTATTAGAAGTTTCTTAGAACACGTTGGGTTCTATCAGAGATTTCTCAAAGATAGCGAAGTCTCTATCTCAATTATTTGAAAAGGATACCCTTTTCAAGTTGGATACAAATTGCTTGAAAGCTTTTAAAGAGTTTAAGCAAAGACTTATCACCTCACAAATTATAGTGGCCCCTGACTGGTCACTACCCTTTGAGGTTATGTGCGATGCAAGTGATTATATGGTTGGAGCTGTGCTTGGCCAGAGACATGGTAAGATCTTTTATCCTATTTACCATGCAAGCAAAACTCTAGCTAGAGTGCAGGTAAATTACTCAACTACTGAAAAAGAAATGCTTGCTGTTGTCTTTGCTTTTGAGAAATTTAGGGTGTATTTGATAGTCACTAAAGTTATAGTTTATACTGATCATACTGCTATTAGATATTTTTTGTATAAGAAAGAATCTAAACCTAGGTTGATTAGATGAGTCTTATTATTGTAAGAATTTGATGTGCAGATTACTGATAGGAAAGGAACTAAAAACTAAGTTGCTGATTACTTATCTAGGCTTGTGAATAGTTCTGAGTGTGTGGATGATTTATTGATTAATGAGAGTTTTCCTGATGAGTCTGTATTTGCTGTGAATTGTGTGTTTGTGCCTTGGTATGCTGATTATGCTAACTACTTAGTTAGTGGTATTGTGCTTGATGAATTAAAATCTTATCAAAAGAAAAAAATTTTGTATGATGTGAAATGGTTTGTGTGGGATAAATCTTTTTTATATAAGAAGTGTGCTGACCAAATTTTGTGAAAGTGTGTGCCTCAAACTAAACAAAATGATATTTTACATGCTTGTCATGCTGCTCCTTATGGTGGTCATTTTAATGGCCAACGTACTGCATACAAAGTGGTGCAATCTGAATATTATTGGCCTTCATTATTTAAAAATGTTTACTTATTTGTTTCTCATTGTGATGCATGTTAGAGAATAGCTAATGTCTCAAAGAGGCACGAAATACCCCAATCTGGTATTTTTGAGGTAGAATTATTTGATGTCTGGGGCATTGATTTTATGGGGCCTTTTGTTTCATCTAGGAGCTATCAATATATATTAGTTACTGTTGAATATGTGAGTAAGTGGGTTGAGGCTGTAGCTTGTCATTCTAATGATGCCAATACGGTGGTGCGATTTTTGAAAAAGAATATTTTTACTTAATTTGGCACACTTAGGGCAATCACTAGTGATTGGGGGAACTCATTTTAACAATAAATTGTTTAAGGGTTTGCTTGCAAAATATGGAGTCACCTATAAGATGGCATTGGCTTATCACCCTCAAACCAATGGGTTGTGTGAAGTGTCCAACAGAGAAATAAAAAAAATTTTGAAAAAAACTGTGAGTCCCACTAGAAAGGATTGGACGGATAAGCTTGATGATGTTTTATGAGCATATAGGACTACTTTTAAATCTCCAATAGGTATGTCTCCATATCAATTGATTTTTAGAAAAGCTTGTCATTTGCCCATTAAGCTTGAGCATAAGGCCTTTTGGGCTATAAAGGAATTGAATTTTGATAGGGTTAAAGTGGGTAAAAAAAGATTCATGCAATTAAATGAGTTAGATGAGTTTAGATTGTAAACTTTTGAGAGTTCTAGAATTTACAAAGAAATGACCAAAAGAGTTCACGATAAACACATCTTACCAAGGAAGTTTGAACCTAGAGACCTTGTGTTACTTTATAATTCTCGTTTAAAGCTTTTTCCAAGTAAGTTGAGATCAAGGTGGTTTGGTCCGTTCAAGGTGATCTCTGTGACATCTTATGAAGCTATTAAAATTCAAGATGATAAGTTAGGAGATCAATTTAAAATAAATGGTCAAAGGTTTAAGCATTATTTAGGTGGTGAGATTGACCAACAGACAACAGTCCATAGTTTAGCTCAACCTCCTTGATTGGCTGACAAAGTCTGGCTGAGGACTATAAACCAAGCATTACTTGGGAGGCAACCCAAGTTTTCTTCTTGTTCTTATATTTAAGTTTATTGTTCTTTTTGTTTTTGGTTTGACCTTCCTTTTTCTTTGTGTGTTTTATAGTTTAGGTGTTGGTATTGAATTGTTGGATATTCAGGAACAAGTTGTTAACAGGAACGGACAAGTTCGGTCATGATTTTCAGGGAGTTTCTAACTACGTTTTGAATTGCATATCATTATTCTAGTAATATTGATCATTTGTTAATATTTGGTTCCAGTTTGATGGCAATGGGTTGATTAAGTGCATGATAGGAGATATAAATAGGGTTAGAGAGTACTTGTATGAGCATTTAGGTGAGGGATTAAAAAAAAATTACTACAGCGAGGAGTCCATCTCGCTATGGCGAGGCTGCTTGTCCCACGTATGGTACATAAACCAAAGAGTTTCTCGTTATGGCCTAGCTGTGGCGAGCTAAAGTAAGCAATGTTAAGTGTTCTCACTATAGCGAGAAGATTATTTCACCATAGCGAGATCTCTGTATTCCAATCTAGTACAAAGTCCAGAGTGTATCTCGCTGTAACCTGGCTATGGTGAGTGAAGTGTTGAATAAATTTTTACGAAATTCCCTCGCTATTGCAAGATGACTAACTCGCTATAGCGACTGCAGCATGCTCATGGTTTAGTACAAACACCAGAGAGCTTCTCGCTATAACCTAGCTATAGTGAGATTCGTTAGTTACCAAGGATTATCCAAGTGTGTTCACCATTGTGAGAGGAACTTTCGCTATTGCGAAGATAGCAGCTTTGTTTGTGGTACTAATTCCAGAGAAGTCCTAGTTATTGCCAGCCTAGCAATAGCGAGGCTTTAACACAAAAAAAAAAAAAATACTACGTAGCCTAATAAACAAACAAAAATTCCCCTATTTTCTGTCGTTCCCGTTTTCGCTACCATTCGCCATTACGAATAAGTGCCCTCCATCCATTCCCTCCTTTCTTTTGTTGAATCTCTCACTTCCCACGCTCTTATTCCCTTCATACATCACATTCCTTATTACAAGTACGTTAATTGTTCCTTTTATCTCTTGAATCGTTGTTAGTTTCAGTCATTTCTGTGGATATTAAGGCTAAGTTTTTTCTTCGTATATATCTATATAATTAGGAGTCAATACGTTAGTTTTTTCTGGTTGAACTCTGTTGGTCGATTGTTTTTGCCCAGGAAGCTTTCATTAATTTGGTATTTTACGGCTTGAATCAGCAATTCTAAAAACCTGTTAGTTCTCGCTATAGCAAGAATCAACTCATTACAACGAGATCGAGCATTTTCCAGAAAATGCTATTTCTTTTCTGGGCACTTCCTCCTTTGTTTGCTTTCATGTTCCTTGTCCCCTATTCCCTTGTATGCTTTTAGTAGTTTATTTCCCTATTACAAGTATGCCACATTCATTTGATTCACCTATTTCCCCTTTTCCTTACTCTGCATGTAAGCATCCCATTTCCCCTACTTGTCTGTGATTTTCTATTATTGTTGACACTGATTTCTTTTTAATTCTTATTTGAATTTCATAGTCATGGCTCCCAAAAAGCAAACCAAGACTGCTGAAGCTTCCTCCTCGAAGCAAAAGAAGAAATCTTATGATAAGGATCAGTTTGCTTCAGCCAGAGCAGAATTTCATTTTGAGAGACTTTTCTCTGACTGGGGGGTAGTTGAAGATCGCTACTATAAGTCCCACGACTTGGATCTCACTTACACTGACTTTGAGTGGCATGGGTTGCAAGGCTTCACCGAAAAGCTAGTGCATCGAATTCCGTTAATGATCCAAAAACTTTATGCCAATTTTGAGAACACAGAGGATGAGGAAGATGAATACTACTGCTGATCTGCCTGGGTATACATTAATGAGAAAGTCTTTTAAGACTTCTATGAAATACCCGACGTCGCAGAATATGTGTTCCAGTCCTACTTAGAGAATCTGCAGTCTATTCCATGGGAAAAGGTGGAAACCACCATTGCACATAAAGGACGAGAAAGGTTAGTCAATAAAGTCTATCCAATTAATCAACTAAACAAGCCTACTCGGTATTGGCTGCAATTCATCACCAGCAACATTTTGACGAGTTCTCATGGGTCTGACATGATCTAAGAATGAGCAATGTTGACTTGGTGTTTTATAACAAGGCAGCAAGTGAATATTCCCAGCTTATGTACCTTAACTTCAAACAAGTGATGAGGTCTAATAGGGCAAGCTTGGCTTACCCCCACATACTCACGGAGTTACTCACAATAGGGGGAAGCCGCATTTCAAAAAATGACGCTCAATTCAAGCCGAAGGGGCCCTTTAAATATGACAGTATGAAGGATGAGCCAATAATCCCCGCAGACACCAAGCACCCGCACAGGCACAGCCTGAGACATCTCTACCTCCTCCCCCACAGCAGTGATTAGGTATTCTAGAACCGATAAGGCAAGATGCACCACCTCACATTTAATTTGAGGGCTGGGTGAAGAAGTCCATTGACAGGTTGACAGGTTAGAAGGGCATGTCTTGTCAATGAAGGATCAACTGCAGATGCTTATTGACTATCTGATGCCTGCACCTCCACCTCCACCTCCTGAGGTTCCTCAGCCCTCGATCATTGTTCTTCCACAGGACCCTGTACTGTAGGATAGGCCCGGGCTTCCTGACTCATAGGACCTTTCTGTCCCTTGCATGCTTTTTTTTTTTTATTTCTCTACTTTACATTTTGGATAACTGTATATCATTATGCTTTTGAATTCTGCACTACCTAATCCCATAATTGATATATTATTTCTAGTGCCAACTTACTGTTTGCTGCGTGATCTTTGTCCATTTTTTGTCTCTTAGATGTAAGAGTTGTTTGTGCACGTCCCTCTCTTTCTTACTTTTTCTTATCAGGGGAGTCTTGTCTCTTTCTACCTCCTTACATCCCTTACCTCCGCCCCAGCCTGCTTCTATTTTTCTACTTCTTGTTTCCTCCCTTTTACACATTGCGGACAATGTTCACTTTAAGTGTGAGAGAAGGTAAACATAGGTTAGGCGGATATATAAATTTTAACAATTTTAACAATAAAGGGAAGTCTTTCAATAATAATCAGTCTACCATAATGCCCCCAATTTTAACCAAATTTATCCCTTCTTGCTTTAGATGAATACTAATAAATGAATATGGGGGTTAAGCAAACTTGAAATGAACAAAGTAAGTAATGTAGTTGTAGTGTGCACCCATAATAGGAGCACTTCTCAATAAGATGATTATTGAAGTAATTCAAGCTTTTCCTTTAGTTAGCTCCCATTTATTTTTAGATCTCCCCAATTTATCTGCTTCTGATGGATACCTAATTGTCATTTAAGAGGGATATCTAGTGCTAAAAAAAAAAAACTCTCTATTCCAATGGTTGAAATCACTTAGTAACTGGGGGTTTGTATCAAAAAGTGTGGACTTTTGCGTCAAATAGTGATAAAACTAAAAGTATGCTAGTGAGCACTTTGAGGATTTCCTTAATCTGAGTAACTGGATGGCTTCATAACCAATTTTGTCATTCGCGTCAAAAAGATTAAAAGAATTGAGGAGGAGAGAAGAAAAAAAAATGAAAAAATGATTGTACTGAAAGTAGTTCTATGTTAAACAATAAAGGCCTCTCTTAATGAATTTTGATGATTGAAGTTAGAGCAAATAGTTGGATTGGGTCTTAAAAATGTAGCGAGGGTTTATTGAAGGTTACTTGATTGCTTCTTAAAAATCTGTTATAGAGCACACACACACTTTAGAAATCAGAGTGTTGCTATGAGTACATTTTTTTCAAAATTCAATTAGAGTTTTGCTGAGCTTCTACTTCTGACATTGGTTTCATTCTAAGTGTGGGGGGATCTGAAATTCTAATTGATTGGGTGTTTATTATGGAAAAGAAGTAATTAATAATCACATTGTTTGATATTTTCTAAGACTTACTTGAGGCCAAGTAAGGATTTAAGTATGGGGGAGTTTGATGACTCCCTAATTTAGGATTAAAAAGGAATATATTTGATATTAAATTAGGGAAGTAAAGTACTTTTCTCTTGATTAATATGGTCAAATGTGTATTCAATTAAACAAAATAAAGAAAGTGTTTTAATTGCAACACTTTTATCAGTTTGAGCCTTATTTTATGATTGATTTCGATTTCAGGGAAAAGTAAAAGATTGTAGAAAGAATTGAGAAAAGAGAGGGAAGCTGAAAAGTGAAAATGTAAGTGGAACAAGTCCTCTCGCTATAACTAGAACACAATTCGCTGTAGCGAGAATGTACTTTCATTGTAGCGAGGAAGGCACTTCGCCATAGCGAAGTCGCGATGCATAGAAATTCCAAGGAGCAACTCACTATAGCTCAGCAGTAGCGAAAATAGCAGAAATCTGGGAGCCTATAAGCTCTCGCCATAGCGAGAGTCACTCCTCACCATAGTGAGATCGGCCTTTGAAACGTACAACTTTGATTTACAAGCTAAAATGAAGGAAAGGAGGCTAGGGCTTCAGCATTTAGCGAGGGAGAAGTGTTCTGGCCGACTAGGAGAGGAGAAAAACACACAAAGGATGTTGGAAAAGCTCCATACTGATCTGGAAATCATTGATTCTATTCTTTATTCTTCCGATTAGGTGTTTCTACTCCATCTTCCCTTCTAGTTGATGCATTTGTTTATATGTTTACTGAGATTTTCTATGGATTTCAAGCCATGAGTAGCTAAATCTTATAATCCTTTGGGAATTCTATGAACCTTTAATCTTTGGAGATTGTCCCATTTATTATTATGTTGGATTATCAAAAATTTTAGTGTTTAATCTTAATTATGGTTTCATTCTATTGATTGGCCTCCTTTAATTTGATTATGAGTTTGATAATTAACATTTGAAAGAAGGGAATTGTTTATAGACCATTGATTAAGCAACTTAGGATTAGATATAGTCTAATTTGCACTTGAGGTAGAAATATACTCGGGGGCCCCAGCTAGTTTGGATAAGGTATGAGCGTAATTGAATATTAACTACTCATTCGAGACATCAAAAAGTCGACTTGATATAGAAGTTAAATGGATCGAAAGACATTTGTACCCAATTAGACATTTGACTCTAAAATTGACATTAAGTCAACTAATAAAAAAGAGGATGATTAACATTGTGTAAAAAGGGAATTAGAATTCCTTAGGTGTCTTTAATTGCTTATTTTCAATTAAAATTATTTTTTATTATTTTTAATTGCATTTGAATTAATTTTTATAAAAACTCAATTACAATTTGATTTGTTTAACTAAAATGAACATGAGAACTCTAATGCCTAGTCACCAATCGTATTGATTTTCTAAAGGAACGACATTGATTCATCACATACTACTTTTACAACCCGTACACTTGTGGTGTCATTATTCTGGTGAGCATCAATAAGCATTACTTTTTTTTCTTTATTGTTACTATTCTAGTAGTTGAAGAGAGAAGACTTTCTCTTTTGACTTTTCATTTAATGCCTAAGATAAAGTAGGTGAAAATAAGACAAGGTAAAATAAAATATTCCTTTTTTCTTTTGCTTTAGTAAAGCATGTATAACTTTTCAACAATTTTATTCTCACCAAAATCATCTTTCTTCCCTCTTCCTTATATTAGCATAGTAAGCACCATTTGCTTAAATTCACCGACTCTCAATTCTTGTTGAAACCAAACTTCTTATTCTTTTTTTTTTTGGTTATGAACTTGTGTAATACTTCTTTTTGTTCAATGTTTCTATTGTTATGAAAATATAAAATTTAATGGAAAGTAATCTTTGGACAATTTGCGCATATTTGACTTTAGTAATAAAAAAATTGGAAAAGACATTATATATTTCTTTATTTGTTTGAACTATGTCATATTTTCTAAAATATTTCTTTTGCTACAAAATATGTAAAAGAAATTATTATTTCCTTATATTGTTCCAATCATGCCACTTTTTTTAGTGTTTTATTTTTTTATTTTCTTTTGTTACAAAATATGTAATATGGTGAAGCCTAATAAGATAATGTAAAACAATATGAAGATTAATAATTTATTTAGATAAAATGGCCCAATTATAATATTATAAACATAATGCTCTGTTTTAAGTAAATTTATTTTATTTCTAATTCAAAAATTATTTTTGTGTATTAAAAATAAATTAAAAAACTTTTAATGCAATAAGACAATACATAATATATGACCATATTCAACTTAATTTTTTTATAAATTTAACTAAAGAATTTTGTTATCATCAAAATAATCTAAAATCATATCAAAACTTTGAGGCTAACAATCTCTCTCTTTTTTATAATGACAAAACTATTAAATACAAAACTTTATAGAAGTATTAAGTATAATGAGTAGCATTATAAAATCATTAAGATTTAAATTTTTAAAGTATTCCCTTTAAAACTCTCCTTGAATATGTGCTTGTTATGACGATGAGAATGCTTCCTTAAACTTACTTTAAGCATTACCAGCAATATAGTGTTGTACTACAAATATCTTTCTCCTTTTTTGACATTATCAAAAGGTGGTTGTTAATCAAAAGTGCAGTAATTACTAGTTAGAGAATCCTTTTTGGTGTTCTTTGTATCTTCATACCTAATTTCTCAAAGAAACTTATGTAAAGTTATTAGGTAATGTATTCTGAAAATTTCTCTCTTTTGTTATCATTAAAGAGTGGATAAACTCTTAAAAAAAAGATAGTACATATTGAAAGTACAAAAGTCATCTAAACACTTTAAGAAATTATAATTATATATAACTTTTAAAAAAGCAAAGTCAAGATATTATCAACAAGTTTGCAATCACTTCCCCTCAATATAAGCTTCCTATAAAATAAATAATGGCTAAGAGTGCAAAGCATAAAGGCAAAAACATGAATAACACAGAAAATATTCAATGGAATATCAACATAACACGGAGCATATTAGTTTAATAATTGATACTTCAATGTAAATAACTTTGAACCAAATACAACTTCAAATAGATGAGCAAGCAAGTAACTCCAACCAAGTAATTCTAAATGTGAATGCAAACAAATGTGACTCCAAATACATTGATGGAATGTACTCTAACTTTTAAAGTATAGCACACTTTAATTCATATAGAAGTTATTCACTCTAAATACATGAACTTCAAAGAAAATATAAATAAATTTAATCATATATAGTTAACTTTATAGATGTGGTGAACTCTAAATCAAGCATAGTTAACTCCAACTTCAAATTGATGACTCAAAACTTGTTTAGAACAAATTTTTCATGAAAGCTTTAAAGGATAAAATAGAAGAGAATTTTACACTTTCCTTATCCAATGTAAAGTGAGTTTTCATTACTTCTTGCATATACTTCAAAGCTCCTCTTATATGTACACTTAAAAATTTTCAAGACATACTAAGTGCACATATATGTAGTGGAGGACACTCCAGTATGAGAAGTTAAGATAACTTCGGCCTGTTGTTTCACTGCCTAAATATCTTATTTTCTTTAATATCATAAAGATGGGTTAGCATATTAAAATGGCACCAAAAAAAAAAGATAGAGTAAAAGAACATAAAGATAGAGCAATTTAAAGTATATATGCTTATATTCTTTAACCTTTTTACTTTAAATCTCTAGGTATGTACTCTACATAAAGATTAATGGTTCTACTTCTTTAGGATACTTTGGTAAGGATATGAAGGTGAAAGAGCATCATTAGAGATAAGTGAAAGTGTTGGAAGTGGAAAGTTTGAAGGTGAAGGAGGATGAGAAAACTCAAGAACAGATAACGATAGAGGATTTTGAGGAACGAGAGGTGAAGGAGGGATGACTTCTTGGAGGACATAAAAATACATGCCTTGCTTGTGCTTCTTGTGGAGTAGAGGAAGAAACTCCAACTTCATCTTGCTTCACAAGAGTAGCCTTAATGGAGGGGACTCTATCCTAAGAAGTGAAGGAAACTTTCTAAGAAATAGAAGGAACTCTGTTCTGAAAAGGAGAAATGTAACACCGCGAAAATAATTAAGAGTGATTATTTGAAGATTATGAAATTATTAAGAGGGATTTAAAAAAAATTATGAGGAGATAGGAGTCTTAAGAAAAATGGCAAATTTAAGTATTTTAACATAATAATTATTAATTGGATAATTTTGAGGGAAGTAAAATAATGATGTTACATTTAAACATGATTTGGGCCCATGATTAATTTATATATGCTAAGAACATTATTAGAAGCTCAATGTTATTCTTATGGAGATCCAACTTCATTTCATAAAAATCTAACCCACTTTTGAACCCAATTATACTCATATATCATGACTCAATATGTTAAGCATCAGCCCACTTAGAATAATGGGCCCATGGGACCAGTCCACTTAAACTAAAACCTTAAAAGGAGGTTGTCACGCATTATTCTTATGTTGAAACATAAGTTTGCCTACTGAACACACAAGGAATTTTCGTACCTTTGAAGAGGGGCTTAGGTTTTCTAGCATTTTAGCTCAGATTTGCATTATTAGATGGAGATTCAGTTAAGGTAGGTTTTATGGAATTTAATCCTTTCTTCTTCCTTTACATTTCAGTTTGATTGGTTTGTTATTTGGGAGATTTTCATTTATTTCTCAATCTGAAATCTGGCCTTTAGATGATTTATTATAAGATTGCAGAGTTAAAAATTAGAGGGAGTAATTGGGTAAGCATTTTCTTCTATTTTTTATGTATTATTTTGTTGGAAAATAGCTCCAAGGGTTGATTTTTATAATGGGCTCTGCTATAGTATGAAAATATAAGGAAATAAAAGTGAAACACTATAGTTTCTAGGCTTGATAACTAAAATCCAAATTTTGTGAGTCATTAAAGGATTGGGTAAATGCCTTTAACCATTTTTGTGAGTTGTATGTGCTGAAATTTTACCATTCAGGTTGAATTCTGGTGTATGCCTTGTACATGTGCAAAAATAGAGATGTGGAGAGTGACCTATGGTAAGTTTTGATGTCTTCACCTTGAATTGGTGCAAAACACTTTTGGGAAGCTTAGGTAAGTAATTCTTAATGGATTCTTAATGAACTTGATCAATGGATAGAAAATTCCTTGCTAATGAAAGTTGAATGATGATGACTATGTTTGTTTTAGGCTTGATGTGTATTTTGTGACGACCCTAGATTCTAATATCAGTGATTATAGCTAAATACACAATTAATAGATAATGATCAAGGTTTGGAGTCATCGCAATTAATTACATTATGAAAATATAGAGGAAATTTAAACCTTGATACTACTAGGATCATCAACTAACAACCATAACGGGATCATGCATAAGAAAGGTTTATACCATCATTAAAGGTTTCTGATTCATCCATTGATCAATTTCAACCCACGAAAACATCCCACCAATGTACTCATACCATTCCCTAACATTAGCCTTACTGAAATTAGGGTTTCTAGGTCAAATATAGGAGTTTGGGGACCTGCGCCGCGACTTGGAACTTTCCCGCCGCGGCTAAGTTAGGTTCTGGAGCTCAAAAACCACATTTTTAAACTTGCGCCGCGGCCTAGAACTCTCGCGCCGCGGGCCAGTTACTCTCTGGAATTTTTTCGGCGAGTTGGACCTGCGCCGCGGCCAACCTATGTGGCGCCGCGGCGAGTTTTGCTACTATAACCTCCCTAATTAATTTCCTCGACTCGCGCCGCGGCGGGACTTCTTGCGCCGCGGCGAGGTTACGTTCTGTCACCTCCTGGGCGATTATTTTCACTCCGCGCCACGGCGAGATTTCTCAAGCCGCAGCGTCCCTCGCCACTGTCACTCCCTAGGCCGCGGCGAAGCCTTCTTGGCCGCGGCGTGACTCCCTCCTGTAGCTATTTTCCCTCTATTTCGCCCCCTACACTCCATTCCTCTTCTTAGGGACACTCTAAGGTCACTTCCCCTCATTTTATATGGCTCTAATGGCATTTATCTACCTTATTTACTTAGTTATACTTCCATTACTAACTCAAAACCTATATGCCCGTTTCTTTCCTCTAATTACCTTCCATCAGCAAGTTCATAAAGTATCAACAACAAAATATACATGAACTACCAGCAGCTATCCTTTAATACAAAATAAATGGGGGTTCCATATATTAGGGGCTCATATTAATGTCTCAAGGGTTACATTTCCATTGATAAGCAATATTACATGTCAGCACCAATTACAACAGAAATCATGAGTCCATACAACAACTACCAAATTAAGATGAGGTCTAACCCCTCAGTTCATACATCCTCAATAAATCAAATGTTCAAGCCTACACTTGGCAATACAGATACATGATGATGCTATACATTAAGGAATACAAAATTAGCATCTATACTAGCTAAGTCAGCCCAAGTGTAGCCATCTCCTCATAGGTGGGAACTCATGGATTCTCATCCACTTGCTTACCCTTATTCTTACCCGAGGAACTTTCACCTGAAATATTAATCCCACAACACGGGGTGAGATATGAATCTCAGTAACCAAAGCAATTCCATCATATAATCCAGTTTAATCAACATATATGCATAAATCAAAATCCATATCAGAATCATATCAGTCATTTTAGCAAATGAAACAATTAGGCTATCATGATTACTATCCCATACTAGCAATCATATATTTAACATGTTAAAGGCCATTAACATCGGGAGAGGCCCGTCCACGGCACCTACTCCCCATTGAGCACACCAGGGCTCAGTGCATCTGGGGTTGATCATACCCGGTGCTCGATCGTAGCACATGCACGGGTGGCAGCCGCACCACAGCTCCACCATGGACTCACAAGGTCCAATCATAATACAACAGATAGCCAACCAATTCATTCAACATTTCAAATCATTCATATACAGCAAATATGAAATTAAAATAGATACATGCATGGAATTAATGTAAACCCCGGTTACCTCACTTGCAGACAATTGCAACAGCCACCACAAATCCCAAATTGGATTCAAGTATCTCCCACCAGAATTTTCAATGTGTCACCCAAAATCCTAAGCAAATTGGTACAAAATTAATGCCCATAATACAAATAAGCTATGGGGGTCTCAAACCATAAAAGAAAGCATCAAAATGGGGGGTTTAAAGTCTCCTAATACTAACCCCAACCTCAACCTACGAATTTCACCAAGAAAACCTCCAAACACTCACTTTTCAAATTTTGGGTATAATGAAATCTCTCCAAATGAAAAACTAATCGGACCAAATTAAAGAGAAAGATGAGGAGGTTAAGTTCTATAACTATTACCTTGGCCAAATCTTGCTCTAAGTGTGTGGAAATGCAGAATCTTTGCCCCAAACCCTAGCCTCCTTCTCAACCTCCGAATTTGCCTCTTGAGTTTCAGAAAAATGAAAGTGTGGCTGAAGCAATTAGGGTTTAGATGGGTTTAAGTTGGGTCAACAGGCTGGGTCATGGGTTGCTCCAAGTCCAAGCCCAATTTGGTTTCAGATTTTGCTTATTGGGCCAGTTTTTAAGTGTTGGGCTGCATGATTCTGTTGGGCCAGTTTTCACTTATTGGGTTGCTGAAGTTTAATAGGTTTTGGGCCTAATTTGAAGGGCTCAAGGGCTTGGGTCTGCACAAGGGTAATTGGGCCACTTAATTGAGCCTATACAAGATAAATCTTGGGCCTCTATCTCATTAAATTAGTTTGGGTTTACCTCCAATTCATTGGGCCTCCATTAGCCTCTCATCATGATTTAATTAATTTGGGCCTAGATGTAAATCTCTATCCTAAATAAATTCTCAACCCATATTAACAATTTATCTCTCTAAAATACCTATTCACTAACTTGCCCAATTATGCTCTATTAATTATCCTTAATTAATCTTAATCCATAATTAACACCTTAATTAATTTCGGGGTGTTACATATTTAGTTTATAATAGTAGCTAGAGGAAGAGTAATTAGGTTTTATTGAAGTAATTGGGGTTAATTTCCTAATTCTATGTAAATGCTTACTTTAATATAATATTCACTGTACATTTATGATTTTAAAATACTAAATATTTGGTTGGTTACTTAATTGTTGTAATTAGACCCTATGTGTATCCATAGCAGAGCTATAGTGCAGCTGTCACCCATACATTGTGCTTTGATCAGGTACTGGGTTGTATTCAGACTCTTGAATACACTGAGCCTAGGTTGTATTCATTTGGGAATTGGCACTGTGGGCAAGCCTCTTTTAGTGTCATTGGTCATTAACATGTTATAGGTGATTGCTAGTATAGGATAGTAGTCACTAGTGGTCTAACTAATTCATTTGCTGATAATATTGATGTCTTTGGTATGTTTTTTTGTATAATTGTATTATATTGATTAATCTGTACATATATATGGAATTTGCCTCTTGTTATTGAGATCATAAATCTTACCTTGATTGTATGTTAACATTTTCAGGGACCAGACCTCTTAGTGGCAAGGAAAAATTAATGGAAGCCTATATATGGTTTGGTAGCATATAGGTTTGAAAACCTTGTCAAATTGGGTTTGTGTAATGAGAATAGCAATTTTTATGCATTTGCTACATTGTATCATGAATTACTAAGTATAAAGATTGGCTATGTAATATAATTACCATGGAATTGAATATTATGATTATATCTGACAAATACTTGTTGAATGACTTGATATTATGTAATCATTAAGCTTTAGCTCTATGTACCTTGTGGTTGAAACACTTTTGCTGTCATGGGAAGGGAACTGACTAATATGAAATTAAGTTTTGATTACTCTAATTTAATCTAAAATTCTTAGACAATAAAGATTAGTGAATCATGATATTTAAGAGTTGGGAGGTTTAAAAGACCATGTATGTTAGCCATTAAGATCCTATAATTCATTTAAGACTAGTGGGAATTGATTAGAGAGCCTGAAAGTGAGGGTCTAAATGCAGAATATGGTTAAGTCATGGCTAAAATTCCCTAAGTTGCTGCCAAATCCCTTCTAGAAGATAAGAATGTTGCAACGCAAGATGTCTCGCCATGGTAAGCGTCGGGAGGCAAGTTTGGAGAGTTCTTGGAGGCTCTCTCATCATGGAGTGAATGTGTGAATAGTAGGTTTCCGAGAGCACCTTCATCGCAGTGCGAAATGCCTAAGTTATGACGCAAGGTTCCTATTTTTTATTTTGAGCTACATTAGCTACTTACGCCATGGCGCAGATATACCAAGTCACAGCAAGAGTTTCTAAACTTGGATTTTAGGTTCTAGTAACTAATTTAGCCACGACAGGAATGTCTAAATCACGGCAAAGGTTCCCAAACTCTTGTTTTAACTTAAAAACCTTAGATTCTCTCATGATAATATTATGTGATGACTTGGAAACACTTATGAGAGGATTTTGCAAGGTAGAATCAGTGGTTAAATAAATCAAGGCTTCCAATTGATAATTGGAATCACTTATGGATTCAAATGGTTTTTATTATTTAACTAATAGCCCTAATTATATCAATGTTTAAATTTTTTCACTCTTTTTCCTATTTTAATTAATTGTAACAACTTTAGACCTTAATTTATTATTATTAATCATGCATTTAAGCTTAATCATTGTAATTAGGAATTAGGATTATTACAAGAAAAGGCTTCATCCTAAGAAGTGAAGGAGGCTTTAACCTAAGAATTAAAGGAAACTTCACTTTTCTTTAGCAACCTCAAGTTGACTCCATTCTATCATTTAGAGTTATTTATTGAAAGATTTAGGGCTTACTAATGTTTTCCTCATAAATTTGGAGTTAGTTTTGACCTAGAATTTACTACTCACTTCACTCTTTATAAGTGATTTGGAGTTCACTCCTTCTTGGCAAGTGAAGTCTGCCCTAACTTTTATCAATGATTTAGAGTAAAAGTACACTTCTTTCTACAATTTGGAATGGACTTTATTTTAAACTTCAATGCTCACTCCAACTCTTATATGTGATTTAAAATTAACTCTTTCTAAGTGAGTAGAGTTCACTTTAATTTTTATCAATAATTGTGAGTAGACTTGAGTTGCTTTCTAGAGTATCCTTGGATTTGTTTCTCACTTTTGCTTCAACAGGAGTTGGCATGTAGTTTTAAAGTTTAAACTTCGCTTAAACTACTTTTTGGATTTTCCTCCTTTTATATTTCAACTTCTTTTCCTTTCTTTTATTTTTTATTTTTTTATTATTTGGAGTTTGCTACAATCGATTTTGTTGATTGTTTTTTATTCTTTACAACACTTGGTCCTATACTAACTCTATTCTCATTTAAAAATTAATACTTTTTCTCAAAGAAAGAGCTAATTTCATTGAATGTCACATGCAACAAATTTTCAATAATTAACTTTTTCAAAAATTTTTAACACTTGCAACCAAAAATAGCAAAATGATTAAAAATTTCATGATGTAAAAATTCATTTTAGAGTGAGCTCTAACATATATAAAAATTTGTAATTAACTCCAAATTCATATATAGTTAACTCAAACAACAAAGTGAACAAATTATGTGATTTTAACACTAAACAAGCAAATTTTACTCATATGACTATCAAGAAAAGTTCATGAGCAATAATTTTAAGCAATTAAATCAATAAAAATAATTTAATAAACACATGAATCATAATTTTAAGCATTTAGTTACTAAAACTTAGTCTACTAAAATCATAATAGATAAGCACATATATTTTAATCTTAATTAGTACTTTTTAGACCATTTCCAAAAATTCAATGTGTCATGAGAATTAATCATATATGATATACCATACTGATTTTATCTTTACAATACTTGGCATCTTCTTGAAACTTGAAACCTTAGGGCAACAATGTTGACTTAAGTTTTATCACTTTTCATTGCTTCACTAACTTGTTTTTGCATTTGGCTTTTTTTAACTTAATGTGACATTTTCTTTATATACCTTAAGGGTTACTTGAATTGATCTTTTCTTGAACCCAAACCTTAGGCATATACCTACATGTAAAGATTATTTAAATTTTGGTATCCAAACTTTTTTAAAATCCTATAATGTTAGTTTCTTCTTCCTTATAGGCATACATACCTTTGGTTATCCATAAATCTTTTAGACAAGTATATTGATTTTTCTTTAAAGTACAATTGCATAATGCATAAGACATATTGATACTAAGCATTGCAAATGATTTATTCAAATTTATAATACAAGGGTATGAATCATGGTCAAATATGTATTAATGCCAATATATTCATAATGAATGCAATACTTATACTTAAGGTTGTAAATAATATATCTTAGTTAATATAAAAAACAATAACATAAGAGGTTTCATAATTTGATACCTTGACATTAGTGTGTGGAGGATGCCTTTTTCTTAACCTTTGCTTCTCCTTATAAGGTTTTAGACTTTGCAAATCCTACTTTGTATACTTGAGAAGCTCTCTTTGGTGTTTTCTCTTTTTTTTGGATTAATTTGTCTATTCTTTTAAAAATATTCTACACAATTGAAGCACTGGAAGGACATTTTGGCACTATCTTAGCTTGGGTCAATGTTAGCACTTAGACTTTTAAAGTTGTCAGTAACCCAAACATATTTCTTTTTCACACAAAAATTTCTTCTAATAGAACATTGGTGAGAAATAGGTCTTTAATGACTATAATAATTACAAACGATATATGTGCAAGCATTTTGAAAATCACCTTTTGTTTTGAAAATTTAGAAATTATTTTTTTCAAAACTCTTTTTCAAATTTCTAGAAAATACATTTTTATTTTCTTTAACATGCCTTAAAGTAATTAAAGTTTCCGCAATCATAGTATTTTCCATAATTGAATCACAAGAACTTGAGTATTGAGAATTGAAGGACATTGTATCATATAGCTCATTAAATGCATATGCAATTTTTTATAAGCATGACTAATGTCAAGTTTATAACCATATACCTTTAAGTCCTTGTAAGTTATAGATTGTGAATTTTTAAATTCTTACTCAGTAAGTTTTTGTGTGAATCCTCTTCTTTTCCATTATTGATAATGAGTTTGTAGAAATGTTTTTTTTTTCTCAATTAGGCTTCCAATAACTTATTCCTTTATTTGATCTTGATGATCTTCAAGAGTAAAATAACATATTTTCTTTTCTTGTACAATTATTAAAAACTATAAACATTCTTATCTTCAACAACATACTTAGAAATATATAAGGATGAAGAGTATTTCATATATTTCTAGCACTAGAGCAATTTTTGATTTTAGTATAATCAAAACAATTTAAATGATTGTACAATATATACATAATTTTAATATTCAAGGCAAATAACTTCTTATTGTTTTTATCCCAATCTCTTAGTATAGGCATAAAATCATTTTTTATTACATCCCATATATTTACATCAAGAGATTTAAGAAAGGCTTTCATTTTAGCTTTCCAAAATCTAAAGCAAATTGTAGCAAGGAAATGGGATTTAGTAATATCAACACATTCCACCAATATACAACATCCTTTTAGTGGTTGATACATCATCTTTCCACAAAAATAATAAATGATCTTTTCTCTTAACTGTTAAGCACAAAAAACAAATGAAACCTAATTTAACACTAATTGATAATCACACTTAAAAAAAGATGAATATGCATGATATATAAAAAAGTAAATAATTAAAAATATCACATACACAAACACAGAGGAAACTAAAGTAGAACAAGCTAACTAAAAGTGGAGCAACCTCCAAGAGATAAAGTAAAATTTTTTCCAAAAGATACATGGAGTTAGCTTGACAATAGCAAATAAAAAACACACAAGTACTAGAATAAGTTAATGCAGATTTGGAATAGTCCTAGAAAAAAAACAACAATAAAAGAGAAAGTTAAAAAGACATAAACACAGCCAAATTTATTCTAATTCAGTCTTTAGCTTTTGTTCACTTTCCTTAAATTTTAAGGGGTTTTTTTGAATCAATTTGTAGATTATAATTAGGTTAGTTTTACATGTGCTCACAATTAATATAAAATTTTTTAACTTACTTCAAACTAATATAATATTTAAGTTTTATATAAACTTACTCAAAACTTTTTTTTTTACAGAATTTTTTATTAAATTCATTCTAAATTTACTTTTTTTACGCTTAGAAAACATTTACATAATGATATAAGGATAAATTTGGAACTCTTATTAAAAAAATAATTATAATAAATTTACTCTATCTTCAAAACTCTTTGAAGTTAATTATGTGGCCGCCAATGGATGTTCTATTTGCCATATTAGCCACCCCTTATCTATGATATGCCTCGTGGCAACCTTAACTCCCTAGCTCACTTGTAAAATATGGGCGGACTCTAAAATGATTTAAATTATACGGACCAATTTAAAAAAAATTATAGAGATGAAATTAAAAATTGAAATAAAACATAAGACTAAATAATTAATTTTTTTAATAAAAAAATCAATATCTAAACTATCATCAGTAGATTATAAAGGATCTCTTTCCTTTTGATCTTGATTTTTAAGGCTTTTTTATTAATGTACTATTATAAAAATAAATAAATAAATAAATAATAAAGATACTAATATCTGCAAAAAAACTTATTTTGCAAATACTTTAAAATTTTGTTAATGCCCTCCACATTCCGATTAAGTTTTTTATTTTTCATAAAGATATTGCCTGAATGTGAAGTAAAATGCCCTGCGTTCGAGCTATTTAATATATATATATATATATATATGAAACGCGGAGCACCAGGCTTCGCGTTTCATATGCTTTGATTGTGGGATTTGGATTCTCTCCACCAATTTTACCATCCTTTGTCCCTCCACCAAAATCTCAACCCTTAAATTTATCAATCACTCACAATTAATGATAAAAATTTTAAAAAACACAATCTTAGCCATTAGATGTTGGTGGAGAGGCAGAGGAGAGAAGTATTGGGGGAGAGAATCCAGATCCTTGATTGTGGGGAGGTAACTGAGGGGAGAGGGGAAGTGACAGGTAAGGGATGAAGAGAGGGTTTTTTTTTTCGGAGGAGGGGATATATATGTATATATAATAAATATTATATATTATATTTGTAATATATAAAAAATATATATTACATATTATTTAATTTATAAATAATAATTTATTAATAAAATTATGTTTTTGGTTATAATTTATTTATTTTTAACTTATTGGCATAACAAAATATTTTATAGTTTTATTAAGCATCTTATATTAAAAAAAAATCTCAATTTATAATTTGTTTATATTATCTGAAGTAAAAAATTACATCAATAGTAAAAGACAATTATTATTTTAACTAAAAAACTAATAAAAAAATATAAAAAAAAATTGTACTTAATTTTTTTAAAAACAAACCCATGATTACGGAATCAAGAAGATTCTCGGGTAAGTTATGTGTAAGGAAAGTATTTGTATATTTATATATTTTTTTAATTCTGAGACTAAAAAAAATATATTTTTAGTACATAAAAAGAAATATTTCTTTATGCAAACAACGTGTTACAAATCACGATTTGTTAGTTTTTCAACAAATCCCTTTTGATTTGCAAATATTTTTTATGCACTAAAAAATATTTTTTTAGTCTTATTCAATATTTAAAAATATATAAATGTGTAATTTTTTTTTTTTGCACATAACTTGTCCATGAACTCTATTGGTTCCATAATTATGAGTTTGATTAAAAAAAATTACATACTATTTTTTTATTTTTGTTATCAGTTTTTCAGTTCAAATAATAATTATATTTTATTATAATTTTATATAAAACAAAAAAATTTATAAAAAAATTACATCTTTTACTTTGGATAATATTAAAAAATTATAAATTGAAAATTTTTAATATAAAATACGTAATAAAATTAAAAATATTTTTATGAAAATAAATTAAAAATAATTAAAATTTAATTTTATTAATAAATAATTATTTATAAATTTATTATTACTAATTATGTTTTAAAAATTAAATAATATATAATATATATCTTTTACATATTGCAAGTATAATATATTATATTTATTTTAGATAATATAACAATTATATATATATATATATATATATAGCCTCCCTTTAATTCTCTTCTTCCCCAATTAAAGCATATGATTTTTTTTTTAAAGGCTTTAATGCATAACATTTTGCTAGGCTTTCAAGCCTTTTGCTTTGCATTCTTATTTTAAAAAAATTTTAAAGTATCTGTAGAATAAGTTTTTGAGGTCCAGTGTCCTCATTATTTGCTCTTTTTTTTCTTTTTTAAAACTATAGTACCTTAACCAAACAGCCTGATTTTTAAAGTAGTTATTTCATTAAAAAAATTAAAAATAATTTGTTCCATGTATTTATGCTCTTAATTTTACACAAAAATATATAACAGTTTGAAATTTTGGTAAATCAAAATTAGTTCAAAATAGAAACTTAATTCTTTAATTTTATTTGTTATTTTAAAATGATCCCTTAAATGTGAATTATTTTAAAATAATCTTTTAAGTTTTAAATTTATTTCATGAAAAGTCTTTTTGAATAAAATCTATAAAAATATTAACCTCCTTTATTTTAATCCCAATATAACAATCAGAAGTATTAATTTAAGCAATAAAATAGCATTGCATTTATAAAAAAAAAACAAATAAATAAAGTCAGGGTGAACAAAGCAAAAATTGCAGCGGCAACGATTTTTTAGAACAAAAATGACGAAAATGTGCATAAGCTGGAAATCAATGGATGAGAATTACGAGAGAAGCGGAGCTCAAGTCTATTTCCATGGCAACATTTTCTGATGAGGTCCTAATGAACCAAGCTTATGCATTCGGCGCCGTTTTCTTCATACGATCGTCATCATTATCAACCAGACAAGCCTTACAATTCGTTTGGGTTCATGGACTTGCTGGCTGCCAAGATTATAGTACCCCCTTCTTTATTTGATTGGCTTCCCTCCTCCACCACCCCCTCCGGTCGCCGACGAGTTCCGACCCGGTGCTGGACACTCTCATCGAACGAAGCGGTGGCGGCGGCAGTATGGAGGATGAACAACAGGGTAGTAAAGCAGAGGACGAGCAGATGGAGAAAGAGGGAAGGACCAAGATGAAGACAAATCCAAGAACCAATAAGTTCTACATTTATAGAGATATATATATATATATATATATATATTTTGACCACTGCACATAAAGTTTTATATATATATATATATATATATGAAAAAATTTCTACTTAAACAATATAATTGGTAAAATTTTTAGTTAGGGATGTTAAAAATCAAAATTCTTTTGAAAAGTCAAAAGAATAAGTTATTATTAATGCTTTTCAAAATTACTATATTTCTTGATTTTCTTAATATTATAATGGTGCTTTAAATTTTTTATTATCTGTAAATACAAATATTTTTATAATATCAAAGCAAATTATGTTATAACTTTATAAAACATGAGCAGTAATTTTAAGATATATTAGTAGATTTGATTTTTTTAAAAAATTAATTTTTAAGATTTTTATTAAATTATGAACTTAAATGAAATTTTTTTCTTAAATATTTATTTATCGTTTTGTCATTTTCTAATTCTTTCTTCAGTTGGAGTCTGTGATATAAAAGAAGAAAATAAAAGCGATGGATATAATTCATTTTAGTGGGCGAAACGTTTGACTGTTTGACAAGATTTGAGGAGGCAGTTTCTGTTTTGTTTCAGTGAAGTTAAATGGGTATCATCCATTGGTTTTGTTTTAGTCGTTCTTGTTTGCATTCTTTTTTTTTTTTTTAATTTTGGATTTTTTATATTTATAATCTGAATGTATATAATATGTTTAGAGAGATAAAAAAAGAAAGAAAGTAAACAAAATAAATTTATATATATTTTTACTCTTCTATATCATTTTCTTTTTGAATATATAAATGCATTTATTCATTTTGAGTTTGTGTTTACTACATGAAAAGCCCAAAGCATTATTAACGACGTAATATATTTAATTTTAGGTTAAAAAAGGAAAGAGGAAAAGAAGGAAAGAGAGCCAAGATTTGAATTCATGACAAAGAGCGAAGGGGATCATCTCGACGATGACTATAGGTGGCGCAAGTACTGAGTTCAAGTCTTTGATCATGAAGAGCAGCGCCAACACCTCCAACAATCTGGACTTGAACGGTGGCTGCGTTTTTGTTTTATTTAATCTGATCTTCCTTTTTTTTTTTTTTTAATAAATACCAATTGAGTGTCATTTTATTATCAAATACATGTAATTGTCACATTAACATAAAAATCGATGGTATTAATATTTTAATAGATTTCAATGAGTTCAAATTTTAAATAACTATTTTAGAATAGTTTAAACTTTTAAAAAAATTATTTTAAAATGATAAATAAAATTAAAAGAATATGTCATTATTTTAACCTTAAAATTATTTCTAGTGTCAGCTTGTTTTTATCATTATCTTATATTTAAACATAAGTTTTGGATCGCTAGCGTAAATAATTCTTTTTACATTGGCAGTATCGTAGCATTATTTTAAATATTCTTAATGCAAGTAAAATATCATAAATTGCATAGGGTTATAATTTTAACGACACATTCATATAATATTTCACATTTTTTACACTCTTTCTCCGCTACATCTTGTTTATACTCTATTATTTCAAAATTTTTAATTTCAGTCCTGATACATATGTATGTATATATATATATATATATATAACTGTATGTCCCTATCTCTAATTTTTAATTAGGATAAAATGATAATTCAAGACTCTAAAAATATTAAATTTTAAAATTATTCTAAAGCAGTATAGGATTAAAAAGTATAATAAATGAAGACAAAAACTTTAATGGTAAAAACAAAAATTTTAATTGCACAAAAGAAATTACACTTTACATTATGAAACTTGTAAATCCTTTTTATTATTCAACTAGTTTTTTTTCCCCATTTTATTCACTATTTTTTAAAAAAAATGATTTCTTATAGCTACATTTTTTTATTTTAAAATCTTTTAAAATAATTTTAAAATTTAAAATTTTTTAATATAAATATCTTCAACGTAAGTTTTGAGGTGTAATTCTTTCTTTTAATTAAATACAATAGCTTCATCCACTCTGCCATTTGCCTCATTAATATCCCGAAAAAAAAAAAAGCACCATTTATATTCTTATTTTAGTTTTTCATTGAACAATCATTGTGTTTCACTTCAATTATTGCCAACAAAATTCCACACTCTACGAAATGATGACGAAATTCTCTCGTAAGTCTTAGCTTTATGCCACTATTCAATTTGTGCTTTATAAGCGTGCTTGATTATACAGTATCTGCATTTAGGGGAATAGAAAAAAATTCCAGGATCACCAATCCAGAGAACTTCTACCTCTGATAATATTTCACTGAATTTTGCATCTAATTGTACTTTGCTGGATAAGATTTTAAACCAAGTCTGAGTACCCCCTACAAATTCCCGAACCTTGATTACTAAATTTTTTCAAGTTCACGGTACAGTTCATCCGAGAATATCGCTTGCAACTAATTAATTCTCCAGGGGCAGAACAGCTTCAAGAGGAGGTATGCCTAATGCAAAACAGATCTAAACCAATGAAATATCATCACTTAAAAAATGAAATTGTATTTATGTCTAATATATGTTTGACCTTTGTATCGAACACGATTCTTTAAGTTGTACTAAAACACTTCATATTTTGTTGTATACGATATCTCTGTTATCCCTTCTATCTATGTCAATAGCCGTGGTTCTTAGGTTGGAACAAGCAAGCTCAAAAGACGAGGTCTCATCCCATTAAATTAACTTATTTTGGACAGAACATGGCAGGAGTAGGACAACAGGAATCTGATAAACATAAACAAATCCATGTTGCCGACTTAAGTATAACTGAAAAACCACAAGACATGCATAACCGTGCTGAGGAAGCTCGTTATATTCCATCAAGAACACGTTACTCAGACTAAAATATCCGGCCAATCACATGAAAATGCCGGCCCTCGTCCTTTCTCGGAACTCCTTTATATGCCGAATACGCAAACCAACTACATAAGCAACATTCCTTCCTCCATTTTCCCATCATGCAGAAAGCTGCATTTCTGCTAACCATGGAAGCTTCCTACTCTATTGCTCTGATTTTCGTGTTAAGCTTCTACAGTAATTTTGCTCAAGGTAGTCCACAAACATACATTATCCACGTCAAGCAACCAGAGGGTAGGATATTTGCTCAATCAAAAGATTTAGAGAGCTGGTACCATTCCTTCATGCCACCTACTATTATGAGCTCTGAGGAACAACCGCGAATGATTTATTCATATCGGAATGTAATGAGTGGTTTTGCTGCAAGACTCACTCGAGAGGAGCTGAGAGCTGTAGAGCAGAAAAACGGCTTTGTTTCAGCTCGTCCTGAAAAAGTACTACATCTTCAAACAACACACACACCCAAATTTTTGGGGTTGCAGCGACAAACAGGATTATGGAAGGAATCAAACTTTGGAAAGGGAATCATAATTGGAGTGCTAGACTCTGGAGTTACGCCTGATCACCCTTCATTTAGTGATGCAGGAATTCCACCCCCACCTCCTAAATGGAAAGGGAGATGCGAGGTGAATGTGTCAGCATGTAACAAGAAGCTAATTGGAGCGAGGTCTTTCCACATTGCAGCAAAGGCCATGATGGGAGAGAAAGCAGAGTCACCATTTGATGACGATGGGCATGGAACTCATACAGCAAGCACAGCAGCTGGTGCATTCGTAGACAATGCTGAAGTACTCGGAAATGCCAAAGGCACAGCAGCAGGCATGGCGCCTTTTGCTCACCTGGCCATTTACAAAGTATGTATCCTAGATGATTGTCCTGAGAGTGACATACTAGCTGGGTTGGATGCAGCTGTGGAGGACGGCGTCGATGTAATATCAATATCTCTCGGTTCAGATGAGGCAGCTCCCTTTTTCAACGACAGCATTGCAGTAGGCGCATTTGCAGCAATTCAGAAGGGAATATTTGTAAGCTGTTCAGCGGGAAATTTTGGCCCTTTTAACGGCTCCTTAGTTAATGGAGCCCCATGGATTCTCACAGTTGGAGCAAGCACTATCGATAGAACCATTGCAGCCACTGCAAAGCTTCGAAATGGAGAAGAATTTGATGGCGAATCTGTTTTTCAGCCTCCTAATTTTCCTCCGACATTGCTGCCCCTTGTATATGCTGGCAAGAATGGCAAAGATTCTGCATTTTGTGCTAATGGATCCTTGAATGGCAGTGATTTCAGAGGCAAGGTTGTTTTGTGTGAGAGAGGAGGGGGTATTGCAAGAATTGCCAAAGGGGAGGAAGTGAAAAGAGCCGGTAGTGCTGCCATGATCCTCGTGAATGACGAAATTAACGGCTTCAGTATCTCAGCTGATGTCCATGTTCTACCCGCAACGCATGTAAGCTATGATGCTGGGCTGAAGATAAAAGATTATATAAATTCTACAGCAACACCTACAGCAACCATCTTATTCAAGAGAACTATCATAGGAAACTCCCTATCTCCTGCTGTTGCATCCTTCTCTTCACGAGGTCCTAATTTAGCAAGCCCTGGTATTTTGAAACCAGATATCACTGGCCCCGGCGTGAACATCCTAGCTGCCTGGCCATTCCCCCCCGATAACATCACCTCTTCAAAACCCAATTTCAACATTATGTCCGGCACATCTATGTCGTGCCCTCATCTGAGTGGCATTGCAGCTTTGCTCAAAGGCTCTCATCCTCACTGGTCGCCAGCTGCCATAAAATCTGCTATAATGACTTCTGCGGATACACTAAATCTAGGAGGCAAACCGATTGTTGATGAAACACTTGAGCCCGCAGATTTCTTCGCCATAGGCTCCGGCCATGTGAATCCATCTAGAGCAAATGATCCGGGATTAGTTTATGATGTCGAACCCGATGATTATATACCCTATCTTTGTGGGTTAGGCTACAGTGATAAGGAAGTTGGGGTCCTTGCACATAGACCAATTAGGTGCTCTGAAACTTCAAGCATTGCCGAAGGACAGCTTAACTACCCCTCATTTTCTGTTGTGCTTGGTTCCTCACAGACATTCACAAGAACTGTGACAAATGTCGGTGAGGGTTATTCATCATATGCTGTGGTGATTACGGCACCGGAAGGGGTTGACGTGAAGGTTCAGCCAAATAAGCTTTGTTTTTCGAAGGTGAACCAGAAGGAGACATATTTTGTCACATTCAGCCGGATAGGGTCAAGTAATAAAACAAGGGAATATGCTCAAGGGTATCTACGATGGGTCTCCGCCAAACACACTGTTAGAAGTCCCATCTCTGTCAAATTTCAGTAAGACAATAAGTAGGTAGCGGCAACTTGGACCACCATTGTCATGGTCTCAAAGAAGTCCTACCCCAATATGAACTATGAAGAACTGCTTTATTATCGTTGTCCTTGTATCAAGGTAAAATAGAATCAATATCCTTGTAATTTATTATCCTTGTCATACATTGGCATCGTTTTCATTTCTTTGCTCAGTCCATGCATGAGTAAAATTTGAATTTGATGACAACATTTGTCGAAGCTCAGAAATGTGAAATCCGCTGCTGCATGACAGTGGGAGAAGTAAACTATAATAGAAAAAAATCCCATTTCAGAATAAAATTTCCGTAGCCAACAGAACAACCGTATATCATTTAATACTAGAGAATCACGGAGGAGATACTACAAAAAATAAAGACATTTTACAGAACTGCCAAGTATGACATGAGATGCATGCACAAGGGGAGGGACCGGGTATTTTAGGAAGGCTAAACCGGATATGCATCGCTGCATAAACCATCGATTTCAAATATGCTCATACTAATTCTCGAGTTAAATAATTAGAAAAATCTCCATTCAGCCAAAGCGATAGAAAGACTCGGCAAAATGTCCAAGATTCTGATTAGAAAGGTTATTCAGACATCAATATGATAACGGCATGGCAATGGCGGAGGATAAATAAATCTGACACAAACAAACTATTTCTTGTTCTAAGCAATTCCAATAAATAAGTAGAAGCAGAGTGATAACGCACTTTTGCTTCACCCTCTTCGGGGAAAAAATAACAAAATACAAAAATAATACTAAAATTCACAGAGACCAGAAACTCGTGATTCTTCTTCAATTAGTTAATAGCTTGTAAAATTATCCCACGCGAAGCAGCCGAAGCTCCGCCATCCTATCAAAAAGTTTTGGTACTAGTTCATATGAAAGATTACATGTACTACTGTATTAGTTGACCTCATGCCCATATTCAAGATCTGAAGCATATGAAATTAGATTTCATTGATGTGTGAAGAGACCTCGTGAATGTCGCACATTTTTTGAAGGCAAAGTCAAAACTGATGGCAGAAAAAATTGATATCTGTAATTTCCAACCGTAGTCATGGTTTCACAAAAGAAAATTTAGAATACATTCCAACAATCCATCTGATCAACCAAAACCAGGAGGGACATCAGGGTCCTCATCACCACAATCAGATGATGGGTTGTGCTCAGCCTCTATTGAAAATCCAGGTGGCCCATCACCACTAACATCTTCTGCACCATACGTATCCTGTGACAGGTGGAACTCTTCCCTCTGCTCTGCCGTAGATCCTTCCCCCCCAATGTTCACATGAACCTGCTCCTTCCCCCTATTCTGGTCGTCATGGTTGTTATTCAGATGATTATGTGAAAGAGTGAAACCTGGTGGTTCATTCGGCTCATTTTCATAAGATGTATAATCGACTTCAGCAGCTGGAGCCATTTCAACTTGTGTCTGAAATGGCATCACATCAGAGGTGGATGACTGGACCTCATCCTTCCCTTTTGGGTTCACCATTTTATTGTATACAGATTGCACTGTTTCTGTAATTTCACTTTTCATGCCATCATTTGATCTGATTATATGCCATAAACTGTTGGATATCTGGCTCATTACTTTATCCCTGGAAACATGATGCATTAAGATAAAACGTCTGTTCCCATGTAAATTTACCCAACTACTTCAGATATTTATACACAGCAAAGTTTTAAAAAAATGGAATATGTTTATAAATCTTATGGACGAGTAAACAACTCCAAAATGCAATTCAAATTATAGGAGAGGGTGAATTACCCAACTTCTTCATATATGGCATCGGAAAGTTGTCTGGGTTTCATATTTTCTGCTCCATCACGATTAAGCGCTGCTGACTGCTTCACAATTGAAATAATATGTTCTCGCAACTCTTCCTATCATAAATTGCCGGATTCAGTACTACTGGCTCACAAATTTGTAATTAAAATTAGCAAATAGAAGAATAACCAAGGGCGTCAACCACACACTCAAATTTAGCTCATTTAACCGCGCTCGAAAACCTTACAGGACAGCTAATAACAGTCAATATCAGTATTTTGTTCCGGACGGAAGCTCTCAGTAATCGTCGCAGTAAACGGTTTTCGAGTACACTTTGAAAACTTAATTCACATGTCCAATTCAATTCGAACCAAGACAAATATAGCAGAGACATTCAAATTCGCCCAAATCAGGCAAATCTGGATTGAAGAGCATTGTCACTTGAAATCTGATCTAAACCCTAAAAAGAGAAAAAGAAAACGAAATTCAAAGGGAATTAAAAAAAATAGCAAAAGAAAGAAAGAGACGAATTCGGAGGAAGCATACATTGTCCTTGAGCTTACGAACGATCTTCAAACGTAGCCTGTCGAAGTCACCGTCGTCTTTCAACTTTGCAATGACGTCTTCTTTGCTAGCGACCTTTCCACCTTTTTCCATTGCGTCTTCTCTTCGCTCTGGTTACTCCCTCCGGATATAAACCATTGAAATTTTGAAAATGGGACTGGTTGTTTTTTTTTTTTTAAATTATGCAGTCTTTTTATATTAAAATTATATAAATTTTTATATTTTAAAATATACATAAATTTTTTATAGAATTAAAAATATATTTTATATGTTAATTTAATTTTGTATTTCTATTAACCAGCTATACATATTTATTATGGACAGTATTTTAATAAAAAATTAAAATTAGACTAAAGAATATATTTTAGAAATTAAATAGAGATTTATGTAATTTAATAAAATTTTAAAAAATTTTATGCAACTTATTCTTCTTTATATTTTAATTATAAAAAATTAAATACATTTTTATTTTTATTATTTAATTATTTAATAAAAGTATAACAATTGTATATTTTTTATATAATAATTTTTACATCTTAATGCAATATTAATTTTTTTAATAAAATTTTTTATACATTTAATAATTTAATTAAAAAATATGATAATAAAAATATAAAAAATTGTATTAAGTTTAATTTTTAAATTAATATCCTTTAATTAATTTTTAAATAATTTTAAATAAAAATAAAAATAAAAATAACAAAATGAAATAGTAAAATTTTGAATAATTTTACATTTTTTACGTGGATTTTAATGAATTTATATTTACATTTTTAACATATTATTTCATTTTTATGTTAATTTGAATATGAAGAAATGATTAAACATTTTTATATTTTTACTATTAGATTTTTTAATCAAATCATAAAAAATATATAACTTAATCAGATATTGCCTTAAGAAAATACATTTGTTATGTTTTAGTTGAAAACTTATTTATTTATATATTTTAATTGAGATACTTGATAATAAAGATGTAAAAAATTATATATAAATTTTATTTTAAAATCACAAAGTCCAAAGCCATATTAATTTTGATGAGTGTATACAAATAAATTTAAATTTAAAACTAATAAAATCTTAAATGCGAGTATTTCTAGCTTTTTAATTGCAATAAACAACATGAAAATAAATAAATTTTTAAAACATTTTTCAAATGCTCAAATTAGGGATGTCACAACTAGTTTTGTGCTTTTTATTTTTTAAGCGTTCAACATTTTCCTATTGCACTTTCCTCATTTTTCATAATTTGTTCGGTACAAGCGTGCCACCTAAATGCAGAGGGTCCCAACTTCCAATTGGGTGCCACCGTTTTAGATGAGAACGCATTTGCGTGTCCCTATTGTCCTAGCAAGAGTCATTTAGCTTTGATGGGTCATTTGGTTTGCTATTTGATATCATATTTCACACATTATTGCTTTTTTTATTATTATTGAAATTGTCTCCTCAATGGTAATTGAACAGTAGATTTGCTTCCGTTTTCTTAATGCCATTGGTTTCTCAGAAATCTCAAAAATTCAGATTATTGTTATGCATGTCTAAAGGTAAAACCAATGGTTTTGCATCAATTGATAATCTGGATTTACGAGAAAAAGTAGCAGATGATGCATTAAAATTCTTTGTTTATCCATAAAACTTATGATAACTTTAGCACTTCTGATTTATCTCCTTTCTTCTGCTTATGTATGGAACTTTCCTCCATTTTTTCCTTCATATTGGCCTCTCTATTTCGCTCCCTCATGCAAGGCAATTTTGACAAGTTTTCAAGCACTTCCCTGCATGAAAAAAAGTGTTTAATGCTAACTTCCATCCACCACAGCACGAAGTCAACGAAATTATAACTAAAGAAGACGTGGGGACTAATTTTTAGAGGTTAAGAAATTATAAGGATTATTTAAAGAAATTGTAAGAATTAAATTAAAAATTTAGATAAATTATAGGTATTAAATAATTAATATTCTCGTATTTTTGTATAAGAAGGAAGTTTAAGCCTATAAATTAAACAAGACAAAAGCTAAAGAAAACAACTTTTAAGGGAGTATTGGTTCGCAAAATCTTTTAAGAATTCTTAAATATGTCCAATGAAAAAGAATATTTTCATTTTTAGTATAAGTTTTAAAAAATATTCTTCACTGTTAACTTCACTATATAATATATTTCTAATATATGTTTTAATAGAACACCCACTAATCATTGAAATTCTAATTTGATTTGACAGTTGCCGTAGTAAAATTTGTTTTCAAAATTAAATTGATTACAATATCCTACGCCTGTTTTCTTTTTTCCTCCTTTTACTCCCATGCTCTCAAAACTCTTGTTTAAAAATAAATAGAAATCAATTATTAATTAATATTTTAAGATGACAATTCATTATTGCCCAAAAAAAAAGATGACAATTCATTGAGTTTTGAATTATTATCTTTTTAATTTGTTTTTTGGTCAAAAAATTGTCATTCGTATATTCCAAATCACTCGACAATGGTGGTACCCCAGAACGCGATCCTCTACCCAGAGGGAATCTGGGCACACGGTACCCAGACCCAAAACGGCGTCATTTTCGCTCGTGATTGCCGCATCTTGTCCGCCCATTATCATGCCATCGCAGTCGTCCATTGGAGACCAAATGAAGGTCTTTATACGCAACGTGCGAACATCTTCTTGTGATTTAATGATGCATCTTGTCCGTCCATTCTTTGAGCCATCGCAGCCATCCATTGGAGACCAAATGAAGCCCCCCAATACACAACGTACCAAATAAAGCCCCAGATTCTCAAAAGCAAGATACCCCAATTTGCTGCATATCTTTATCTTCTTTCCTGATCCAGTTGCCACGCTTGCTACATATTTTCATCTTCTTCCTTTATCAAGTTGCAACCCCAAAACTCAAAAGTCAATTTTGATGCACTTCCTCATCAACGCTCCTTGAAGGCCAGCATTGAATAGCGCCAAATAATTAGTCAGTTTACTTGGCTAGGAGTTCGTTCCTATAATGCAAATTCTGGATAAGTATCAGCTATTGCTAAAAACGCAAGAGCTAATTTGGAACTTAAAGGAGCATTGGAATAATTAATTTGCTGCTCTTCAATTCAAATTGCATCCAACACCAAATACCCCCTTCAATCAAGTTCAACAAAATAGACAAAAACAAAAGAAAAATGTGAGTTATGTCCCAGCAGATTATCAGAATTTTATACTGCAAAGTGGGAGGGGCACTTCATAAAAAACATAAACTTGAAAGCATGGTTACAAAAAATATGTGACAACAAACATGATATAAATGAATCAATAATTTAGAATACAGGGTATAAACTTTTCTTAAAGATTATGGCCATTCATAAGTTCATCAGCAAGCTTCTTAATCTAGAGACTTTGCACCTAAAGCAAACTTGAGTAAGTAAATTGTTAGCATAGATTAACTTGCTTGTCAAGCTGCATCATCCCATAGTATATTCATCTTCCCATGGAGTGAAATTAAGGAAAGGCATTGGGTGTTTAAAGGCTTTACAGAAGTTAACAAATTTTTTTGGTTTTGCTTTTTTGTTTTTGTTTTTGTTCTTTTTTTGTTTCGGTTAAATGACAAAGTAAATGTTTGAACCTCAAACCTCTTGTTAACTACCCATACCTTTCTTTGGGGCTTTATTCTTTGAAAGGAATAAGACATGCATGGTTTATCCTTACACAGCTTCTCATGAAATTTAACTTGTCAACTTATTTTAGATGTGAAGTACCCTCTAGTTACATTAGAAACATGCATATCTTTTTTTCTTTTTATTTTCCTCCCTTTTATCTTTTTATTTTCCTCTCTTTATTTTCTATAGGTTGTAATCCATTATGGTGCTTCTTGGTGTGCTACTAATCATTTTGATTTCCTTTTTTATTTTGAAATTTCCCCTTTGGCTAATCCACTATTGAACTTCTTTTTTGTGTGTGTATACATGGCATGGCATGAATGATTGTGAGAAAATTTGATATGATATTCATATCCTACTTGCTTTCTATAGACTGAGCAATGACTTCCCAAAGCTTTCTTTCATATGCCCTGACGAAGGCCCAGAAATAATGTAACACATACACCTAATGAAACAGGGTCATAGCTACTGAAGGAAACAAGGTCACGGCTACTATACACCCCAACATTCCAAATTTTCTGAGATGGTGAAAGGTTGATGAGATGGATGGTGCTGGAGAAGAGAGTCTTGCAGATCGCTTCTGATTGCCAAATATTTGCTTTCCCGCCAAGTGAAACAGGGTTATGGCTATAGAAGAATGATGTGATTGGAAACCCCATAATAAATAACGTTTATGTAAAAGTTTAAATTTGTTGTGTAAGAGAAAACGTGATTTTGAAGGAAGTTACGGGATTTCCAAACACGCATGAAGATGTTCACACGTTGCGTATCGGGACCTTCATTTGGTCTCCAATGGACAGCTGCAATGGCTTGATAATGGATGGACAAGATGCGGCATTAAATTACGAGTGAAAACGATGTCGTTTTGGGTCTGGGTACTGCGTGCCCAGATTCCCTCTGGGTAGACGATCACGTTCAATGGTACCCTTTGAGCGAGTCCAAGGTTACGATGTTTGGGCCTGAAATATGCATTATTGTGCTAGGCATATAGGTTGATTGGTCCTTTTCCTAGTGTTTTTGGGAAGAGACGACAAATGTCTCAGTTGAGCATAGAACAGTGCACTTGAACAATTTTTTTTTTGATAAAAAAGTGCACTTGAATAATTGATAAGTGACAACATAGCAAAGTCAATAATGAATAGATCCATTAAAAATTTTATTAGCCCCAAAAGAAAAAAAAAAGAATAGATCAATTAAAAAGAGATATAGAACATTCTATTTTAATTTTAATATTTTTACAATAGATGTTTTTTAAAATATATTTTGAAAATAAAAAAATTGTTTGAATCATTATTTTAAAAGATTATTATTTTTTATTTTTTTAATTCTGTAGAACAAAAATTATAAAACATTGAAAAAATGTTTTGATATTTCTATTTCCAAAAATATAATTCTATTTTTTGGTTTTACAAAACACTTAATTAAAAATAAATTATCAAATAAGTTTTTTTTTCTTAAAATCAAAAAATTGTTCTGAAAATAAGAAATCAAATAAGCCTATAATTAAAAGTATTTGCCTTTTACTTACATGGTCAATTCTGCCTAAAATATCTTTTGATGTTTAAAAGTTAGTTGAGTAATTTTTTTAAAGATTAAAGGTTCTCAAAAGAAATGTTTGGATTAAGTCTTTAAGCATGTGACTGGTATCCTTGGAATAATATTTTTTTATTATCACTTTTCACCCAAAAAAAAAAAGTGTTCGCCCCAAGAAGTACTCCTAAAAGTAGAGCTGGCGACATCTTGGGTCCTACCATTTCTGGACCCGACCATGACCAAATTCAAATCGGTTGAATTTGTAGTGCTTGAATAGACCCAGAGATAACGGCAAAGGTTGAATTTTAGATTGCCAATAACACAAAATTATTAAGAAAATTTAGAAGCATGAATATAAATATCCTTTATTAAACAGAAAGTGCAAAAGACCCCGAGGAAACCAACAATCCCACACAGACAACGGCATATTACGGCCACAACATATAGGGCATATATATGAAATCGGACATAATGTCATAATATGGACGCTACAATATATTGATTAGTAGACGTAATGAAAAGAAGGCTTATTGGGACAGACCTTCCTGGGTCTTCCTGAAAAGCTTGTGCTGAATATGTTGAGCAAAGGTGCGAGGGGGAAAGCGAGCAGGCTCTTGCTCAGTTACAACCTCTGGAAGTGGCTTGAGGATTATCTTCTCCTTAGGGGGCTCACAGAACACAGCCCACGATATTCTAACCTTTTCCTTGTTCACCAAACCCCTGTGAAGAATACTCTTGTACTTGCCATTGCTGAGGATCTCAAGGGTGTCCCCGATGTGCATAAAAATGGAATTGGGGACGCATTTAGCAGTGATCCATTTGCCTTTGTAGAAAAGTTGCAGACCGGGCACCATATTGTGGAGCAAGAAAGTGAGTGAACTCACGTCGGTATGGGCTTCAACACCAAGAGCCAGCTCTGGCTGGGGACAAATGGGGTAGTAGTTGATCTTCATCTGAAGTAGAAGCTCTTCCATCCCACCAACCTCCTTCTCTAGCCTCCCTTCTTCCAACCCCAATCCAAGAGATAGAGCCCCCAGTATCTTTGTCGCTAGCCCTCTGAGTTGCCTTGCATACTCGCTTGTAACCTCACTGCGGAATTCATTATATTATAAGAAACTTTCTTTGTGGACGCTTCAAAGTTAATTAAAATGACAGGAAATGTAATTTTAGAATCCACATCCTTCCAAAACCCTATTTTTGTGTTTCAAAAATATTTAGTCGCTGAGTTTCTCCCTTTAGTTTCTATTCGCCATTTATAGAAAATAAGAAAAATTTATATATTTACTAATGAGTGGCAAGTTAAAAGGTTTTTAAGACAAAATCATTAAAAAAAATTCAGAGATTAAAAAGATAAAAATGTATCTTTAATACAAAATTACATTTTTTTTCTTAAATTATAATATGAGAAGGAAAATAATGAAATTGGAAACTGACATGTACTCAGAGGGTGTCCTAGGCCAGATGGACAGGTCACGCTTGTCCTCGGGGAAAATAAGATGGAAGAAGTAGTCTTCCCACTCAAGCTGGCCGCTAGCATTGTTGGCTAGCTTGCTTCCGTAGCCTTGAATCTTCCCGGCGGCCTGATCGTTGGCGTACTTCTCTTTCTCCTCGATAGGAAGAGCAAAGAAGGTCTCACCTGCTTTCCTGAGGCGGTTCAAGAGCTCCTCTGGGATGCCATGGTTCACCAGGTTCATCACACCCCATTCCTGGGCAGCTTTCTTCAGTGTCTCATGGCACCTGGCTCGAACAACTTCATCTTCCGAATCTATTTCTGTCAAGTCAATCGTGGGAACTTCAGGGCCTTCCTTCTTTTCTTCTTCGAAGACGTTGCCAATGCTGGTCAGCTCTTCTTCCGGTCTCACGTACTCCTTCGGGATTGATTGAATCCCACTACTTGCCAAGCTTTCAACTCTCGGAGCCACCGTAGTACTAGTCACCATGTTTATCTTTCTGATCTATATGGCTCGCCGTAGACGCCACACCCTCTCTCGCTGAATTTCAACCTCACACTTGACTTTCGGAGCTAATTCTGGTGCCAACAATTAATGTGAGTCTAGTGCAAACTTCGCATGGCATATATAGCAAGTCAAGCTTATGCATCAAAATCGTAATCAATTACCAAACACTGTGCTAAGCGCGCGAGTTAGCACGTGGGGAGCTTTTTCCACCTGACACCCGGGCGGTCAATATTATGGTGTGTTGACTGGAAGGTTAAAGCTTGCGTGAACACTGCGCTTTTAGCGCCTTACGTTCGCATACAGGGATCCTCTTGCGTGGCAGGATATCTGGATGTTTATATATATTTTAACGGCTTAGATTTTTAATTTTTTTAATTTTAATTATATATTTTTATCTTAATATTTTTAATTTTGAAAACATAAAAAACAAAATGAAAGTTAAAAAATTATTTTTATTTTACATTTTTAAAAAAATAAATAAATAATAAATAATTGAAATGAGAATAAAAATTAAAATCTGAACATTTCAAATTACTTGGAAGGACAATTCAAATCTCTTACTCCCTTGAGCAAGCACACGACGATCCTATTATTCACTTTGCAGTATCTTTGGACAAAAGTCAAAACACAAAAACGGTATCCCAATTATCACATCCTATTACCTTTAACCCTTGTATAGATTCCTTTTCCATAATCCTGCTTAGGGAACTTTAAAGTTTCAACAAACAATATTCAAATACTTTTTGGACATGCTACGATTTCTATTTGTGCAGGCTAATAGGTGTCCCTCGTTTACCTTTCCATTGAGGGAGAATCGTTTAGGAAGAACAAAAAAAGAAATAATAGAAATGAAAGGTAAAGACATCAACACTAAAAAGAGTAGGAAAATAAAGCGATAGTTTATTTAGGCAAAAATACATTTTTCTTCCCTTGTAATTAAGCCTAACTATAATTAACATTAGTACATCAAACTTAAAATATGATACAATATTCTCCTTTTTCTTTTTCTAAATAAAGACCTCTATGCTAAATGAGGTTGAGATAAGATGTTATGTGCCTTTTTTAAATATTAATAATGTTTTCATATATTTTACAAAAATTGTAATTAAAATTCGAAGGAATGAAATGTATTTTCTCCATTAGTTTAATATGTGGCTAATTAATCATTCTATCAATATAATTTATTTGGTTATATTTAAAACATATAATTAATAAGATATATATATATATATATATAAAATGGTCGGCGAGTTTAAATTCTTACAATTGAATAAATTTGACCAAACGCAACATTAAAAAATTTATAATTGATGCATAATGTCATATATATACTCATATATATATATATATATATATAGACACACACACATGTACGTGTACATGGACAAACAAATATTTAAAATATTAAATAAATTATACTAATCTTTTTTAATATTTAGTATATTTGACACCTTTTTGTATTAAAAATTATATTCGGTTTCATTTCAATTCATTTTTGTCATACAATATTTATGTCTTTCCTCCAAAAACAAAATTATTTAATTATTTGTACTATTATATTAAAAATAAATCATATTATCATATTATATGTTAATATTAACTTATTTTATCTTTACTATTATACTAAAAATAGTCATATTATTATATTGTATAAAAAGTTAATTTTTTAAAAAAATTAGATAAAATTTTTTCTATATATATATATATATAAAGATAAGTCAACTGTAATTTTTAAATAATATAAATATTAAATATAATTAAATTAAATTTAAAGAAATAACGTAATTTTTAAAAATATTTTTAATTATTTGGTCCCTTATGACCTACCATATTCCATTAAGATGCTGTGATTAAGTTTTTCTTTTTTTATCAAAAAATCAAAATTGTGTTCTGCGCGACCAGATTGCATAACCACAAGAGTATTATCTACATTTTTTTGGAGAGGGATACTTTTATGAAAATTAAATGGTTAATATTTTTGCCCACTTCTTATTTTATAATAAAATAATTTTGCGTGCCAACATAAATTAACTTAATTGACAAAAATAAACTGATATAACGTTTGCAATTTGTAGAAATTTAAATTTCCCTGACATTAAAAGTTGACGTTGTTGGTCATGATCTTCTCTTAATGTCTACTTATTTTATGAGCTATTGTTATTTTCACTGATAATATTAAAGTAATTTTTTTGCACTACTATTAGGTATATTTGATATTATATAATGTAATGTAGAAAATATTGTAATATTAATTATAATATTTACTGTATCTTCGTAATCATTATTTAATAATATTTATCTTTTATATTTTTAAATAAAACTACAAAATTATTTTTTATTTACTTCATTTACCATTTTTTCCCATTCTCTTCCCTTCTACACAATTAATATTATATCAAAATCAAACCAGTGACTGTGGTTGCAACACGTCTAGATGCGAAGCAAAAAATGACCTGTCCCACATATATTAGAATGCGATATATCACAAAATAATAATTACTTGTCTAACACGACTGTTTGTAGATTTTTTCTTTTCTTTCAAAGGAGAGTGGGAACAGCCCTGCATTATATGCGGATCAGCCTGTACTTAAATTGAACTAAAATAATAGTTAGTTAGGAGTTAACCATTGGGATAGGTCCAGCTTCCAGCTTTCTAGAGGGGGAGAATGGTTGTTAAAGGAAGATGCATCACACACAATCTTAGCCACATGCCAAAATGTATTTATTGAATATTTAATTTATATCTAGTGATTTTAACATTTTAAAAAATTTGAAAACTATAATATTAAAATTTAATATTATATATTTAAAAATTTATAAAATTTAACAGAAACATCTGTCAATTCTCACTATAACGTCGTCACTCCGCTGCTGCACAAAAGTTGATATCCTGCCCTTTGGCCTACCTGTAACTTGAACATGACACTGAATATTGGATAAATATAAATATGTTACATAATTTTGTCTAGCATACATTTATCCACGTAATGATGTCATTGTTTTGAGTCATGTGGATAATAGAGAATGAGATTATGTAATTATTTGTCTTATAAAACTTATAATTTAAAAGTAGACAATTTATTTATTTATCGAAGATTATATAATTCTGTTTCATTGGTTTTATTCAAAATTTAAAAATATATTGATTTTGATATTAAATTTATGTGTAAATTAATTATGCCCAATAAATATAATATCTAAATCAATTATATTTGGCATTAAATTTTTAATCAATGATACGGCGGAGAAAATTAGATCGTTTTAAACAATATAAGATTATTATTTTCTGTTTTTTCAATTAAACAAAAATAAATTAGAATTTTTATATTAAAGATAGTGAAAATATACTTAAATTTAAATTATTAGAAAAGGGATAATATGTATTTTTAACAATGTGCAAAATGTGGATAAGGCAGAACAAACTGCGCAATAGGCATTATAGAGAAATTTACTTATCAGGAAAATACATTTTACCTCATCAATTATAATTTAATCACATAATCTTTAAAATATAACAAAATTTTCACATAAACTTTAAAATATTACAAAATATCATCTAAGCAACAAATATTTTCACAGAGTCTTTTGTCACATTTTATAATCTATTGAGTATTATAATATGTTTTATGTATTAATTTTATAATTAAGCTACAATTTATGGAACTAAAATATATTTTTCCTTTTACTTATTTAGCCCTTTTAGTTTCTGTGGTGGTGAATTCTTCTATGTTGCAGCTCGGTCAGGTCTGCACGTTTTTAACGAGGATGGATGCTCTTCCATCGTACAAACAATTGGAAAATGATTGAATAGGATTCTGTTAACTGTTTTGAAGATTTTTTTTTTTTTAAGTTTTAGATCTTAAATTATAAATTTAAAGATAAAAATAATAATTAAAAAGTGAAAAACTATAACTATAAGAAAAAAATATATTTTAAAAAATTTTAACTATATAACTTATAATTTTTATCTTTAAACTTAGAATTTAAAATCTAAGATTAAAAAAAAGAGAAATAATGCATTTTTTAACTAATTATACAATTGAAGAATATCCATATTGGTTTTTAACATAGCAATGCTATGTTTATAGATTACTATTTTTTACTATTGTTTATCATAATTTTTTTGTTTAAAAAATAATTATTTAGTAAGAAAATATTACATAATTAATTTCAAAATATTTATCTTTTTCTTCTCAACTAAAACTAGGAAATAATCTTTTTTTCAGAGAAATGTATAAACAATTCCTTTCCCCACTTGAGAAATTGAAGATTTTTTACTTTGTGTCATACTCAAAAAATTAAATTATATAATTTTTTTTATTTTGATCAAATTATATTTAATATATTTTTATTTAAAATTATACTTAATTATTTTTAATAAAATTAAATTTATACACAAGATAAATTTAATCTAAAAATAAAATTACATAATTATCTTAACTATCATATTAAAGATGAAAACACAATCTCATATTAGAATCAAATATCAATTTAATTATTTATATTATTATATTAAAAATAAAATTATAGTCTTAATTATACAAAAAATAAATCAAACAAAATTTTTTATGATATATATTAAAATATAAAAATGTTGAGCGTATTTGAAAAAAAATATAAAATTAATGCCCCTGCAATACGAGAATACGAGAGAAAGATAGCCGCAAGCCCCCAACCCAAACCAATTTCATTTATATGTTTTTGTAAATAATAAATAATAGGGAAAAAGTGACGGGGACCGGGGGGGTGGGTGGTTGAGGCCTCGTGCTTGCATCCTTCGGTCAAGGCTTCAACCATTTTTGCTTTCATCGGTCCACCGCTCTGCTGTCTCCTCTCAACTAATTTGCAAAGAGACAGACGTCAAGGTTCGCGGAAAGTAATTTTTTATTCCTATTTAATTTACCACGAACGACAATTACCATCTGCGACATGTCACTTTAGAATCTGAATGCGTCCTTTTCAAGAGGGTAAATTATATTAATTTTATACTTATACTTTTTTTAATCTTAAAAAGTATATTTATTTTTTATCAATTAAATTAAAATTTTTACATAATATATATTTCTTGTAAACTTAATATTATTTAATTATATTTATTTTTATATTAAAAATAAAATTATAATTTTATATTAAATCTTAACATCAACTTTATTGTTATATTAAAAATAAAATTATAATTTCATATTATATAAAAAAAAATAAATTTTTAATAAAAATAAATTGAAAGATATAATTATTTTTATATTTTTTAATTAAAATATAAAAAGTGCATAATTTTTTGAGTAAAATAAGATAAATATATAATTTAATTAAAAATTATATATTCATTTATAACAATTATATGTTTGTGATATTATTATTAAAAAATTATATTTATATTATTTTTTATTAAAATGATAATAGCAAAAATATAAGATTACACATAAATTTTTTAAAATAAAAATATTAAATACAATTTAATCAAGCCTTTAGTAGCTTGATATAAATAATTATTTTTAAAATATTATCTTTTTTAAATAATAATTTTTGTGGGCTCTAGGGGATGATTCAATATGCATGTGCTTCATCCTGGCGAATTGGGCCAAACTCTGACGTCGAATTGTTCCGAAATCCGCAGATTTGAATGACGGTAAGAGGGCCGAAAAGAAGGACTGACGGCAACCGTACAATTCTAAGGTCAATTTCGACCTTTTCTATTCCACGTTAATACAAAACGTGATTTTAAAATATTCGCCACGCATTGTAGAAATTGCGTCTTTAGGTCTTTTCTAATTAGTGAGCAAGGAGGAGGATGTGCTTAGCTGACGAATGAAAACAAAAAGTAAATAAATAATAGACAACATATTATATATTAATTCTCCCTTTCATGGAAAATAATTTCCATGCTTGTTGATTTAGAAAACGATTTCCTTAAGAACCTGTTTGGTTTGGGGGAAGGGGAGGGGAGGGGAGGTCCTCCCCTTGTTTGGTATGAAAAAATTGGAAGAAAGGGGAGGCAAAATACCCCCTCCCCTCCAAAAGTGGAGGTTTTTTGAGGGGAGAAAATTTTTTAGCTCTATTTGACTAAATTGCCCTTCACTTTTATTTTTATTTAAAACATAATATAAATCTTATTTTTTAATGGAGTTTAAGATAATTTTTTATAAAAATAAAAAATATTTTTTAAATAAAAATAAAAAATTATTTTTTATAATAAAAAGTAAGAAAAAGTCTTTTTTATAAAAATTTAAAAATTTAAAAATTTTAATACAATAAGGGTATAATTATCTATTTAATTTTATCTCTCCTCCCCTCCAAATCAACCAAATAAGTTATCATTAAAACTCCTCCTCTCCTCTCCCCTCCATTGAAATCCTTCCCCTTCCCTCCCCTCCTTTGAACCAAACACTCCCTAAGTTTTACACGATTTTCCGAAAATGCGAAAAGTTAAAGCCACGTTCTCAAGCCATATTAGATGTGTGGGACTAAAAACTATAAACTAAAAGAAAGGAAATTACAAATTTAGTGATCACATAATTAAGTGAAAGCAATCAAATTAATATATTTATTTAAAACTGAGATGGACTTTGTATTGAGCATTTTCAAATCTATTTTTTTGGACTTAAGTTCGGTGAAAATTTTAAAAATTGAGTGCTCGTTTCATATAATAAATTTTGAAGCCAATAATCACAAAATTAAATTATATTTTATGATCATAATTTTATAGAATGATATTATCTACAATAACATATTTGGTTTTGAAAAATGTTGATATTTCAATCTAACATATTGTTTATTATAATTATATTTTAAAATATATAATATGACTTTGTTATCTTTAAGAATAAATAATAAAATACATATGCATTCAACACGAGTACATGATTGAAGAGTTCAGTTCAACCACGTCTGTAAAAGAAAATATAATAAATTAATGTTTTGACTTTTAAAAGTTTTTTTCATTTAATCTTTAAATATTGCATCTAAATTAAAGTAGCCGTTACATCAGATAGAATCATAATTATTTCACTACTTGACGTATAACATAAAGGGAAGTCCATTTAATCTGATAATATAAAATTGTTTGGATATATTAAACCCTAAAAATTAATGTTGTATAGCCTAATTTCATAAAATTTAGAGCCATAATGACACTGTTGATGGGGTTGGGTTTGTTGGCTTTTATAAAACTAGACAAAACAACAATGTTTTGAAGGTTTTAGATGTTTAAATAAGTATATATCATGAGTTAATAAATATTTGTATTTCTATTTATGTTGTACGTTAATTTCATATTTGTTAAGTGCTTGTAATTTTGTTTAATGAAGGAAAGGCTTTTGTGGTTGGAGAAAATTGTTTAAGAGATGAAATTGAAAAATATTATTTTTAAATAAAAAAATAAAAAAATAGAGATTAAATTATTAATTTACTTAAAAAAAAAAGAGATGATACTTGTGCCAGTAGACTCCCTGCTGCTTGAAGCACAATCTGGGCTTTCACATTTGCGTCATACTTAAGCTACTAAAGCCCAACAAGAAGGCCCACTGAGGCCGAATAGTCATTAGTCAACCCTTATGATATTGATTAGGAGATTCTGTGGGACCCGTCGTGGGCCCATCAGAAATCGAAAACCTATGGTCAACGTAAAGCCAACGCAACGCGGGGCAGATATTTCATGACATAATGCGAAGCGAAGTCCATGCCAAAACAGAAACGAAGCGGGTGGAAATCTCAAGTGATCTTTCCGAAGGCGCAATCGCTTCCATACATTCTCTCAGTGCCTTATCTCTTTCTCTCCAATCTAAACAACCCTGTAATTCCCAATTGCACATAATTTCTACAATCACCACCATAGCACCATAACCCCACTTCCTCATTATGGCTAGCAAATTAGCCTTCACATTAACATGCCCCCGTCCATCCACCACTCCTAACTCAACATCATTGCTTCCAATTTCTTCCCTCTCCTCTCCTTCTACTTCAAGAGTTCCATTGATTCACTTCAATGGGCGCCACTTATACCTTCGGCGACGGCTATTCCTACTTTCCCCTAAGGCCACCGCCGATCAACAAGGTCTATTTTGCTCTATAATTCATATTCCTTCTATACGTCTTTGCTAACTCTTATTTTTTCCGCTTTTCAGGCAAGGTTGAAGGAGATGAAGTAGTTGATAGTAAAATCCTCCCATATTGCAGCGTAGACAAGAAAGAGAAGAAATCGGTCGGTGAACTTGAGCAAGAATTTCTTCAAGCACTGCAAGTATGCCCGCCATTTTTTCAAAATTTTTTTTAAATGTATTGCCGTCATAATCTTGTCTAATGATTTTACGGAAAAGAACAGAAAGGACAACTTCTTTAGAGATTAAAACCAGCTGAAGTCCACGCCCTTGTTGAAGTGATTTTCTGTTTTTCAACAGGCATTCTATTACGAGGGAAAGGCTATTATGTCAAATGAGGAATTTGATAATCTCAAGGAAGAACTTATGTGGGAAGGAAGTAGCGTTGTCATGCTAAGTATGGACCAACCTTACTGAAATAGCTGCAGCTGGTATAAGTTAATTCATGTTATTGTTTAACTTTATTTTTTCACTCTCTGTTGGTTCCCTATGCAGGTTCTGATGAACAAAAGTTTCTCGAAGCTTCTATGGCTTATGTTTCTGGAAAACCGATCATGAGTGATGAAGAGTTTGATAAATTGAAAATGAAACTAAAGGTTTGCTTTGTTCATCATGAATAAAAACCCTTTGTATATTGAGCGGTGCATTTATGAAATGGCATTAATTGACCTTTATCTCACTATTTGAGAAAAAATAGAAATAAAAAATTGCATATGATTCAGAACAGAACAAGCATTGAGCTAAAAATAGTCATCGATGGTACTTCTAAATTGTGCGGTGGAGCTTATTGCCGGTCTGCTAGGCTGCCACTCATTATGGATTTTAAAATTTCTTAATAAAAAGACAATTGGTACTGCAGTTTGTAAGACATTTTACTGATGGTAGTTGTGCCGATCATACAAATTTGGGGATGCAGTTGGAATTGCTTCAATACCTTATTTTCTTCTCCCTTACTGTATTATTTACTAATATACAAAGTTCTTTCCCAGACGGAAGGGAGTGAAATTGTGGTTGAGGGTCCACGATGCAGTCTTCGTACGAGGAAGGTGCATGCCAATCTGCAAACTTATCTCCTTTGAGTTCCGATTGTTAATAGTAGTAATGTATGGTTGCTTGTTGATTAAATCATATGTAAAATACTTTTTCGTTTACTTGAATTCAGCTATAGGCTTCTGTGAAATGATAAGTGAATATTTAGCTCTGCTCTGCTTAATCTTTATTATTTACTACTTGAATAATCTTTTTTTTTTTTAAAAGGTTTACAGTGACCTGTCTGTTGACTATTTAAAGATGTTCCTCCTGAACGTACCAGCAACTGTCATTGCATTAGGATTGTAAGTAACTTTCTTTCTTCTTCCCCAAGGAGTGCGTGGGTTCGTGACGTATTTAGTAAAACTTTTGCTCCCTGTTTTAGCCGTTGCCATTGATCGATCTGTATGGCAAACCTGACCTATGACTAGGTAACAGAGTCTGATAAATTCTTTCATAAATTTCTATATCCTGAGGACAAACAATACATTGTTCGTTATAAGGGGACTGAAAGGAAGTTGTTGCATATTGCCCATGTAACCATTTGCTGATTGTTCACACATTCATTTACGGGCAGTCATATTCTTCCTATTCCCGTCCATTGTGTTGTTGCTTATTTACACATGCACTATTCGCTGATATGTTCGATCATGTATTTGTGAAATTTTGCAATGCAACCTGGGTATCTGCCATATAACAAGCATAGAATTGGAGATTTCTCTTTTTTTTTTTTTTTTAAATATCAGTATCGATTTCATTTATTTATCTTAAATTATAGATTTCTTCATGTTAAGAGGCAAAACAAAGTGTTTCCTTGACTTCTTTTTTGTCAGTCCGACTGACGTGAATGTTACTGCTTACACAAATAAGGTCATGACTTTTGGGCCTTTTCTCTTTTATTTTTTATTTTTCATCCTGTAATCTGTTAGGTTCTTCTTCCTTGATGATCTGACTGGATTTGAGATCACATATCTGCTAGAGGTATGTTATCATTTTTCTTTTCTTGTTCTAGCATTGCAAACTGATCATTCAGATGCAATTTGATTCCAGAGTGCATTAGTCTGACTGTAATTGCCTTTTTATAGTCCTTTCTGTTGCCTTGTTCTTGTCAAGACGCTGATTAGCTGTGGATGTAATTAGATTTCCTATTTTTTGTAGTCAATGAAAGAATAAAATTACCATGAATGGCAGGAAGTGCATTCTCATATGCTGGCTGGAAATTGTTGTAGTACATGATCATCATATTCGTCTCATTTCAATTCTAAAGTACTTTGTCTTGCCTGACCTAAACAACGACAAAGACAAGCATAGTTAGTATAGAATTTTGGTTCTCCATGACATGAAACAATTTTTTAAACTTGAGCAATCACAGCTGAAGAGTCAGAAGAAATGAAAGCTGGGACTATGAGATTAATTTTTCACGTCTCATGTTAATTCATACAGAATTTTAGAACATTGAAAATATTATTACAATTAATGCTATTAACTGATAATGTGAATTGTTGATGCAGCTGCCCGAGCCATATAGTTTCATTTTCACTTGGTTTGCTGCCGTTCCCCTCATTGTGTGGCTAGCTTTGTCACTTACGAATGCGATTGTGAAAGACTTTTTGATTTTAAAGGTATAAACTCTGGTAATGGTGTCTCTTTTATGTTTTACTGTACCAGTACATTTACTGTCGTATAATTATTTAACAGGGCCCCTGTCCAAACTGTGGTACCGAAAATACTTCCTTCTTTGGGACCATATTGTCAATTTCAAGTGGTGGTTCCACCAACACTCTCAAATGCTCAAAGTAAGTATGAAACAATGGCTGCTTAATTGACCAACATTGTCACTCCACATGATATTATAATTCATGATAGAGCATTAGTTTAACATTTGAAAATAACGTGTTGGCTCAGCTGTGGCACTGAAATGGTATATGATTCAAATACAAGATTGATCACATTACCGGAAGGAAGTAATACTTAAGTGGAGGTATATTCCTACTTTAATTTAAAATCTCTACTAAAATTATTATTGTAGCATATTTGTTTCGCATTACTAGTGTGGGGAAGAGTGCCTCACAGGATCTGTTAACTGGTCTGTAATGACCTCTTTCCATACAGGTATGTCAATCTTCCAGCAACTGGGAGCCGTTCATTGATAAAAGGCAGAAGCAACTTTCATGTAAAAGTAACTACCTATCAAGACATCCATGAAGTCTCACCCCAAATATGAGATTACAGTTGTTATTGTTACTATCATGTCTGTAACTCCTAAGGAAACGGGCTTTGTATAGTATATATACATTAGAAGAGAATGAAATTTTTTTACTCACGCTAACAAATTTTTTCCCCCTTCCCTTCACTTATCTCAGAAGATGGAATTAATTGAAATATGCAACAGATCCAATCAGATACGTGATCTAATCATCGGAGAAAAAGGAGATCAATCTTCAAAACATTGTGCCGAAGAAATGCATCTTAAAATGTTAGTGTGAATGGGCAAGCACAAGCTCGTGTTATATTTTTTATTTCATAAGAAAGCAAATTTATAAAAACTAGTAATAAATAATAAATCTAGTCAAACCATGTATCAATTTCAAGGACTTTATTTGGCAAACACACCCTTTGCCAACTACACGTCAATGCTGTCTGAATTTTCACTAAGAATAATCTTAATTACACAAATTATAGATATTTATACTTTACACATCCATAAGGAATATCTATTGCGAGAAAGATATTTCGAATCACTGCTCGGTGGATGAATTGAAATGCAGGACACAAGCCTACGGAACCTGCCCGCACGTTTTTCACTTTACAAAAATTAGGGAGTGATCTCATGTTTAAATAGTCCATGTTCTTACAGTACGCCACCAATTACAACAGAAGTCAACAAACATCCTATTATTGTAGGCATCAGCGATTGGTTCCCCATCAGGCGATGAGGATTTTCTCTCAGCAACTCCTACATCCTTGGCTAAAATTGCCGGCACGCACTCACCAGACTCAAAATATTTCCTTCTGTTTCGACAAGCGTTGATTCTTATTTACAAGGACAGTTAATATTGTTGACTCAAAGTTGAGAGACCTTATCTTCGTGGGTATCACGAAGGCAGAGTGCTACTGTCAATGAAATTGGGCGATATATATATATATATATAGGATACGTGTTAATGTGCATCGCAATATTCCTTCTCCCACATGGGCCTCGGAGAAGGCTAGAACTAGCTGACTTAATCATGGCTTCCATTCTTCCATTTTGCAGCTTTAGCAGCTTCTTGTTGGTTACATGGATGTTCACAATCATCGGAAAAACAACAGCAGCTGTGGGAATATTTCAACCCAGCCAATGGGCTCTTGCCCATGCCACATTCTATGGTGACGAGACTGCTTCCGCCACCATGGGTATATTATACATGTTAGCTCAATCTTCATCATTGTTATTTAACATAAGGCTATGCGAAAAATTATATTTTCGCTTGAACGTATGACTCTTCGTTGTTTTGTAATGGGTTAATTTATAGGAGGAGCATGTGGGTACGGAAATTTGTTTGCGAATGGCTACGGGACAGAGACAGTGGCATTGAGCTCCACATTGTTCAACAATGGGTATGCGTGCGGGGCTTGTTACCAAATAATGTGCTACCAATCAAGTGCATGCTATCAGAACGTGTCCTTTATCACAGTGACTGCCACCAACCTTTGCCCTCCTAATTGGGCCCAATCCTGTGACAATGGTGGCTGGTGCAACCCACCCCGAACTCATTTTGACATGTCCAAGCCTGCCTTCATGAAAATTGCCGACTGGCAATCTGGCATCGTCCCTGTAATGTATCGCAGGTAACCACCCATATAAAAACACTGTTATTTTTTTCAAGGCCTAAATATAAAATTAGTATATAACTTTTTAAACCTAACAAAATATTCTTCTTTACTTTGAACTAGACATAAAACACTCTCCGTCTTATTTAACGCGGAGGTGTTTTGAATGTATTCCAAAGTTTGAAGGAATTTCTTTCGATTTCTTTTTTTTTTTTTGGGGGGTGGGGGTTTGGTTGCCGTTGGAGAGTTTGGAACCAAATATCAGCGAACAATTACGTTTTATAGTTGATGTACCAAATAATTCCTTATCATATTGGGGTGTGTGTGTGATAACTCCTTATGTTTGTAGAGTACCGTGCATGCGGAGTGGGGGAATTCGATTCTCTCTAGACGGAAATGGGTACTGGCTATTGGTGTACGTGATGAATGTGGGAGGTGGGGGAGATATTGGGAGCATGTGGGTGAAAGGAAGCAGCACAGGGTGGATTAGCATGAGCCACAACTGGGGTGCTTCTTACCAGGTATTTGCAACTCTGGGTGGTCAAGCTCTTTCCTTCAAGATTACTGCCTACAGAACCGGGGATACTATTATAGCATGGCATGTTGCTCCTCCCGATTGGAGCGTTGGAATCACTTATTCTACCAATCTCAACTTCAACTGAAACGCGATGTCTTCCTTTTCTGAAGTTCTACAATTTCTTTTTTATTTTTATTTTTCCTATGCTGCAAATGGGCTTTCCACGAGTGCAGCAGATCATTATCATTGCTAAAGATTGCCTCTTTTTTGTCAATTTGATTTAATATGCGCTCTTATATCCGGTGAAGCTTCTTCAGAGAACTCTTGCTCTTGTTTATTTAGTTGTCTACACCCATAAACAACCATCACTCAACAGGAATAATTATGTCATCAACGGAGATATATCGATCGTTGTTAGAGCATGGACAAACACTTCAGAATAGGGACATTACAGTGAGTTAATTTACTGCGAATCTCGATCCCTGCCATCAGCTTGTCGATGCAGTAAGTTCTTGATGTATCAGTTAATGTTACGCGGGTAAAGGAATTTAAAAAATAAAAGCTAGCCTTCTATATATTATGCAAACTATGATCTACCTTGATATCAAGCATTTGTCGCTTGAGATCTGTTTGGATATACGAGAGACTCAAGTGTGTCTCTATACAATGTTCCGCACTTACTTGGCATTGTCAAGAAGACAGATCAAAGTTATAAGTTTGATTTAGCGATGAAGAATTTATGTAGTTTAGAGATTAGGTTTCTCTATGCAGATAAAAAACAACCAATCAATGTGTATATATCTGGTAGAAAAGAGAACGCAGCCAGGGGGAAATTAACTTCTCTTCACACCTATAGCTACAAGCTAGAGTGGGCAACAGCATTGGAAGTTCTATCCAGGAGCCCTAACAAACCATGTTAAAGGGCAGTTAATGCATATGAGAAGAAGAAGAATATTTTTAATATAGTTTTAAGTGGCGGTTGAGAGTATTGTAGATAATATAAATAAAATTGCAAGCATTGTGATGGATTATTATAGATGTGGCCTACGGACATATCACATGATGTAGATCGTAATTTAAAATTATAATTTTTAAGAAGTGATTATAATTATTAAAAATTTAGATCAATTTAAAAAAAATTCTGTAAATAATATAAGGTTATCAATAAAAACGTTTAAACATATTCCATATAATATGTCAGTAGAATTAGAATTTTAGTATTTGTATTTAATTTTTATTAGAATATTTGTATTCAGGGTTGGCCATAAAAAATATCACTCGTTTTTTTTTTAAAAAAAAATTCCATAATCACTCCAAATCTGATTCTTCTCTTGTAAACATGGATGAGATCTATACAACCTGTTTCAAGTCATACGGTCGGGAAGCTTCAGTATCACTGGCGCTTCACCCATAAGCAATCTTAAAACAGGCTGGATATATAATTTTTAAAAAATCCTGTCTACCCAAAAATCATTTGGGTTTCGATTTCTTTCCTTTTTCTTTTTTCATGTAGTTGTTATTGATGTGTGCGTGCGCGAGCGCGTGTAAAAAGAGAAAGTCAGGAAAATTCGAACCCTTCTAATTATATTCAGTAGAGAGAAGTGCAACGATAGTTATCTAGCTATACCATACGCGTGCCAGTTACTCTTATCATCATAAGAACAGACATAATATCGTCACAGGAACAAGCCAAGCTATAGAGCATCTGGCCAGTGGTTAATTGTAAATTTCTTATTTATCTTCATATTACAAATTCATTTTAGTATATTAAATATTCCAATCTAGCCACTAGTTACTTCTCAAACTGTATAATACACTGAAACTTTAAATAGATGAATATCTACACTGGATGCATTAACCAAATCGTCATATGTGAATTCTCTCCGCATCTGTTTGGCAGTGATGCTGTCTACAAATAATTCTTAAGTTCTCTAATTAAATAATGTTTATATTTATATATTAATGGCAAACTGATGACCAGAAAAAGAAAAGATCAAATTATTTTTTCAATAATGTAATACATATCATATTATTTTATAAACATAACATTTCCTTTTTATTTATTGTACAGTTTAGACTTTTTGATAAGTTTATTTTCACTGGATCTTCGTTAACGTGATATTTTAATTTTATATCTTACTTTATATTAGTTTTATATCTTTATCGTTAATTAACCTACCTACATTGGTGAATAAATAAAGCAGTCAATCTGTTTAGTTGATTTTATATGATCTATTTAAGAAAGAAATCGATAAACTTCCTTAAAAGTTAAGACTTCCTATATGAATTTAATTACATATAAAATAAATCAAATTTAAAAAAAAGAGGCAGAGACGGACCAAGTTTATTTCTTGAGAAGCGGTAGAAATAGATTGTGAATGGAAGGTTGATTTGACAAGTAAGACGCAGTCGTGAATCGTTTCTTGTGAGTTGTGAAGGTAGTGTCCCCACTAGACGTGTAAGGGGTCTACGATGGGGAGCTCGCAACAAAAATAACCCCTCCCCCACCGAAAAAAAGCCGTAATCTTTCCAGAGTGTGCTGGAACAACGCTTACTTGGATTTCCCGGGAAAATTAACAGCCGTGGAATTACACATACCCATCGGATTCAGGAGTTGAGAGAGGTGGTTTCAAGGGGTTCAGTTCCCTGGCGTTAGCCCCTATGGACGAATCTGCCGGCCAACCACCTCTCGGAATTTCTCCTTCCTCGACTTTTCCGCACAATCTGTGTCCTGATATGTCCCGAGCTTCTCTCTCCCTGGACAACCTAACCCCCTCTCGTCATGTCGACCGTATGATAAACTCCCACCACTATAAATCACCTTCAAGAACAATCTACTCCGATAGGTTCATACCGAGCAGATCTGGTTCCAAATTCGCTCTCTTTGATATACCGATGCTGACGAATTCTCCAGCAGAGGGACGTGAAGACAGTTCCAGCGCCTACACTACCCTTTTGCGGACTGCGTTATTTGGACCTGATGCCGGAGTCGTATCTCCAGTGACTCCTGAGAAAAGGAGCTCAGTTATGAACCCACCAAACCGAAATATATTTCGTTACAAAACCGAAACTCGCCAGTCTATGCACTCGCTTTCGCCATTTATGTTCGATGATGATGTGGTGCCGGGTGCCAATCACAGCCCCGTTAAGGCTCCTCGGAAGGTTCCCCGCTCGCCTTATAAGGTATGTTTAGTGTCGTCGTTGTTTTTCTCTACGAGTTTTATAATTTGGGCTGTTGGGGTTTACGGAGATTATAATGTTTAACTAGGTTCTGGATGCTCCTGCGCTGCAAGACGATTTTTATCTGAACCTTGTGGATTGGTCTTCGCACAATGTATTGGCTGTGGGGTTGGGTAACTGTGTTTATTTGTGGAATGCTTGTAGTAGCAAGGTGAGTCCTGGTTCCACTAAAACATTTTCCACATTTTTTATAATGAAAATTGCACTCTGTCATTATACACTTTCTCTTTGGATATGATTTGAGGGCAATGTATCTACTCAATTTCAGTGCGTCGACTTTCTATGCATGTCTACCAGTGTGCTTATGAGCGAGCTGTTGTTTAGTTATACCTGCTGAAAAATTCTTCTATGATCCAACTCCATTTTGATATGCTAAAAGCAGGTGACTAAATTATGTGAGTTGGGGATCGATGACAGCGTTTGCTCAATTGGGTGGGCTCATCATGGTTCACTTCTTGCGGTTGGAAGTAGCAATGGTAAAGTCCAGGTAGGAGTTTATATGCCAATCATAACAGTTATTTTAGCATGCCCGTCTTCCATGAATGTTCATAGCGATTGGAGGGCACATTTGGTGTAATTACTTGCCCTTTTTTTTTTTTTAACCCCATTATTCCTTAAAAGGTTTACTTGACCTCCATGCTGTGCTAGTGTTATCTTTATTTGTATTTAAAGACACTTAAAGAGAAAGCAAAGGTGTTGCTAATTTTTTCTTTTCTTAGGAAGGGCTTGTAAATGAAAGGCAATAGCATGTGACAACATGCACCTAAGATTAACAAACTAACCATGAAGCGCTGTACTTGTTGGTTATTTATTTTCTCACCTTGAACCTCAATCTATGTGGTGAGCACACCATCAGCAAAGAAGAAGAAGAAGGCAAAAAGAAGGGAGGATCGTAGGGTGTAAATGATGATGATACAATATTTCATTTAGATTGGTGAAAGAAAGAATTTTAAGAAACTTATATAGAAACGTGTTACGATGGATGGAAGTTAGATAGATAGCTAGGAGGGTTGTTCACTAGTTACTGGAGTGACTGTGGGTGAATCAAGATTCGTCTGGAAGCTTTCAGGGTGTGCTCTGCTGTTCTTAGGTTTAAGATGGAAATGAGTATTAAATTGCAAGCGATTATCACTGTGTTTGGTTGGATGATACGAAATGGAAAGGAAAGGATTTTATTATTCATTAGCAAAGGGTTTATAATGGGAAATATATTGATAACCGTTAAATTAAGATAGTTTACCTTTAGAGAAATAAATATCATTCATATGTGTTTGTTTGAAAAGACAAATCTACCCTGGTTTGTAAGGATTCTTGTGTTTAAAGGGAAGAAGATGACCGTGTGCAATGTTTCTGAATTGTCGGGGGATGAAGTAGTAGGATATGGAACTTGGTCCACTGATGTTGTTTTGAAGGAAAAATAGGGTTAACACATCAGTTAAGCTTGTTTGTTTTTTTAATTGGTATAGAGATTTGGTAGTTGATAAATTTCATTAAAAACCTTTCAATGAATGTTGCATTTCATAAAACTAAGGTTAAAGAGTAATTTACCATTGTTTCTTTTTATTGTTGGCATACAAAATTGGAAGTTAAATACCTTTCTATTCCCTTTCCCATTCAACCACCTTTAAATGGGAAAAAAAGGTTAAGTATAATCTCGTTCTTAAAGATCACCTTGTTCCATTTCTTTTTTTATTTCCTTCCTTTACCATACTGCACTTAAAGAAATGATTAGATGTGTTCATTCCTTATTCTTATTTCATTTGGTTCTGTTCCATCCATCAAAACACGACCTTATGCTCATAATATGATGATAACAAATCTATACTGAATGTCAAAAATTGGGTATGTACTTCAATATTGTGTCACTGATTGATATTTTAATTAGAATTTGTTGTGTAGTTACGAAAACCAGATGCTCTGATTTATTTAATAAAATGTTTTATGTAAGTTGATTGGTGAAATAAACTTAATGCAATCTAAAGTAAATCATTTAACTAATGGACTGATAAATTTTGCTTCTATCTTTGGATCTTAATGTTAGCTCATCTATGTTGGAAAATATGGGGTATAGCAATTTGTGCAGTAGTTGTATAACCTGACTTCCCTTACTTGTTACCACTAGGCTTGACAGGTCTAGGTAGCAGAGCCTTCTCATCACAGTGGGTTTAATCAACTTTGGTTCCAGATTTAATGTCTGACATTCAATTGTCTTCTAAGCATGTCAGTTGTTACATTTTTTGTACGCTTATATCATATTTAGCTGTCTTCTTGATAGATTGCTCAATTGATTTTTTAAGAATGGCAGCAAGTGCATCACTGCTACCTCTGAAAATGCACTATTGAAACCATGGTGTCAAGTTTTCTTCTGCTTTGTTCTTTTGTGACATCAAGATATTTTTTAGATTTGATCACCAAACTTGCAAACTTCACTATATAATTTCTTACCGTGTTTCCATGAATCTTTATGCCTTAAAGAGTGTTTCTTTGCAGCATTGTTTGATGACCCATGCCTCTGAACTATTCTCCATGTAGATATGGGATGCATCTCGATGCAAGAAGATAAGAACTATGGAGGGTCATCGTTTACGTGTTGGGGCCTTGGCCTGGAGTTCTTCTCTTTTGTCTTCTGGCAGCCGGGATAAGAATATTTATCAACGAGATACACGTGCACAAGAAGATTTTGTCAGTAAATTGTCGGGACACAAGTCTGAGGTCAGAATTTGTTTCTATTTGCTTCAGCTTCATCTGGTCAATTGATTTCTGGACTTAAGTGTTTTGTCTTTGTTCTGCTGTGAAATGCTTCAATACTCATGGTCCATTCCAATTTAATAGAATGACCATGCCAATTTGCTTTCAAAACTAGAATGCTGCACGACAGCCAATGATGATATCTTTACTTATGGTCCATGCAAATTTTCTTTTAAAACTAACATGCTGCCCCACTGTACCAATTTTTAGCCTGAAGTTAATTCTGTTTTCTTCAAAGGTTTGTGGACTGAAGTGGTCTTACGATAACCGTGAGTTAGCATCTGGGGGGAATGACAACAGAGTATGTGATTGCAAACATTTTCACCAAATCACCCTGCTTACTGGTATCTCCCTACTTCTCCGGCATTAATTTATTCCATATATTTGCAGTTGTTTGTCTGGAATGCACACTCAACCCAACCTGTCCTCAAGTACTGTGAGCATACAGCAGCTGTTAAAGCCATTGCATGGTCTCCTCATCTTCATGGACTTCTTGCATCTGGGGGAGGAACTGCAGATCGATGTATTCGTTTCTGGAATACAGCCACAAACTCACATTTAAGCTGTATGGACACTGGAAGTCAGGTGATCTGCTTGTCCTTTGTCTTTATTCTTTATTTCACATTCACTTCTTTTAAATTTGGTCTTGTTTGAGGCTGATTTTTGGGTGGAAATATGAAAAGATTGAACTGTATACTAATCACTACAAAAATACATGTTTATTTTGTTGGAGGGTAGCTTTGGTAACTCATTTAAAGCATGAAAGAACAACAGACTGTCAAACCAAAACCCACCAAATGAATAGTAAGATGAACAGAAAACTCCACTGAAATTAATTGAAGGTTTAGTCCCACTGGAGGGGGGTAAAGATACGCAAGAAAAGGGGGGAAAAAAGGCATGGGATTAGTGAATGGTAGAGCAACATTAAATCCCAAGACGGATAGGGTTCTCTGTTAAAAGATAATTCAAGTATCTTGTTGAGAAATGATAATTTACAAAGTTGTCTTGTAATATGCTTTACATTGAAAATCTTCTAATAGGTTAAAATTATACATTTTTCTAAGAAGAAGAAGAAGAAGAAGAAGAAGGTAGTTATTATGCCTCGGAACTTGAGTAATCTGAAGTTCTGGACTTTGATATGAGATATGATATTTTGTAATAATTTTATTTTTATATTTATGGCCAATGGAAAGTGAGGCATTATAATTTGTTGCTTTTAGTTTCCAAAATATGAATTAATGGCATTCATCATCAATATTAGATTTGGACTTAACGTATTGAGATAGGGATGAAGGGACCCACCCGCCTCCCAACCCACCCTTCTCCTGTTTTTTAACCCACACAAATGCACTGATGTTCAAACCTTATGTTTGGCAGGTTTGCAATCTTGTTTGGTCTAAAAATGTCAATGAACTGGTAAGCACACATGGTTACTCCCAGAACCAGATAATAGTTTGGAGATACCCCACCATGTCAAAGGTACAAATTATATCTTCTGCGATACAGCAGGCATCTCTTATATTTTTGCTTCATCGAAACATATATACCATTTGTCCTTTAATACAGCTGGCAACTCTAACGGGCCACACATATAGAGTTCTTTATCTTGCCATCTCTCCTGATGGGCAGGTACTTCATTTGCCCTTCCGCACTTACGTCTTCCAATTTGGCTTATGTTGAGTAAATGGTTTGCTACTTCCTAATATGCTATTTTTTCTGGTTGCCATTACTTTTACTGTTTCAGACAATTGTCACTGGAGCTGGAGATGAAACACTTAGGTTTTGGAATGTATTTCCCTCTCCTAAATCTCAGGTAAAATATTTATTAAAGACGGAGAAATAACTTTTGCTATCCCTGTGCCTCACTCCTCTCCTACACTTCTTGTATGAAGATATGAGTTCTAGTCATTTTCAGTCATATCATCTTGCAGCTGTATTGCTATTCCCGTAGATATGACTGGCGATGCATGAAACTCGCCTAATGTATTATTCATAATATAGTCTGCAGCATCATTTTCTTCTTTTGTTTCGTTTTTTTTTTTTTCCTGGTTGAGTAGGATTTCTAGTTGCTCAGCATTCTTAATTTTCATGGTAAGTGCACCCTCCCTGAAAGCTTATTTTTCAAATTAGTACCATGACATGGACTGAGTATATAATGTTTGATATACCATATGCAGAAGTAAATGATCTTCTGATGCATCCCCTTGGAAATTTGTTCTTCCTCCCTTGCTTTCACCTTTTTCTTATATCCTCTTTTCTCTTCTTAATTGTTTGGAATTCATGCTAGTTGCAACAAAAATCCGTAGCGATTTATATTGGACTTGACCATTGATGCAGAATACCGACAGTGAAATTGGAGCATCGTCTCTTGGAAGAACTATTATTAGGTAACTCTCCTGGCATGCTGACATAGTCATGTGGTATATTTCCGACTTCATCTTTCAGGAGCAATGCAGGGCGAAATTTCAAGACGACCGTTGTAGTACAACTTGCAAGACACCATAAGAGAGATCTGCCTGACCACTTTGAAAGCCTGGCAGGGATCTAAAAAGTTACAACATGGCTGCAAATGATAGGCGTCTACACCAATCCTATTGATGTGACGTTTCATATTATCTTATTCAAGGAAAAAAAATTATAAAAGAAAATCTCTGTCTTAGATTTGTGGATGTGTCGAGGGAGTTGTGGCCAACTTTGTTTTCTCCTGGCCTTTTTTTTTTTTGTTGGGGGGGGGGGGGGGGGGGTTGGTTGTTCTTCTTAACAATGCTTCCTTGCATTGTATGTTTAAAGTAGAGTACAGAGAGACGTTCTTAGCACACCTGTAACCTCTAAAAGTTTTGTATATATTAATTCTTTCTTTGGTTAATATGCCTGAACATAAATGTCTGCTTTCTTTTTTTTAAATAATGCCGGTAATCTTATATATATATATATATATATGCATGCTCGCAACTTGTGGTTTACGAGGTAGAACCCAAGATTAAATAACAGGAAGACGTGGTTATTAAGTTTCATTTTCTACTGCATAACCAGGTTGTGTAGTTATTTGACATTGATGGGTGACTGGGTATCCCTCTCTCTCTCTCTCTCTCTCTCTCTCTCTCTCTCTCTCTCTCTCTCTATATATATATATATATATATATGAAAATCCTTATTTATAAAGTTGGAATTCAATTTAAAAATGTAGTAGAGAACAAGGTTTAATTTACGTATTCCAAGTCAATTATACCAAACCGTAGGTGATCTCTTCCTGACAACCATGGTTGGCTTGCCCTGCAGTCTTCATTAATCAATTAAACCAAACTATGTTTTGGGGGAAAGCATCATTTTCTTTTAATAGCAGCACTCCTTCAATATCCCACATGACATTAGGACATCCTGGAATGGGTTCCAAGCATATGATGGCTAAGATATATATATATATACATATAAAAGTACAATGTCACAAGTAAGATTTGCTTTAATAAATTTTTAGTAGTCTATAATATAATCATGTAAAATATTATATGTATCTAACTATTTTTTTATGGTGAAAATTGTTAGCAAGGGCGATTGCCAAATTCCATATGCCTCGCTGCATCCTTCTGCTGACCAGAGGGATAAGACTCAATTCTTAAGACTTCCTTTTCCTAACAATGTTTTTCTTGCACTTCCCTAATAGTGTCAATATGTCATTTGTTTTTGGCCAAAAAAAAAAACACTCAGCCCTAGAGTGTTCTGGACCTGATATGCGCCAACCATGAGACTAGATATAATGGAAAAGAGAAATTGTAATCTCTATTATATTGATGTATTTGAGCGACATACCAGATATAAAGTCCTCTTGACAAGAAAAGAAAAGAACAATAAGAACAAGGAAGGAATACCAGTAAGGGTTTAAAATACAGATGAGAAGAAAATTCACATTCCACACACCCCTTCTCTCACAACTCACATGACTTATATACTTTTACTTTCTCTCACTTTTTATGTCTTTTTTCTTCTTTTGTTACTTCTTCGCACAATCGTTCCTGTGTCACGCAGATCTTCTGCATTACTCTTCATGTGTGCCACCTTTTCCACATCATTGCTTCTGTGGCATGGTTGAGTCATTACATTACTCCCCTCATTAAGAGCGACCTTGTCCCCAAGGTCGAATTGTGGATTAGTAATTCACATATGAGAAACACTTTCCCATGTGGGTGTGTCTGAGCCATGCCAATGAATAAGAACTTGGTTCATCCACGAAGACTGGTGTTTGACAGTACAAGAGGCAAGGACCTCAACTGGCGAAATGAGTGGAATGTCATCTTCAAATGTGACTAGCAATAGAGTAGTGATAGTTGTAGGGTCTTTATAAAATTTTTTGAGAAGAGAGACATGGAACACTGGGTGAATGCAAGCTGCAGGCGACAATTGTAGTTGGTAGCCAATAGCACCAATACGTTTAACAATTTGGAAAGGACCAAAGAATCGAAAATTCAGTTTCTCATGGTGGTGGTGGTGGTGTATTGAAAATTGACGATAGAGTTGCAATTTAACAAGTATCCAATCTCTTTCTTGAAATTGAAGTTTTGTACGACGTTGATCTACAAAGTACTTCATATGGTTCTGAGCTCAATTTAAATTACATTTGAGCTCGTTCAACACCTTATCCCGTAGCTGTAGTTGTTGGAACACATCCCAAGGCACATCTTGAATATACTGAGTGTGACAAAGAATAGCAGAGGGTCATTGCCATAAATAACCTTAAATGGCGTCATTCCAATAACTATATGAAATGATGTATTATACCATAGCTTAACCCACAAAAGATAAGTATATCACTATCTAAGATGATCATGGACAAAGCATCGGAGATATATTTCTAGGCAACAGTTCAAAGTTTCCGATTGGCCATTAGTTTGCGGGTGATATGATGATGCCCTCTAATATGAATAAATGCTGCCAAAAGGAGCTGGTAAAAGCACAACCCCGATCGGAGACAATAGATTTAGGAATGCCATATAATTTGACCACAGACTGGATAAAAGTCTCAGCAATAGATGAACTGGTACATGAAGCCATAAGAGCAACAAAGTGAGCATATTTAGAAAGTTAAAAAATCACTACCATGATCACTGTATATTTGTGGGATCCAAGTAAGGAGGTAATGAAATCCATGATAACATCTTCCCATAAGGCATTTGGTAACAACCTTGAAGGATGAAGTTAGGATGTCTTAGTACATCGACAAATAACACAGTGCTAGATGAAATATTTAATATCATTACGCATATCGGACCCGAAAAAATTTGTCGCAATACGGTGATATGTTCACATGACACTTGAATACCGGACAACATGGAAGGAATGAAATTCGATTCAGATTTGGTCCACCAAAGCATGAGATGTGTTAGGTATAATTAGCTGTTGCTTCCAAAATAGAAACATACCCTATAAGGAGTATAGAGGCATGATAGCTGGGTTTGCTCAAAATTGTTGAATGAGATATTAAATGGCAGGTGAAGCTTGAATTTCGTGTTTGATATCCTTCAGGAATGAAGGTGTGGAAATTGTGCAAGCCATGTTATATAAGCGTGAAAGGGCATCTGTGGCTAAGTTGGTTTTGCCTTGTTTGTACTCAATAGTGTAGCTAAATCCCAACAACTTAGGCAACTATTCTTTCTATTCTGGCGTCTAAATTACTTAAGTAGTTAAGTGCTTTAAGCAATGTTGGTCAGTGCAGATGATAAACTGGTATCCTAAAAGATAATGGCAGAATTTAGCTACTGCTTCAATGATAGCATATAGCTCCCATACATATGCTAACTTTATCTGCATATGAGAGGATAACTTCTTAAATAAATACGTTATTGGGTGATCATCTTGACTGAGTACAACCTCGATGCTAGACCCAGACACATCCATTTCTAAGACAAATGTCTTTGCAAAATTTGGTAGGCTGAGGATTGGAGATTGGGTAATGGCCGCCTTGAGGCCTTCAAAAGCTTGTGTTGTCTTTTCATACCAATGGAAGTTATCCTTTTGTAATAAATGAGTTAGAAGAGCAACAAAAGTAGCATAATTGCAAATGAAACACTGATAGTAATCGGTGAGTCCTAGAAACCCACGTAATTGAGTCACTGTATGCGATTAAGGCTAGTTGACGACTGCCTAAACTTTAGCCTTGTCCATTTCCATACCTTTATGTGAAACAACATGACCAAGGTAGTCAATCCTCATCTAGCCGAACGAATATTTGGAAAGTTTAGGGAATAACCGATTCTCCTATAAACATTGCAACACCAGAGTTAAGTGTTCTAAATGTGTTGGCCAAGATGGGTTATAGACCGGGATATCGTTAAAGAAAACTAAAAAAAACTTGTATAGGTATAGTTGGAATATAGTGTTCATGAGGGACTAAAAAGTGGTTGGGACATTCGTGAGGCCGAAGGGCATAACAAGCCATTCATAAATGGCTATGATGTGTACAAAATGTTGTCTTTGCCCTATCTTCTGGTTTCACTACTACTTAATGATATCTCGACCTTCAGTCGAGTTTGGAAAAGACTTTAGAGCCCTTCAACTCATCTAACAGCTCATCCACCGTCAGTATTGAGAGCGAATCTTTAACTGTAATTGCATTCAAGACTCGGTAATTAGTACAAAGCCTCCAAGTTATGTCTTTCCTTCTGGCTAACAGAACGGGAGTAGAAAAAGGATTAGTTATATGATCTCTTCTTTCAACACGTCGTTCACCATTTTTTCAATGACTTCTTTTTGGAAATAGGGGTAGCGATAGGGTTGAACCTTGATTGGTCTTACTCCTTCTTCGAGCATGATGGCATGGTTATATGACCTTTCCATGAGGTACTTCAAAAATAGCTACGTAATATTGCAAAATAATTCATAAGTCTGGTAGTACATCATTAGGAATTTGCACATCTATTGAAGGAGTGTCTTCTAGGCTGAAGCATTGTAATGTATAAACCTTTGCAACAGCTCGTGTATCTACAATGCATTGCATTTGATGCAACTGTGCTACTTCACATTTCATGGGTCTCTCGCCAATCAAAGTGATGAATTGACCCTTCAGATAAAATTTCAGAGTGGATGTGCTGTAGTTTGCAATATGTTCTTTCAACGTGGCAAGCCATGCTGCACCTGGGACAACCTCGGCGCCCGCTATAGGCAACATATAAACCTGGCAGGGTAAATTATATCCTTGTATTTATAATGGAAGCTCTCTGATCGGCCCTTCACCTTTTAACACTTGGCCATTACCCACCATGACTTGTAGTCCAGGTATATGCTCAATAAGTAATTTGAGGTAATGAGCAATTCAGGTTGGATAAAATTATTGGAGCTTCCACCGTTGATTAGTTCTTTGACTTGAGTTCCATTAATGAAGCCTGTGAACCTAATAGTAGCAACACCAAACACACCTTGATAAGCACAGAAGGATAAATGAGCAATAGTAAAGGCATCTCCCAAGGCACTAGTTTGTGTGTCGATCATCGTTTTCATTGGCACCTCTTCTTCATCTCCGTTAGGATCACATTGCATAATCATGAAATACTTGTTCGGGCACTTGTGGTTCCATGGGTACTTCCCATCACAGGTAAAGCAAAGGCTCTTGTCCCTTCGCAACTGCATTTCCGCTGGTGAGAGTTTCTTGACTAGTGGTATTGGCTTGGAAGATGGTATGGGTAACAGAGGTGGAAACGATGTTTTAGGCACTGAAGTGCTCGACCCAGAGCTAACAGTCAAATTTGAACTGGCCCCCATAGAGCGTATTGATGGAATCGTTGAAGGTTGGACCGTTGGTACCCTCAATTTTGGAGCCACTAAGATCATGGCCTGTTTTTCATCATATAGACGTGCAAGTGCAACGGTCCTAAGTAACATGGCAGGAGACTGAGCAATGACATCCCTTTTAACTTCAGTCTTGAACCCACTAATGAAATAGTCTAAGAGGGCATCCTCAGTTAATCCATTGACCTGATTTGCCAACACCATAAAATTTGAGTGGTATTGGGCCATCGAATCAATTTAGGTCAATTTGAACAACCAAGTTCTTGGACTGTCGAAATATGATGGTCCTTACTGTTCTTCAATTGCCTTAGCCAATGCCGTCCAGGTGGGGATTTGATTGGCTTTTTGAAGCATTTGGAACCACGGCACGACGTTGCCTTCCATGTGCACAGCCATAATGGTTATTTGTTGAGAATCTGGAGTATTGTAGTACGAGAAAAATTGTTTAGCTCTAAATAGCCAATTTAAAGGTTCAGTGACATCAAACTTTGAGAAATCGAGCTTGATTTGCCTCGTGTGTATAGCCGCATTTGCCCCCCCTTTCTGATTCGAGCTTGTCTGTATTCCCTAGGAATTTCACCTAGAATCATAAATTGCATTTCGATGAAGTCTATCCACGTTCTGCATCAATGAATCCACGGTTCTGGACAGCGTCGTGAGGGAATTCTCGACGTGATCCATCCGATCGTTGTACTCTGAATCTTGTCTAGAATGTGCTTCAATTATTATCTGCATCTCCCGATCTCTCTGCTTCATTGATTCCGTAATCTGTCGTAGAGTCTCTATGAATTTACTTTTCTCTTCATCCACCTTCTCCGTTAGCTTCCTAACGTCCGCTGCCATTTCCTTCATTCTCGTATTATCCGCCATGCCCATCTCTTAACAACAGAACCAAAATGTTATGGACCCAATACGCGCCAACCATGAGACCAGATATAATCGAAAAGAGAAATCGTAAGCTCTGTTATATTGATGTATTTGAGTGACAAATAACGGATATAGAGTCCTCTCAGCAAGAAAAGAAAAGAACAATAAGAACGAGAAAAGAATATAGTCAGGGCTCAAAATACATATGAGAAGAAAATTTACATTCCACACACCCCCTCCCCTGTAACTCACATGACATATACTTTCACTCTCTCTCACTTTCCATGTCTTTTTCCTCGTTCTCTTACCTCTCTGCACAACCGTTCCTGTGTCACGTAAATCTTCTGCATTACTTTTCCATGTGTGCCACCTTTTCCACATCACTGCTTTCCTGCCATGGTTGAGTCATCACGTATAGCAACAAAGGACCAACCAAGGAGGGCCAGGCAAACCATCCGCTGTGATTGTCATGACAGCTATCTGATTTGATCGATCTTGAAATTTTTGAAGAACCAATTTGAAAATTTGGTGATGATATGTTTAATCTTCGATTTTTAGTAACTTCTAAAAAGAAAAATGCATCCAAAAAAAAATTGATTATGATTCCCATTTCTGTCATTGTTACTTATTAGTCACTTTACGCCGCCGATATTACTCATCGCCGTTAGAGTGGATCATTCGATGAGAATTCAAACATAGTTTCCCATAGCATTAGAATTCTATATATATCGAATGCCTCTTAAAAATCGAGACAGAAGAAATGACAAGATTAAGAAAGAATATTTATGTTCAAGAATATACTTTTTTTTTTTTCTTTCTTCACATGAATACATGGAAAGCATAATTTGGCAGCAGCATCGGCTACAAATTACCACTCAAAGAAAGGTAGAGTAGCAAGCGACGCATCATTTTAGGTTTGCGGATTTTAGTGGGTTCTGTAAGTGATGGGTCCCATTACATGAGCTATTGTGTTGGGAAAGCTCCTGAGACCATGGGATTGAGCTCAACAGAGGGAAGCAACAGTCACAATCTTCTTGGCATGGCCGTGGCAAGTCCGGGTTAGTTGGAGAAGCTTCTTGCTTATTGTCTTCGTGGGACCCACAGGAGGGTTGAGGTGCGGACGCTTCCTTCAGTGGGCCCCAACACTCCGCCTTGCTGAATTCTGGGATGTTTGAGTGAAAGTAAACCCAGACCAGAGCTTCCTGCAATTCTGGATAGCTGTTCATCAAATTGCCATCGCCGTGAACAAAGGCCTTCAATACCTGTAAATATTATACAGGCAACACAACACTTTCATTCATTTTGTGTTTTTTGTCTATAAACTTTGATTGATCAGTAAGTAATGATAGTAAAACTCACCACTGGAAGCTCTTTGCAGAAGATGAAGTATCTTAGCCTGGCGAATATGTCTAAAAGAAAATGACCTCCACTGATATGGCAGTGAACGTGGAGATGCATGTTTCCTTTAACCTTCATCCACTGTGCCACCACTTCGTCCCTTTGTAATCTGTTGTACCAACCCTGCAACTGCACGCCCATTTCCCACTGTTATTTTTAACTAGGTACTAACCATAAGATTAATCTTTTAACAAATTTGATAATCCATTGCTAATATCTCTTCTCCCTCCCAAACTAGACATCAATCACTGTGTTTTTCTAGCATTCTTTGATGATTCCCAACCCGTTTCCCGTAGAAAATGTCTTGTTTGTAAGCAGAAATTCAAGATAACCTGTTTTTCGCTTCATTCTCTTATGAATTGTGTCAAAGGAGTTTAAAGAAATAATAAATAATAAATAATAAGAAGGGAACCCGTTTGTTGAGATGAGAAATACCTGGGAGTTGTTTATGGTCTGAGAGATTGCAAGGGTGAGGTTAGAGGTTATATCACTATGGGTTAGGGTATAAGTCCTTGGAAGCTTTCCTGGGTGTTTATCTTCGTCGACTCCTAAGAACAAAACCTTCAACTTTGAAGCTTCAAAGATCGCTGGCCCAAACAACCTAGCCACCTGATTCAAACAAACCCACAAAACAAGGAACAAAAGAAACATTCATATTTTATCCAAAACCCAGGACCAAAGTAAAAGAAAAGAGATAAAAAGAAAGAAATACAGGAACAAATGGTTGGTTGTTCTTCCTGATGGGCCGTCTTCTGTGAGGAAAAACAGAGCTTTGGTGCTTTGAATATGAAGGCTTCAGCTCAGAAGGGAGAACAGGGACAGTGGACAGAGTACCCATCTCTGAGCAGACACGTAATTAGTATTTAGTAAGAGTCGATTTCTTTGGCTACAAAGTTAATATAAGCCGTGCTAGCTGGTTCAAAGCTGATTATAATTGCGAGAGTCAGAGACTTAAAAAGCTTGGCGTTGCTTGAGAATGTGCTTCAGGTTTAGCTTTTCAGCTTCAACAATTGAAAGTATCACTGTCTATAGTATGGAACGCGTATGCGTGTTGTGTGAGACAATGCGCCAAGGATTGCGGTTGCCTTTTTATCTTAGCGAAAGATCTTTTCCCCCCAAGGGTTTGCCGTTGCTTTAAGTCATTGGGGTGCTGACACTTATTACTATTAGACACGACACGATTCTGTTGTTTGAGTTCTCCACGTGGTGTAGTTGCTTCTTCATCCTTTGCCTTCCTAGCCTAACGCTGTTACTTTTTCTTTTTCAACTAAATTCTGTCTAATTTGATTAAATTATATTTTATATTTTTAAAAGAATTATATTTAACTCTTTTCAACATTTTATTATAATTGTAAAAATCCCTCTTCTAGTTTATTTTTTATTACAAAAATAAAATTTTTAAATGACACAGCATTGTAATTTTATTTATAATATAACAATAAAAATTGTTAACTTCAATATGAAATTGAGATTTTATTTTTGACATAATAATAAAAATACTTAAATAATTTTATTTTTAGAAGATATGTATATTGTGTAAAATTAATGTCAATGAAAAAAAAATTGGAGGAAAGTCGACTGTCATTTTTTAAAGTAGAGAAATATTAGTGTAATTTAATCAAGCTTAATGATAGATTAATACAATTTACTCTAACTTTTCTTTTTAATTTTTTTTTAAATAAAGACATAATTTCCATTAGTTCTGTAAGTTCAAACAATTTCTTATATCAGGCAATGTTCATATAACTCCACACATTTTTCTCAACCATATATAATATCTGATTACTTAGTTAGTTACCTTACATTATTTAGTACGAGGCTTATTTTTCTATTTATTGATTTTCAATCATTTAGTTTAATTCTTTATTAAAATTTTTTTAATAGTAATCATCAAGAATTGCTTTAATATGTGCTTTTGATGCCTACTAGATTGTACTTTTTAAAACTTGTCTTTTTTAATCCAATAGAAATAATATTTATGAGTATCATAATAGCTATTTTATCAGAGAGATATTGATGACGGTGAGGTACTGATGAAGGTGATTCTATAATTGTTAGGATAATATTATTTTTCAGAGTCACTGGACACAGTTTAAAAAAATCCGTATTTATAGCTAAAACTTAAAGGATGAAAAACAAAAATCAAGCGAATTTTGGTGCTTATACTTTCTCCCATTTTGCTCCATCTAAAAAACAGAACAGAAAAACAGTAAAAAGAAAATAAAAAAATGTGATAAGGATTTTGACGCGTTATAGCATATTTGAAATCACGTTCAAAATTAAAGTTTACATAAAAACTTCATTTTATTATTTTTTGTAAATCGTGGTTTAGGAGCCTCTAAAAATATTTTCAAATACAGCATTAGAAGATCAGTGAATTAGAGAGAGATGGCAGTGCTAAATAAATCATATCTAACCAACCAAATTTTCTGTTATATATTTAGTTTTTTTTTAAATAATGTGCCAAAAAGAGTATAAAACAAATGTAGTAGTTAAAGAAAATAAATAACTACAAATAAATTAAGTGAAAAAGCAGTAGAGTGTGATTTAGAAAAAAAAAAACACTGCGGAAATGATCGAGTCAGCCATGAGAACCGGCATACTTATTTGAACTTATGAAAGGTCATTATCTCCACAACAAAATGAAAAGAAAAATATTAATTAACTCGGTGCCACAATATAACCGAAAAAAAAAAGTGAATGTCAACATTTTTTGTAGTTACGCGTATCATAAGATTGTTATTAATTTTCATGACTACAACTTTCCTGTAAATATGATCGCGAGTCTTCCTAAAAATTTAAAAAAAGGATATTTGTATATATAAATGATACATTTATAATTTTGTTGTATGGACTCTGCTGACTTATCATTGAAAAGATAAAGCAGATACGGATATTTGTTTTGGATCGGGCGAATACCGAAGCGGATAACGTAGAGCACGGTGTTGTCCGCTTCCACGTTATCTGCTTCCAACCGTCGTGTAAGTGTGTGTTTAGTTGTGCGTTAAAAAAAAAAAAGTATGATTTAAAAGAAATAATAAATTATTACTTTTTAAAAAAAGAAATTATGATTTTATTTTTTAAAAAATATGATTTGAGAGAAATAATAAATTATTACTTTAAAAAAAAAGAAGTTATGATTTTACTTTTTTCAACCGTGCTGTCAAACACACGGTAAACCCATTGCGCAACTCGGCGTTTTCCTATTAATTGCGGAGACGAATTTCAGAACTAAAAGTTGAAAATTTAGACTGCGATAAGGACAATATAAAGAAATTATACAAACCTTTATTCCCATTTTACTTTTAATTTATTACTTTTCGCCTTTCTACTATATGCGGAACCTTGCACAAAGTTTTGGAGTATTCCAGAACTGGGACAACCCTTCAAGGCTACCTGCCTCATGTACTACGTACGAGTCCTTAATGTTTTAAACTTTTTTCCACATATTTGGGCCTCCGGCCCCTTTATCTTACCATCGTCTTTTTTCGCACCAAAAAAAACAAAAAAGAAAAGAATAGCAGAACCAGACTAATGCCGGCTCTATAGTAAATAGAACTTATTTGATTTCACTTGTAAAGGTACAATAACAAAAACCGACATAAATCAGAAATGAAAATACGCGCGGCACATAGGGGGGAGTTTTTACTTTTTATAGTAACATTATTAATTGGATAGATTGTGATAAAGCACAAACATGTACGCGTATAAAAATATAACGTGTGTTACAAGATTTTCAAGGCATTCGTCTCTCAGGTGGTCCTATAACCAGCTCCGTCTCCACGTCATCCCTACTTTCTTTCAAGTGCTCAACATCCTGCTCCCTAGTTGAATGTCCCCGTTGTTCATTACCACACTGTGACAGCGAAATATTGGAAATCCAAACAATTAGCTAGCTTTTAATTTGAAAGATGGAGAATTTGAGGTTTTGATTCGTTTTGTGGCATATTATACATACAGTTCACGTAATTTTTAAGCCAAATACTATTTGACACTTCATATCATAAATGGGCAAGAAAAACAGGATTACCCTAATTCCCAAATAGTCAAAGATGCTTCTGCCCAGAAAGTTAGAATTTATGAGAGGAGAAAGACTTTCACCTTTTCCCGCAACTTTTTATTTATTTCCAGTAAGCGCTTTTCCTGAAGTAAACTCAACCACGAGAATTCTAATAAGCAAGCTGAAACATACAAGAACGAAATACGTGCAGACATGCAAGTAGCATTACCTCTTCTTTTAGCTTCTCGATCCGTTCCTTGAACAGTTGACTCTGAGGCAGGATCAAGTCTTTCAATGTTAGTTTAAAAGTCTTAATTGTGGATTAATTAGCTAGGACCATTAAGTCTCGTACTTTGGTTGTTCTAAAATTTTAGAAGCTATATATTGTAATACATTCAACAACTAATTCCGTTAAAAACGAATGCTAACTGTTGTACTAGATCTAAACGCTGTCTAGAGAAAATCAAAAGAGGCGATTAAGTGTACCTTTCTTGCCCTAATTTTGGCTAAACTTTGTTCCAGCTGGTTCTCTATCCGATGTAACTCTTCAATAGAACATGTATCCAAATCATCTCCCAGAAGCTTCCTGCAATTATGATAATCTCCAAGGTTGAGATCAATATTGGCTCATGTGATTCCCTTACAGCTACCAAAATAAAACTAGTTAAAACAGGGCCTCATGAAAGGCTGAAACCTTTTAGAAACTTCAAGACGCTCGATCTTCTTTCCCATGTTGACAGTACCTTCCTTCAAATGTAGCATGCAAATAGATAATTATAAGCACTGATCAGTGTAATTTACACGTCTCCTCTCTGTCTCTCACCAAAATTCCATCAAATTATATTTTTAAATCAATCAAACGTGATGGCAGCGAACCTCTTTTCTCTCTTTCATGCCATCAAATTTTAAGAGGGAAACAAGAAAGCTCTAATTCATGCTAGATTATCATGAAGCAGTACAGAAGAATTGCCGGGATGATAATAAAATATCAAAGAAGCTTCAGATGAGATTTTCCATCGTCAAGGAATGCACAGTGATTTTCAATTATATGCATATCAATACGTACGAATAATGGCACTGGTTTATAGCTAAACCTAAGAGTAGAAGACTACTCAGTAACATTTCATCAGGTTAATTTAAACACTGATATCTCGAAAATGCATGGCTTTCCTATCCATTCACAGACAACTATATGTTGAATTATGAGTCATGTGAATATATAAACTGATCAATTAGTGCGTGTTGAGTATTCTAATTAACAGATTAGAAACTCAGAACTTTATGTGAGGGCGCAACATAAAATTTGAGACGGTCTTGAGATACATCTCAAATTCTCAATATATCTTTACATTTTACCCGCCATTTATTATATTTTTTCTAGGAGCTCATTTTCCGGAAATATTGAGTACATACTATACTCTAATAATACCGAAAATTTTAAAGTTATTATAACTTATATTTTGATAAATGAGCAATTTTTATCTATAATTTAAAATTCAACTTAACCATAATTTAAAACTATCTTATGTATGTGGTTTTTACCCAAAAATAAATAAATTAGATTACATAGCAAAATATAAATAATAGCAGTTGTAAGTGCCCAGTACTACATGAGTATAAAAAATAAACTTATCCTATGCTATTTATAATTTGCTATGTAATCTTTTTTTTTTTTAATTTTTTGTTCCGAGTCATACTATTTAGTTTTAAATTATAGTTGAGTTAAATCTTAAATTTTAAGTAAGTTACTTATTTGTCAAAATATGAACAGTAATAATCCTAGATTTTTTAGCACTCTTGTGAATCTAAAAAATTTAGTATAACTACCATTCATCTGTTGACAATAAACAATTCAGACTTATAAAATTTAAGATCCAACTCAAAAGCGATATAAAATTAGATAACAGAACTTTGGCCAAAGTATAAATTAAATTACATGCTAATATGTAAATAACAGTAACACAATTTTGAATACTATATAGGCGTACTGAAAATAAACTCATGCCAAAACGCATCATTTCAGTCCAACATTTATATTTATTGGTTGCTGCATTCAACAAATTAACCACTGCTTTCTTGAGAGAATGCACACAGTCATATTAGCACATTATATTCCCAACTCCATATATGATTACACATATTCAATAGATGGTTCATGCAAAATATGGGGGGCTAACCTGCGTATTTTCTTGGCTTCCTCTAGTGCTGAGACCCGGGTCCTTGACTTTCCTCAGATAGCGTTCAACCGTTTTATTTATGCTGAAGCACCTCCAAGACAATAACAAAAGGTGTCTTAAAAACTTATTTAGTTTCCTATTAAAAAATATATCCAGGCGAGAATTATCTTATACAGAGTAATTAAGTAATTACATTGACACTGTTATAATTAAATCATTAAGCATAGAATTATTCAAAAATGATCGATTTGGCAGATACATAAATATAAAAAGAAGCTCAGGTCAGCAGGCAAAGGGAGGTTAATTTTATTATATAATCCCAAGAAGTTGGATTTATATATATATATATATATATATATATATATATATTTAATTTAGCTTGCTGCAAAACCAAAAAGCACGGAAACCACACATATATATTTAACACCATCTACAAGAATAACTTTTACCAATTAATAGGTAATAGGAAATGCTGTAGAAAAAAGAGACACAATTTTTAATAATTATTTTAGAACCATTAACCATCATGAGATATATACAATATTTCCTGGTAAAGCAACGACAAGAGCTCTTATTTTGATATGTGTCCACCTTAATTAAACAGTCAACAAGCTTCCTATTAATTAGTTTAAATTAATCACGTCTTGTGATCAAATAACAATTTATCCGAATGGACAATGCCCCAACAGCTAACTACTTTGTATTGTTCGTCTGGTCATTGTTAAGCCATATAATTGAATTTTGAGAACTGTAACTCTTCACTTGCAGCGAAAACAGTTTATTCTGAAGAAATATTTTCAGGTAGGCAGCATTTATCTAAATAAGTTCGTCATACAAAATTTAAGAAGTTATTATCACCACATTGAAATTTATTTTTATTTTTAATTTATAAAAATAATCTATAGACGACATGCGACTTAAAAATCTTTCCTCCAGTGCGGCAATACATGTAGACTTATTTGTAAACAGTTGCTTTAGAAACTTGAAAAGCAAAAGAGCGCAGTGTTTCTCTGAGAAACTGGGGAAGAATGACTGCCTTCAACTAGTAACAATTCTTAGGGGGAAAGGGTAGGACTAGGAAATTTTGAAACTTGCAAAGCTGTGTACCTACGTGCTCCTATACTGAAGCTTGAAATGGCTGTCTCCTCCTTTCGTTTCTAGCCTTCTTAATTCAGGTTTAAAATCCGTTACATTTAATTTCTCAGTCCTCACTTAAAAAGTATATCTATTTTCTTGCTTCTCTAGCCCCTCCCCTCCCTCTTACTATAATCTATGTGGAAGTAAATCAGTTTCTATCTTTTTCACAAAAAAAGAAAAAGATGACCGGGAAGCTAGAGAAATTTAAAGACCAACAAGACAAGAAATATCATCCATAAGAATATGATAATACTCACTCGAGGGTTGATTTAGAAACTTAATCCCTAGAAGTAAATCGGTTTCTATCTTTTTCCGAAAAAAAAAATGACTATGGTCATTAAAAAAATTAATTCTTAAAAAAATTAATTCCTTAGTTAATTTTTTTTAATTACAAAAGAGGTTAAAGAAACTTAAAGATAAACAACACGAGAAAATGAAACACAAAAAGCATCATTCATAAGAATACAATAACATTCACTCAGAAGTTGATCTAGAAACTTAATTCCAATATTTATAGAGCGAAATTGATTAGCTAACCAAATTATTACTTCCACAATAATTTAGACTAATTCAAACCGTCCACTCTCTTCTCAACACGCTTCTCATCTGATTGACCAAATTGTTTCGTAGGTAAGATTTGTCTACGAAGACAAAGTGACGGAAGAGATCGGACTGATTTGACATACAAAGGCTGAGCTTCACAGTACCACCTAGTTAATTATTGCACAGGCTACTTTCCAGGCATAATAGTTGGTCCCGATCGATTAATCATTGGTCCCGATCGATTAATCATATCTAAAGTAAATACTAGGATGATTTGTCACAAAACGATTTGACATATAGATTAAGATTCTTCATAATTGAACAAACAGATGGAAACAGGTAAATAAAGTAGTTTTAGTTTGGTTGACATTAGGTTCTCGTTTTAAGGGTAGGACTAGTAGCATACCTAGAACTGGAGAACTCAGAAAGCTTCCCTCTGGGAGAGAAGATTATGAGTGCAACTTCAGCATCGCATAGCACGGACAGCTCGAAGGCCTTCTTAAGCAGCCCGTTTCTTCGTTTCGAGAAGGTTACTTGCCTGCTTGTGTCATTTTCTATGCGTTTCATCTGAGTTTTCCCCCTCACCATCGTTACAGACCGTCGGGGCTTAACCCACAACAAAACGATTCTTGCGAGAGCGATAGATTCTTTGTAAAAATCAGAACTGAAACTGACAGAAAAAAGTGAGATCTGGGTACTTAGGGTTTAAAAAACGAAGAAACCACTAGAAGTGCGCTAGTCTCAGGAGATATTGTAGCGGGAAATTGGAAGAGACGGTAATTTTCAAAATTTCACCAAAATTAATGAACGCGCTCAGCCCAGATGTGATGTGATTGCCAAAAAGAGAAAGCAAGTCGTGAAATCAAACTTGCCAAAATGATCAGAAACCAGACAATGTAATATTTTGATAGTTAAACTCTCAAAAGACTCATGAGAGTGACTGGCTCAGTATTGGAAACCCTAGGAATAATCTTCCTCACAGAAAACAGGAAATTAAAGCGAGAGGATGACTAATTGATTGATAGATAGATTGCCTGCTCCACCCAACCTCCTCGCTTATATATTGTAATCTCTGCCTCTATGCATCTAACAGGGAATTATTATCAAACCATGAATATGGCAGATTACCGGGAAAGGGCAAGACCCAGAACCTAATCTCTTTTCTTCTTTTGGCAACCACCGGGGAAAAAATTCGACCCTTCCCAAATTAAGGAATAAAGAGAATAAATGCACCCAAACACGTGAATCCATTGTGAAGCCATTCCCGTAAAGAAGCTTTTCCCCAAGTGGAGGCACAAAAACTCAGTGCTATCAGCTGTCATGGCGACACGTGGGTGACGACACCGACAACTTATGCTTCCGGTGACAGATACTGAGACAAGAGCGCGTTGCTATTGGAAAACAGCGAACAACCCTGTCGGTTGCCAGTTATTTCGGAACAGAGAAATGTAGGAAGAGCATGGAGCGTCCATGGGGAACGTAAAAAAATAAAGAAATGCTGGTCCGTACGAAGGCTTGAGCACGTCAAATGAATCCGTACGATATTTGGCAGGCGAGAACCAATAAGGTAGAGCCAGCACATCTTGTGGACTCAGTGTCACGTGTCACCAGTATATGGATTGTGTTACATTAAGTGCCCCCTCTGAGTTCTGACCGCTTAGAAAACATTTTCAGCAGGGAAGGGCAAGGGAAGTCTATTTATTTATCTTTTTTGTTTTATTTTATTTAAAAGTTTGCTTTCGGTCAGAGTAGCAGAGTGGGGAGTGGCTCAGTTTCAGAATTAAAGCAAAAGTTTTGGTAGTTTGGCCCCTTTCCCTAAAGAAAATGTAAATGGAAATGGTAAGTGGACTGAAATGGCCTTAACACTGACATATGATGTTGTTTCAGAAAGAGAAAGTGAATTGGTCCCCCCCCCCCTCTCAGGACCGAGAGAGAGAGAGAGAGTGTGTACTCTGGAAGGGGTCCTATTACAAACCCAATAATTCATCTAAATGTGCTGTATGCTGGGATCCATTGAAGTTATTTTATGAAGGGGCACAAGCTAACTTTTCAATTCAAGTATTTTATCAGGAAAAAAAAAAAGAATCAATTCAGGTATATATTCCATACTAAAGTATTACCCCTTTTTATTTTTATAAATAAAAAAGTTATGTCCGTTGGATTCCTCGAGATGGACTTTGATAATAAAACTGTAAAGATACATATATGAAATGGCACACATTCAAAGCAACAAATTTAGCTCATTAGTAAAATTAAGCTAAACGCATGGTAGAAAAGGCCTAACTACTTGTCAAATAAATTACTTGTATCCTTACTTGACTAATTTTATATTATAATTCGTTACACTAACGTTATGAGAAGGCGTTTTGCTTGCAACATTAAATAGCATATTTTTCGTTACATTCAAGGGGGAAAATGGAACCAAGGTTTCAGAGATATTATCTTCTGGCCAACTAAACTAATCCCTTTGGAAAAAATTAATTAGCATTTGTTCGTTCTATTTCCCACATTTTAATTTGTATTAGTTGTCGGGGATTTGCCAGCCTTGGTACTTTTACATGTACCAAGGTCCAATAAATTCCACATTCAACCCTCAACCATAACCTCAAGGCAACACTGCGTTTGCAACTATTGCTAATTCGCTTGGATTTCTCATACACTGCAGTCCAAAGTAATAAGTAGTCCTTGCAAGTATTCGGGATGGGCTTCCATCTTTCCATGGTATGATTCCTTTTCGGCCCTCATATAGATTCGAGCCTTCAGTAGTGAATCTAGAGATAACCCGGCCTGAACGTAAAGGCCCTTAAAAGTAATTTAATTAGTATAGAATGGGCCAACAGGGCCATTTCCATGTCCTGGTTATCGAAATAATAATACTAATAATACGATAATTTTTTATTCATTTTTATGATTAAAAAAATTAAAATTGCACTCGCCTTATTGTTTGCTTATACTGAAAGTAAATACTATTAGTATTTAACGTTGTTCTGGAAATAGAGACTCAAGAATTAAACGAATAAAAATGTAATACAAAATCCATCGGCGTTGCCGTCGAGCGATCAATAAACTTTTACCCCATTGTCATATATTTTACATCTTCTGTTTTCCTAAATCCTAATTGGCCCGCTCATCGCTGGTCTCTCCCTAGGACAACCGAGAACGTGCTACATCGACTTCATCTGGCCAGAAAAATCTCTCTCAGTAATGGCGTCGTCTACCCCTAAAGATGAGCAGAGGGATCAGGAGCAGGAGCAACCACAGCAGCTGCAGCAGGAGGCAGTGAAAGAGTGCATGCACAAGACCAAAACGATTCAGTTCCTTGGACGCACCATCCCAATCGTTCTTCAAAATGACAACGGTCCCTGCCCTCTCCTCGCTATCTGTAAGTCTCTCTCTTATCTTTATTTCTTTTTCTTGGATTCTGAAGGAACTGGTGCTGTGGTACCTAATTCATAAGAAATTGAAATGTTTGAACGGTAGGTTCCGCGTTGATGTTTGTTTTCCTCAATTATGCTATAGAATTTCATTTCTCGGCACCACGACAAACTCGTGCTCGGTTAAGAATGGTTGGGACTGAAGTATTAATATTGCTCTTCTAAGCAACCAATTGATCTTAGTCGAAGGATTACCTATTACCATAAAACTCTTACGTTTCCTGGCTTTATCTTATTTTTATTATGTGCTAGTTACTGCCGATTGAAGGTCAGGAGCACTTTATCGTATTCATTCCCAATTAATTTACCAACAAGTATTAATGGTTTGACTTTGGGTTTATTACAGCTGTTTGTATTCGCACCAATCTCTTTTTTTGGCTTTTGTTCGACACTGATTGTTGCGTTATTTCCTTTGGAAGGTCAATAAGGTGGAGTAATTTGTTCATCATTACAAATTTATCTGAATGACTATGAGTATCTTCAAGAGTATCTAGTGCTATTTTAGCTGTATCTTTTTAGTTTTAGATAGAATGCTACTATGGAGATTGGAGAATGTCTGAGCTTTTTGTTTAAAATAAATATCATTCTGGGAAGATCATCACAAAGCCAGACATATCATAACAAAAGGGGGGAAAAGGAAGTTGAGCCTAACCTTGAATATCTGGGGTTGGTCATACAAAACAATTACTTACTACCTCACGTGTTCTCCTTTAGTTTTCCACAGTCATTGCTATAGTAACAAATTTCTTATTCACTTTTCCTTTCAATCAAAGCTTTCCTCAATATAACTATGTCATTCTTGGTATCTAAGTCTGTACCTTAAATTATCTACCTGAATGCTTTCTTACACCAAGAGTGTAGTCAAAGGCGCTCCCATCAGTCCCTTAGGCACTGGCATGAGGTACCAAGAGGCCTCAACGCCTCTTGCTGGTTGAGGTGAGTCTAGCCGCTCACCTAGAAGTGCCTTTGGCGCCTCTAGTGGATGCAAGGTGCTCACCTTAGGCGCCTTGCTGATACTAGGTTTATTTTACATAGATGCAAAGCCCTAAAAGCCCACTCAATAACTCAACTGAAGGGCTCTTGGGCTTTTTTTTTCATGAATTTGAATGTAACCACATTTTATGTTTTGTTATTTTGTTAATGCATGGCTGCAGCCAGCCTGCAACATCTGTTTTTGTTGTAAAGCACTAAAGCAAACTTTATGCTTTGATTTATGACTTGATAACTTAAATAGTGCACTGTTTTATATGATTATTATGCTTGAATAGTTAATTAATTTGTCAAATGTTATCACTGCTTTTTTCCTATTTTAGCGCCTTGCTTCACTCAAACTAGCACTTTTCTAGTGCCTCTTGCCTCAAGGTGCTACAGCTCTAGCGCTTTTGGCACTTGACAACCAAGCACCAAGGTCTTAGCATTTCCATATGTTCAATGTAAAGAATAAAAGTGAAAGAGAACTTTGGAAAGCCTTTAGTGAGAGTTGCAGTCAGTGAATTGTGACATAAATGAGCCTTGTATTTATAGAGGCTTGATACAAGACAAGACATTAAATTACAATGACTACAGAAATATTACAGCCCTAATGCCTTATATACAGCAGGTACACAGCCTATCTATAGCAAGCATTCATACTACACATTAACTTCATATTAACTCCAACATTCAGTATTTCTGAACCATGATTCTTTCTTACGTTACCTTCTAATTGAAGCTGCCTTTGTATTTGATAAAATATCTTTTTCAATCCTGTCCTTTCTTACATATCATTTATTCATTTCCGCCTTCTTATTTCTGCGTCGCTTATGTTCTAGGCACATGCCTTTAAAAAGTCCAATGCTATCCATATCATAAAATGTAGCAAAAAGTGTTATAGTAATATTACTTACGAGCTTCAAGGTTATATTTGAGCATTGAAAACTTCTGATGCAGCACTCTGCTATTTCATAATTTTCCGTACAAGATAGTCAAGCAAGATATATCAGCTTCAAAGTTATTGACATGTTGAATCATTGATCCATGATACTTCTATTGCTTACTTTTATCCTGGATCACAATAGAATTGCCATTTCTCATTTTGGACTCTTCAACTGATACACATAAGTTACATGAAGCATCCACCAAGAGATGTCATCTTGGGTAGGATTTGGAAGCTGGTTTACCACCTAAGTGAAATGTAAGAAACTCAAAGTAGATCCTTGATGTAAGTTTACCAGATTAGAAATTCTCTGATTATTTTGATGCAATTCACTTCAGTTATTGTTCTAATCAAATTAGTGTACTGAAGTGGAACTCTTTTCCCTTCTTGTCTGTTGTCATCTTTGTGGGAAACTTATCTTATAATTACTCTTGGTCAATAGTTTTTTTAGTTTCTATTGCCTTTCTATGCTTGTCATTTACACAATCTGGTAAGTGTACTTATGCAACAAGTTGATGCTCTCTCGGAGGATAATTTAAAACCTAGAATAACCTGTCTTGTTTGCTCTAATTTCATGGTCATTGTTATTTTCTTGGTTGGCTTACTTGCATAGTTCATTTTATTTTTCTTGTCCTTTAGCAGAACTTTCTCTCTCGGATAATAATTTAAAACTTGGAATCTATCCATGTTGGTTGCCCAAATTCTGTGCTCTATGTTATGCTATTTGGTTGGCTTACTTGCATAATTCGTTTGATTTTTCTTGCCCTTTAGCATTACTCTGATTAATAGTTGTTTGTATATCACATGGCTGCAGGTAATGTCCTTCTACTAAGAAATAACTTAAATTTGAGTCCAGATATTGCTGAAGTCTCACAGGAGAAATTGCTTTCACTGGTTGCTGAACGGTTAATTGATTCCAACAGTAATGTGAATGTAAGAACTGATAAGTTTCTTTTTTAATCTTTTGTAATCTTACTATTATTGTCATTTGGGTTGCTCTGACTATTTTTCTTATTGCTTGTAGAATAAAGATGCAGGCTATGTCAAAAATCAACTACAGAACATTTCTGATGCAATTGATTTGCTTCCAAGACTTGCTACTGGCATTGATGTAAATATAAAGTTTAGGAGGTCAGTTCTAATGATTTCTTTGCCAGTTATTTGCATTCATCATCCATTTTGATGTTCTGATGAAAGATTACATAGTAATTACAGAATAGACGATTTTGAGTTCACTCCAGAATGTGCTATATTTGATCTGCTGGACATCCCTTTATATCATGGCTGGATAGCTGATCCTCAGGTATGTTTTTCTGTTCTGCCACTATTTATAGCAAGTAGTTCTATTGATCTTCATACAGCACCAATGATTTGAATGCTGTACTTAATGTTCTAGATTCATGATAAGATGCCACCTATATGCACTTATCATAGAAGGAAGCCACGTGGGTGTAAAAGGAATGGAGCTTCTTCAAATCTGGACCAGATTCAATTCCTCCAATTAATTGGCAAATATCACGCAGAGCTGGAAGGAGTCAACGGAGAAGTGGATTAAATATTTCCTTAGAAGCAGCTGCACATGTCCCACTTAGTGTCCCATTTAGTGTTCTGTTATTCTATTTTCTTGTTTTTAGCATTCTGTTATTGCATTATTGCAACTAGCGTTTTTTGGGTTGTTTGGTATAAATATTCTTTTAGGATTAGCTTAAATTCCAGATTTGAGTATTTGTATTTACTGATGGAAGTGTTGTCCTCTCCATAAAAAGAGAGTAATATTATTGGCAGAATTTAGTGCAAGTATCTTAACACAATAATTCCTCACTAGGTGTGTCCGTACGGAGAGGACAATACTCCTAACAGTAAATTCAAATACTCAAATCTAGAATTCAAGCTAATCCTAAGAGAATATTTATCCCAAACAAACCAAAAAATGCTAGTTGCAATAATGCCATAACAGAATGCTAAAGACAAGGAAATGGAATAACATAACACTAAATGAGATACTAAGTGGGACACGTGCAGATGCTTTTAAGGAAATATTTAATCTACTTCTCCATTGACTCCTTCCAGCTCTACGTGATATTTGCCAATTAATTGGAGGAATTGAATCTGGTCCGGATTTGAAGAAACTTCATTCCCTTTACTCCCACGTGGCTTCCTTCTATAAGTATGTACAGGTTAAGTGCATATAGGTGGCTTGTTATCAATGCATTCTATTAATCTACATGTTTTTCATGCCATTGGTTGGCAACTGACTAGTTTCCATGAACTTGGGAGCCTCTCATTGTGAGCTTATTCTCTGTCCTTTTGGCAAGAATTTTGTTGTTGCTATTTTGAAATCGGCAAAACAGGATTTAGGAAATTACTCTTTTGGTTCCTATACTTTCATTTAATTTTTAATTTAGTTCTTATAGTTTAAAAATTTGTAATTTGGTCTTCATAGTTTTGAAAATTTTTTATTTAGTTTCTGTCATTAAACTTTTGACAATGTTCTATTAGAGTTTGATGATGAGGCTATCACATGTCATCTTAATATTCTGAATATGCATGATTTAGACTAAAAAAACAAAAGAAGTAAAAATAGATGATAAAGTAAAATTAACTCATATATATGACATGTGATGCAACACATATTAAGTTATTCGAGTGAATAAGTTTAAATCATGTATATTCAAAGTGCCAAAATAATACAAGGTGGATCATGTCAGCAAAACTTAACAAAATACTACAAGGATTTAATTACAAATTGAAAATTAATTGAGAGTATAAGGACTACAAGAGTAATTTTCCCTTTTTTATATTTCTCTTATCTAAACACATTTTTTTAAACGTTTTTACCGAACCTTCATCTTCTATACATAGGACGCATGTTATTAATTTGCAGGGTGGGCTAGTTCCTTGAAACTGCCTTGACCGTAGCCTGTCTGTGCCACATCTTAAATTGACTAAACTTCAAGATATTAAAAGGATGCAGAATCTTGAGTCTTCTGAATTTTATCTTGATGTTGATTCTGATCAATAATTGTGTGATTTTATTGATTCCAGTAGATGTCAAATTCCTGAGGGACCTTTCTCGAACTATCATTTGAGTGTTCTTCAAGGTGTTAACTTTATGTCTTTCTCAAACTATGTGGGGCTTATTTGGTAGCTAAAATGTCTGAGCTCTAATCTATGCAACATCATGTTCTGTTCTAGTAGTGTAGACATGGTGTCAGATGTTTCTTAGAGTCAGAAATGTTCAGAATTAAAATAGCTCAGGGAAGGGTCCTGGATGCCCTAAGGTTGTGAAAATTAATTCTGGTGAGGATGCTAAGTTTGAATTTTGAAGCATGGGGAAGCCTACTATAATGTCCATGATATTGTGGATTGTAGGCAAGTTTTTCAGTATGGAATGGGAGATAGGTCCTTCAGACTTTTCCAGCAGTATTGTGGTCCAATTTTAGTTGAGGAAATTATGTAAGATATCAAGTAGCAAATGGTTGGGATTTGTTTGTTTGCTTCTCTGTCATTTGTGTTTCTTATACAACTAATCTCTTTTCATGTGAAATACTTTGTATATTCTTAGCTGGCCTATTTGATGTTGGGAAGATGCTCTTTTGGATGGAAGCTATTTGTTACTTTACCTGGCTTTACCATCTCCTTTGCACTCTGGCTATACTTTCTGTACTCTGATTCCATGATTTATTTAGTAAAATCCATCTATTTCTTCTTGATATGTTGGTTTGAATTTGATACTAAAAATCCTTGTATGCATATGAACCAGGATTATCATACTGTTAGTGCAATTGGATCCAAGTCCTATAATGCTCTTATGGGGGAGCTTGTTGCTCTTGAAACAAGAAACATACAAGTTCAGCATAAAAATAGTCCTGAAGAAGATTGCGTTGATTTTGTGGCTGCAACAACTGCTGCTCTTGGAGTTCCTTCTCCAAGTCTTTCAAAAGCCAGGTCCTTTGATGATTCTCCGCATTCTGTTTCTGATCGACAAATGCTCAGAAAAGGGGATATTGAAGAAGAAGCAGAGCTGTTGAGAGCTTTGAAGTTATCTGAGGCTGATTCAAGAGCATCAGTAAGTAATCCTGTTGTGGGTCATGTAGATAAAGTGACTGTGTCTGTCACTATGGATGATAATACATGTAACGAGGAGGTTATTGCTGTAAATTCTGGAGATAAGTTAGGAAAGAAAACTGATGCTGAAAACAAGGACTTTCATGAACCAGAACCCCCCATACTCGATGATTGCATTTGCACTGCTTCTGGTAATGACAGTAATGAGCAGATGTCTTCAGCATCTTCTCTGGGGGAAGTAGCCAATTTATCCTTAAAGACTGATGGGGTAAATAGCCTTGATCAATTAACTTATATGGGACCCGAAGAATCTATTGATCAGAATAAGAACGGTCTTGATACATTGGCTCAGAATGAAAGTGAACCTCTCCTTTCTCCTGGAAAAAGTTGTGTGTCTTTGCTTGAGAGCCATATGGATGTCTTAGAAGGGGGTGAAAAAGTTCATAATCATTCCTCTCTGACAGCTAATGATTATGGATTTGCAGATGAATCCCATGAACATGATTCTACAGGATTATCATGCTTATCTGCAACTGATAAAAATTCAGAATTATCTAGTGGCAGAGTTCAGCAAATTGATGCTTCTGGAGCATTGTCTTCAAGTATTGATGTGAGTGAGCCCATATATGAAGGAGAGGAATGTGTATTGGATACAAGAAGTGAAAATTTTCAAGATCATGAACCTGTCTATGAAGGTGAGATGGTGCTTGCAGAGCAGGCTGACAAAAGCCCATCAGCACCCTCGGATGTAAAAGCTAACGATGAAATTACACCACAACAAGGTCTGATTGTTAACTGCTATATATTAAAGAACAGGATGGGGGATTCTTGTCAAATTATTTTTTTCATAGATTACTATATATTATTTTTTGAAGTAAAAAAAATCCGTCCTTGTTTAATGGTCTCAGGGGAATTGATTAGGAGTTTCTTGAGGAATAATGCCAGTCAGTTGACATTTTATGGGTATGTTGTCCTCTTGTTGTTCTAAATCTCTCCAAACTATATATCCAAACCCATATATTTTCTTCTATGGCTATGATGAAGTCTCTTTATACACATTATAAATGCTTTTGCAGCCTTTTCTGTTTACAAGATGGTCTTAAAGAACGTGAGTTATGTGTTTTTTTTCGTAACAATCATTTCAGCACCATGTTTAAGGTCAGTAAAAGGCTTGAAGGTTCTTGTATTTGGTACTTTGTTCATTTGAATTGCAGATAAGAATGAATAGAACCTTTTCTATCATTGATAAAATTTCTTTTGTTTAGTATAGTCTTCTGTCTGTCAGTTCAAGAGATATATAATATCTATCTGTATTGCAGTTTGAGGGTGAGCTTTATCTTCTAGCTACAGACCAGGGATACATAAATCAGCCTGATTTGGTGTGGGAAAAACTGAATGAGGTAGAACTCTTTTCTCTATGATCCTTTTCATGTGGGCTGTCTTTCCAAAAAAAAATTTTGGGTGGTTATTGTGGAAAAAGAAAGAAAAGGGGGGGGGGGCTGGTGTTGACAGTGGCACTTCCAGATTTTGGTCAAAAATACACAGTATGATTCTGATACTTGTGGGAGCTAATCTTTTGAATATTAATTTATATATTCAAAATTTACCATGTTGAAGACCTGCAAAGTTTGCATCTTGGTGGTTTGAGCTTCCTGGATATACTTATGACGGATAATTTGAGCAGTTTTCTTGGATGTAAAATAAATTGCTTATGTGGTTTAATACTGGCTGGGGAATCTTCTGTTTATTCCTCTGTTCATTTTACAGCCCATTGCATGTTTGGCTTTGCTGTAGAATTTCTGTTGTCACAAGAATCATTTCTGTGAAAAGCATTTTTATAAGAATCAATTTAAGAAAAAAGCAATTCAACAATACTAAAAGCCTTACTAGATGATCTGAATAAACACAAATTACTTCTTTGTGGCAGTGCTTTTCAAAATAATTCTCTGAAAAGCAGAAACGTTGCAGGATGGTTAATTTCCTCCTCTAATTTCTGCTTTTTACAAAAGTTCCAAATACCTGTGATGTAGGACAATGGAAGAAAAGGAGAGAGAAGAAAAAAGAGGAAGATGCAGAGGGATTTTTTTTTTTTGGGGGGAAAGGGGGGGAGGATGAAGAAGAGAGGAAGATGTAGAACTCAGAACTTTGAAAATATCTTATTATCAAATCAAAGGTGCTTCTAATACAATTATTAAGGACTTTATATAAAACTCAAAGTAACTTCCTAATGAAAGGGATAATATTAATCTTAGTTCTAATGAAAGATAGTCACCTAATTTTAATAATAGATAATTAATAAAGCATAACAAAAGATAAGATCAAATTCTAAATAAAAGAGATATCTAAGTCGATAACTAATACTATTCAAAATAAAATAAAGTAATTTAAATATTAATTCTTATATTTATCTTTAATTCTTAATTTACAAATAATTAATAATATCTTTTCTATTTTCTTCATATTCTCCATTAACCTGCTTCTCTTTTATGGTAGAAAAATAATTTCTACTACTACCTAAAGACAATTTTGGTTAATGGACAAATACCTTCAAAAAATTAGAAAGCACACTCAAATTGTGCAACAGACAGGCTAAGTAAGCTTGCTGTCTGAACCACATAGACATGGACATGAATAGTTTAATTACATATATTCTAAATATTATTGGATTACAATATATTAGTTTGATTTATACTTGAATTGCAGGTCAATGGTGATACATTGTTTATGACTGGTAACTTCAAGGAATTTAAGGTAGAAAGCCATGAAAATAACTCCTGGGATGAGCATAATGCTATGACCAGCACTGCTGTATGTATATTCTTTAAAAGTGAAACATCTAAGCGCATTCTTTCCGTGATATTAAAATAACTTGATATGTTTCAGGACTATCTTGCCAGCATAGATAGTGCAGCACAGGCAGGCTTAGATATGAAGTAATTTTTCCAACTTGCTACTGCCATATATATATATATATATATAGTTATTAATTGCCAGCATGGATAACATATCTTTAGTTTGTTTCCCAAATAAAATTATTCCTGCTTCAACATCCTGGTATCCCTATACTATCCATGACTATGTTACATAATATTTCAACGTCATTGACATGGCTGATTCATATGAAAACAATATAATCAGATGATTATAACCCAAAATGGATTAGTAAAAATGGGTCCTCCCCCCCCCCCCCTCTCTCTTTTTCCATCCAAATTGGAGCCTGTTATTGAGTTGTTCTGAGAGATATTTTAATTTATTGATTTAGAACTGACACAGAAATCTTAATTGTCATTGTAACAGTTCGGATCTGCAATTAGCGATAGCCTTGCAACAACAGGAGTTTGAGCAGCCGGCCCGTCATAATTCGCAGCAACCATCCATTATTGGCAGTTCCAGACTGGTCACGGGTCCCCAGGTAGATCTTGTCTGTTTTCTTACTGTTTGATGGACCCAATATCTGGTTTTCCTTTGTTGAGAGGCCATTATCTGTACTGGTTTGGATGGTGTCATTGCCCGTTATCTGTTGCCTTAGATGCCTATATACAGATTTGTGCTCAAGTGAATGATTCAATTTATGTGACCTATAGTAAATTTGGATTGTTTATGGCGTCTAAAAATATGATTTATGATAGGTGTTTATGACGTCGATTGATTCATGTGGCCGATCCTACTTAATGGGAAGGCTTTGTGGTTATTGTTGTTGTTGTATAATAAATTTGGATTGTTTCCGGTTTGCTAAGTGCAATCTCACATGCGTAAGTTGTGCACACTTGTATTGATTGGGTAGTAGATTTTACTTTTCAGTTGAACTATTTAATTACTGCCTTTTTTCTCACAAATCCCCAGTGATGTGAATCTTTTTTAATGTTTGAAGGAAATACTCTTTACTATTGGTATCAAATACAAGATCTTTTATCTGAAAATGCAAATGGATGCTATTTGCAGGTGGCAAGAAACAGTGGAAGGCATTCATCTTCATCTTCCAAGCCTGAAGGCAAGGCCAAAGATAGATGTACAGTGATGTGAATATCATAAGCAAGAGGAGTTCTGGAAGCTTGCACTTCTTAATACGTGTCTTGATCCTATTGTATCCCGTCACAGCAACGCCATTCATCATGTATGTGATTTAAGTGAAGTTTCTTCTGTAAATAGTAGAAGTATTTAGTGTACCACAGTGCTAGATCCTTTGAACTTATGACGCCAATGTTAACTTCCCACCGCATTTGCTTGTCTGGACTGACCACCACAATGAACAATTCTATCAGCTTTCTGCCAATAATTTGTATGCTGATTGTGCAGCTTTGAATAGGGAAGAAGGCCTGACCCCCCAAAATCCTACTCCTAGTATTGCCATTTCATCTCTGTATTCTCTCGGTAACTTCTTTGATGTAAAAAGCCACAGATTTTTATATAGATTTTAGATTTAGATCAAGTGTCGTGGTGTTCAACTTAAAGGTCAGGTGTTGATGGGGTAAGAAAAGTGAACATTGTATTAAGATAAAGAAAATGAATAGTTGACAAAAGCGGTTGGTAGTTAATTTTTAGCTGGATATCCAATCCAATATAACCGTTTAGTTAATCCCATTTTTTTTCAGGCCAAGAAAAAAAAAACCGTATTTTAAAACGCTAGTATAACCGTGTTACTTACTTGACAGTGTCTGATAAAATTTAATACTTTACATTTAGCAGTCCAAAATGCTGAAATAATACAATATTCTAAGAATCAAAATAGCTTATATGAATAAATAGTTATATCTTTTAATGCTTTAAAATGTGAAAGGTGGGAAGACATAAATGAATGAGTTTATTAGTATAAGTATGTACTCTTTTTTTTATTGGCTAATTAGTATAGAGTGTATGTACGCATTATCTGCAAGAAGAAAAAGGATGTGAAGGAAGAAATTGTACTCCCATCAAACTGACGCGTGTTGCTTTTGCGCCGGCCGACGCCAGAGCACGAAGATAAAATAAGACAAGGAGGATCCGAATGGGCACCGACAGTCAACCAAAACATAAGGTTAAATTCAGTAATTTGTTGTTGGTTAGTGCTATTGTTAAAAGTTCAGAAATGGTGAAAGCATGATACATTGTCATAGAACGAAGTTTAACAGGTGAATTAATAAATCAATTAATGAAAAGTGGAATTTAGATAAGAAAAAGAAAATAGTGGGAAAACTGTAGTTGCATCTGGGGATGGTCGGAGTGATGCGATGGCACTTCTGATTAGTGATTTTCGCATCACTCCTCAGTTGCGTTTTCTTTCTGCTTGCTTGGGTTTGTACTTGTCTTTTGAATTAAATTAAATCAATGTAAACGATAGGGGGACCACTTTGTGTACAGTGCAGGGCTACAATTCACAATTCACAAATCACAGAAGAAGACGACAGGGCTACAGCTGTGATGGTGACCCAGCTGTTACTTCCGTCGACGACCACCACCACCGCCATAATGCTGCGTTTCTTCTCGGGGACTACGTTCTTTTTACTCACGCTTTTTTCTTGCTATTCGGATCCTGCTTTCATCCATACCAATTAATATATCACACAGTCACATTTAAATAATTAGGGTTTGCAACTAAGTGCATGCAACGTTTGTGCAATTGTCAAGCTCAGATCATACAGTATATTTGTACTCAATTTACTTAGGGGGAAGAGGATAATTTTCTCAATCAGATACCATTTCTTTATCAATAAGTGCCCGTTGGTGGTACGTACTTCCGCATGAGCTTGTCAACGTAATTATCACACTCTAATCACAATTGTAACCACACATTACTATAGTAGAAATTGGCTTTCAGGTGAATATAATAATAAGCAACCCAGAGCCATATTTACCCCTCACCGAATGGTTTTTTTTTTCTTTTTCTGTACGCTTTTCTCGTTATTTGAGATTGAGATGAGGATATAACTGCTTTGAATCCTTATAAATACTATTTGGTTTGAATATCAATTGGACAGGGAAAACTCGAAAATGTTTGGGGGAAAAATTGGTCACGTGTGATTACAACGTCGGACCTACCACCTCATCTGGGCTATTCCATAGAAGCATCAGAGGCAAGTTCGGCCTAATTGACAAATGACCTTTTGTGTCCCATATTCATGAATTTACAAACATTATCCATTTGCTTAGAAAAGGTAAAAATGAAGAGAATGTAAAAAGTGAATAAACGAGAATAGATATGATAAAAAATGATATTTTTATCTCTAATTTTATAAAGATAATTTGATAATTAAAATGATACTTTGATAAATAAAATAATAATTATAATAGTTTAATAAATATTGAATAAATTATATAAAAAATATATATTCCTGTCGTTATGAACTAAATGAATTCTTATTGTTCATTTTATTGATGCTAGATTCTCTGCCAATCTAGGGAAATGCACACTATCTAAACCATTCAAATTTATTTAAAAATTTTATAAATTTTTTTATTTCTTTAATGTGAAGCATTACTTTTTTATAGTTATCATTTATAAAATTATTTTTATTTTGTATTCTGCATCTTATAAAATAAAATAATTTTATAAAATCTAGATGTTTAAATTTTATAATTATCAATTATAAAACTATTTTCATTATATATTCTACATCTTATAAAATAAAATAATTTGACAAAATCTAGACCATCTAGATTTTATAGTTATCAATTACAAAACCATTTTCATTTTGTATTTTGCATCTTATAAAATAAAATGATTTTATGAAATCTGGACCGTTCAGATGAAATGCACACCACTGCTACACAATATTATTTTTTAAAATTTCATTCTCTATTTTGCATCCTATAAAATAAAATAAAAAATTTATGAAATCTGGGGTTCGGATGGAATACACACCACTGCTACTCAATGAGATTTGTGCATTCATTTCATTGTGGTATTTAGACTTATAAGCATTTTTTAAACTTTTTTGTTATAATGTTTTTATAGAAAAAGAAAGTGACATAAAAAATAAAAATATGTATAAAAATTATTTTTTATTTTTTTCTTCCCATTTTAAAATGTACAAAAACTTTATAGTAAAGAAGTTTAGAAGATCCTCACCCCCTTTGGGCTGCTTCCTTTCCTTGTTGGCTAACATAATTATGGTTTTTAACGCCTCAAGGCAGGAATGGATGTACTTCGTTTTAAAAGGGAAAAGGGGGGAGAGGTGAAGACATAGGTATTATTTGGTAAACTGTTTTTAGAATAATTTTTTGTTTTAAAAAAAAAAAATTGTTTGATAATGTGTTTTTAATTAAGTGTTTTGTAAAGCAAAAAAATAGAATTTTGTTTTTAAAAATAAAAAAATCAAAACATATTTTAGATATTTTGTAATTTTTGTTTTATAAAATCCAAAAAAAAATTACTTTTTAAAATAATGATTTAAACGAATTTTTTAATTTTTTTGTCCTCAAAATTTATTCTAAAAAACATGTATTTTGAAAATAATAGAACAAAAATAGAAACAAACAGGCCATATATTTTCCTCTCCCTCTTTTGTTTTTAGGTGGAAGCAAACCAAAAGCATAATTGGACGAATTTTCCAGATGGGAGACATTGCTTGAAAGTCTTTCTCATTCAAGGATTTTGGATAAAACGCTTCCTAGTTTTCAACGCTACCACGCACACTTCAAACAAAAGTAATGCGCTACATTCATTTCATTTTGTTTATAATTAATTTTTAATTTTTAATTTCATTATTTATTATTATTTTTTCTCATTTGGTTCAACCACCCCGTACCCACCACCAAGCAACTTCTACGGTTTCTACCATCTATAACCATATCTCTCTACGCACCTTATATTAATACCCAATTCCGAATCTTTTGTTGGTTACATAAAGAATATATCAATTGTCAATTGATCTGTGAAAACAGAGGTTAATGTAGAAGGCATAGTTGGAGAGATGAGACCATACAGGAAAATCTTGAGTGGTGGGTGGCAATGGCAATTTGTGATTGGTTCCCCAATTATAGGCCTTACCCGAATGTGCTAATAGAGCCTTTAATTAGACATTTCGTGATGTGTCACCTATTTTTTTAGTTTAAATACCCTTTGCAGATTGCAATGCAGGTACATTTCCCCCGCTATGATTTGATTTCACCCACCATACCAGAATATTTAGACGCCCATCACTGCTAAACAATTGATGAAAAATTAAGCCTAACGAGTAAAGAGAATGCATAATGAAAAAGCAAAACAACGACCGCCAGCCACTAAACACTTGAAAGCTCAACCTTCACCTTACTTTCTAAACAACTAAGTAACAAACTTCGAATTAAATAAAAGGTTGGTGACATATGGATCATATGGATATCTTAATTTTTCTCCTTTCTGTTGATTAATAAAAATTAAAAAAAATCAAATTTATAAATTTTATCATAGTTAAAAAGAGGTCAATATGCTTAATGTGGTTGAATCATCAATTTGAGACATGAATACAAAGGTCCATAGACAAAACTGTGTAAAAAGCGTCCTCAATGATTCCTAAACCTAATGACCCAAACCGTGTTGGAATACAACTGCCCACGGATACCCCAAAATTATGATCACCAATCAACATCAAATCAATGTACCTAACCTTAGCCCCAAAAAAATTGAACACTTTCACGGAGAAAAATGAATAAAATGAAAAAGAAAGAAGGAAAAGAATGAATTGGCAGGCCACAGAAGCAGCTTTATCTTCTTCTTCTGACCTCGCTTCCAACCTCCTTTCATAGTAATGATTCTGCAGCTTACTCTTTTTCTCTTTCCCTCTCTCCTCCTCTCCCAAATTCAAAGCAAAACTTGAATACATTATACATCCTCTTCTCTCTCACGCGCAGAGACGCAAAAACCCGCAGTTATATATAAATCATTTTAATGCCTCTTCCTCTTCCTCTTTCTCTGTGTATGTAAAAAATCTTTGTTTCTATCAGTGGTAAGAGCAGAAAGTTGTGTGGCCCAGATCCCTATATACGGCTTCTTTCTCTCTCTCACCAATAACGATACAATTGTCTGCTTCTCTCTCTTGGCAAACGCGATATCCCACAAAGGTCCTCTTTCAAATTCGTGCCTTAGAGTGGTCCTGATCCTGAACCCTCAATTTTCAGCTTTTTTCCCTATATAAATTCCCTGCCTTGTCTTCAACCCCTTTTGCGTTAATCACTTGCTTGTTGGCTGTTGCTACTGCCTTCTGTCTTCACAGTGATTTTATTCATATCAGGAAATGCAATCAGAACCAAGCTTGGGAATGATGGGTGGTGGTTTAAGCGGAGACGTAGCATCCGGTGACCACCACCGACAACTGAAGGCAGAGATAGCCACTCACCCTCTCTGTGACCAGCTTCTCGCTGCCCATGTCGCTTGCCTACGTGTCGCCACTCCTATCGATCAGCTTCCACTCATCGACGCTCAGTTGTCGCAGTCCCATCATATCCTACGCTCATACGCCTCGCACCAGACCCATACCCTTTCACCTCATGAGCGTCAAGACCTTGAAAATTTCCTGGTACACTTTCACCTATCTTTAATTTTGCAGTTTTTTTTTTCTATTTGTTAATTTGAGTCTTCATGGACATCACTGCAGGCACAATATTTGATATTGTTGTGTACTTTCAAAGAACAGCTTCAGCAACATGTCAAGGTCCATGCCGTCGAAGCTGTCATGGCCTGCCGTGATATTGAAAATACCTTACAAGCTCTCACTGGTACATTTACTCTCCGCTTCCTATGCGTATATTCCCCGGTATCTTCTTTCCCACTTTGTTTCAGATGAAAAAGCGATTATTACTGCATGATATATATCACTGATATTAAATAGTAACGTACAAATGATCTATTGTGAATACTACTATCTTTTTTTTTTTTTCGGGAGGGAGGGAGGTAATGCTGTATTATATATTATGGGCTGTTTTGTAGAGATCTCAGATATGTAAGACTGAGAAATCATATTTCTGGCAAGATATGCATTTACTTTTTTCTTGCGTTCGACACGATTCGGAAGAAAGATCAGAAAATAAGCTATAGGTTTCATTGTCATTTAGGTAAGAGTGAAGGGCATGGGACTGGTAGGGTCTACTATAATGTTTTGTGCTAAGGGTTAGTTAGTCTGGAGAAGGATGAAACTCCCAAGTCCCACCCACTGCCAACAACCTCTGGTGCCGTGTCATATTTTGTTCCTGAAATTAAGGAACTTCCAGATTTATTTGTTTATCTCTAAATTGCTTCAAATTTTCTATTACTTTTCTTAAAAGCTTATATCTCAGAGTTTCCTTATGTAGCGGCATTTAGAGTTCATTACGTATCCAACCTACATTTATGACAATATGAAATATAGAAATAACCGAATGACGATGATTACTGATTCTTTAAAGGGTGAAACCTCTTATCTTTATGTGTGAGTCACTGCTACATAGTTTGTAAATATCCATGCTTGAATACGTTCTGTTTAGGTTCAGGCCCTACGAGGAACAGAAGAATAAAAAACTTCGTTGGCTGTCTTGTTTTGGCTGCATTAAAACTAGAATTTTGGTGTGTTGGATTATCTCTAGCTTTATATTACGGTAATAAAAAGTAATTTTACGCTGACAAAATTTAAAGTGAGAGACTTCAACTTTTCAGGCAGCTCTTCATAGTATTACCTTAATTTTTTAGAGGTTTTAGTCCCGTTCTTTTATAAAAATATAACAAGATTTTATTTTATAGTTAAATATTATATGATTAGGTGTTTCAGATAAATTTTTCCCCTGTTGGAAACTCTATGCCAATAGATTTGAAACTGATTTTAAGTTTACTTTTAAAATTAGGTTGTGTTTAGAAACGCCGTGACTTCTCCCAAAATCACAATTCACGCGAAACAAAATATTGTTGTTTTTACACAAATATGATTTTTTATTGTGTTTCCAAATGTGTACTTATTCTTCAAAGAATTTTTTTCCCCCTAACTAGTTAGTTCTTAACATGTCATTTATCAATAACACTAACAAAGAAATGAAAGTAAAAACTAGAATTTACAAATTTAATGTGGTGAGTTTCAAATGAATCCTATGGGTCAGACTAATTTGTGAGTATGATCTATAAAAGATGTAGTATGCACTTCCTACCCAAAATGAATATAAAAAATATTTACTAACAAAAAGATTCATTAGTATTTGCGGGAGGGTACAAAAACTGATCTAGCTATCTTCTTTCTATCCTAAAATTTTTACTTCAACGTATAATGATAGGTATAGTAAATAGATATTTTAGCATTGTTTAAGCTTTGGTGTGAAAAATAAGCATCAGCAAGTAGTTAATGCTGCAAACAGATATCACCAAAAAGAATCACATAGAAAAGGCAAAAGTGTTCCAATTAATCTCCCCTAGTCACTTGTTGGGGTTAATCTGCCAGAGTCAGAACTAGCTAGATAATATAATTTAGTATGTTATGTACTTCAAATATAAGATTCTGATCGGCTAACTCCATCCACGTAATCATGTATATTATTCAAAATGGTTAAATTTCAGGTGTAAGTTTGGGTGAGGGAAGTGGTGCAACAATGTCAGATGATGAAGATGATTTGCAGCTGGATTTCTCTTTAGATCAATCTGGCGCTGAAGGTCACGACATTATGGGGTTTGGTCCATTGCTTCCTACGGAATCTGAAAGGTCATTGATGGAAAGAGTTCGTCAGGAACTAAAGATTGAGCTGAAACAGGTTATTCTTAAAATCGCTTTTGTTGTAAAGTATTTTTCACTTTTCTTTACCCCCTCTGAATAACAAATCAGATTTTGTATCCGCAGGGTTTTAAGTCAAGAATTGAAGATGTTAGGGAGGAAATATTGAGGAAAAGAAGAGCAGGGAAATTACCAGGTGACACAACTTCGGTGTTGAAGAACTGGTGGCAGCAACACTCAACGTGGCCCTACCCAACTGTAAGCTAGCGACCATCTTCTTCATAAATAATTATTATGCCTCCCAACTAGTTTCAACACCTTTATTTTTCATCTATTCTTTCATGCTTTATTCATGATGTTTTTGTGATTGTGAAACCAAATCTAGACATTGAAAATTAATATTGCTGCCAACATCATTACAACTTCTACACTGTTCCAAATTAGACTCCACGTGAATTTGGTCCTTGTGTATGTGTGTTTAGTTTACTTATCCTCCACCCTTGCTGGCCCGGGACTCAAGGTATAGAAAAAAGCCATACATTGCGTTGATGTTGTGAACAAACTATCCGATCAATTGGTCTGGTTTCGGGAAACACTGAAAGGCATGACCTTTGGACAGTTTTTTCATATAAGCGAAACTACTAACTAGTTAGATATTCTTAAGTTATATTGTAACATATTTTTTAATATGAATGATTACAAAGCAAGATATTCTCTTTTTTTTTTTTTTAATATGAATGATTACATTGCTTGACATTTGTGGCATACATATATATATATATATATATTAACAATGCTGGTGTGATGAAACAATGTGTATTAAAAAGGTTGTTGCATAATTTGGTATACTGTCAGGAAGATGACAAGGCAAAACTTGTGGAGGAGACAGGGCTGCAGCTGAAGCAGATCAATAATTGGTTCATCAACCAAAGGAAACGCAATTGGCACAGCAACTCTCAATCAGTCACCTCCTTGAAGTCGAAGCGCAAGAGGTAGACCCTAGACCAAAGGGAACACCCAAAATATGGACTAATTGCTTTATGCTATAGTAGAAGGAGATACACGATGGTATGGTACTATGGTGTAAGATAGCTTATATAGGACGGGGGTTGTAACTTCTAACTCTGCTGCAATTCTATTTCTTTTTAACGAGGAAAATGGTTGTTAACCCTTCTTGTATTTTGTAAATTGTTTGCTACGTTTCTGAGTTCTGACTAGCTGAAGAAGTATTAATATATAGTACCCGCAGGCTTCGCGGTTCTTATCCAATAAATAAAGAATGCTTTCTTGAGCAAATAAAAAAATTGCTTTGTTAAGTACGGTTCAGAATCCGATACGCAGTAAGGATTCATTGTGATCACCATATGGTCAGTTTTTCCCGGCATGCACTTGAGCCTACATTGTACAATTCCTGAACTATTAATCTGAGGCCTATACACGCAGTAAGAATTGCTAGTACATATGGGCTAGTATATATGGCCAGAACGATGTCGCAAGTTGGCTTGGCTTAGTGACCTTACACTGATCGCAATTCGTAGTTGACATTGGACAGGTAATGCCTGTAAGTATGCGCCTCTACTTGTTGCTTTCTAAAAGGTACGCGTACGTAATTTCTCGAGAACGTGCTTTTGAAAGTATCACTCGACATTTAGTCGTCATTAAGATAATTCGAAGCCACCTACAAAATAACAACTAATTTCAAACATATGGTCTAAATAAAACTCAGGTAATAAATTAGCAAGCCTCATCGTATACATAGCTCTACAGAGCGTGGGAAAGAAGCAAAATGGCCGGGGTGGATTTAGCAAAGTTGGTGTTGGTGCGAACTTGACCCTTGAAGGAAAAATTAAATAAAACTGGGAACAAGGATCAGAAAGCTGACATCAATGCTTGATTGATGAATAATATTTGTCCTTGTCGCCCAACAAGACCAGTATATGACAAGTAATAATTAATAATAACGGTAATGCGCCATTACGTTTTTGTCCCGAGCATCTAGATAAATTAATCATTCAGCATGCGAACAATATATGGATTTTTTTAGTGGTCCATATTCCTCGCACAAGATTGCACCCCTTTATTTATGAACAGAATTAGAGCTTGATCAAAAGCAGATTATAAAGTGTTGTTTCTCTAGCTATGTCCATCAAAAAGGCTATTCATATCATGATAAGCAACATGAGAGAAATTGAAGAATAAGTTGAAAGATCAGGAGTAAGGATATATTAATCCCAAACACCAAAGAGGAGCTTCTGATAGCTTTAATTCTTAGTTTCTCATACTTTAGGAATCTCTTAGCTATTGGTTCTTTTAATTTTATACATTTTTCAAGTGGTGGTAGAATTTTAGGATGCTACTCCACCTCCATTAAAGAGAGGAGATAAAGATAGCTGACCTTATTTTATAGTCTACATGTGGATGAACAAAAGACATATTTCTCCAGTTCAATTACATGTATACAACAGGTATTGAATTATGATAGCCAGGTTTTGTTAGTTTATATATATATATATATATATCCAGTCATTATTTTATTATTGTTGTTATAATTTGTTATTCTCAAAATGTGAAGACATTCCTTGATCCCCAATTATAAAGACATCTACGTCGTTTAGTAATTAGGCAAATTAGCAAACCCACGACATCTGTTTCAATTTTTCCAAATTAATGCCGCAAGCTATATACGGCGCATCAGCACAATTTGTGAAAGGTTGAACCATTATGCAATCTGATTAACATTTGATGCCTCATGGCGGTAAAGTTGAATAAACATCGTAATTATATATATATATATATATATATATATATATATTTCATAATGTAATCTTCTAACTTCGAAAAATAAATTTTTTTGTTCATTGTTTGAATTAAATAACGATGAAATATTTTGCATATTATTTACTGGAAGAATGAATAGATAAGATTAGTCTCTTTGCATGATTAATAAAGAGAGTGCGAGGGCAACAATTGCAAAATCAAGATGTATTTGCAAATAGTATTTTTATTTATTTGGTGAAAAATGGGCACACCGGCCCAAGAAAACAACACAAAAAGACTAGTTACCACGAGGCAAAGAAATCCCTATGAAGTCAGAAAAAAAGAGCAAAGAAGGCATGTTTTCCCAATAACACTCTCTAGAAGTCAAGACTGTGATTGCGGGGACATCAGCACACTTGTTTCCTTCTTGCAAAGTATGGGATACTTTGACGTCCCACTCCATCTTCAATAAGCTCTTCAACTCTTGAATAAGGTTGCCGTGGCTGAGAGAAATTCAGCCATCTTCCCTGCGGTCTCTAATCAAGTTAAGAGAATCCAACTCCAGAACCACCTTATGTCCCAAACGCCAAGCTAGTTGAAGACCAGTGTAGGCTCCCCATGCTTCAGCAGTATGGGATTAGCACCATCCTATCTTTTTCACGAACCCGTCGACCCAGTTACCATCAGCATCTACAATGGTACCACCGCAACCCGCAATGCCTGGGTTCTCTCCACAAACTCCATCGCAATTTATTTATTATTTCTTTGGATAAAATGGAACATGACTTGTAACTTTTTTTTGGGTCATACATCGTTCTCAATGGAGCTTGGGCTCACTTAGCCCGTTCACTTTGACTAGACCTATTAGGCCCAGATTGGGTAGCGCGCGATTACTTTGGTTTGATTTCCTTTTGATGAGGAAGAAGCTTCAGATCCCAAAAACCACACAAGAATAATAAAAAGGAAGAAGCACGACAACCGTGGCATTTGGATCCCTGACGCAGCAAGTATTTTTAAAGATTTTTCTTTAGAATTAAATAATTTAATTAGATATCAAAAAATTATAATTAGGAAAACAAATTTTAACAGTCAAACAAATTATATTTATTTTACAATTAAAATTTTTATCTTCTCAATCATGATTTTTATTTTTTTTTCCTTGAATCCACAAATTAAAAAATAAAAAGAAAAAAGGCCTCAAAAACATATATTGACTGGCGTGGAGGATCCAAACGCACAACCGTGGAAAGCGACAACAGGAGCTTGTCTTTCTGACCAGTGAGTTTGGAACTTTAGTTTCACCGTTCCCTCTTCTGCCTTGTTATAATTTTAGCAGTAATTATGTTATTCGCCTTCGTCTTGTTCTGCATTTTCCCTTCTGGCAATGGATGGGATGAATACAATTATACAACACAGAGTTCAATTTCACCAGTGGAATCCGAATATGTTAATATCTGGATGTTTCTGATTTTTCACTAAATTTTCTTTCGTTCAGTTGATTCCAATTCTACCAAAGGATTTGCCGAAGGAATTGGAACAGTTGTCGACTTAAAATGTAGTTTCGTTATGCTTTTATGTGGGAATGATTAATCAGCTAACTAGTTTACTTTGTCTGAAGAATGTGCGAATTGACTAATTCTGCATTTGTCAAAAGTTTCTGAAGACCCAGTGATTTCTCTCGTGAGCTAAATGATGTATCAGAAATTCAGAAGGCTTCGGATTTAGGAGTGAAGGAAGGTTTTGCTAGTTTCAGACTGTATCAGAAATTCTCGTTTACCTTTGGTAGATTGTTTTCTGTTACACTAAATTTGTGCAGTACATGATTGTGTATTAGTGGGAGAAGAGTAAGGGTTCTTTTGGCATGACACATACGAAACGTTAAGGTTTGATAGAATAAAAATTAATTAAACTTTAAGATTTTGTGATATTTAATATGATATTATATGAAATAATGTATCGCATACAATAATATTATAATTTATTTGATAATATACTGTATAATATTAAATAGGATAAAAAATAATCATTTTGATAAAAATATTTTTTATTTATAATATACTTTATATTTATTTAAATTGAATTATTATAAAAAAAATATAGGTGAATAGGGATGCATAAAATGCATGACGACCTGATGATTTGAGCGTTCTGATTTCACTTGGTCGCATTGAGTTGAATAACTAAAAAATAATTTGAATAAATTAGATCAAATTAGTCATGTTAATTAATTTCAACCCAATCAACCTAATCCTATGAATTTTTAAAATATATATATATTTTAGGAGTACTTATATAAAAATTTTACTTTATTTAGAGGCAAAATATAATTTTATAAGGATATATATAAAATTTTTATTTTTTAAAAGTCAATTTATAATTTTAGCCAAACATTTAAAAAAAAGTGATTTAATTAGTTTGAAAAAACAATTTAATCCAACCTCATATTAAACCAATTAAATAGAATTCAATACTAAATTAATTTTTGTATGACGTATTCCAATCTTATTAATTTTTTTAATTATTTTATAAAGATTTATATAAAAATTTTTACTAATAAAATGTAATTTTGTAGGAGTTTATATGAAATTTTATTTTTTTATGATCATTTTATAATTTTAACCAAAAATTATTTTATAGAGACTTATATAAAAATTTTATTTTTTTAAGGTCATTTTATAATTTTTATAAAAAATTTAAAAGTGACCCAATTAATATTAATTAAATCAAGTCAAGTCTAAACATTAAATGTAGAAAAAGAACCCTGATGTAAAATCAGATAAAATATCAAGTTATTCTAATACCGCGCCCATGATTAACTTTATCAACTTAGGTTAAAACCCAACTCAATCTAGCTAATGAATATTTCTACGAGTGAGGAATTAAAATTAAAAAATATTAATAAAGTCTTATACATCAAAACTTAATCAGACCTAATCTTATTCTTAAAATATAATTAAATTATGTATTATTTTAATATATAAAAAAATATAATATATAAATTTATATAATATATTATTTGTATTAAATAAATAATAAATTTATAATATATTATATTAACTTATATATTATTAGTTCTTATATACTATCCCGAACATGCCTTAAAAATGATAACAAAGACAATGACTTGTGTCAATCGTAGGAGGCGTGTTCCTCTCTCTCGATGTCTTGACTCTCAACTCAACTCTCAAACCCTAAGCCTGCCCTCGGGTTAGTTCTGCGGCCCTGTCACAACCACACCCTCCCACTATGTTACATTTGTAGGTGTGTGTACTAAAAAAATATTTATTTTAAAATTTGTCTAAATAATTAAGTTTAAGAATTTAAATATTTTATTTTATTTATTTTAAATTTTATTTGCTAAATATGAATTTAATAATCAGAATATCTACTTATTCTCATATACGGATGATAAATTTTCAGATTTGAGAATCCACCTAGAAACTATGTCATCTGGAGATCTATATTTAGGATTTTTGCACAAGGATGAAGATGAGAGAAAAAATTTCTTCAGAGGTAATTTGTGAACAAGGATGGGATTATACTTCCTGCCCCGTGGAGTTTTTGTCCTCATTAATTTTATAGAAATATTTTAAAAATTTTTATATACATATTTTATTATTTGTTGTTTTTTAAAATTAGTTTACTATTTATTTATATTTATATTTATTTAAAATAAAATAAATCAATTTAAATATTCTCATTGATTTCTCATAACTTAACTTGTTTTAGAATTTGTTATTTTTATTTTTTGTACTTAATTAAAGTTTATTATAAAACTTAAACAACGAATCTAAGTTTTAAATTTAAGCTTTTTTTAAATATAAATTTTTTTAATTTAATATTATTTATTTTTTGTTCCTTTTATCAAAATTTGAGATCCCTACAAAGATCAGCGAGGATTTGCATCCTTGTGAGAAATGAGGATGGTAAAAAAAATTCTTCTCATAATAGAGAATAAAGATAGAGATGAGAATGAAAAAAACAATTGATCACAGTGATAGAGATTAAAGAGCCACACTCTACCCTCGTCGTACAAAATTGTTATCTTTACTCACATATTATCCTTACACATTTCTAATTATTATACACAAAATATAATCCAAATTAAAATATGAAAAATATCTAAGATTGCATCTCACACTTTATTAGTTTTTTTTTTTTGGTTAACTTGAGAAGTCGTCGTTTTTTATAGTATTAGTAATCTTGTATATATATATATATATAATGCTCTCAATGGGAGGTGAGGTTAGCACTTTCATCACACATCTCATCTGAAGTTTCCTTTTTTAATTATAAGGAATTTTTCGGCGACTTTTCGGTTAAGACTTCAAATTTTGATTACTGACTAATACAATAAGAGGAAGAATCGTTGTCTTCTTTTCACTTCTGAAAAGTAACTTCCTCCTTTAATCAATTTTGCGAATAATTTCATATCACATCCCATTGAATTGTATCATACACTTCTTCTCAACCTTCAAACTTAAAAGAACCCGATGTGACTGCCCAATCTCCAACATTAGTTTTCTTTCTAAAAAAAAATAAAGACAAAAATGTTATATGTACATTTTTTTTCCTCACACGATTATAATGTAATTATTCATGAATCTAAATGGGTCAAATGAACAATTATAACTCAAACATAATAAAAAGCAAACATAGAAATATAAAATATGAGAGTTGTCTCATCCACATACAAATGTAAATGTACCATTCATATTGGAACTTAATTAGGGTAATATTTTCCATCTTTCATTTACCTTATTAAATTACAAATTATTTTACAGTACATCTATCATAAAAGTTATAAAATTGCCTTCCTAATCAATTTGAAATAGTGTATAGACATGGCTATGAATGGGTAGAATATAAAGAAAAAAAATCAGTTATAATTTTTTATATTTTTGTCATTAGATTATTTAATAATACATAATAAATATATAAATTTTACAGATAAATATATAATTTTTATAAGTTAATATGATTAATATATATATTATTTTATTAAAAATTTTAATAATAAAAATGTAAAAAATCGTAATAAAATGCAATGCATGTGAAAATTGGTGTAAGAAATTGATAACTTCAAACGGAAGGTCCCGTGTGTTTTAATAATCACCGCCGCGCAATCAGTGTCCAAATAAAACATAGAAAAAAAAAAAAAAGGGAATCTGCTTCACCAGGTATAAAAGACAGCATCGCCAAGATCTTCCGCAATCCCTTGCCCGAAAGAAATTCGGAGAAGCAGATCCCATCTCGCTCGGGGGAGATGGGCTTCCCAGCTAACGGCGCCTCCGGTGATAAGCCGCTCAAGTTCTTGATCTATGGCCGTACCGGCTGGATTGGGGGTCTCCTCGGTAAACTCTGCCAAGCTCAGGGCATCGACTTCGCATTCGGCTCCGGCCGCCTTGAGAATCGCTCTTCCTTGGAAGCTGACATCGCTCAAGCGAAGCCAAGCCACGTGTTCAACGCGGCTGGAGTGACGGGGCGGCCGAATGTGGACTGGTGCGAATCTCACAAGGTGGAGACTATCAGGACCAACGTGGTGGGCACTCTGACCTTGGCCGATGTGTGCAGGGAGAGAGGCCTCATCCTCATCAACTATGCCACTGGCTGCATCTTCGAGTACGATTCCGATCACCTTATCGGATCTGGCATCGGCTTCAAGGAAGAGGACACTCCCAATTTCATCGGATCTTTCTATTCCAAAACCAAGGCCATGGTAAGTCTTTTTTGTTTCACTTTGTTCCTTCGTTCAAGTTTTAACTAGCTTCGATCTTTGCTGCCTCTATGAGGTTGAAGTAGACTAAAAATGAATACGAGAATTCAAACAGATGTGGTTTATATACCAGTTTTTGAAAATTTCATGCATAGTTCATTGCATTCAATTTGAGAAGTATGCCTAAACTTTAGCTATGTGTGATTTATCAGTAATTGCTTTAACATTGTTGAGCTATGTTGATGTTAATATCTAGATTTCTGTGCCAAGGGAATCATGTGTCATTCATAATGCAAATTTGGTGCATAAATGCCGAAAAGATGCTCATACATGGTACTGAAATTGTTCACCGTATAACGGTAATAGATCTGGGCTTGTGGCATTTCGATTTCCATTTCTTCTTTTTACTTCAGATCTCTTACATACTTCATTTGAAAAAAAAAATGATAAATAAATAAAATAATGCAGGTCACATGTGCTGCTTAGTTTACTAATGGAATGATTTGTGGGCCTCAAATCTCCACTTGTGATTCAAGTTATTTATGAATTTTTGGTCTCCCGAAATCAGATCTCGCATATATGATAGGTGTAGCTGAAATGCTATAGCACTGTGATGTTAGAGAAATTCTTGCTAAACATGGTTTAAGCGTACGAGATTGATAAGCATATTAGAAGTAGAATATTATTGGCTAAACTCATTCTATCTTGACAGATGGATTAAGTCAATGAGAAATAACAATATGAACATGTAATGTAACTACCTCTAAGGTGTCACATATCTGTGCATTTCTCATTGGATTAGTCTACCTATTTTTATACATTAAGTGTACATAAGAGTTTTGGGTGGGACTTCTTTACAAGTCACTTGACTGCTATTCTGCTATTGATTAGTCAACCTAGACAGGTAGACATGGTGTATTGAAGAATTTCTGGACCTTAACTTCTAAGTTTGTTGATTTTATGTTTGAACTTTGAAGCTATATGACAAAATCTTATATAAAATGAAGCTTAAATCTCGAACCACGATTGGGTCTACTTTTATGTGCATGCTGCTAAATAAGTGTATGTGTGCATTGATGGGAGAAGATTTAAACAATTTTGCTTGGCCATATTTGCTGAATTTGGCCGTTATATGTCCCAGGTGGAAGATCTGCTTAGGAACTATGAGAATGTTTGTACCTTACGCGTCAGAATGCCTATCTCATCTGATTTATCCAACCCTCGCAATTTCATCACAAAGATCACTCGGTATGAGAAGGTAGTAAACATTCCAAATTCAATGACTGTATTGGATGAACTGCTTCCCCTTTCCATAGAAATGGCAAAGAGAAACCTCACTGGCATCTGGAATTTCACAAACCCTGGAGTGGTAAGCCACAATGAAATCTTGGACATGTACAGGGAATATGTTGACCCCAACTTTACTTGGAAGAACTTCACCCTTGAGGAGCAGGCTAAGGTAATAGTTGCCCCCCGGAGCAACAATGAGCTTGACACCGCTAAATTGAAGAAAGAATTCCCTGAACTCTTGCCTATCAAGGAATCCCTCATTAAGTATGTTTTTAAGCCAAATGAGAAGGTTAAAGCTTGAACTATGTAGGTATGTAGGTTTTCATTTTTACCCTTTCTACTGTTACATTAAATTGAGTTTGTGTGGACGCTGTGCTCTTTAACCTCAGGTGTCCCCGTTAGTATGCAGTACAAGTGCATCTATTCTGTTGGATTTGTTGTATTTGTTGTGACTTTATGGTGAATAAATTAGTTGCAACTTAATTATATATAATAGTGCTTTTGTATGATTTTTAAATGCATGCATTTTGAGTTTGAAACTTGGGCTCTTTTGATTTATTATAGTAAGAATGATCCAACAGTATGCTACCGGGTTAGATTCCAGTAATCAATAATCATACCTACGGAGGGGATGACTCTATTCAACAAATCGTCAACTTATGCAGAAATACACGTCTGGTAAGGGTCCACGCATATAATCAACCAAAGTGAAAAATTGCGACTGCTTTTTTAAATAAATTGCACGAATGTTTTTTGAATTTTGTTAAAATTATACAAATTTTCTAGATATTTTTAAAATATGCACAAATCTATATTGAAACAAAAAGTTGTCTTATGCTTTAATTAAATTTAAAATGGTTTGACCAAAATATTTTTTATTAAATCTAAACACATTTTTTCAATTAAAAAAATTAAATAAAAGATATTTTAGTAAAAAAAATTAAACTAAAGTATAAAGTAATTTTTTATTTGAAGGGATGTTTGTATGTATTTTGAAAAAAAAAAGAGTTTGTATAATTCTAACAAAATTTAAGGGAGATTTGTGTAATTTACTCAAAAATAAAATAAAAAAGCGAAAGAAAAAAACTGAAACAACTTATCCTAAAATGAGAGACAACAAAGATTAAATGAGCATATTAGGTGACTCTGTCAATTTACCACGTGGAAACTTATTAACAAAGGGTTTTGTTTAAAGAACTTGAGAGGTTGAGATTTTTTTATTACTAAATTATTTTAAACCTATGTATATAATAATAATAATAATAATAATTTCAAAAGGGTCCAAAAGGTGAAACTCTTCATTAAATAATCAAATAAAATAGTGGTATGAGATGAGAGGTAAGTTTGCTAAATCAACAGACACTGTTGGCTTTGGCATGGTCAGCGGCTGAGAATTGAGATCAGGAATGCAGCCGTCATTGTTCTTAATGCTATTTTAAAAGTTGGCCCAAAAAAAACAGGTATTTTAAAGCTTGGGCTAGCTGAACTGTTTGAATTTGTGGACTAAAACAGCCCAGGAAGATAGTGGGTCCACTCACAGCGATGCAGATCTGGGCCCTATTGTATCCCCTGTCCAGTTAGCTACAGCTGTCAGCACCACGCCTATTTTTAAAGCATATCTCCTCCTGTGTGCACAAGCTTGCACCTTTCACTTTAATCGTATAAGATTGTCTACTAATAATATCCTATTGACGCATATACGGTCAGTGCTGGGTTTCTGTGTATGACGTGATGTAACAAACTGTTAATCTTTGCTTGACTATGGGTTTCATTCAATGAAACTAAATTATATAGAGATATTAATTTATGGTACTAGAGAAAGAGAGTGAGTAATATGTGTGAAATGAATCTGGATTCTCTCATGTAACTAGAGTGCAATAGGGGAGAGACAGAGATAGGTGAGTGTTAACAGAGAGGATCTGAAGGGGTGTGAGATAGAGTAGATGGCAGATTGATAACCCCCTGGGTGAATCTTTGGTAAGATGTGTGAAATCCCACGTACGCTTTCAGATGAGCCAAACTGTTTTCGTGAATTTCAAATTATGAGTAGAAGAAGCACACGCTGGATGTGGATGCTTCTTTGTCCTTGTGCCCATTCACTTTGTATTCTTGGATATCACAGTTCATGCATTTAGTGATTGGAGTATAACATAAGCATCAGTTACGGTTTAAGCCGTTTGTACTTGATATTTTGAAATCTAAGGTATTATGTGGTTTTTTTTTTTTTTTTTAAAATTTCTCTTAGAAACATATGATATCGCAAAAAGCTACAGAAACTGTATATCTAAGAGTTTTTGGTTTTATTAAATCTTACGAAATATTCATCATAATTTTGATAACTTTCAATTCTCATATGTGAATTTTAAATAGAGTGATATCAAAAGAATTTTGAAAATATGTTAGATACCAATATATAGCACAATGTTTCTCCTTTTCCTTTTTCTTTCATGTTGAATGTCACTGTTAGCCCGTCTGCTTAATACAATTCAGATATCATCTTTTAACCCTTTTTCTAATATTATAGCCAAAATATTTGACGTATCGATTTTTTTTTATTTGTCCTTTTGCTATGACTTACCCTTATACTGCATTTTGTGTTGTCTGCAAATGTTGACAAATTAAGAACACGCTTTACTGTTTCATTGAAAAATTATGAGAAGGGGATGTTTTGAGGCATGTAGTCACTTTGGAGTGGTTGGTGAAAAATAGGAACAATAGTTGTGTCTAACGAATATGTTTTGCCCCATTTCAAGCATCCGAAATGTTATTTTGCTCCATAATTGAAAAGACCAAGCAATTATCCATAGTGATGATCCAGAACAAAACCAAAACCAAAACCTAAGCAAGCAAGAAGTGAGTCTAAAGTGGGGTTATAACACGCGTATTTGCATTTGATTTTGCTCTCATCCATATAACCGAAGGCCTGATAGAGTGGGATTGTGCAAGTGGTGACTCATCGGCAGCACCAACTTGACCCCACCATGGACGTGGGGTTCATGTAGGTCTCATCCTTCCTTCTGCTCTCTCAACTAGTACAAACAATGCATTAACCGGAAAAAAATTCAGTTAGTGGACGGTGGACCAGCCCACCACTCACTTTCACACGTGTCAGTCTTTCCATTCACGTGCTAAAGGTCAAAAGCCTCCGTAATCCGTACTGCTTTTCATAATCCCCGTGTGTGTCATACATGCCATAACCTTTCTCACTCGTTCGTTAGGATCTTGTTTTGTTAATTTTCCATTGCAAAGAAGAAGAGACCAGAAATTGAAAATTGATTGCAGAAAGTGAAAACGAACCCAGTCTGCTGCAAAGTACAGCTTCCCCCTCGCACGGATAAATTTGATATATAATCCCATTTCTAATGTGTTTTTCCGGGTAGTGTACCAAATCCCCCAAAAAAAAAAACAAAACTGCATAAGGTGCCTCAGCGCCACAATTGCTGGCTACATTCATTGAAACCTGAGAGTACAAACAACACAAAAATAAAAGAAAAGGCCTTTTAATCAGATTTATTCTATTTCAACTGCTTTTCAGTTTCTGGAAACCAATTCATTCTCAGCTCTCTCCTTGATTTGAAGCTTACGCTTGTTTATTCCCTGCCCGCCCCATCAACTGCAACTCTTGCTTATCATAAATCTCCAATGAAAAATCCCTCAACATCTGAGCCTTGCTACCGCTACTACTACTGCCTGTCGCCCCGCTACAAGTAACACTTGGTGCCATTGTCGACTTCTTCCCTACCGTTGGCCCCACCGTGCTCGTACTCACCGCCGCTGAGTTCGATGGATTGTTACATCCCACCGGCGAGACTTCTATGCCGCTCGAGATATTTGTTGCTGCCACCAAAGACGATACGGGTCTCGCCGACATGTTGAATACGGGGGTTACCGTCGGAGACAAAGTCCATATCTGAGGTTGCTGGCTTGACGATCCTGTACCTCCACCCACTGGGGTCGTCGTCGCCGGTGGGATCATCCAAAAGGCGTTCGCCGGAATCATCATATTAGTGTTGCCCACTGCCCACACAGGGACAAGACCTTGCGGTAGCGCCGATTGAACCGGGGCCAGACCGGACGATTGTGAAACGGCTTCACTCACGTCCACAAACTCGCTATTCGACGGCCGTTTCCGCTTCTTCCTGAGTTCGGAATCCGGATTGCTGTTGGCGCTAGACGTTGTGGGAATCTTCAGAGTTCCCCCGACGGATACAGCGATGGCCGGGACGGTGCCTGTGCCGGTGGCCTCGATGATGGCCTGCTCGGCGTGTTCGAGCAGCCACCGTACGGTTTCGCCATCAGACTTATGGCCCAACTCCCGGGTCAGCTGAAAGATCCGAGCCGCGCAAGTGGCGGGTATTCGTATCCTACGTCCACGGCCTTCCACCTTCGTGTGACGGTCCTTTGTGGAGGAGCGTCTGGCTGTAGTGACCGGCAAAGGCATGGGCATAGGTAGGGGCATTTGCATCTGCATCGCCACAGGAACAACCCCAATCGGAGCCGGCGAGGGTGGCCGGGTCTTTTGTTCCTGGTCTGACGGAGGGTCCGAATCAACGGGCTCCTCCTTCAACGGCAAGACCTGGAAAGCCGTCGTATCGCCCGAGATGGTCTGTTTCGAGAGTCCATTGTTTTTGTCGGAGGTGATCGCAACAGGGTCGCCGGCGCTGGTGCTGAGGTCGGACGTTCCACCATCGTCGTCTTGATCCATCTCGTGCTCCTGAGACGACGTCATTTGAATAAACCGTAAAGAGAATGGAGAAAACCAGCAACGAATTGATTAATCACAGAGTTGTAAAGGAAGAAGCCCCGGAAATTGAATTGCCGGGTACACAAGAAAGTGCAATGAAACAGAGGGTATGATTAGTAAAATAGAAGAGAAGTAAAGAAGGAAGGGGGTTTACCAAGTGGGGAAATTCTTCATTTCTTTCTTTCTTGTTATGGGTGTGATAATAATGCACAGTGTTTCTGCGAAACCTGAGATAATCCAACGGTGATGATGTCTGCCACGTGTTGGATCCTCCTTCGTGACCTTCTCCAATTGTCATCCATCCCATTCTGTGGACCACTGAGCAGTAGTGGGGACAGGGGGTCTCATTTCTAAACCAATAAGGCCAGAGGGTGACGTTAGGAGGACCTAAAAAAGATCTCTTTCTGACTTAATAAAAATGGGTTTTATTGGTAGGCACCACCAATTTATGGTGGTCCAGACCCCATCGGACAAGTACGAATATTTTTAAAAGATATTCTTTTGTTTCGTTTTTCCTTTTTTTTTCTGCTTCAGCGCACAGGTAAAATCTTTTTAGGGCGTGGTTTTATAATCACATTTTTAGATTAACTAAATCCTATTGACAATTAAAAAATGATTAGAAAAGTCTTTGGGGCGTGGATCATAATTCCTACAGAATGATGCTGAATTCTGGAGGTACGGTCATTTAATTTTTTTTATGATTTTGGCAAATCATCCCGCTTTCATCTATAAGTTTTAAAAGCCGATGGGGTTCCAGTGTGCGGGGGATTCTATTAACATATAACCAAGCAATTTGCTGTCAACAGAAAATTGGGATATGAAGTAAGCAATTGTCATCATGTGATTAGTTACTGCAGATTGAAGTAAGAGAGTTGAATTTATCACAAATATCATTAACTCCCAACTCGTCATGCTTCATCCCAACGAAATTTAACAATAAATGAATAGCTCTATTAGACGCTGATATACAATTTTTTCCATGTCTGGTAAAATTAAAAATGACCATTAATCATTTACACTCAAACATTCATAAAAATAGTAGTTCTGAAATCAATCTATTTGATAAAACGTCGTATGGATGTAACACATCGACAACCATTCACTTGATTTTCCATCATCATATCTTTGCCAACCCCTATCTTTTCTGTAGTTTATTTAAAGGCTAGTATTTAATAGATCCTCCCCTGAAAATAGTTGAATTTGATGACATATATTGTTTTACATTACTACCACCATTGTAAAAGCAAAATAGTTTGAACAACTGGCAAACGATTATTTGAAGGAACGACATCCAAAAGCGGATGAAATTTTTTAACAGACAACATTTGCTACTACGGAAACCTATTGCGTTCCCTTGGAAAAAGTAACCAACGCAAGCCCAAATACCATTCCAAGCATTACTCGTTCTGTATGTTGAGTATCAGTGACCATTGGCAGTCAAACCATTATCTGCTGCAGCCTTACTGCTTTCGCTAGTTTTCTTCGCATAGAATCTCCGATACATGGAATCAACTTCAGTGAGATAGAAAGTGCCTGGAGATAGAAGGCTAGTGTCCTTGCTTGTTACAAAGTCCTTGGCACCATACCTATGTTCCATTAGCTTCAGAGTTTCAATAAACTTCTCCGGAGGAAACTGCATCAAACCATGCACTCATTAAAAGTTTATTCAATTGTATGGCCAAGAAGCACGATTCTGTTTTAAGCATCTTATTAAAAATTAGTGCAATAGTCAAGAAAGACACGTCTGGTCAAGTCTCGACCGTTCATTCTCGCATTAATATATACTAGTGTTAATCCTCAAGCTAAAGTTCTCGGGCATTTAAACAAAATTAAATCTTCACTTTAGTATGAAAAAAAAAAAATCTTTAACAACATGTATCTCTGTCCACTTCATATGATATTTTCTTATGTATCTGGTGTAGTTCTTTCTTCTTCTTTTTTTCATTTTTAATGTTAAACCTACCAAGCACACATCTGAAATAATTTCATATTTGAACAGGCTTTTGAAGAGCAATACCTCGTGCCTTGACTTCAATTTTCCATCAACATTTATCACTGTAGCAATGTTTGATAAGCTGAATGGATGTTGGGCATCCCGTAATCGCAAAGAGAACATTGTGGCGGTTAGGCCACTTCCATACGAGAATAGTATCACCCGCCTATTTGCCTGAAAATTTTAAAACATAAATCTTTATCAGAAAGCATGTACTTTTGAAGTGAGCAAGCCTTATACTTGACACTTGACACAAGTAGTAGCCAAAGCATTTACCAATGTGCTATGTTTGTTGTGAATAAGGGATGCAAATGCTGCATAAAGAGATGCAGTGTACATGTTGCCGACTTGTTTTGGTATCAAAGTGGTTGGTTGGACTTTTGCATCATATAAGGGCTTTGCAACTTGCTGGGATGCCTGCAAATCAAGAATATTGCAAGTCATCAGCAGCAAGTTTAAAAATTTTCCATTACTACAGAGTTCTAAACATGTGAAGGATTAGTGACTAAAGGAATTAGCTTCCCAAAATGTACTTAGAGCTCCGCCTGACCTTTTCAAGATCCCGGCTTTGGTAGCTTTCATCACCAGATAAGGTTGAAAAAGGCCCCAGCTTTTCTTTACCAACCTCATCCACAGAGCTGCAATCAATATCAATGTTCAAACACCCATACATCAAACAAATAAAAATTGAGAGAGTTTTGAAGACGGAATAAAGCAAACCTGGGATTTTTCAGGTAGTCATTGAACACCAAACGAGCAAAACTTTTTTGGACTAGCTGCAGTAGCTCAAAGTATTAAAGTGATATACAAACAGACGTGTTAAAGAGATACACATTAATTAAGGTAGATATAATAATGAATAAGAGAGTAAGATGCTAAATTAAGCATTCTTAAGTGCCACAGGGACTTATATGTTTTTTCCTCACAATGTATATGGAATCCCTATAATCTAACCCACCTTGTTATAAGGAGAGTGAAATACAAAGTAGTCAGCATCAGAAATAAAAAATTGTTTCCCCTGAAGTTTCTCATATCTGCATAAAGCAATATGGTAAAGTATGTAAATATTACTTGGAAACCAAATGTCCTTGAGAACTAAATTAAAAATATGCAGTACCAAAAGCAACTTACTTGTGACTGAAATGTTTATAGCAAGAATCAAGAGCCATTAGGTAACATGTTTGAGAAAGCTTCCCATCAACAACCTACACCAAGTAAATTAAGTGGATTCATTGCAACTGGAAACCTAAAAACTAAAACACTGTCAAATGCTAAGCTATCTCTGACAACATACTCTCCAGACCAAAAGAACGTTGCAAGGAAGGATGCTTGTAAAGTGCTTGGACATAAAATGTAAAGGGATTGCGAAGCTTACTGGATATTCACTAGCAAGATTAGGCTTGTAAAAGTCATAGACATGAGACATATGACTTCCCCTCAATTTGCTTTCAAAAGCGATAGGAGCATCAGGACCAATTAGCATGGCAATAGCAGCAGCTCCACCAGTTGGCCGAGCAGGTCCTTCAGCATAGACCTGAGAAAGGAAACATCCAATACACATGCATGAGATTATATTCAATTAGAATGATGGAACCTAGGGCATGCATCTTTGAGTTCAGACTTTGTAGATGCTCTTTGAGTCTCCTATTCAGAAAGAGAATATAGTCCAAAGGCCATGGAAAAATGGAAAGTGACCTCACCGCACTGTCAGCAGAGACAACAAGTCCATACCGTCCATCCCAGGAACTGCTTTCCACCCAGTTTACACAATTGAATAAAGCAGCAGTTCCTCCATAGCATGCATTGGTTGAATCAACACCCTCAATGTCAGAATTTCCATATTTCTGCTTGTTTCCAACAAGAAAATGGGTAGTCTCTTAGAAAGCTATGGATGTAGATGATTGGATAATAAAAATAAACATAAAACTGCACCAAGATGAAAAGCCCAGCTGGCAATAAGCAACTTCTGCAGTGTGCTCTGCCGGGAATACCCAATAATGACTGTTCAGAAACTTTTAAACCAACATTAAATACTTCAAACCAAGGTGGGTATCTTCCCACGTGAGTAAATACATATATAAATTGGTTAAGGGTCTAAATGACCATCTTATGGCAAATAAAATCAATTGTACTCCATGAAATTACTTTTGATAATGAGAATGATCTAGCCTTGCAGTTTGAAACTAGAAATGTACCTCAAAGATCTGCATCAGGAATGTCTTAATGGACTTGCTCTTGTCTATCACGGTCTCACTGCCTACTTCCAGGCGACCAATTTGTTTAGGATCAATCTCATACTTCTCAAGAAGGGAAGTAACGACTGTCAAACTGAAATTGAAAGAGTTAATCTTCTAGAAATGAAACTAGGAAAGATAATCAGTTTGACAAAACCTAGGAAAGAATATATGTAAATTCATAATATGCAGCATGAACACATTATTTAATGCTTGCAGAAGTTCCTCAAGCATTTACAAAATCATATGATGTCATAACTCATAAATTGAAGATAACCGATTAAATGCAAGGGCAGGCCAAAATGTTTAGAGATTAGATATTCCCATCTTCCTGTCAATCCCAATAATATGGCTTCACAATGGCTATAGTACAGACCATGCAGCAAATCAAGGAAAATTGATTTGGTTTTATAACAGCAGATTTGGCGTCTCTTGATATTTGAATTCTCATTATTCCATTCTTTAAGTTAGCCGAGACTGTAGCTTGTATATAGTCAGTGATAGCATTCCTTGGTACATATATGGAATTCGTATTTTGAATGATGTACACAATTATTTTTTACCAAATGCATAGTTTCGGTATTTACTAATATTGGACTAAAAATGCAGAGACTATCAAATCCAAATAATAACCTCATTGAGATGACATCTTCTAACTCTGTACAAAATGCCATGCAATCTTGTCCCAGTCCAATGGTATATTTCCCTTTACTGGCACCATCATGAGCCTCCAATGCTTCCTGTATGCATATGTGAAGAAAATGAAAGCATTACTTAAAAGGTAAATATTTGTACCTTCAACTTAAAGAACACACAAACAAGATAATAAATCAAGGCCCCAAATATATTGCTGGGGATGCTTTGGGAGTATGGTATGGCTTAAAAGAAAAGAACCCAGGGATGATCAAGGAGAATATGTGGCCTTTTTAACCTCTTCTCTCTGTAAATGAGGGAACCTTAGAAGTAACCATTTTGAACAAAATTTAAAAGCGATTTCATGATTCTCCCATAGAAAACTGGGTTATTTAAGAGAATGTATTACGGGAATTTTTTTCTTTTTCGCAAGAGTTAATATCATGAAAATTTCCCCACTAATTATTAAGGAACCGTCCCTTTCACTTGCGGATATATCATTCAAATAATGAAACAGAGCAACGCATTATTCACCCCCCCCCCCCCCCCCCCCAAAAAAAGGCAGAATTACATCATAGACTTTCCATCTCAGCTTAACATAGCACCAGCCTTCAATTTTTTTATTTTTTTATTTTCCAATAACCGATTTGATGGCCATTATTATCTCGCAAATTCAAATTACAACTTCAGGTTACATGGTAAACTCTTGAGAAGAATAATACCCCCTAATGTATTGAAGAAATTTAAATCCCTCCCAGCAAACCGTAAATCAGCAGCAGAAGAGGTAACCGTCCAGAATTCTAATCCCAAAATGGTAAACGGCTATAAGAAGCAAAAGCATCGGAAGCAGGGAGATCATGGACGTTGTTTCCATTCAAATGCACCGCTTTAATAGCTTCTATATTGTAAGCTTAAGCATCTTCAAACATTTTAAACGTTCTTATTGCCTGTGTACTATTTTTCCTGACACAAATTGTATAACATAGAACCGATAACAAAATTCTCCCGAGCCCTTTCATGCACGGAAACTCAGATTTTGTAATGGTTTTCTCGTTTATAAAAGCCAATCAACATTAATTAGCAAAGGAAAAAAGAAGTGCTCAGTGTCACTGCTTTCTCCATTCCTCGAAATTTCCAATCAAAAACAGAAAAGTCAAAGGATCAAAAGAGCAAGAAAAAAGGAAGAATGAAAATTAATAATCACCTGCTGAACACAGTTTGGAGGGAAGTAGATGTCCACAGCGAGAATCCCAACATTCTTCGCCATTTCTGATTACTTCGATTTGTCAGCAACGGTTCCAAAGATCTCCAACGAAAATGGCTCCTCTCTTGGTATCGGTTCGCAGCTGCGCGAAGAGATGTTTATGTGTGTGTGAGAGAGAGAGGGTGGGGTATGTGCGCACAAACCCGCGGGTTGTGAGTGCGGGAGGGGAGAGTTAGGGGATCTCACATGCAGATGCTACTAGCGTCTGTGGGTGTGGGTGTGGGTGTGGGTGTGTGGGTGTGTGTGCATATATATATATATAGAGCAGCAGCCACCCAGCTACTCCCTCCTCCCTTACGTCCCAGAATGAAGAATTCGTGAGCTCTCGCTTTGCGACAAACGAACTGCAGACCCTTCACTTTTTCACCTTTTCTTTTCCCTTTATTTACTATTACTGCCTTTTATTACACTTACTAATGAAACTTTTTTTTTTTTTAAATTACACTTCAGAACTCTAAATCTGGAATTTTAAAATTATTTTAGAATAAAAATTTTAAATTTAAATTTTAAAATTTTTTACACAAATTAAATTTTTCATCTTAAATTTTTTAAAATAATTTCAAATTTTAAAATATTTTAATATAAATATTTTTAACTTAAAATTTTAAATTATAATTTTTTCAAACATTTATTAAGAAATCTGATGATAAATGAGTCTGGTCCTTTTTCCGATACCATCGGATTAGTGGAAGCAAAATGGAACATCCATGTTGACGTTATTACTTATTAACGGAGTTGCCTTCAGCAGCCAACCAGTCTAGTAAAAAAAATTTTATTACTATTAAAAAATATATAATAACTATCTGACGTGTTTAATTTTTATTTACAATAATTAAAATTACATATCACCACAAAAAAAAAAATTACACAGAAACATATATTTCAAGGCTTGCTATCTAGTCCAAAAGATCATTGAATAATAAATATGTAACCAAAATACTCTCATTTATTAATTGGACGAAATTTAGATTTTTTTTAAAAGCATCTATTATTAAATTTTCTTATAAAAAAGTAAGATATAAAAATATTTTAAACTGCTAACTATGTGATATTAAACAATAAAAGATAGATTAAATTACTCCCTTGTTTTTTAAAAGATGTTTAAATTATATTATCTTTTTTTATTATCAAAATATATACAACTTTCTAAAACTAAAATATTATCAAAATATCTTTAAGAATAATTTTAATTTTTTTATTAAAAATAGAATTTATTTTAGAATTTTTTTAAATTTTTATTTTAATGTAATTTATTTTGTGTTAAAAATTATAAATTTAATTTATTTTAAATTTTAAAAAATAATTATTTTTATATCAGTCAAAAATATATTTAATACTTATTATATTATATAAACAATAGATATAAAAATATTTTAATCAAAATATATATGTAATCATAATTCTTTTACTGCAAGATCAGTATAATATATCTTATATAAATTAAAAAAAAAAAGATGATATAATTCAAACATCTCAAAATATTCATGCCCTTGTTATCCTAACTTATTTAAACAATATATAGCACGGTTTTTGAGCATACACAGAGAGAGTGATTTACCCAATTGAAAATTGAGAAGTAATTGAATCTCTTCTTCTGAGATGTTAAAGGTTGAAACTACACGTGATAATGATAAAGATACTTGTATGCATCAGTCTAAAGAATGATTACAAATTGAATGAAAAAAAAAACTTATAAACTAAATAAAACTGATCGGATGAATCTCTCTCAGCCATATACACACAAGACTTGCACTGTGGAAGGGCCATGTATACCAGAGACAACTAAAACAACAATAGTGATTACTATGACCAATCCAATTGCGCTTATTACTCAACTTTAAATTAACCATGTGCCATTTTCTGTCCTGGCCAGGGAAGGGGACTCTCTCTCTCTCTCTCTCTCTCTCTCTCTTTGTTTGCATTTATTCCATTGCACTTTCTTTTTGTTAATGCCTCGTGCTTTTGGGTTTAAGTTCCGCGCACACTAGAATATTTTAACTATGTATTTTGTTTGAACTAGCAAGTTCCCGTGCAGGCTGCACAGGTGATGAATAATTTTTCAGTGAAGGGTGCATGATCGGGCATTAGAACTGATCTAAGTAGATCACAAAGTAGAAGAATCAATAACATGGCAAAAATATTAATATGTAATAAATAAATATGACATGATAACAAAAAAAAACTATGGTATTTTCATATTTGTAGGGGCATTACGTATATTTGAGTGAATTTAATAATTACTAATAGTATTAAGCAAGTAAGTTATAGGAATATCCTTTGTGGTTTGTGTATATGAATAAAATGATGTGATTGAGAATCGAAAGGAACTAAATTCTGGAATTGAGTTTGAGAAGAAATATTAGTAAATAAAATTCTAAAGTACACATATACAAAGGTTGGAATTTTTAGTTAGATTTAGTCTATATTCAAAGAGGCTTTGTGTGTTGTAAAAATAGCTTAGGTTTACGTGCCCTTTGAAGTATGGTAGCAAAATATTGAAAAGGAGATTAGATTGTTTCACTAAAAAATATACAAGAATATTGCAATATGTATAAAGAAAATAAAAAAATATAAGTTTGAGTGAAACATGACAAAATGTTTCTAGATGACTACAATAATGTTGCAGCAAACGTTTGAGATAGAAATCAATTGTATAATAGAAATTCTACATGATAGTTACAAAACATGAAAAGAAAAAAGAGAGTAGTTCAACTTGTAATGCATCTAAATCAAAATAAGGTTGGAAATATTTTACAATGATTTCTGATACAATGCCATATGTTGTACTATTTTTTTTATTGTGCATTTAAAATGCTAACCGTTAATTGAATAGAGGGGAAATATATAAGAAAAAAAGTTAAATATATATAATTCTTTATATTAGTCAAATTTTTTGATTAAAATATAATAAGTATATAATTATCTAACAATAATATGGTAAATGTAAATTTTAATTAGAATAAATAATTTATCTATTATATTATTATTGAAAAATTATATATTTATAATATTTTAATTAAAATACCTGGCAATCTAGTGCAATATATACTTGATTCCAACAGCTAATATACGAAGTGTTGTGTCTAGCACCGCAGATCGTAATAACTCGAAATCTGTATTAATTACGATTGTGTTCGAATGTTTGGACAGTTGACGGGGTTGGTGAAACGTAACGCCAAGCACACAGGGTCAATACTCAATTCACTCCAGTATCAAGAAAAGGAAACCACAAACGTCAAATTTGAACTTGATATGATACTTGGACTTCAAGCGGAGGATCGATGATTTCTTGAAGGAGGAGGTGGAAAAGGAAAGATCTCGTGTCTTGTCGATAAATTGTCCTAAAATAATGAAACGGCAATGTAAGGAGGCTCTGTGAGTACAGAGCTACCTAATGGCACAATGCAATGCATCTTTGATATTAGAGACTTGCGAACGAAACTGCTGGGTGATGACGTACTTGTTCACTCCCTTAATTATTAAGTGCAAGTAAATTATCTATGGAGGATTGTGTGACTTTCACTTTTAACCCATATGTTGTTGTTGGTAAACGTCTCGTCGTTTCTTGAATCTTTTTGCAACTGCTATCGCGCTCGGCTCGTGCCTATCTACCCGCTTCTCTTTTGTTTATTTCATTATATATTATTACACCAAATTGTTGACCATGGAGTGAAGTGGGGTCAACTCTCTCCCCGTTGAAAGTTTGGAAGTGTAAGGTGGTCTAATTGAACTTGCACTCAACCCATTATCAGTCACATCCCATGGTTATTAATTAGTATCACGAAGCGCATTTGTAGCTCCAAAAGTTTTAATTTGCTCTCGCCCGCATAATGTATAGTATTATGCGAGTTTTTTTGAAAATGTAGCATATCATTTTACAAAATTTAAAATATAATTAATAATCATTAATATAATATAGAAAACCAAATTCACATTCAAAACAACTTTGGTAACATGATAATCATTCATATACATCTTAAGTACTTGAGTCATAAAATACGCAAAATTAGTTTACCCAAGTTTTTGAATCTAAGCTTTATCTTAGGATAAATAAATCAATTCTCTCTTCTTCCTTAAATGCAACATTATCATAATAATCATCGTTAATCTCTGGTTCAAAATCATATGAATGCAGAAAATGTCTTCGAGAGGAGGCTCTCTTATTTCAAGTTTGACAGTTGCTCGAATTCGGATCAACCGTGAATTAAAAAATCTGGTAATAAATTTGTATCCTATAGATACCAGTAACATTTACAACAACAACAAAAAAAAAAATCATCATTAAACAATCCTTTTATTTTTTTTCTTTTATCATCTGAAATTTCTATTTATTCATCAACCATATAAAGAGTATAAAAAGAGGACCTCTTATCGTGCTCATAATATGGGTAATAAATATTAAATAACTTAATATTAATTGTCCAATAATACATAAAGGGAATCCGCACTATAACTTTAATAAAAAAATCTCGGAGTTATTGTTGTCTATTTATTTGAAGCACTAGTAGCAGAGCTACAAGTTTACAAATGTAACTCTTGAAGCATGGCTATATAGCAAAATTATACAAACAATTGGAACGCTGCACCCGTGACGCTGCGTTACGCGACAAAATATAGCGCACTGTCTCGCTTATTCACCATTCTATGGAACAAAGTAAAGTAAGGGTTTGTAATGATTTTCTATACTCGCATGAACCATTCGTACATATATTAATTGATACATTTGAAAACGAGAATCCAATATTTATGATCACAGTGATAATATTTTCTTGAATATAAAGGTGATGCAAACCAACGACTAGTTCGTAGTAGCTCAACCCCCTCGCGCTTCACATTGCCAATAAGAAAATGGGATAATTAATATATGTACCTGCCAAGTCAAGCCTTTATTGTTCCAACCCATTGTAGTCTCGTCATATCTAAAGTCCTTGCTGGCTAGTACAAATCAAGGATTGATATAATGTTATTATTTTCCCTCATGTTCCTCGATCTACACGAGGTGAGCATTACATGTTAACAACCTCATAACTCGGAGTATCCCATCCTCCAAACGTAGATTTCTCAACACGCGTGTCATCTTAATTATAAATTCAATCAGAGAATCCTACAATGAATTAAAATGAGAAAACATCTCTAGACATGACCCTGCCAAAGGCATTCATTGTTATTTCATTTTAATAATAGAAATATAAAAACATGTCCACACGCATGCAACTGAGACTAGGCACATAATAATTAATTAAATTAATTACCTGTTACTGATTTTCGTCATGATTAATTGCTAAACAAAAACCGAAAATAAACTCAATTTGACGAAGTCTTCACCAGAAAATTGAAAAATTTCACGTTTCAAACCGGAGGCTTTAATAAACACCTTCAAATAATGAATATTCAATACAAAAAATAAATGGTAACGATATTAGATTTATTGATTTCTTACACTAGGCTTTCAATCCTTAATTTTTAGTTGTATCTATTATTACGACTTCAATTTTTAATAATTTAAAGTGATTCAATTATCAAACTGATTCTCTCTCTCTCTCTCTCTCTATATATATATTTAAATCATACCTTTCGTCTGATACTTATTGAATTCTTATATTAATAAGATCAGTCAAACTTTTAAAATAATATCACCAACATCACAAAGAAAAGAAAAATAAAATTCATTGAGGACATGGACAAATTAGTCTCTCGATTTGGTTTTTTTGGGGGGGGGGGGGGGAGAAGTAATAGTTAAGAGAATTTAATTTTTTAAATACACCAAATTAATGAGATAAGTGCTACACTTAAAATTGTTTTAGGAAAGATTTAGTAACCGTTGATACACAAATTAATTTAAATATATTTTATTGAACAATAAAAAAATTATTAACAGAGTGGACAATAATGAAGTTCCCTTTAGCTGTTATTTTATTTATACTAACCTATGACCCGTTCTAAATACGAGGATATTCACCAAAACACGTATATACGGTTCCTGAAGTTAATAATAAGAATGAAGCGACGTCGCATGCATTTTTATATATACTTAATCTGTTCAAGGTGGTAGGTAGGCGATTCGTGGTTAACACTAAACAAATTTAAAATTTTGTATTTTAAAATGGGGTCATGATCAAAGATCGATTCATTAATTTCTTATTGCAATTTTTTTTTTTTTAAATACCAATCATCTATTCAAGTTTCTGCGGATTCAAGGAGGAAGGTGATTAAATGCTGAAATCCAGGGGGCATATACCATATACTTACTAATATCACTATGCAAACTAGTTAAGTCCAGAACTTGGGATCTTTAAAGATGTAATAATTATCTACTTTATCAATAACGCATTGCCGACAGGTTTCGCCTGTGTTGGACCCTGCTTGTGTATTTTTTTCTTTTGCCAAAAATTTTATTTTGATTTTTAATAGATAATAATTTTTTAAATTTAATTCATTATACATAAAATTATCTTTTTAATTTAGTTATTTACAAATAAAATATTTTTTAATTTAGTTTATCATAAAATTATCTTTTTAATATAGTCCCTTATAAATAGATATTTTTTAATTTGGTCATTTACAAATAATATTATTATCATTAATATTTTTCTATCAAACCAAGAAATATCCGTACATGAAAATCACTATTGATAAATGTTTTTATTTGAGAGAAACTAAGTTAAAAAATACTTATATATAAAAGACCAAATTAAAAAATTCCATATGTGTGAAGAATCTAATTAATAAGTTAATTCTATAAGAACCTAAATTAAGAAATACTTCGTGATCAAAATAGAGTTTTACACCTTTTCTTCCCTTTTTTTATGGTATTCTTTCTCTCTTATTTTAATATTTAATTTTAATTAAGCAACTAATGATAAGCGAATCGCGCCTAACAAATCACATAGTCACTATCGAAACTTTTTTAATGGTACTGCTGCTATGTTGCTCTAACGTGAATTTCTACCTCTATCAAGAATTCAAGATACGTAAATATAAAAATGAGTAATGTTAGCAAAGATAGAACTTTTCTCATAACAAATATTTTATTGTGAAATTAAGTTATAGTCAAAATGTAACACCATAAGTTAGGTGTAAAGTAGACAAAATTGTATCTCAATAATTATATAACTTTTAATTTAATGATAATCTTTTGATTCAACAATTGGTATTAAAGTGAATATTGCATATTTGATTCTTAGCGAGCAATTGCTAAGAGAAAAATTGTTGGTTAAAATGTAACAGTAATTTTCCCGTAACAACAATCTAAATATAAGATCAAATCACAATCACATAAAATGAATGAAATTAAATTAAATAAAAAGAAGTGTGCTCTAACTAAAAACCAACCGTCCCTTCGGCTCCCCTTGGCGCTACTGTGCAGATATGGCTGGAGGATAGAAAAATTATTGACAATTGGACATGAACGCACCAATCACCAAAGTTTGTGTTGTTAATCGGTAAACTAACTACTAGTTTCATTTTATGGATTGTTTGCAGCTGCACCTACTCTATTGTCTGCTTTTTTTTTTTTCTTGAAAAAATTATATTCACAGACCTAAATTTTGTAAAATTTTTAAGAAAGTAAATTACTTTCTTAAAATTTAATAGTAAATTCTCTAAAATTTAGTATTAATTTCAGTCTTAAAAAAAATTTAATTTTAAGATCTTTTGTTATAAAGTTTATAAAATTTAGGTGTTATATTTTTTTTTTATTTTAAGGAACAATCTTTGTTTGTCATTTAGAAACATGTCAGATCCTAATATATTCCGATTTGGGCTACTCCGGGTCAAACTTCGAAGTAAGTCCAACCCGTGGAATAGAACCAGCAGTGTCCACACAGAATTTCACACCTTTTCTGCACGTAGTTGAATACAGGAAAATTTTTTGTTTATATTTAGCAAAATAGATTCGTGACAAACATTGGTAAATATATATTAATTACAGAAAATGTAAAACGTATTTTTTTCCCAAAAAAGAAAATCACTTAATTCATCTACCACGGTCATATATATGTCACAGAATTCAAATGTGTTTTTTCTTAATTGAGAATTCAAATAGAGTTGTATATATCAAATAGTGGAAAAATTCATATTAGACAAATTGGAAAATTGTGGTCCAAGTTCCAACTTCCAAGACTGCGTTATAGGCTTGCAGATATCATTGATCTTCCATGAGAAAATTTTCGATTCAATTGAAAAGCGAAAAAAAAGGAAAGAGAATTGTTGAGAGTGGGACTTGATCCCACGCCCTTTCGGCCTAGAATCTCAATCTGGCGCCTTAGACCAATTCGGCCATCTCAGCTAGAAGTCAATTTGGGGGGCAGTTACGAGTATAATTCTAAGTATTTATTCTTATTTACAAAATCCATGCACTTGCCCTATCATAAATCATGGGGAACGCCCATTAATCAAATCTGAAAAATTTTGACACCCCATTTAAAATAATGTTAATTTCTTGAATACAGCAGGTAGCTCAGCCTCAGAATAAAGCCTTTATATATATAGCATTGTTTCGAACCGTTGAAGGAATTCCCATGCAGGCAGTGGCATATCCCTGAAATTAAAACTTTCGGAGATTTGTTAGTTAGTCGGTTCAGATAAAACAATACATGTATGAAGGAGTAATGTTACGCTTATATGATCTAAGCTAGTCGGATTAATTAATCAATGACATCCGAATAATTCAGCATGTAAAGTTTAAGGAACAAATCGGATTCTTTTTTTAAAGAAAAGAAACATAAGTTGATCGAAAATGAATAAATTTAAGTTGTAAACATCACAACAGGGCAACAAGATACGCCTTTTTTTCCAGCTCCCAAGAAGGGCGGATCCAAATCTCCACGTAAACAATCATACTAAAATTCTTCTATTTGGCCAGGACAGCTTACATAGGCTATAACACCGGAATCAAGCAGTCAGCTGAAAGCTTATGGAGCCTCCTTTATCAATTGAGTTATTTGGATTTGTGCATTTTTACCTCTTAATTAGAAGTCCCCATTAATAATTAAGTTCACATGTTTTTGCATTTTTCTTTTCAAAAAATAGAAGCAAATTAGCATCCAACAAAATGCTCGAATAAAAAGAAAACCTCAGAGAAAAAAAAAATTAAAGAAAAGAAAAGGAAAGACACTGCCTTTACGCTTGATCATTCAAGGCAAATAATACTGTGAAACGTAACTGTGCTCATTAGTCTCACTGCAAGCAAACTGTGTGTTAACTGTTAACTGGGAATACAACACTTGTTTTCAGGCTCTGAACTGCCATTTACGCAATACGCACACACATTACAATAATACTAGTAAATACTGACTGAACCGTTTGACCGATTTCTGATTATTTATATTTTCCTTTTCAATTTATGATTTTTTTAAAACTAACTTTCTAATGAAAAATTATAAAAGTTGCAATTGATTTGAAAAAAAGTTGCAATTCACATAGTTTTGCAAAAAACTTTAATCAATCAACAAGATTTTGATAGGTGTTTTATGTCGCTCACTGATATTCCGTTTGGCCGGCCATAAAGACTAGCTAATTATTAGTCAATTTAGCCAACCAAATTTCAACCGACTAAAATTCTTTCTCAAAAATTAGCACGATTTCAAATTTTCAATCTCACCAATTTAAAATCTGCTAGATTTTTAATAATTTGTATACATAAATGAATTGTTTTCTTTTTCATTTAACATTTTGTTTTTGCTTTATGTAATCTTTCTCTTTTTAGGGCTTCATCTTGTGTGTGTCTAAAGGTGTTTTCATTTTAAAGGTAAAGTTCATGTATGCTAATTTTCTCTTCATCTTCTCTATGATTTTTTTTTCTTTGTATGAAGCTAACTTTGTTCTTGCACTTTTTCTTTGTCTTCTCAATCACAATTCTTGTTATTACTCTGAGTGAAGCTCAAACTCTCCTCATTCATTCTATGTTTTTGTGTTGCAAATTTATAGAAGGAAGAAGAAGAATAATTACACAAGAAGATGAAGAAGATTAGGAAAAATAAAGTGCAACAAGTGGAAGAATAATTGCAAAAAGCTGAAGAAGACAAGAAAGAATGAAGTGCAGAGATGAAATTTAAAAACAAACAAAGAAGAAATTATTAGTAATCCTTATTAACAAAAATTAATTAATAAAAAAATCATCTAATTTTAAAATGTAAATGTAATTATAAATCAAAGAAATGAAAGGAAAGGCAACAAAAATGAAGCAATATAATTTTTTAAAAAATGGTTCTGTAGAAGCACCATATCCGTCTGATCGGTTTGAAAAAGTTTCAACCACTCTAATCATTGTTAGTGAGTTGCAGACTTATCGAAATTCATCATTTTCCTCTTGCAATTTAGCTGGTAATCACTTATGGACTAACAAAAATCTAATTGATAATGCAACTGAATTTTTAATAAGAAATAATACATTTTTTTAACTAAATTTATAATTTTTTCGACAGATTACCTTAGTAAGAATTTTGCCTTTTTGTTGTTGTGATATATGTATAAAACATTGATGTGAACATACAATCATGAACAAGAAGATGCGATTAAGTAGCTCATCTATTCTTTGACGTTGCATTGCCTATAAATAAAACATCAACATAAACAAGTAAGATTATAGATTCCAGAAAGTAGAACACATTGATTATAGATTCCAGAAAGTAGAACAGTACTTTGAACCGGGATATTAATTGAATATTGACGACACATACCTCTGATCCCATCATCAGAACAATCGTTGCCCACGATGTCCAGCAATACATCTGGTGCTTACATAGAAACGGTAATTAAGCATACAATCAGTTACAGGGCAACTCTCCTTTGGCGGATCTGAGGAACTGAATCGCTCGACCGAAATTATACAATTCGTTTTATGAGCCTGCCAAAGAAGAGGTGCCCTACAACTGAATCGCTTATATTCGATTTCATACACTGCCATGGGAAGAAGAGAAAGCCCTGAGATGCATATTTATATGACTTAAGAGGTAGCATATGCTCCAGAATATCCTTTCATCCCCATAGTGCCTGCTTTCTACGCATTCCATGCAAATTAATTAACCTCCATCTTTTCTCTGATTCTTACACACATGTTATAGATGCTTGCTTCCCTTTCTCTTCCTTTATCTCTATCCTTCTCAACTATATTTTGGAGACGGATTCAGGAACGAGGAACAACGAGATAAAGTAATCGTGGCCTGAGGGCAAAGGCTATTGTCAAAGGGGCAGAGATGCTTCTTTCTTTTACTCAAGCAGGCGCCAACAAAATCTTGGCCTGGAGCAGGTATATCCCCGTCATATTCTTCTTCATTTTGTTTCTTTTTTCTTTTTCTTTCTAAGTATTTTCTTTTCTCATATTTTATAAAGTAAATTATTCTTTTCTTCCCTAGAGAATGTTAAATTCTATAATATTTTTTTATCTAGTGTGAAAATATAAACAAACTTTTTAAAACTAAAATATGATTAAAATACTCTCAAGAATAATATTAAATTTTTATTAAAAATATTTTTTAAAAATTTTATTTTAATGTTATTTATTTTATGCTGAAAGTTATAAATTAAAATTATTTTAAATTTAAAAAACTAACTATTTTTATACTGTCAACACATGTTTAATACTTACTATATTATGTAAATAATAAATATAAAAATATTTTAGTCAAAAAATGAAATTGTAAAGAAAATTAATATAATGTATCATTTAATTCTAAAGAAAGAAAATATTAATTTTTAAAATAGAAGAAAAACATCATAGAATTTAAATCTCTCTCTCTCTCTCTCTCTCTCTATATATATATATATATATATATAATTTATCCTATTTTATATCCTACACTTCAATTTCAAATCTCTCAAGTGATTTAAAGAGAATAATAATACCAGCAAAATTTTTTTTTTTTGGGATAGAGTACAAGAGTTCATGATCGTGCAGTTCTATTCAATTCTCATATTTCTTGAATTGCTTGGAAGTTGATTCAATTTTTTTAAAAAAATCTACGTTCATTTATATCATTTAAATTGTCAAGTCACATTAATATCTTGGTCCATAGAAAGCTCATTTCATAGTTTATACCTACGAATATAACCTTGGTCTGCCTTTAAAAACTTTCTGCTCAGTCAGAAGATATTTGATAATTTATTCTTGCAAAAAGCTTCACTCTCGTTATTATTATTTTATCAAATCTTGTAGTGGTTCCTATCACCTGGATGCCATATATATTCAACCATCCGCATGTACTACTCCAAGCCTCGAACTACGGAGAATTATAGAGGAAGACTCGGTGGTAAAAAAATTTATTTTGAATGAATTGTTGTTACTAAATTCAACTTTTTTTTTTGGTTAAAATTAATGATAATCAACCTTAAAACAATTATAATAGATTTTTTAAAATATTTTTTTTTAATTTTAAATCTTTAAATATGATTTTCTTTTCAAACTATGCTGATATTATTGAGATGAACAAAAGTAAATCATCTGTTGTAATGGCGACAAAATTTATTTATTTATTTTTTTTTTATCAGGGAGCAAACAAATACATATTTAGTTTTGTATTTTCTAATTTTAAAGTCGGTTTATAAAATCTATTAACTCTCACAATAATTGTCTATTTACATTTATTTGCAAATGACCCATAATATTGCTTGATAAACCTCAACCTCGAATAACAGAATCAAATCAATCTCATTATCACTCTGCAGCAAGTCTCTGCGTCAATATTTTGACTCCCATATACCTGCACCACCAAAAACAAAAGCCAATCAAATCACCGTCAAGAGATGATAGAAGGAGAATATCTTAATATATGAGTTACAAAAACTGAAGTACCTTCCAAGCATCATAACAGTGGCTTGAGGATTAGTCCCCGGAGAATAATTAAAGGTGGAACCATCGATAACACGTAGTGAGTCAACCCCGATAACCTTATAATCACTATCTACAACTCTCCCAACTTGGCATCCTCCATGATAATGCCATATCGTCATCACTGTGTCCTTGCAAAACTGCTCCATTGGCGTTGACGCATTCACATGTTTGGGCAATAAATTCACCGGCCATCTTGCACTCATGTTCATCAGCAACTCCTCTGGTACATTCCGGTATCTGAATGCAGAGAATGCCTTCGATTCTATGATTCTCTCGATGCTCCTCATGCCTTCCACACATCTCTCCAAGTCTCGTGGGTCCTGGAAGTAATTGAACGTCACTAACGGATTGTCATTTGGATTACGGGTTCGGAGCTGCAAAAACCCTGTTGAAATTGGACCCATTATTTTCTCCAGAATGAACCCGCCTCTTAACGCAGCCTCCTCAAGACTGTCCATGAGTTGTATTGCTTTTGCTAGGGCTTCTGGGGTTCTTTCCTTCGGTGGCACTTTCGAGAATTGACCAATCTGCACTTGTCACCAAAACATGTTTCCAAATGGGCCATGCTTAGTACCTTCAGAACTCCATACCAATTAAGTTTTGAAATGGACTTAAAAACAGGATTGGACAAAATAAGAGATTTTTTTTTTTTTTGTGGATAAAAAGGAGACAAATGAATGTTAACATTATATGATAACTTTTAAAAAAATATATATTCTTTTATATTATATTTTTATTGAAAAACAGAATATAATAATAAATGCTTTAAAAACTTGTAGTCCAAACAAGACAGTGTCTGTGTGCGTACCCTAGGGGAAAACATGCCGTAGTTTCTGGGGTCACCACGGCCAAAGGTTTCGCCGCTGGCGGCTTCGATATAGCTGCCGAAGTTAGTGATGCCGACGACCTGTATGAGGGAGACTTCCACAGGGATAGGAGACGGCACAAATATGGCGTTCATGGGGTTATCTGCCATTCCTTGTCCCACCCAGGCTTGGTCCAATACTACATTGATATTATGGGCCCTAAGGTGGGCTGATGGGCCTATTCCACTCAACATCAGAAGCTGTGGGCTTCCAAGGGCACCGGCTGATACAATGATCTCATTCCTTGGCCCGTTTCTCAGGTAGGCCCTGTGTAAGACCCCTGTTGCGTCTCTGAATATTACTCCGTGGGCCACTGGTCTTGATCCTCCTGTTGAATTAGAGGTGAGTGACAAATGGCGAATCCTAGTTTTTCTGGACAATGAATCCTAAACGCACCTTTAACTCTGAATAAGATCCTGTGGACGGTGGCATGCAAAAGCACTGTAATTCTGGTGGGGTTAGCATATTGAAGAAGATCAGCAGCAGTATGCCTGTGACCACGTTGGTCAAAAATGGTACCACCAACCTTGGTGCCCTGAATATGATCGTAAGTGAAGTCATTGAAGGGCAACACCCCGATCTCCAGCAATCCATTCCGCACAGCTGATTGCCACTGACGCATCACCGGCTCGAATGCCACCAACCGCTCCACCCATTCATACGATTCGTTTACTGCCCTTCCGTCCCAACCCGCATCCCTATCAATTCACAACACAAAAATGGTGTGTGTAAGTCTCCGCTTTGAAGTCTGGTATATGTACATAAACAAACATACATGATGCATTATACCTAACATAGAGAAGGCTAGCGCGAGTGTAGAAACCAGCGTTCAAGCAGGTTCCACCGCCAAGAACTCGAGCTCTGGAGTTGATGACGCCGTCTTGGGAGATGAAGCGTTGGGCGGGAGAGGCAGGGGAGGTGTTGGAGAGAGGCACACCGAAGGAGGCCAAGTTGGTGATGTTAGGGTTGCCATAAGGGGACCCTCCGCGTTCAAGGAGCAACACCTTGTAATTTTGGGACAGGGTCGCCGCTAAAGGACACCCCGCTGTGCCCCCACCTATGATGATGTAATCGTAGTAGGACAACCTCGGTGCTAAGGTTGCACTTCGCATAAATGTATAGTTCGGAGCTGTAGCAACACAAGCAAAAAACCTCTTCATTAATATATTACTAGAAATGCTTTTTAACTTTTTCTTTTTTCATTGAAAACAAAAGGGGTATTAACTTTAACTTTGCTAAACTTGATTCCTTAATTATATAGAGATGGTTTGATTGGTATTTAGCTCAAGTCCAACAAGCTGCTTATGTCAGCGAGCTTGAAGCGTAGTGCTGACCTAGTGCAAAACTGTGAAAGTAAAATTCCGGAAGCTACCTGTTTCACCTGCAATCCAACTGCAGTTACTGACCAAAAATCCGCATTATACTGTTACCTTTCTGGGACGCGCAATGTTGAGGGGAAAAGAAAATCCCAGCAAGAGCAGCAAGAATAACGAGTCTCCACCAACAAAGAGCCATGACAGCGAAGGACTCGTGATTCGATTTTGGTTAAGTTATACTGAATAAGACCAGCCATTTTTCCTAATTATATATACTACAGTCATCGCCTATAAGTTTGACTAATATAAAGAGCACTCGCTGTCTTTGTCGCCGAAATTAACAGATTTTACTATGTGACTAACACGTCGACGTAGAACAAGGCGCACAAAGATTCAAGAAAGTGCAGAATTTGTGACCCCCACAAGAAACGAGCGGATCGGAATTATGTGTGATTATGAGACGACAGTATTTACAATCCCATTTTAATTGCCTTATTTGGCGGATCTACAAAGGAGAGCGAAAAGAAAAAAGGCATTTGGGTTTGCTATAAATTACTCATATTAACTACAAATTAAGCAGAATATCATTGATAGAGTAATGGTTAATGACATCAATTACCCAAGAAAATTAGTTTAATTAACGCAAATATAGATTTTCTTAATGAAAATGAAAACCAACAGAACCAAAAGGTCATAATCAGATTCCTTTTTTTTTTAAAATGCAAATATAGATTTTCTTAATTGTGCACTGTTGAGTTCATTTGTTTGTTTTTTCTTTCTTTCACAATGCCATTTTGAAAAACTTTTCATATGTTATTTTTTATTTAAAATAAAAAATATGTATAATATTTAATAGCATATGTAACATTTTTACAATTTAATATTAAATAGTTAAATTTTTTAAAAAATTTTATTTATAATATTTTACAATTTAATTTTTTTTCAATATATATATTTTTTAATGTCTTGTTTAAACTAGAATTTATGTACAAAAGGAGGCTGATATTTTGGTTTTGAGTTTTGACTGTTTAAGAGAGTAACCAAAGGTTTCGTCTTTAATTTTTATTTTTTTGGTGTGTGAAGTGCATGTCTAAGGCAAATAAAACGAGTTAAGTTTTAGCGAAAGAGGGAGAGAAGAAGAAAGAATGGTTCGCAAAGCTCAGCTACGTTACTGAGCAAAAGGATTCCATTAGATATTCATATGTAAGATTGCCGAGGAGTGCGCCATTTAATCATACAGGTCACTAGCGGAGCTGTCGTTGGGCATATGTTTCCTCTTAAAATTTTCAAATTTGTGTGTGTATATATACAGCGTTAAATTTCAATATTTTGCCTTAAATCTTTCAAGATTTTAAATTTATTGGACCCATTAAACTTATTAAAATCATATATCTATTTTTTTATTATTTAACATTTTAATTTAAATTCATTGAATTTATACATGCATCTTTTTCTCTCTCTCTCTTTTTTTTTTCATTTCATTTCTTTCTTCTTTCTATATTTTTTCTCTATTTTTCTTCTTATTTTTCCATTTCCCCCCTTTTCTTTTCCCAAATTTCTCTTAGGTTTAGTCAAATTTTACGCAATGTTTCTTCTTTCTCCCTCCTTTGCCTTCCTTACCTAATATATTTTCTATGCATATTTTTGATACATTTTTATAAATATTAGTTTTATAATAATTGAGTCAGACATAACTAAATTCAAATGCTAATATATTGATCTCAATTGGATTTAAAACAATTGTCTATAAAAATACTGCCAATTTTTTTTTTTTGAAATATTGTTAGATTTTGTAAATATAATTTTTTTACAAATTGATAATTATAAATTTTTGTATTTAATCAAATAAACTTTTTTCTTTCAAAATGTTCTTTTTAGTATATTTTTGTTTCACATTATATGAGTACGTAGATACAAAACTATGTCCTTTTGAATATTTAAACAATGAAATTGTTGATATTAATATAATAAGTAGTTTTTAATATACTATTTATTTAAATTTAAATTTTTTTCTAAATTTAAAAAAAAAACCATCATATTGATAATAAGCTAATCTCATTAAATTTAATTGAAAATTTTTTAAAAATATTTTTTATTTAAATAATATGCTACAAAAATATAAAATTTTTTAAATAAGATATTAAAAGATTTTAATATTTTTTATCTCCACTGACCCAAGGTTCTAGTTCTGCCACTGAGAGACAGATGGCACGGAAGCCATCATAACCTAGAGAATGCAAGGAGAAATATACAAAGGAATAAAAAATAACAGAAAAAATGACATAAGAAGCCATTTGTACATAAAACGTTAACTATGAAAATAGAAATGAATAAATAAATAAAACTAATTTTTATATTTCTATTTTAAAAATAATTGAAAGAAGCATTATTAAATAATGATAATAAATATAATAGACATTAAAAAAAATAGATTGCTACGAAATGGCCGTAAAATGCACGCGACAAAAGACAAAATAGGTGAGCTGTACTATAAAGATCACAGGGGATGCATGAGACGCAGCATCACTTCTTAACAAAATTAAATTTACGAGAATGATTTTTAGTAAGCCTTCTAAAAAATATGTTATCTTCCTCATTTATATAAAAAATCTAACTAAAAAACAGTCGAAATTATTTAGTATTTCTGCAACAAATTTTGTTTGAGTCGGCTTATTCGGAAAAGTTGATACAAACACGCTTTTGAGAATTGCAGCATTGATCCATCGTAAATATTATGGTAATAGCACTAGTCAGTAGCTTGTGGCATGGTTAACTAATCAAATATTATAAGCAATACTTAATTTGTAAATTCCTATGAATTAGTTCGCACAAAAAAGCTTTTAAATCGTTAAACTGTAAAATTATAAGTTTAGAAATTCAACCATGAAGTGAGATTAGCCCCTTTTGGTCGATCAAACTCAGTGACCACAGATCCACAATATTTAGTATTACGTATGCAGACATTCACACCAAAACAAAAAATAAGGCTTACAAAGGTGATGATCCCACCCTCATTACATGGTTGTGGTCGCCTATATATGAATTTCTGGCCATTAAATTTTCAGTTATGTCAAGAAATTTGGGCTCTTACCATAAAGTCCCATTCAGCTAAGTGATAAATAAGCACGCCGTTAAATCTGACAAGTGAGAACTAATCATGATCACCTGAGTTCTATCAATAGACGATAAAGTAATCGGTCATCATAGAATATGATATTCAAATCCATTTTAGATAGAAATTCACATTTGCATGACCTACACATCAATGACGTAAGCTGGATAGCCTAGCTAAGTTTGCAACTTTATGGAGCCCAAAGGACTTGATTGATAAAAAACAATGATTTTTGAATGAGGAAAATTATCAATGAGCTTGCTTAGAAATTTATACACTAGCCGGATGTTAACATTGAAGGCCCACTAGGAGAAAGGGATAGGTTGCGTTGAACGCCATTTGCTTTCCATAAGGGCGACAGAATTTTAATATAAAGAGTTGTAGGTATAGCAGGTGGAGATGATGGAGATAATGCAGATGAAGAGAGAAGGAAGGAGAGTGATATTAAGGAGCCTACTCACACCCAGATAGCCAGCCAGAGTAATAGTTGCATCAGCTACCACTCGTGCAAGCGTCCCAGCCTCTGTTGACAGTAGCCCCCCATTATAGGTTCCACGAGAAAGCCTCGATGACATGACCCGGGAAAGGAGTGACAGGTTGACACCTGTAAATGTAACGAAGGATTCAATCACATCAGCAACCACCATCATCCTTTTTCTTCTTTGTTCCACTCCTAATTATTAGTATCAAGAAGAAAATCATTATATTCCTTCCTTAACCTCCCAGTCTACCACTTTGATCATTCACAACAGATGACCACTTGGACATGGTTTGTGCGGTTATAAAGATAACCTTCAACAGAATAAAGATCAAATCTAAATAGTAACCATGCTCCTTGCAGTTGTCACTCGTCGGTGATTAGTCATTGCTGCGAATTGCTATACAGTTCCTATTTGTAAGTTTGAATCACCAAGTGTTCTGTCTGATCTTTTCTTTCCCACGGGAGCAAAACAACCTCCCTCCTGAGCACCTTCACAACATTACTAAATCTACAGTAAAATCACTAATAAAATCTTACCTTCAAGGACTTCCGCAGCAACAAACATGAGGAGACCTGAACAGATGTATTGTGGCTGAGAGTATGGAATGAATATCTGGAAGCTCAGAAGTATGCCGAGGCAAACCATAATTTCAGAGACCAACAAAATTTGCCTACAAACAAATCAATAACAAATGTTCTCTTAGCTGTATATGGAAAAGATTTCAACAATTTTAAGACTCTATGCGTGGATCTTGGAAAAGACATGGGAAATGAAAACTTAATCACTACAGGATCTTCTTTTCCCTTTTTTTTTCTTTTTTTTTTTTTTCCTTCTTTTGGCATTAACATGCATAATGTAACAGAATGCAGAGTCAAAGGAAGATCCATGGAATAGATCTTTAATGGATGGCAATTAAATGAAGCATGGAATTTTATTGGACATTACCTGTCCTCAAACATGTTGCTTATATAGCTTCCCACAACAATATTTACAGGAAGAACTGTCAAGCCAAGGCAAGCAAGAAAAATTGCTACCGAGCTTGTTGACCAGTTAAAGTAGTATGTTGTGATGACACTAGATTCTGATAATAAAATCTCCACTGCATATTTGAGCATGAAATATATCAACAACTGAACCTGAAGACGTTACAGAAATTTTGATCAGGATACGGTAAAATATTACTTTGTTTCATTTAACAATCTTCAACACAAACGTGGAGGATTTTGGTAAATTACAATATCAAATTAGAGAAACAGCATCTTCAATATTTTACTCCAATAGAAAAGTTAAATTACATCAAAATAATTAATAAGATGAATAAGAAAATCATTTCTCAATTTGCAAGTGCTTGTTTTAACATGCTAATACCATAATTATAAATATTCCAATTATACTCTTGGAAAATCAGGTGTGCACTTAATGAACCAAAAAATTAGGGTTTAATCTTGCATAAACAAATCCATGTCTAACTTCAGATTCCTTCGCTTTACCACAGAAGTATATTAGTTTCCATTCCATGGCTCCACCTAATCATAAACAGACTAAAAATTACTCAATATGCGAAATAGTCCAGTGGCTGTGTGGCACCAAAAGCCATGATATTCCACAACCAGATATCATATTGTAATTAAGTATACATGTTTAATAAAACCTTAACTATCGCATTTCCATCTTTATTTTTTAATTGTGTCAACTAAATTTCCCTTCAACTATTATCTTCCCTAAGCTTTGTGCTACTTTGTAATCAATAAATACATTAGAAGGATGCAGCTTTTTGTCACATCACAAGTCTTGATTGTAAAACATGCCTGAGACCTGTCATCACATTATCACATTATATAGAATTAGATTATAGAATCAACCAATTAAATGCTCTACTTGATTTTTTGTCACATTATCACACAGCAATCAAGTTCCTTTAGTTTGTCATTTATAACTTTCCAAAAGTAGTCTTCTTTGTCATGCAGAACACTTACGACTCTACTTGTTTACTTTCACATCAATAAAACAACTTTTCATTTTAACAATGACATGAAAGATATCCATCTTACTAGATTTTCATCAGTTGATAAAGATACAACATAATATGGGTTAATTATTTAACATTTAGAGTCACCCACAAACCTTTACAGATGGTGTAAGGAGTCTGTAAGCTGATTGAATTGAATTGGCAGGCTTACGGGATTCCTCTGGAGCTTCTTCGCTATCATCACAGTCCTGCTCAGCATCTTCATCTACCTTATCTTCTGAAGTAATCAGCAAAGGTTGTTTAACGCCTTCTTCAAGTGCATCGTTTTTTGCTAACCCCCACAAAAAAAAAAAAAGAGAATAAGAAAAGGGGCATCATTCTTACTACTATCGTTGATAATAAGGCTCAAATAGTGAACAATCTCCCTATGTGAATACAAAATCCATGTAATATGAAACATTGTGAGGTAAAAGTCACTCAGTTATCTGTGTAAGGCTTCACAAAAACCAGATGTATTACCCATATATGTTTCTCCTTGATTTCTATAGTGTTACATCTTGGCAGAAGTTTTACCAATTCACTGGAAATAGAATTCCAGATATGATTTAGAGCATAAATATTGCTTGAGGCGTTTAAATTCTATAAATTCTAAGGCTAAACCCCTGCACATCCTTATTCAATTAATCTAGTAGTTGTGACGTGCAGAATATTGAAGGTCAACAGAATACCAGCAACGTTGCATCAAAGGTAATGGGAATGAAGTGGGATAACATCCAATACAAAAATAACTATTAACCACGGGTAAAAGATATAAAACTTAAAATTTTACTATGCTCCATTGAGCCAAAGAGGATGTATAATGACAAAATAAATTGTTAAAATTATTTATGATTACTCTGGTCTAATAACCCAACCATATGCATCAATCTGCATTCTTAAGTGGTGAGGACCAATTGGCAAGCAGGCTCCTTTTAATTTGTGAACCATTTAAAAATAAATATTTCAAATACAAGAGTGAAATTAGAGGACTGATGATTTCAGTAACAGCGCATTATTGACCCAAGGGCAGAATAGCATTGCATAATTCATCAGCTTAAAAGTCATAGAATATAAGTACAGTACCAGCATTAGATTGATGTGGTACATGATTCTCTTCAACTTCATGGAGAGGTTCCTTAAAAGTGATCCACAACCAAACTAAGTATACCAGCCAAGCAACAGACATAACCCACCCAGGCAAGGTGTCTTGGTTGAAGGTAAGCTTGTAAATTTTAAAATTTGTCTGAAGTAAGCCAGCTAATGCAGGACCACAAGCCATTCCAAGAGCACTGGTACTTACAAAACCAGCTGATGCTTGCATGCGGATTCTTAGAGGGACACAATCACTGATGTAACGCCGGTTAACAGCTCTGGCAGAACCCAATCTGCAATGAATTAAAGTATATGTTAACTAACCCCAAAAAAATGGCCTCAACTTTCCTAAATCCTATCGCAAAATAAGATGGTTTGCTTATTCATACAATACATCTCAAGTAAATAAGAAATTTGCATGCACCATGAGAATAATCCTATATAAGGATACCAATTCAACAACCAAATAGATTACAAAAAATTGTGATGAGACTGGAGAAAAGATGTCTTAATTCTTTTCTAAAGTGAAATAAATAAAGGCACACTGTCAGATGTTATACTAATCAAGTAATGACAGCACAACCGTAAATAGAAGACTACTTACCCACAGAAAAGACGGCCAAGTAAGAGAACCCATATTGAATTGAGATCATAAGCCAATGCATACAAGGTGTTGCCCAGAAAAAGAACTATACTACTGAATACAAGAGGTCTGAAGTACGATTTATTAGACCATGCACTAAAATACACTGAAGAAAACACCTGTGCAACAGCCATTGCCCCAATCACGATACCACAAACAGTTGCTGCAGCTCCAAGGCTCATTGAGTAATCATCTGCTGTAGGGACAATAATATATGTGTTGACCATATACAAAAATGTGTTTGCTAAGTTCAGAAGAAGTGACATAAAACTGTATCCTTGATCATCAACGTGTTCCTCAGCGGGAGTTGGTAGCTCTTCTTGCATAATGAATGCATGTTGCGCCATAAAGTGAAGGAAGTTTGTTGAGTTAGTTAACCTGTCTACAGCTGCTTTTATTGAATGAATGACAGGATCCTGCACATGAATTCAGTTAAGTATAATGGAAAATACCAACCTTATTGCTGCTCCTTAGCTAGCTAATAAGGGGTTCCTAAAAATATTATCAAAGAACATTACAAATCAAAATCAAAATAACTAGAGCCAAGTAAATATGAAAGAAACCTGAAGGGGAAGAGTAGGCTGATCATAAATTGATAAGTAACTCCCTTGACAGTCCTGTAGTTCATGAAGATTGCGGGACAAGGCTCCAACAACAGCTCCTATTCCCTGCGAGCTCCATGTGTCTCAGTCAACATTCATTCATACAAAAACATCAAATGCATCATATTATACTCATGCTGTATTTGATTCTGTAAAGGTCTATTTGTTTAAAGAAGACATATTACCACATGCTTGAAGACTTGTTGCAGTTGGGAATAAGGATGATTTGCTCGAGTTTTAACATAATAATCAGTGAATTTGTAGCCAAAGCGTTTGTCGAACTTCTTCAGAATCTTACGCAAACCAATAGCATTGATCTCTACAAAAAATAGAAGCTTTAAGAGATCTTGTCCCACAGCTCTATAAGCTTCTCGTAGTTCAGATATTTTGAATATATCAGGCTGCTGCTGAAGAGCATCATGCTGCTCTCCAAGCTTGGCTATCCTGCTTGCCAAAAGCCCTTGTTGTTCCAACAGGAAAAGGACAATCTTCTCAATCTGAATTGTAACAATGTGAAAGTGAGTGAAACAAATAAAGAATGCCAGACATTATGTAACAAAACCCCTATGTTCAACAAAGTTTATGATTCAATTTTCTCAGACTGTCATATTTTCTCATATAGCCAGCAGCTACATCGAGAAGTTGAAGGTAATGGAAAGGTCCACGTTTCATATAATAAGTGACTCATTGTAACGTATTCAACAACGAAGATAGCTTACCTGAGTGTCTAGCATTCTCGAGAAATCTTTGAGTACATGCCGCCGATCTTGTGTTCCAAGTTGAATTTGTTGAGCATATTGTCTAACTTTTTTCTTCATTAATTTGTAGTTTATGTAATATCTAAAACAAAACCACAAATTATGAGTATGCATACATATGAACTTAAAGCACCATTAATCTGTGAGTGTGACTAATATTTAAATTTAAGTTTGTAACTGTACATAGGCATACAAACCTACCCTTGCCATTCTTGAATTTGCCTTTCTTTTAACTTTTTCCCGAAGGCAACCATCTCTCTCTGCAATTGAACGAAAAACGTCATTTTATGGAAGTTGATAAAAACAATATGAAAAAGGCAAGCAAAGGAAACATCAAAGTATATATAACTTACGTTTTTAGTAACTATGTACATCACAAGTAGTTCAGTTCACAATGAACAAAATTGGTCTGATCTCTGACATACTATGGTGTGAATTCAACATACAAATCAGCATGCTTACTTTGATAGTCATAACTAAATAACTCTTTGCCTAATTACGATATAACCTGCTTCTTTTCTCCCTAACTTAGCAGGTGTTTTCCCAGCAAAAAATATTCCAGCGAATGCAAAAGCGTGAATCTTAATAATCTTAATAGAGTGCATAAAGTTGACATAGTCATTTGTACACAAGAAAAGTTCTGATGCCCTCTCATAAATGGATCAGAATTTAGAACACATGAAGATGCACACACCAAAGCCACCAAAATCAACTACGTTCACCGAAATACATGTAAAATGAAGTTTAGCTGGAAAGTTGACCATGTCCAACTTAGGCCAACTGATGGCTCTGCATAAACCGGCCATATTCCAAACGTATTCGCTAAAATTTCAAAACACCCAAACAGACTTGAAACCGCCACAAAGTCAAAATATCGAATATTAAATAGACTAAAACAATAATACGGACTCATCATCTCAACTTGATCAGGCCCGCGCCCAATTCCCCCAGAAAGAGAAAGCGTCTCCGTCACAACATCCATACAAAACACGTATCCAATAACTGAAAGACGTTCGAAATCACAAAATTGAATCAAACAGTCGTACCGCAGTTCACAGGCTGCTCAATGACAGACTCGTTTAATGCTGGAGAAAACAAGACGCGTGAAGCACGATCGCGTCTGCAGGAATCTTACCAAACAAACAGAGCATCAGTCTATTGAACGTCGAGGATGCCAATAGCAAGACAAAATAAATAAAATTGTCATTACATGACCGAAACGCTCAACTTAGATGACCATCAACGAACACTAACAAAAGAACGATTTCTGGAAGCATATGGAATGGAGAAGAATATCGAAAAGAAGAAATAAGCCCAATTTGCATAATGGTGAAACCTTTATCACTGAAAACTAGAAATGATTGAGAATATTAGAAGAGAAGAAGCGAGAGAATAGAGCTTCATTGGAAGGGAGGTGGGGACGTTATACATGGGAGGGATCAGATACGAATCCGTATTAATATTTGGGACCGACTTGGAATTTCGGAATATGAATGAAGGGCACTTGGGAAAGTAGGAAATTTGCAAGTTGACAATATTGAAATTTTGTCTCTGAAATATTGAGAGGTCCAAGGAGTGGGCGAGAATGCAGCAAAGTTCTAATCAGATTTAGCTTCAAGAATCCCAAGTCGTTTGTATTTAGCGGTATAGCCGCCTTGTTCGAGGTAGGATATAGCTCAGGAGGTTTTGTAAATTCACAAAAAATAAAAATAAAAAAGCTTTGTCATTTCTGCTCTTCTTTCGTTTGATCTAACTTACGTGTAAAGTACTAGATCTCCGGATTGTCACATGGGATGTTATGCTGGTATTTTCAATAAAAATAAAATAGAAGAGGTTGGCCCATGCAATTAATTATTTTTTTCAGAATTACCTACATATGATTATTTAAAAAAAAAAAAAAGACCTGAGACTTCTATGAATGTATCAGAAATCAACTTCAAAAAGTTTTATCATAGATATGCAGTAGACATTGAAAAAACATATTTTAACTATTGAACCTAATCTAATGTTCATTGTAATTTAGCTGTGAAATATTTATTTTGGTTTGATGTAATGGGAAATCCGACTCACTCAACCAAATTGCTATCCATCACTTTATTCTCTTATGAAACGTATGGTACTATAATATATGCTGAACAATGAAGAGTCCTTGTGTCCTTTGAAACCAAACAAAAAGACATTGTTGTACAGTTAACCCAAACAAAAATAAACATATTGATATGAGTGGAGGCTATTTGTGTTTGGTTAATTAGGATTCAAAACAATCTTTTATGGAAATGAAAGGACAGAACACACCCCCAAAGCACGACATAAACGAATTGTTGCACTACGAGCTTTAAATGAAGTGTTGGAGCCTTTCGCTCACCCACAAAACACAATACAAAAACGCATAATGCTTCGGGTTAGTGTTCTGAGCCAATAAGTTTGTGTGCAATGAGCACCACACGAGACACGACCCATACCAAGTTGATTTGAATTTTGCAATATAAGCCACCAATTGAGACCTTCTTGTGAGTAGTGAAAGTGATTGATCTATAATGAAACACGACAGCATCTCCTCTCTGACAAAGATGGCTCATCCCATGCAAAACGACACCACCCGGTGTTTCACTCTGAGACATGCATCTGCGTCGCTGCGGTGGAAGCGTCCAAAAGACCACATTTAATTGCACTACTGAATCAGTTTACACTGCATTATAATAAATGCAAGCAAACAATAATTCATTTGAAAAGTTATGTAACTTTACATCTTTAAAAACACACGATGGAACTCCTATCCCTAAGGTATTTGTCAAACCATGTTGTTGACCGGGTCCACAAACAGAATATTGCGCACTATTCACTTTATTTTATTTAAAAAGCAGCGCGTTGATATCTATCATCCCAGGTTGATCATCAAAATGTTAGATGAAGCTGCCAATGCCACAGTCCATACCAAGCTCTAACTATCTGAAAATATATTATATGTGTCCGACCGGGCATGAGAATGGGTTCCAATCCAGTTTCCACACACGTTGAGGGGAGGGGTCCCTCAACCTCATGATTACCAGGCTGAACAAAGGCCAAAGGTAGTTTATTATCTTTGCCTGTTTCTGCTTTTAAAGTTGAATATTCGCATTAATAATTGGATGAACTAAAATTCAATAAGAGGTTCATTATGACCACGACGGAAGGTAGCGTTCAATGCTCATACCCATAAATCATCGTCACCCTTTTTTTCTACATTTATCTTCTTACCAGAGACAAACTCGGAAAAGCGGATACGTAATAAAGAACCTCTATCATTAAGAATGGTACTGGATTATAAATCACGATAATTTTCCCCTCAAAACATATTTGATTCGTCCGAGACTATGTTTTCTAGGAACGCACGTAGCTAATTGCCATAGAAATAATTCCAAATTGGAATTATAAATGGTTTAAATAAGAAAAAAATGAATATGGAAAAATAAGACAACGAATGTATTTGCTAGTGTCTTTTGGCGTTATTTTCACATGCTTGTCGAGTAGTATATATAGCGATTACAACTATACCAATTGTTGTCCCATGACCAGAAAAAGGCAATAATTCCCAACATATTAACATAATAATAGAACGTGGATGCCAAATCTTTTTGTTCCTTTGGCGGAGCTCAATATTAGTTGTGTATGCATATTATACTACGTAACTAGTGACAATTGTTAGAAAGTTACATGGATTTGTTTAATTTCTTTGTTTAATTTATTGATTGAGTTAGCATATTAGTCTATACTTTATACAACGCAGTGATTGCATTTTTTTTTATTAGTGGATCTAGAAACCCAACAATCATACACTGGTCGTTTTTCATTGCGGGGCTAATATGTTGGGCTAAAAGATTCACTACCTACCACTCCGAAAAGAGACAGATTAGGCACCTACAAAAAGGAAGAGTGGTGAGGCGGGATCAGGGACCCAAAGTGGGGTAGCTTCAATGGATTGACAGGTCAGGCCACACCGCACCACATTGATAGGATTATTCAGTGCTCTTGGTGAGTCGCCGAAATGAATAGCTTAATGGAAACAAACTCAAGAAATTTTAGAGAATTGAAACGTGGCCTGTTCTGATTGATGCATGGTAAATTGATAATAAACAATTGAGTCATTCCTAGAGTTTTCAGATATAAACCAGAAATACGTCTAGGCAAGAATTTGAGATTTGAGATCTTCAAACTTGGCATGCAAAGCTGATGACCCAAGCATCCTTTCCAGACTGCAGCCCAAGAGTATCTAATGCAATTGAAAACAAATAAAGACAAAGGTGGAGTGATTAAACTTGAGTCTGACAAACGCATGGCAAAATTCAACGATATCTTTTCTAGATAGGCCGTAAAAGGTACTTATCCCGAACGATCATTGATATAGTTCCCAGATTACTGGGAATTTATTTCACCACCAAACAAGAAAATGCTATGGCATAATTAATGACAACCACGTGAAACATGAATTTTTGTTTTACAACTAATTAAGGATGACCTTATTATGGTAAAAGTAAATGAGAATTAAAAACATATATATTTTTCAAGTAATCTTCTTGGATCAACATTTTAGCAATCTTCCAATTTGAACCTTAGCTAAAGTCGTTACTGCAGAAATGCTACCAGATCCTCAAAAATGCTAAAAGACAAGAAAACCATCGAAAATGAAACAGATAAAAGTTACGACAAATATTTTTTTCCATTGCCGCATATACAATTCACCAATACATAAGGTTTGGGGTTGACCTTTACGAGCTTCTCGTTGCTGCTTCCGCTAGATCTTCTTTGCCTGCCGCTAGCCAAGGCAAATAAAGCATTAGCGGAAGTAGCAAAAAGAAGCTGAGGGAAAGGAACCACTAATATGTTTTCAATTAAAAAGTTAGGTGATGGCATTACAAAAAATATATATTTTCACTTGCTTTCAACTTGTATTCTCGCCTTCTGGAAGGAGTTCTGCTTAGAATGAAAATGCACAGCTTCCAAAAAAGCATAGAACTCCAAAAACTATGATGGGTTAGGTACTACTCTATTTAGCTTTGAGAAAGCTTACAACAAAAGTAGGCTCCAGATTAGTCACCTTTCAGCTGCATATTATCATGATGACTTCGGAGAAAATATCCCTCATGTTTTATTTGTCAGTTATCAAACCTGGACATGCATAACGAGACAGCTTTGAGAAAGCTTACAACAAAAGTAGGCTCCAGATTAGCCACCTTTCAGCTGAATATTATCATGAATGACTTCAGCGAAACATCCCTCATGTTTTACTTGTCAGTTATCAAGGAGGGACATGCATACCAAGATGGCTTACATGTTTCCCAACCACTTTTCCTTATATCGCTTTGCCCTTGCTGGTGCAATGATCTCAAGAGCACCAAGAATGCATTTACGGTAAGAAAAATCTTCAACAGTCCCGTCATTCCGTACTATAAAGAAGCAGCGAGTATTCTTATGTATAGGATGTTGTCCAACCTGTGAATCAAAAAGAGAAGGGACATGCGGGTTTGGCCAAGAAGATGACAGAAGTTTTACACAATGCATATGACTAGTGGACAAACTATCTGACGTTGGCAACACAAGCAAATTTGACACGCACATCTGTTTCTTAATCTTAATTGAGTATGGTAGCATTTCAAATTTCAATGCTACACAATTTCTTCTTTGCTATAATTTATATTACTGATAGTGTTTCCTGCATGAAGGCTGCTCTGGACTAAAGTTTTACCAAGAAAAAAAAAAGTGCGGAAATTGTGCAAACTACACAAGTTATAAGGCCTTGAACAATGGAAAACATTTCTCTTTCATTTATATTTTTTTGAAAAAATGGCTGCATTCTTTTTTCAGTAGGAAGTTGATAAATATGACTAAATAGCTCAAATATTAATGTGAGGAAAATATCCATACACATTTGTGAAAAAAGTAGTAGTATCAAGTCCCTTAGCTATTGTTCTTGAGAAATGACCAGCTTTAGCCCATTCCTACATCGGGCGGTAATGTTCAAAAGATATATTCTCATATACACAAAATCTTATTCCAAAATCTATTGCTAACCTAGGCAGTATTCCGACATAGGTGTGCTAATGGCACAAGGACCTGTGGAAATAAACGATAATCTATGGCATCATTGATTCATTGTTCATTGCCACAACATCTAGCAGTGAAGGGTGGAAAAGGAGGAAGAGAAATTTGTAAAGCTTTTCAAGAAAAATAACATATTCCTATTTGTTGAAAGTTCAAATCATTGACCAACTTATTCTTACTTCTGGTGTTACTAAACTTTTATAGCTCTGAAAATGTTTACCAAAAAATAAGGAAAACTAACTCAAGAACATTTAGGGAAAATATTAAAAAGTGACCTAATATTCTTTTTAAGAACAGAGCTTGTAGAAAGAATTCCCCTCATAAAAAGTGCTCCAAGCAAAACAAATTACTTTCAAAGAACTATTTTCCTAATTAGACCAGAATGTCAATTCCACTGATTTTATACGGCATATTAAAACCTGAGTTTATGCACACTAGTGAAGTTTATCAATTACTCTCAGCACGTTACCATGAATAAATGCTGTAGTTTTAACTTTTAATCCTGTATACCCTCTTCACACAACTACACGTACCTTTATGTGCTGTGCTCCAGTGCCAACCTTTTCATTCCTATGAGGATGAAAATACAAAGCCATCATCATGGCTGACTTGTCCTCCTCATTTAGTTGCTGATCTACAGAATATCTACACAGACAATAGCCACAGTTGACAGTTATACTGCAAAATGAAGGGCCCCCACTATGTTGAGAGAACCTAATCTAATAAACACAAGAGCCACATCCAATGGAACATATACCTTGAGCTTAGTAGCAATTTACAAATTGAGCAAATTCATATGGGGTTATAAACCAAGTGATATTTAATATCCATATTAGGCAAGGTCATTAAGCATTTATGCTAGCATCCTGCCAACATTTACCATTATTCACAATGATAACTGTTTACACAGACAGGGTACAACAATTTTGCCAGAAAGTTGGCATCATTCACTTACAGTTCCAGCCCCAATAGAAATGAATCAACCAAGCACAATTTATTTGATGTATGAAAGGAATTTTAATGTCAGTATTACAATAAAATGTTTTATAAGGAGAAAAATTAGTGAAGTTAAGAAAAAGGCACATTGCTTACAAGTTGTTCTCGCCTCTTCACACTATACAAGTTCTGAGGAATTTCATTTAATGCAATCCCAACAACAGCCCTCTCTACCCAAAATAACAGTATAGTGTGCTAACATCCATTTCCAGCCAAAGAAAAAGTGAATTATTCATTTCTAACTCGAATTTAGAGGCATTTGAGCCAACAGACTACAGAAAAATAAGTTGACCACTTGGATTCTTTTTCAATTTTCAACAGCAGACTATATGTTGCATTTTAAAAGATATATTCCTTTTTAAATCTTCAATATATATGATAAATGGATCTACTGTGCATTTCAAATTTCACTTTACAAATTTAATTCTTATGATGGCTAACCACACGCTAGCTCTACCATATCAGATGCATGAATTGGGCTGACATAACGCAGAGTGGATGAAGTCCAAAATCAGTTTATGTAAGAAAGGAACTTCTCATACACAAGTCCTGTTTCATTCAAACAGGGAAAAATTAAACTTCCATTAGAAAGACCAAAACACCAAGAGTTATTAGATAAACTCCTCCTAGAGCTATCCGAATCAGTACTGGAGAATTGAGACCAGATATGCTTTGATATAAATGGAACTGCTTTGTTTCTTTCCCCATCAAATGTGCAGAGAGACCAAAAGACTGGCACTTAACAGCTTTCTAAGGGTAGACCCAACAAACTCTGAAATTTACTGGTGGAGCAGCAAGTTAATCATTATTTAAGTTATGCAGCCTAACATTAGAAGAGAATGACATTTCCTCTATAGAAACACTAAGGGCTCTTTTAGTTTGCTCATCACAATGCAATATTTTTTTTTTGGTTGCAATATTTATTATGCCCTAGTAATCATTACTCAATAATACCTATCCCTTTTTATTACTTTTTTTAAAACTAGAGGCACAAATTCATCTCCTATCCCACCTGCCTACATTTTTCATTTCCTTTCCCTTTACATACCTAACATTCACCCAACCAAACATGCCCCAAGGGTATGTTTGGCTTGAAATGAAGTGAAGGGAAGATAAAATTTAATTCAAATATTCTCCTTGATTTGTATTTAAATCTAACCTGTCTTTCCCTTAGAGTATGTTTCAAATGAGAAGAACTGATGAAAAAGGAAAGAAGGAAAATGTTTATTTATATCTAAATCAAAGAAAACTTTGTAAACAAAAAATCCCCTTCCCTTCTCTTCTCTCCATTCTCCTAATTCCAACCATACAAGTTAAGACAACACAAGATCTTGTAGAAGCACTGAGTACATAAAGTTGTGATACCGCTCCACAGATCACAAGTTCTACAGAACCTTTCAATGTAAATAAGAGGCCTGATGCTTTCAAACGCCACCCTATGAGGCAAATAATGCAAGACACAGCATAAACCTATTTTAAACTTCTCATGTAAGACAAAAACTCAGAACTACTTCTTGATTATGGAAAAGCAAGCCCAGAAGAAAACATGATTTTCTGTCTATGCAGCAAAAAATACTTGGGTGGATGCAATTAACTGCAAGAAATTCTATCATGGCTGGCAAGACAATATGTCCAATTTGTTTTATCTATTCAATATAACGCACACTGTCAATGGTACTTAAATATCACTGCATGTGCTATACAACTCCTTAGAGTTGAGACATTATTTGCTGCCATTAAACAATAAACAGCACAACAGACCATGCTTGAGAAAAGAAAAGTTACGTGTGGAGTAACTTACTGTTTTAATATGCTCTTTGATCGATAAGTCAGCCTCAGAATATCATTAACTGACAGCAATTTTCTTATCGACTCTGTAATGCTTTCCTTTTTGAGCCCTTTCAAGGCATAGCCACCTTTTTTATACCTAGCACTGCATTTGTCAGACAAATAGATTTGCGCTTCACAAGTACCAATCTTTTCATCCAGCCTGTCCGCACTGACTTCCAGCAAATTGTACACATCTACAGGCTTACCAAGTTCATATCCCTGATAAATTTCAATATATCTAATATCAACATAATCAACCAAAATATTAAAGGAAAAAGATAAAGTAATTTTTAATAGAAAAAGAATTGTTTGATGAGAAGAGAAAACAAAAGATCAACAGAGGACAAGTAATTCTCCCAAACCAGGGGGGAAAAGGAAGAAAATCAACAGCTCAAACAGCTTGTCAATCCCTTTGTAGAGCAATGACCAAAAAAGATGCAAAAGTCTAATAGAAAAAGCAAATTAACATGTATAAGTATAAATCAATAACAATAATTTATAAGGAACAAACCATAACAAGCTCTCAAAAATATATAAAATCAATTAAATTTAATGACATGTATTGCAATTGGCTACACTTGAATAGCGAAACCCTCAATAAGAAAGCCTCTAATGACAACAAGGAGGCTTTCACTGAACAAGCTTGCACTGTATACTGCAGATATTATAAGGGCTTCAGACAAAGATATTAAAATAACAAAATCCACCACCCACAGGATAAAATAATCATAAATATGTTTGAGGCAAGTCATCTACAAAAAACAAATTATGGATTTTTTTTTATGATAATGAAATGTATACTTCCAATTCCTTGCACATTCTTCTTTCTTTCTTGTCTTTTTTTTTTTTGGGGGGTTTACCCCTAATGGTATTATTTTTGTAATAAACTAAAATCTGATTTCCATCTTGAAATATTATACATGAGGAAGCCCTTAACTTTACCTTATCAAAATATATTATATCAAATTGCCCACCTGTCCCTATGGAAGGACAGTTTCCCCAAGCCAATGCATCTAGGCTCCCCTGGAGATCATCTGTTACTCCAGCTTTAGCAGCTTTTATAAAACAACTGCCAGGATTCTGCAATAAGATTCCAAAGTATGAACATGGATTATATGGCTCTGCATAATCTTCATCATGAAAGCATTTGGCTGTAATCATAAATGTGAAAACTCACAGAAAAGCATGCTTGCACAAAGGGGGATGACACAGATGCATGTTGTCTTTGCCGTGCCATGCCTTTAGAATTTAATCCCACAAACTCTCCACTAGCTGATAGACAATCTGCTACTAGGAGTAAATGCTTAGGAAGGACTGTCTTGCCGGTATCAGATACTGCAGATTCCAAACTCTGCATTTATAAACATATGTTAGTCAACTAAATACATACCGCCATCAAATTCAGTTGGAATCTGAAGGGTAAAACAAAGGGGGAAAAGTCATTAAATGATACACACATGGAGAAAATATTTCCACCCTGCATCTATTCCATAGGCTGAACAGAAATGATGTATGTTTTCTGGATGACTACGTGTCCAATCAATCAAATGCATTATCTGGAGGCAATGATTCACAAGTACACTCCAGAATCTTCCAGTGCCACAGTCACGGGACACAGTGACCCTCAAGTATAGCTCACCAGAAGAACCACTATTAGATTTTGATACTTTTGACCGATCATTCCATAGGATATCTACCTTTTTGATCTCCAGAAATCCTAAAGAACAGTTTGGAATTCATAATGCTGACCGTAAATATAAGTGTAATTGTCCACTCCACAACATAAAGCCAGATGTAGTAGAAGTTGTATAAAAATGACAATTAAAAAAAATCTGTAGAAGCCTCATTTTTAAATCACTTACACAACTTGACCAAAATGTCAGGAAAGTCACAAAAACACTACAAAATTACAATACAGACAAATGTAAGCTTCATTGAGAACTTACATGAGTGCAGCTTATACTATATTTTTCTTGATTTTTTTCCTTAAAGATAGTATTAATAGCATCAATTACCCTTTAAGTTTTTCTTCTCCAATAATTAAAGTGATAGAGCATTTTCATTCTAATTTCATTTTTAACAGTACTTAAATAGGCTTCCACTGTTTGCCCAGCTTAGCCAAACCTCATATACTTGCATAAGAAATAAATAAATAAATAAAAATTATAATTAACCCCAAAACAAAAAAGTCATCAAGTTGAAGAGAAGTTAAAGATTCTGAGAGAAGGCAAAACTAAGGCACTCAAAATTAACCAAAAATTCAAAGTTTCTGCTTTACAAGGTCATTTAGTTTCTCATATGCTTTACACTATGGCTTTATTTGACCTTTCAAATATTAAAAGACACAATAAATGACATAACTTCAAAACTCAATACCAAAACAAAAAATTAAATTAAATTAAATTTAGTAGTCCTCCAGAATCAAATTTATAATCCAGTAGCAAATGCAGTTTGCCATCGGACAACAATCTCATATCATTTGACGAACAGTTACATCTGAGTCTAATATTAAGAAGGGGGAGGAAAGGGAAAAAAAGAACTAGACATTCTTCTATAGGCGTAGCGTTTAAAAAAATGAAGGGGGAAGGGGTACAAAAGAAGATATGACTATTAAATTTCATTGGTTGTAAGTGCCAAATTAAGAATAAAATTTTTATAGTAAACATGATTATAAAGGATGTTACTCTAACTGTAAGGCAAACTTTAGCTGTCATATATATGCCAAAGATACACTTTGGACTTGAACAGGAATTCAAGGAACTCTCCATCCATAATTCTGCTTCTCAAGGCAATTTATAAAAGGCCCAGGTATAATGTACATTATGGAACTACAAATGACATGTCCAAAAATATACAATGATAAATCAAACAAATATTTAGATCACCACCAACCTTTTATTGCAGTTCCTAGAAGGAAAGGTATCAATGAGCCCTGAACAGCATCCAGTTGTATAGGGTTCCTAGGGTTTTCAACAAGTGTGACAGTGATGCAAAAGGTATCTACACCTTTTTTATCATTGTCAGCCACAGAACATTTCCTGATATTCCATTGTCCAAGTCAACAGGGATGTGATGTGGAAAAAATAAGAGAAATAATGTAAGCTGTAAAAAGTTAAATTGTCTATCAGACTATCACTGCTTCTCTGTGATTCTTTCGGGAGGTATTGGGATACAAAAATGTGTATCAGATTCTTTGTTCAACATGTACAACATTCCACTCCTCAAGAAGTAAATGGTCCCAGTAACTGCTCATTGTAATAGAAGCAATTTCAATTTGAACACAAATAGAGGTACCATCATAATATATTAACATGAATATAGAAGTTCTGCCTCCGGACACTCTTCTGAGGTAAAAAGCTATGCAGAGTTGCGGACAGAAAGCTAGCTCACAGATTTTATTTATATCAAAAAGCCATTTATTATGGGTTAGAAACCTCAAAAATATGGTTAAAACCACTCCAGCTGACTTTTGTCTATTTTATCAGTTCTTGTTATTACTCTTTCTTGAGCAGAATTATGTTTTATAATCATCTTACCAGTCTTAAAGTAGGTTTACTTAAAATAGCAATAGGTTGTATGACACCTCTACTAGTTGGTCTGTAGAAAAATGATAAGCTCAAAAGGATTTTACCTGCAATTTGGTTGATAGATTTTGGAGACAATACAATGCCTAACACTAATCTTAACCCTTCATTGCAATTGAACAACTCAGTGCATACTTGCATGATACATAATTGTTAATTTTCATTACCTCCTATTTGTCTCACTTCTAATTTTCAACCTCCCCAGTTTCTTTGTTTTATTCCAAAAGTTCTCTGTAGTTTTGTGTCAGCTAGTATCAGAGAATATTAGTTCTAATTTATAGACTATAAACAATGTTTTGAGAGTAATGTGACCTGCATGAGAAGTAAATTTACAAGTGCAACAAGCCTAAATGTAATCTATTGCCTATCTGATTTATATATCAGTGTACAGGCAGAAATTTGAATTTGGAATTTCAGGGTTTTGTCTAAATGTAGTAATCAAATTGAGAAAGAAGAATTATGCTGGAAAATCTGTATCATTCTCAAGTCAGTGCTTCTCTAGTATGCCGTATGAATGTAAGAACAAACACAAATGCAAATCAATATTAGGCATTAGAATGATCTTAAGCGTAAAAAATCTAACATAACATCAATGAAAAAGAAATCCAAAATGAACAGTAAACAATTATTGAATTAACCATAACTGCAAAAGAAGAAGCTTACTCGCTTGATATTTGTAAACTGGGAAGTGTGGCTTGTGATTCTGTTCTAATGGACTCACACCTCTGGTACAAGGAGTCAATGATAGAATGCACTTTTAACTTTCTTTTCTTTAAAATTTCCACGTTTATATGAAAATGACAAACCCAAGGGCTCAATTTTACTTGCCTACAACTCTGTGGGGTGAATATTATCATGACAGTAGAAACAATGTCTGAAAACTTCAGTCTCTCCAAATGATTTTTAACTTCCAAGGCTCCATATTCAAACCCGTATCTCTGTCTATTAAGTTTCTCAGACAAAAATAAAGACAAAGTCTGGTCGCCACTTTTTTTCTTTGAACCACACTCCAGTACATTTTTTAAATTCAGCAAAGGCGATGTTTCAAGTAGACTGATTGGTTGATCCAAAGCACTGTATGCAGCTTCAGAAATTGCACAAGCAGAAAGTGCTCCAACTGGCTGGCCACCTATAGTGCACTCCGGGTAACAGATATTGGAAGACAAGTCCTCATTCGTATCATAAGAGAACTTAATAAGTTGATTACCATATGAACTTCTCACTGTTCCATCATATGCAAGGTACAAATCACGCATGAAGAACATAAGTCTTCGTGTTAAAGTTCCAGGAAGATCAGCGTTGTCACTAAAAGAACTATCTCGGCTCGTAACTGAATGAACAAAACATTCAAGTGGATTCAACCCCGTCAAAAATGAGTTTTCAACCACAGCATATGGAATGTAAGACTGAACAGATTCAGAAGTATAATAAAACATCTGTATTGAATCAAGTTCCTTTTGACTATTCCAGGCAGCACATGAGAGCTGATGCGGAATTTTAAATGATAGCCGAACCAGAGAATGTTGCAAGCCAAGACACATGGAATGTTGCACTAATTTCAGTAAATTACCCTTGCTTCCAGCTCTAAACATAGCAAGCAAAGTATTGTCCTTGGATCCATATTTGATGGCTAAACTTTGAATATCCCGATAAACTTGTCTAAATGCATCAACCGAACCCTGACTGAGAGCTGCCGATATTTGCCTGTCATAATTCAGATGCTCCGCTCCAACAACCAAAGAACTTTCATTCTCTTCCCCACTTCCTGAAATGAAATCCTGATAATGATCCACTAACAACTGTTTAAAGTTACATGCATCTTCTGCTTCTTGCAAGCCATAGAAGATTTCCTCCATCATATTTTTGCGTGAGTAGGAGTCAGAAGAAAGGTACAAGTCTGCGAGTGAAACACTAAACCCAGTCATAGACAACCACTCACAAAGAACTTTTTGCGCAACATACAAGAAGCCTAGAGATTTCTCCTGATAATGTTGCACCAGGCTCTGATAAATATTACAGTCAGAGTCGCGTAACCAACCAAAAGAATCAGAATGAGATATAAACTCCCCATCACTAATAAAAACACCATTTGAAGGATAGGAATACTCAAAATCAGGAGGCAAAAGCATACTAAATAATTGCTTGCCAGTCCAAAAAGAGGCATTATTTGAATGACCTTTTACTATTGCAGGCGGTGTCAAATTTTGAGGGCAAAACATTTGAAGCTGCTGCATTTGGTAAATATTTAAAAGAACCCCATCTTCCATAAGTAAATATGTAGCAGTTAAACTATCCTGACTAAGTGAAAGTAGATTTCTACCACTTTGCTCATTTATTAATTGCCTATCTAAAGCAACCAGCTCATTAAGCTCAACTCTTGCACCAACTGATTGTGGAATATACCCATGAACACAATCACCATCAAAATCCCCACGCAATGGGGAACAACATTGTGGGTTGATAGATACAACAGAAGATATGGGAAGGACCCTAACAAAAAGGGAAATCAGGGAATGTGGATGTATTGAAGGAGGTCTATTGATCAAGACCATATCCCCGTCACTAAGAGGCCTATAAATTGTGTCCCCCATCTGTAGGTCTTCCTTTTTATACAGTAATATTGGTTTACCTTTTCTAGAGGCACGTACATGTCCCTTCTCTAATAAAAGTAGCTCACAGCAATAAACCAACTTTTCTTTATTTTGCCTATTCACATACTCAGAAACCTGCAAACTTTCTGCAATTTGACAAGGTATACCAATTTGGCTAAGTTCAAGATTTGGATCACCAACAACCACTGTGCGGAATGAATGATCATTGCGCTTCCCAAGAATTACGTCTTTCATCCATCTCAAACCAGATGAGGTGCAAGCATTTTCTGTATTCTTTCTTTGTTGGAGAGCAGCAAAACTATTATTTGGTGTTTTATCGGGATTTAGCTGCATTATTAAAGTAGAATCATAAGTAACTAGCAGTATTCCAGGCAGATTTGCTGAAACAGCAGGAAAAAAGGGACTCTAAGTTGCATGCCTTAGAGATCCTCAGGCAATCCAAAACACGAGAAGTTAACTCATTAGGTGTGCCCCTGAAATCAACCAGTTTCTTGTAAGCCCTGGTCCTGTCATCCTAAGTCATTTAAGCAGATAAAGTAGCATGTAAGAAGAGAAACTGAAGCCATTTGATTATGTGAATTAACCAATACAAGAAAAGGGATAAAGCAAGATAAGTACAAAAATCAATCGATTCTCATTAGAAGATGCATGCATAATTTCTGTCACACGATGACAATTTGGTGTCACTAGGAAGCTATGGAGGGCAACCAAATCACTCCGCGAAACAAATTTTTCAACAAAACTTGGATCAACATCACTCAACAAATTGTCAACCTGCATACCAAAAGGACATATAAAATACATCAGCTTAGCACTAGAAAAGCACCATGGCTGACAATGAAAATGATTCAGAACTTGATGAGAAACTAAATTAAACTGAGGGTGTTTGGAGGAGACAGGAGGGGCACATGTTTTCCAATTGGAAGGAATGGAAGACTTTATCAGCGGACCTGGTTTTCCAGTCCTTCCCCAAATCATTATAAGGCACTTGTTGACATGCAGGATCACAGTAAAGTGAGTGATTAATAAAAACCAATTAACGCAAATTCTACAAAGTCTGAATCCCAAAATTTGAGTCAGCAATACATGTATTTGTTTGCAATCAAAACTTGCAAAGGATAAGATATATCACTGTATCTTTCGTGTTGGCAATTCAAGCCTGTGGACATATATACTTTCATATGAATCTTTTCAAAATCTCAATATCAGCATATGTTTTTTTTTTAAAACAAAAATAATACATTTGAGCCTCAAAAAATTAAGCTCTGCAGCAGCATGGTCATTGATAAAAATTCAAAAACTATAGGAGATGTTTGGTACACTGATATATTGAAATCCCAGGTATATTGCATACCCAGGCATAAGATACTTGAGATTTTAAGATTCCCATATTTGATTTGACAATCATTAAGCACCTGATGTTCCTATGTTTGATAGTGATACCCCTGCTAGGTTTCAATAAGCAATCCTAGGTATACAACTTAGAATTTATAAACATACCCTTTCCCAATCAGCCATAGATAATTAATACATACATACATACATGCATGCTTACATATATACAGACTCATACTTAAAAATGCACATACAAACCATTGTAATGTGCAATTTATTAAATTTAAACAACATAAGAAAACAAATATTAGTAAAGATGCAATGTCTCTTTTCCTCAGTTTAAAAAATATTAATATTAATTTTACAAAATGTTGCATAATTAATAAAATTGTTCAGAATTGGCAACATCTATAAAATATAAAAATTTCACAAGTTTGAAAAACCTTAAAGCAGATAATCTTACCCTTTTAGTTCATAATTATTTAAGATTACATATTTATTGAAGGCTTAAACATATAACAAACAGATAAGGATAAGGATAATTATTTGAGATGCTTGTTGAGATTTCATATCTTAGGCATCTAACTCAGGTATACAGGACACCCCAGAATTTTAAATGCCTGGATAAGGATATATGTGTATCAAACACCTACATTATATTATTTGGGATATTAAACACTATACATTTAGGTGGCAAAATAAAAGGTTTATAACATATCCTTTTCTCCTACTTGGTAGTTTCCATTTAAAGTCACTAGGATGTGTTTTCTATAACATTTTTAAGGATAGTAATAGCAATTGTGTAGAATGTGGAAAATGAATAACACAATGCACTTGAAGATTGAACTTATCTAGAATTAAAAAAATTGCAGAAAAACCATTTTTTTCTTTTATTTAATATATCAAAATTGTGACAAGGGTGTGAACAAGTAACCTTCTAGGAAACATCAAACACCATGCACATTCATTGTATGCCAACAACAACAATAATAATAATAATAATAATAAAATTGCTGCAAAGTCTTATAAGCGCATTACTACCTGAGCAGCTGATAAAACCCTTCTATTCAATTTCATACAAGTTTCTTCTTGCTGAGCATCTCTTGGAATAAAATCCCAATAATCAGCAGGCAATCCTTTCCTTAAAATTTTCTTCTTTGGATTTCTCTCATTTATTTCCACTATAATTGCAGTTCTTCTGAATAGATCAGTGGAAGAAACTTTGAATTTCATTGTCGGATACAAACCCGTTGAACTTCCCTGTTTATTGGACAAGATGTTAATTCTTTAGTGGCACAGTGCTGGAGTCAGAGGGGTAAAAAAATTTTTTTTTAATTATTAAAAAAATGAAGGGAAGCATTTCAAACTTACAGCACAATATTTGCAACCTGTGGGCTGCTTGTTTCCTGAATGAGCACCCTGTAAGAAGAAAATTGAACTATCAATGGGTACCCTAGCAAGCATGCAAACCCATACAGGCCAACACATGTATTACGAACACAGCCACGCGAAGAACCTTTGTAGGGAAACAACAAGAGGCAAAGAAAATAAAAGGAATGAATCTTGGCATGATTCATTCCCCTCCCTTTCTTTCCGTCCCCTGTGTTTCCCAGACAAAGGGAGCAAAAAATAAAAAGTATAGAACATTTCTTGGCATACCCAAAAATAAATAACACAGGTAAGCAGTTCTGTACTTCAGCATGCAGAATTCATTGGAGGATTTCCATTTTTTTTTTTTAACACTTGTAAGCAAGAATCTGATCCCATATAAGATAAAAGAAAAAATTAAAATTTTCTTACATTTTTATCAACTACCTACAAATTGGAACCTATTGAAATCACTTAGGGATTAAGACACATGCCATTTTATTATGGGTGCATTACAAGTAAATTTTTTTTTTTGGTCCAAACCTACAAAACTTTCCTAATTCCTATTACCTCTTAATAAGTGCGCTACAAGTAACTCAATTCTCAATCTAAAAGATTTTCCTATATTCATAACACCTCATAGCACCCCACCTTAAGCTGAAGCTTAAAAAGCTTGCAGCCTTTTACAAATAAATCCCAACCAAAGAGAAAAGCAAAGAATAGTAACCAACTCAAATGAAAATACCCAATCATCAACTCAACACTCAATAGGTTAAGATATTAGCACTCCTCCTAACAACATCCTCAGCAAACAAACAGCTCTCAAATTCTTCAACTACTTTAAAACTCAACATAAATAACTCCAGGACATAAAGTGGTAATTGAAATCACACAAATGAATGGCAAACCTTTGTGTAATATATGACTAAACAAAAGCTTAACCTCAGTCTTTGAATTTTTGGGGTTAGGAATCAAGGTGGACAATACTATGCATTAATACAATGTTGAAAAAACTGGAAAGGCTAAGGAGAAAAGGAAGGAACCAATAAAGATAATTATTGAAAGCCTCAATAATGGTGTATAGTATACAGGAAATTGATCCCACAACCTCTATTTATAATATTACTAGGACCACATAAAGACACTTATAACCTTTACTTTAGGTGCCCTACTAGTAACTTTTTCTTAACCTACAACTACAAGAGTCTCCAAAATCCTTAGTAGCTGTTACACAAACAAAGAGGAAAAACCAACATTCAGAAGAGAAACTGCAAGAAAAAAATAGTTGCCATGAAAGCAGAAGCAGAAATGAATCAAACAAACAGGTTAACTTTAGTTTGTTTTCTATTTTCCTTTTCTTGGTAAGACAGAGGACCCACAAGTTGACTGAGGTGAACATATGAGATATCTTTACAGTATTTATTCGCATGTAAATTTTTCATCGTCTAACTTCAACAAAGGCAGCTGGCAAAGATATCCTTGTAGCCGATATCCATCTAAATCAACAATGAAATGTCAGAGACTACGTAATTCTCCAATTCATTTGTCATAAGCCACTTATTTATGCTCACAAGGCAACACGTAATAAGTTTTAATATGAGCACCCCAAAGGAAAGCTCAAGCTCCAACATACAGTAAAATTTGAGTTTAAGGATTTCCTGGATAATTTTCCCGCAGAAAATGATTTAAACATATCATACACAAAATTAGAATAACAACGAATTAAATGTATTAGCAGTAGTAGGAGGTACCTGACCTTAAACCATAATTCTTGTCGAATAGACTTACATCCAGGGCAAATTTTGTTCAAGATTTCCGCAATCTCTGATAGAAAATATGGGTGGAGTACAGGAAAAGGAAATTTGATAACTCCAAAATGACCTGAAATTAATTATACATCTTTCAGCAACTTGTATAGTGAATATAAATTGATCAGAACTCAGAAGTGAATCCTAAAACACATTTCCATATTAGATATCCATCCACACCTTCGCAGAATTTCCTATCTTTAGAACCACATGTGGAGCACTCACAAGATGGATTTGGAAGACCCAGACCAGAACAAGTGACCTGCCCAACTGCATTAATCTGTAGGGCAGATATATACTCCTGTAGAGATGAAACTAATTAACATGCAATATATGGCTAATGAATTAAAAGGCCCTCAGAAGAGATTTATGATTGATGATCCAATTTGCAGACTAGGGTTTCTTTTTTGACGGGTAAGTACAATTTAAACACCCAAACACAAATGAACATGTCACCCCACCCTCCACCGCATGCTCTATGTTACAGGGTAAGCCATGCCATTTAATCTAATTCCGATATACCAAAGGATTAAACTAAAAAAGCAAAGAAAAGAAGAAATAGCTAATATAGATATAAGATCAAGAATATACTTAACTCTATCTGTCTCAGTTAAAACATCAAACTTTAGCCCTGTTATGAGACCAGATGGCACTTTTTGCTCATGAGAGAGGTCATCATCCATGGGAAACAGTATCTTTGTACTCAGCACAAATTTCAAGCCTATTCATTTCCAAAATAATAATACAGGATAAATTAAATAAGTTCAAAGGACAAGAGTGCAGAATGGTGTATGCTCATATCATATAAAACTAACCTGGCATGCTTACTAGCTTGGCATACAATGCATAGTTTTACTCATGGTGATTGTTTCCTATCACAGTATTCTAGTAAAACTACTCCAAGAATATCCTTTCTACATTTCAATATTCGATGACTTCAGAGCTTTTAAGCGACATGAACCAATTGACCTTCAAACCCTAGCATGACTATTCAAAAACCAAATTAATGGACTCCACGTAAAGCAGGCACAACAAAGAATTAAATTTTTAAAAGAAATGTTCCTTAAAATAGATATTTATATTAAAAATAAATGGATAAAGGAAACAACAAATCGATTTCAGGTGAAGTTCTCTTAGATGTGTTGCCATGTCCATAATGACATAAAGACAAAAACATATTAAAATCACCATATTTTACATAATAATTTGGGGAGCATGCATTTTGCATGGGAAAAAATTGCAGCAGAAGACAGTAATGGAAGGATATAAATTACTTTCATAGACAATGTAGAATATGTCATGTACAAATTGAAAAGTGCATCCTGCCCAAAAATTATTCACTGTATAGGAATCAGAGCAACAAAAACACACATTAGTAAAATCTCAGCAGCTAATAAAATAAGTCTGCTCATCAATGAACGAAGACATTAAATGTAGAATCCTACTATTACTACTATATCATTACACTTGGTCCACATTGCTTCTCATAGCATTAAGATTTGCAAATAAGTGCTTCTGATAACATTAAGATTTGCAAATAAATCTTTATGTTCAAAACACACAAATGATTAAGATGGTAATAATTAGCAAACAGAATTATGGAAAACAAGTTCAAGCTTGATTCAATAGTAGTAATTCAGGTAGTGAAAGGCAAAAGACGCCCTTAAGGTGCTAGACCCCAAAAGCACCTCAGGCGAGAGGGGCTAGAAAAGCGTATGCCCAAGTGAAACAAGGAGCTAAATAGGAAGTAAGCTAAGAATATGCTATATAAACGAAAATAAATAAATGTAAGTTTGTAACAACATTTGACATATAAATTTATTATTTAAGTATAATAATTATCAAGTCATAAGTCATAATAATCATCAAATGTACTAATTAAGTCACTAATATTACCATTCAAGCATAATAATCATTAAGTTATAACTCATAATAATATTAAGTGCACTTATAAAGCCCTAAAAAATTAATAGCATAAATAATGTTTTAAAGTAAGAATGACTACTTACCCTATTACTGATTAGTTATTGGGCTGGGTTTTATAGTTTTCCTCTCCTTAACTAAGTTATACAGTTTTAAAATACTTGAACTGGTCTTTTAAGGCTGTCCTTTCTCTTTCCACCACACTTTTGCTCTCAGGCGCCAAAACTGCACGGCTTAAATGAAGGAAAAAGAATGCCAAAGGCACTGCCAGGCGAGCACCTGGCTGAAGCCAATGCCTCTCATGGTGCAAGAGGCATTGAACCTCTTCAGCACCTTAGGCCTTAAGGCAAGCGCCTTTGATTACACTAGAATCTACCTTTATTACACATTGATTGATTCATTATAATTAAAATGCAAAAACCAACCATGGTTGTCAAATGCAAAATTTAGAAAAACATTGGATATCTATCCTTTCAATTTCATCCCAAGCTAGACAGCCCTCACACTTTATCCCTTGCCAGTTATTGCAAAACAGTGACATTGCTCTCAGACCACACCATCACCATGTCCCAACCCAACTCATTACCCACATTTCTAATCTCATCTCCACTATCTTGGAAGTAAATGATTTCCCTTTTCTTGGATTTCAGTAATCCTATTCCTAGTATCTCATCCTCTTAGAGGTAAATGATCTCTTTAAATCTGTTGCTTTGTTACTATAACTTGTTAGTCATGTTACAAATTTTAATGTACGAACTCTTGCATGTAGGAACTTTATTTACGATTTGGTCAACATGTGGTCGAAGGTTACAGTTTTAAACTGTATTCTAAACTATTATATGCTTTTAAAATCAACTTTTGTGCTTAAGCAAGAATGCTTATTTATAAAGCTTATATGCATATGTGTCTGTGTGTGTTTTATCTTTTAGTGGAACAATTATATGGTGGATAAACGCTTGCTTTTATATGACCCGGAACCCTTTGAAGTAAAAGCCAACCACATTAGATATAAAGAGTGGAGAGGATTAGTACATAGTTAAATGGATTAGCAGTAGTATACAACAAAATAATTACTTATCCCAGGAAAATGAAGGCACATTGCCAGAAACTCCATCCTTCAAACCTCCAAAGGCATGATCATGTAACATGCAGAACAGTGCCATGCACCCTTAATTTACATAACCCTCAGGGAACCCAAAAACGAACATTATAGACGAGACCACGGTGGTCGTTCAAAATAAATAGTGATCGCAATAATTCTAAGAAACAGAAATATAATATCCATGAATTAAAAGTCATAAAAAAACCAGTCCTGGAAGAACAGAAAAAGACGAACACTCTTATACTCACTTGTTGAAAAGAATGCGGTTCTGCAGAGCGAAACAGAGGAGAATCGGATATCGCAGCACACAAGTGAGCTGCTCCGCAACTGTAGATTACAGAACCAAGTGAACCAAATTCGCAAACAGAGGACGAAATCAAAGAAACGAAGAAGAAGAAGAAGAAGAAGAAGAAGAGAGGAAGAGAGTAAGTGAGGTCGCCGGCAGTCACTTTCAACGAAGCAGAGGACAAACGCCGAGTTCGAGAAGGACTTTGTTTAGACCAAAGGCCGAGAGAAAAGGTATTTGTTGGGGACAGATATATAACCCTCCTTTCTGCTTTAATTTACGGCCGTGACCTAGCCTCTGTGACTGAGTACCGATTGAGAATCAATGTGTAGGCAGTTAAAAAGGCCAAAAAAAACAACAGAGGGGATGGAGTGGGACCCATTCGAGTGGCGCAATGCGTGCCAAATACTATTTTGTTAGCACGCATATCCAAAATAAATAGTGTTTTGGGCCTTTGGGTGCACAACTCGTGAATCACTGCTGACAGGTACCCTGTCTTTTTCCTTTTTTGAAGAAACATATATTTTTGCGGTTTTTTCTCTATCAATCCAATAAAAAAAGCACATTAATCCATAACTTCGATCTCCAAATTTACTTTTTATTAATATTTTGAAAATTAAATTAGTTATTAAATTAGTAAAAATATTAATTTATAACTCATTAATTTGATGGTAATTAATTTTAGTTGAATAGGCATAATTAAATATATTTTTTAAAAATATTATATATTAAAATTTTAATATAGTAAATAAACACCAATAAATTTTAAATATTCTTAATTATTAATTTTAAATATTAATAAACAATATTTTTTATCAAATATCTTGATATTTAATAAAGATGCTATTAAGAGATAAATGAAATATAATAAATAACAAACCTTAAAAATGATTAAATACACATTTCTTATTTTTTTCTTTATTTTTTTTTTGTTTGAACTCTTTCTTTTTCTTATTATCTTTTATTTTTAATTTTTAAATATGTTCAAGAAAATATTCAAAACTAATTGAATCTTAAATCAATTTGATTTTTTATCAATTTTTTTGTAAAATAATTTTATAAATTAACCAAATCATTTAGAGACCAATTTACTAGTTTAACCTATTCTGATTCTTATGATAATAACAATGCAATTTTTTCAAACATTTCATTTCTCTTTTTTTATTATAAATAACGTTAGGCCATGATTAAGTGTCTTTTTTAAAATAAATTAAAAAATTATTAGTCATAGTAAAACCGTGACTAGACTAAATATATATATATATATATATATAGCCAATTTGTGTTTTTCAACTACTATTCAAGCATTTTTTTCATTATTTTAATTATTTTAGTTATACAGATTCTTGAATTCAAATTCGAGTAGTACTTATCCCATTTCCGGATAAGGAGGCTAGAATACCTTGTGGATGTGAGGACCTTGATATGCATTTTACGACTACTTGTGAAAAAGTTGTTTAAATATTCAAAACCAAAGCCAAACTACGCAATCTGGGACTTGTATTTGCCATACACATCTAACATTGTCAGCGATACAAGGGATAAATTAGAAGGATTTTTCATTATTCTTGTTTATTTATAACTTATTTTATCTTCGTCCTATATTCATATATATTCCCCCCCCCCCCCCCCCTCATACCCAAATCCCGCAACAATTGTGGGCAAGGTACGTCAGTACACGGCAAAATACTTATTTATAATAAATTTAGTAAAAAATAGGAGATACTTGCAAAATACGATATTGAAGTGGATAAATAAAATGACAGGATAAACGTATTTGTTTTTTGTTAAATGAATATGTAATATTATGTTAGAATTTATATGAAATTAAATAATAAATACTTACATTTTTTATAATTATGTGTGTGTGTGTGTGTATATATATATATATATTAAAATGAGTCAGATTAAATGCAATAAATGGGGACACATATACCCAATCGCACCCTAAATATGAATATTTCTATTTGGTTTTTTTCTGAATTTGTCCTGAAATTTGGTCAATTATTAATTTATCTGCCCGAAATACACATTGCTAGCAAATTCAGCACTCCCATAATTTCTTTTGTGGGAGTAAATTGCTTTCATCGGTTGTGTATTAAGTCACAAGCCAAAATGAAAGCTGAAATCTACAAATTAATCATGGTTTTTTTAAGTTGCATTTTTCATTGTGGCTAATAATTTTTTTTAATGATACCTGACTAGTCGAAGCATTGTAACGAATCATTTATAATAATAATAATTAGAAATAAGATGTTTGAGAAAATAGATTTGGCCGCAGGTATTGTGAATTCTTTTATTGTTGGATTATTAGGGTAAAGGAGCCCATATTATGTTTTGTCCAAAAACAGTAAAAAATAATAATATCGTAAACAAAATCTTCAATTTAAAATAATTTGGTTATATAAAATAAATTAATCATAAATAAATTTATAATAATATTTTAATGAGTTTCCATTAAAAGTTATGCCTAATTAACTTGCTTACCTTTTTCATCTATTTGATTGATTATGCTTGATAAAATGATTGTCAAATGCAACTTAACAATTCAATATATATTATGGGATTTGACTTACCAAATAAGCATATAATCTTAACAATTTGTAGATTCGCAATCACAGATAACTTGCTTTTTTCACTCGTTTATAATTGTTTATTTTATCAAATCTGCTCGTGTATTAAAATTGAAGAAATTGTATCTCTATTTGGATTTTATGAATTAATTTAAACCTTTTAAACTAAAGACTATAATGCTACTAAAAAATTGTAAAGACAATAATGAGTTTAGCTGCAAAATAAAAAATAAAAAATTGAATGGAATGAGGTGAAAAATAATTAGAAATAATCCCAATAAATTATGAAGATCAATGTGAAAATGTTAAAAAAGAAAAAATTGGTTCCCAGGCATGCCAAATCATATCAGCAAAATCAATTGATAAATAACAAAGAGAGAAAGCTTAGTTTATTGGTCTCTAGTTATAAATTTATTTATTTTCTGTTGAAAAAAAGATAGTTACAATTTAATTGTTTATTTAAAAACTTTTTATAAAATAATATTATACATTAAATATTTAACTTATTTTGATATTTAAGTAGAAATAATTTACAAATGTCAATAATAAATTCAATGAAAATAATAAATAAATTACATGGAGTGTGTTTTTTAGTCACTATTAAATAATTTATTGAGACTAACGTCATGACTTAAGAAGGTAAATCTAATGGTGCTTATATTGTCCAAAGCGAGTAGGTTGAGATCATGGATAATAGGTTATGCAATGGGGCTTTCTTCTGGAACCTTATTTGGAGATGGTTAAGTAAATGATTCATTATTTATTTTGGATCGTGGCCAGATCATTTATACAGAAAGTTAAATATAAAAATTAAAATTTTAAAAATAATTTTGAAAATTAAAATATTTTAATAATTATACTTTAAATAATTAGGTAATCATTAGTGAATAATATTAAATAATAATTAAATAATTATAAAAACAAAATAAACATTACTCAAATTTTTTCTTTACGTTTACCTTTCCTTTGACTTATGACATGAGCTCTAAAGGTTTTCATAATAAATGGAGTGGTGAATATCCAACTTGCCATCCTTGTTGTAAGTTATAAAACACTCCTCACATCCTTGTTGTTAGCTACTGAATCCCATAAATATGCCTAGAATATTGTACATGCTACGTCTAAGCCATCTTTCTTAATTCCAAAATCCAAGTCTTTTGTTTGTAGTAAGATTGTAATGGTGCTAGTAAGAAAAATCCAAACTTGACTGGATGGAGAAGCATTCTTGGAGACTCTTGAGGACATAGGCTTTGGGATTTTTACAAGAATATTTAGTGGTATACTTTTGTGCAAGTTGAAGCTTGAAGTGCTTATATGAGTCTTGAGATAGCTTGAAACATCAGATTTCATAAAATTCACCTTGAACTGGACTCATTTATTTTGGTATTGGCTCTAAATAATACCAAGTATGGCTCCCACCCCGCAATCATCTGATCATGCTCATCAGAGGTGTAATTGAAAAAGATTAGACAATTACAGGAAGCTAACAAATGTGACATTTTTACCAACCCCAGTCTTACGCTCTCATTGGGGACTTATTATTGATATTCTATCCCTCATTTCCATAGTTTAACTTTTCTCTTGGATTATTTGAAAATTTATCGTTCGTGAGGTTTGTAGCTTTTTTTTTTCAGCATCATTTAGGCTTTTCAACCTATTCTACTTACACTATATATATATTATCAATTTTAATAAATTGAAAATAACCAATAATTATATGAATATATTGATTAAATTTTTTTAATTAATTTTAATTTTCATAAGTATATATAATTTCTGTTAACTTATGTATACACAACAAATTGTTCACATTTTCGAAAAATATCATTTGCAACTTATAAAGTTAAGTATGAAAATAGAAATAAAGAAAATAAAATGGATAAAAAATAATTTTGGTGCCTCCACTTTAAAAAAGTGGTAAAAAATAAAATTATTAAATAATAATTATAAAGACATAATAAACATTCTAAATAAATCAAGGAAAAGAAATCTAACATTTTTCAATTTTGATACATTTAAAATAACTCTAATTATACAAACATGTTAATTAAAATTTGTAATTTATTTTACTTTTTCTAAGTATGTATAATTTTTGTTAACTTATTTATGCACAAAAAAATATTTATATTTTGGAAAAACATCATTTGGCCTATAGAAAATAAAATATAGAAATGAGAAATAAATAAATAAATAAATAAGATGAATAAAGAAATAACTATTATGCCTTTATACAAAATATAATAAATAATAATTATTATAAAAACACAATAAATATTACAAATAAGAAGAGAGGAAAAAAAAAAAAAAAAAGTAATCCGTCTTAATACCAAACAGGCGGATGTGTTGCCGAAGAGATTCGGTGCTGTTAAGTGGAGTGGAAGGGTGGAAATGGAGGAGCTCTAATTAACGGTGGAAGGGAAACGTCATTGAGGGGCAAAGGGGTAAATCGGTCACAATAAATGGAGAAAGAGTACCGCCGACTGGTGAGGAACAGTTAGTTGTTCAGTTCAGAGCCTGAGGAATTAACAATTACTGAATAGCGATTGGTCAAAGGCGAAGCGTCGTCGTGGAACTGCATGCACTTTTTATTGTCCATGTTATTAAATTATCAGGCTTCGTTAATATTGGTTCATGCACAATTCCACATACTGTGTCGTCAGTGTCACGAGAGGGTGAAAAGACCATTGGGTTGCCAAGTAATGCAATTCTTGCGTGATACATGTTTCACTAAAATGCAAACTCTATGTAATTTGCTAATCTAATTAATATTATTTTTAATTTTCCACTAAAATGCATATCATGATCATGATCTTTGGTTGGATCTAGACGACGTAATACAGAGATTGTTAGGATGTGATGTAACATGAATTTAACTAAGAGTGACCATATGTCTTACAAGATTGTTCCATCTCTACAAATTTATCATGAAACGCATCAGAACAAAGCCTATAAAAGTTCCATATATCACTTTAAGTATGTTTTATATTTTCTATATTTTATTAATAGCTACTACTAATTTATGCATGAGAACGGTTACAAAATCCTGAACCTCCTTCAAAATCCTAGCGATTTTTTTTTTTTTTTCAATCATCTATCACGATTCCAATTTAGTTTTGGAGACTGCTCTAAGAAGTCACCATTAAGTTTTGCATCATCAACATAATTAATTTAGTTCGCTCCCTGTTTTAGTGAATTGCTGTTGTCTTTACTCTTGTTAGTTTTTTTTTTCGTTTCACTTATTGGGTTTTTGGTTTTTTTTTTTAATTAGGCCATGTTTAGTATGACTTGAAAAAATAAGAAGGAAAGAAAAATTTTGTATGTAATATTTATTTTGTTAATATAAATATTATTCAATCACTATTTAATATTATTTACTAATAATTAAATTATTAAAAATAAAAATGTTAAAATTATTTTCTATCTCTAAATCATATTTTTTCTTTTTTTATTTATATATCTAATTGTTTGTATATCAAATAAGCCGACTTTTATTTTGGTTTGTACTATATATTTGTTAAATTTTTTAAAGCATTTATAGTAACATGTATCTTTGAAAAGTAATACAAATTCACCTGATGTTGTTCAAACCTAGTTTAATATAATTAGAAGACAAGTAACTAGAAGATGACAATTTTTATTAAATAAAAGTATTGAGAATGATTGACATAGAGCCGGTAACAAATGGTATAGACGAGGATCAATGACACGTAAGTAAAATTTTGGATCAATTACACGATTTTTTATTTTTAAAAATTGTATTTGTGTTTAGTTCAAGGGAATAAAAAAAAAAAAAAGCATTGATGAATATGTAAATCTAATGTGTAGTGACTTTTAGGTGTGATTGAGGAAGGTAGGTTTTGCTATTCATTTTTGTATACTAATTAATTAATCGCAACACCAAGTAAGCTCATTATTTTTAATTTTTAGGACGAATGGCTTATAAAAAGCATTACCTGTTTGATGTAACAAAGTGTTGGTATATAACAAAGTTGAAGAATATTCTCCCATTATTTATATATATATATATATATAAACACACCCAAATTTTTTGTTCATTATTAATTTATGAATAATAAATATTTTATACTACTTGCAATATATAAATATCTATATAATCAATAGTGATATAAATCAGTGAATAAGAGCAATAAATTTACTTACAACAACAAACAACATAATTTACTAAACAAGATATCCATATATTTTCAAATAATAAAATAGTATTAATATCCAAAAAAGGTGCCTGAATTGAATATAGGTCGAGGGATGAGGGGAGGGCCTACGGCGGAAGTGACCAAAAAAAGTTGAAAAGGAAAGCAGAAAGCAGGAAAGTTGAAAGGAGCAGCAGTTGTTTTATAATTATTTATTCATCAGAAGTGTGGGCCCAGGGCTTGTGAAGTTCCCACCAACAATGGTATCTGGGTATGGATTCTAGTCCTCTCTATGGTTTTCCTTTCCTGCCTGCTTATACAACAGAGGAAGGCTTTGGTTGAACGTTGAGATGCAAACCATAAGGTTCAAAACCTTTTGGGCTTTTAGGGGCGAATGATTGTGCAGTACCAAACGAGAATAACGTTAACAAAATTTTGCAAGTCAATTTCTGGCCTTATTTGAGTGAAACATATAAATGGTTCTGTCGTTTGCTTTTCTGTGCTGTGAGAGAGAGAGAGAGGAAGGATGGGTTCTTCTGACTGAGGACATGAATAAAGCAGCGAAAATTTTGTCGTAAAGTCATGTATTTCAATGTGGTATTTGTATATGGAAGAATCTCTGAATTTGTGACACATTACTATGTCACACGTGACCATAACAATAGTTGTTAAAGTAGAATGACGACGGGCTTATTGATGACAGCAATCACTCCATCCTCTCTCTTTCTTTATCAATTCCTCTGTCATCGTTAGGGCTTGTTTTTAATGCTGTGTCACAACTCACAAAACATGGACCGTGACTGGGTCGCCATTCTTGTCCAATGGGTACCATGGGCTTCCATGATTGGATCCTAAAATATTTGGTCTCAGGCCGGACTGTGATGGTCCTTACACTTGTTTACAGTAACTACCTTTGTATTTTTCACGATTTTGTATGGATAAATAAGTTGTTGAAAAAAATTTTCTCAAATTTAAGTTAAACATAATATTTGCTCAACTTATCTTGTGTTCAAATTACATCAAAATTCTTCTAGATTTACTTCTGGTTCTAATTTGTAATGTTTCATATACAAGCCCAGAAAACAAACGAAAGGATTACACAGCAGGAAAATGAGATCTTCGAGATGAAGGAATGGAGTTCTAGAGATGAAATCCCCAGCAAAGCTTAAAACTATGGTTAGCCAAATGATCCGTATATTTATTCACCTGTTAAAAGACATGGGCAATTTTGATAGTCGAATTTTTATCTATTAAACTTTGAATGCTACAAATCAAAATTTTCAAAGATGTGTAATTCAAACTAACTCCATTTCAGGGAGGCGTTTCATTATATATTGTTACTATATATTATACACAGTTAGAGTGCAATATCGTGTTTTTATTTTGGAGACTAAAGTGTGTGAACAGAATTTAGAAAAATTAAAATGATTGATTTGGTATAATATGTTTGTGATGTATAATAATTATATCACCTTTTTGTTTTAATAGATTACATTTGAAATGAAAATTTGGAAAGTGTGAGAAAACTTCATAGTTATGTAAATACAAATAAATAGAAAAAAAAAGGAAAGAATCAATTTTGATGAAGCAGGTTTGAGGAGACAGTTCAAGTTTAATTAAATGCATTTATTCAGGATATTGTAGCCGGCTTATCTCAGCGAAAAAGACGAGGCAAAATTTAAGTATAACATGTGAAAATTGTTTTATGCACCTGATATAATAAAATTGATTTTTTTACAAAAAATTACTAAATGCACCTTCTTTTACTGAATAAATTGGTAGAAAACACTTAAAAATTACACTCAAGTTATTACTGTTATTATTATTTTTCCAAAAAACAAAGGTATATAAGATTCACTTTATGTTGATATTTGAGCGCTCACTAATATGGGGAAATCATAAGATTCATATGGAATGAATCTGTCGATTATACTGATGGAATTAAACTAAAAAATGTATGGTTCTGATAAATTAAAAGACAAAAATAAAAAAGAATATGTAAATTATTTATCATGCCGTTCATTGTGACTGCATGCGGAGGAAAATGATGTGTTAAAATCAAATCCATAATGCGGCCATGCCGTAAGGGTATGGGTATGGATGTACCGTATTTTCGCCGATTGTCCCTGCCGGCTACCGCTTTGCTCCCACTGTGGGAACACAAGCGGACGGCTTCCCAGATCAATATCAACACCTTATAATAACGCCTACAAATATTAGCTGTCCATTCAAGTAATTATCTATGCCAACGCACATGGATGATGGATCCATATTAATACATAAAAGTTGCTAGCTACCTCAAATTTCTCGATACTAAGTACTCTCCCACCAATCACCTGATACTGAAGGGAACGAATTAGAACTCATGAATCATGGTGGCCATCCAAAGCATCAAATTTGATTCAACTAAAATCCAATTCCCCCCATCCCTAATACTTCCAAAACTTCGCCCCCTCTATCCCCAAGATGGGGACAGCCGGTATCAATTTCTATTATTAATTCAATTTTTTTTTTAAAAATGAAAATAAAGCAAGAACGACATCTATGGTTTCAGGCTCATGAGTCACGATGTGAGTTCAAGTACGAGCTCATTCACCAAATTAGTCAAAACCTCAAATTCCAGCTCCATCCCCACTTCTGGCCCTTCTTCATCTGAAATATTTGTCCATCTCCCACACTTATCCATCTCCCTAACGTAAACTTCCCAACCCATATTCACTCCTTGGGATTCCCCGTTTATCCATTCCCCAGCTACGTCGGATACTTGGCCTTCCTTTTCTGCACTCTCAATATTTTCCTCATCAAAGAAATCAAACAACAGCTTCTTCTCTGTCTTACTCATGGACGGGTTTGAACTTTTAACCTCGTTAACCAGCCTCGACGATTTTTCGTTACCCTTGCTCTTCTCATTTTCGACAGATATTGGCGTAGGCTTATATGATTCATCCTCCACTTCTGAAAATATTGCCATTCGTTTCTCTAAGTCCATTGGCTTCAGTGAATCCATGTGATCAAAATAGCGACTCTTCTGCATATGCTTGTTTTTGCTTCCTAGAACAGTTTGACCTTCCACCCGCGAACAAGTAGAATGCAAAGGAGAGTTGATCTCTTCATCATCTCCAAATGGACAATCCAGTATCGATACAGGACTGAATTGTTCTTTCTCCTCGCTTGCCCAATCCTGTTACATATTCACCACACTCAGTTTACGCGAGGCAGACATATATATAAATGAATCTTCACTGCAGACACAATTAAAGATAATAAAATTTGCCGCGTCGCGATCTATTTCATTCTTAACGAAAACGGTATATGCTTATAGTACAAATCACATTTATGTTTTCCTACTATAATAACTACACTTTCAACAGTTCGAATCCTAGCTAACATCTTTGCTAGAAGTCTAGAAATAGAATAGTGTAAAGTTATATGTTCTAATTTTGTTGTCACTTTCTTTAATATTTATGAAAATATTAGTTTTGGTGGAATTAAGATTAAGTTTTTTTTTTGTTATTATTATAAAGAAGAAGGTAATTAAAATTTTCGTTTTTTATTTAAAAAGAAACATGATTGAAAAAAAAAAGGGCCAGATGGAGAATTCAAATGAGGAGGAGCCAAAAACACAACAAATGTACCTAATGATTAAAGTTTATAAAGCAGCTGATTAGTGAGCCCACTAAATCCAATGGTCAATGAGCAGTGTTCACAGCTCAGAAGTGAGAATAAATATATAATCAGCAAACCCACCAAGAAATTAATCCAAGCTTAGGGGGACAATGCTCTCACCGACAAGATATACCAGGTATGTAGAAGCAGAGTTTTCTCAAACTACCTCAGTTGCCTCCTACGTACTCCAGAAGGAGATGTTACACTTCTTTACAGTGTTTTATGGTAAAATTCTGATAAAATTTTGAAAAAAAAAATAATACAAAAAGTAAAAATGTATATGTGACTTTTTTTTCACTTTCTTTTTTATCTTTTCTTTTTCTAAATTCAATAAAAATTGTATAATAAAAAACTTTAAAAGCTCCAACCACGAACAAAAGACAATAGACCCTATTACATACAGTAAAACAATTGTTTAACTTTAATAAGATTTTTTTCGCCGTAGATGGCGCAAGTCTTTGGAAGACTCATGGTAATTAATTGTATGGTCCCCGAGATGTACCGTGCCATTACCCCCACACGTGGAACTCATGCAATGTCGGGTCCAGCTGTTCCTCCCCCATCAATATTGCCAGTGAATCAGATCACCGGAGCGAAACCGTATCATCTTCCACGAGCGAATCAGAAATTTTCAACATATATTAAAGAAATATACAAACTCACTTACCATTACTTTGTCTAAGGTGCAGCCGTCGGTGGGATCCTTACTGGTCTTGTGGGCTGCAGTTTTATGCAGCGTATTCTCTCTACTCACGGCCACGACGTCGTTTTCCGTGCAATTACACGTGAATTCGCTCGACCCCCAGCTGTTTCCGTTACTCTTCCTGCTACTTCCACTACTACTGCTGCCCAAAGTCACGCTAATAATGCTCGAGCTTTGTGTATTTTGATCCGACGGTTTATCTCCTTCTTCCAGGAACTCCCTGAATGATCTCCACCGTCGGGGCTCGCTTCCCTCTTCCTTAACTGCTTTTCTCCACAAGCTTCTGCTCAACACTTTCCGAGATAGGCTTTTGGAAAGGAGACGCTTCTTGGATTTCTTTTTGTGGGACGAAGATGGAGTTGTGGATATGGAGGGAAATGGTAGTAATTTAACGGCCTTGATTACAGCTCGTGAAGCCTTGTGCAGAGCGGATATGGTGGAGGAAGCTGCCTTGAAAGAACAAGAACGTCGCTTGCTGTTGCTGATACGAGGTCGAAGGAGTCGATTCCGTTTGGCTTGGAGATCTTTCTCGAGGAGATCAAATCGGACGGTGGTGCAGCACTGTCGACGCGGAAACGATTTGAAACCGCTGGATGAGCACGAACCCAGATCCTCCCTGAGATAATCCTTAAGCAGCATACTGGAAGGCCTTCGGAGATGTTTGGCGGTCAGCATTTGGTCACTCAAGGGTTTACCATAAGAAGCCATGTTCGGGAGTAGGGGATGGGTGATACAGAGTTTCAGAGAAGTTAATGGAAAGGGCAAAAGTGGATGTTGTGTGTAGTAATGAGATAGAGAGGGAAAGCAAATAAAGCAATATGCAGAATGTGGGGGATTAACTAGAAATAAAGAAGAAAGAAGGGGTCCATAAATTCGGATACTGAGAGTAATCAGAAATCAGAGGTGTAGCTAAGCTTTTCTGAATAAAGTTAGCCAGCTGCGAGCTTTCAGTACACAGCAGAGGGGGGAAAATAAAGCCACAAACTTGCATACACTGATTAGCGTTTGGAGAGCGGGACAGAGAAATTTATAGTGGAGGGAAAGTGAAAGATAAAAGAAGGTTCGGTCGTGAAGATCCCAATGAATGATTTGCATTAACAGTGAGGCTGGAAGTATGATATGAAGGAGGAGGAGGTGAAGGAGAAGAAGCATGGATGCTTCTTTGGGTGGGAGGTAAGCAATTTGAATCTGAAAGTGGGAATAATTAAATTGAAGAATGGTGTGTATAAATTACATGGATTGTGTTAGGGAATGGTCGTGGACGTCAAGTTGATTGTGGGGGTTTTGGACTGTTCGAGACCAGCAGTTGACCTTTTGGAATCTAACTGATATGGAAATTGAATATTAGCCATATGCTATCTTCCACGCAGACTTCCCCTCTTCACGCGCTCAGGCACGTGTCCCTGTCATCTCCTCGTGTTGACCTGCAGCTTCCATCTCATTAATTGTTTCTGTCCTGTTCACGGCTTACCTAGTCGCCTTACGTTAATCAAATAATCCAGGCTCTCTTGTTTCTTTACACGATCCTTTTTTTTAAATTTAATTTACAGAAAATTTTCTTATATTTTTAAAATAAGTTACTCATAAATTTAATTTGAAAACTTAATGGTTAATTCAACATTATATATTTAACGACCCCAAAATGTCCCTAATTGAGTTTTCTTATATTTTTAAAACCTATAATAATTTTTTTAAATACACACATATCTCCATTATAAAAATAATAATAAAACTTATTATATTAATATTTATAAACATCATAGTTTTAATTTCATTAATGTAATTATTAGTTAATTGTAAATTTATCTTCCTTTAATTATAATTAATAAATTTTAATTTAATTTTAAACTTTTTTTGTTGAATACATGGGGATTAAACCCAATTTAATTTTTAAATTTCATAATGATATGTTTATGGACATAAAATAATTATGTTTATAAAGTATTGATGTAGTTAATTTTAATATTAATTTTGAAAAATGGATATATATATATATATGTGTGTGTATTTTTTGAAAAAGAAGTTATTGTAAGTTTAAAAAATATAAGAAAACTAATTTAGGATTAGAGTATTTTGAGATTTTTAAATGCATAATATATAATATAATATTGACTACTTTAAATTGGAGTTAATTATGTGTAGCTTATTTTAAAAATATAATAAAAAGTTGTGTAGATTTTAAAAATAAAAGAGTAGTTAATGTAAAATATGTATATAAAAAAAATAAATGCATGAAAGATTAGAATATTTTTCTCAAAATTTTATGCCATATTATTCTCAACACCATTAATAAGGTGTGGCAATTAAATTTTAGACATCTATTTTCATAATAAACTTGAACAATCTTTGAAAATTTACCGCGCTACAAAGTTTAATACAATAAAATTAATGGAAGTTTATCTGGCAAGATAGGAAGAGAAACTCTCTTATAAGAAACAATATGCGCTTTACCTTGTAAAAGTATAAAGTAAGGTTTAATTATAATTTTTATGCACATAAATAACAAAACATTCGATTATTTTTCACAAGAAAAAAAAAAGTGGAGTTAAATGCTTACTAAATTTCAATTTTGAAACAATACTTGAGAAATTTATTCCCACGAGATTGTTAATAATTGAAGAAGAAACAAAAACTTTTAGAATTTCAAATTTAATTGCTAATAAACGCGGACCAAAAACAGGTTATACACAAATCAAAATCTTATTATTCAACCGGATACGGCTATCATTGACAAAGCATAGTAAAACAAATCTAGCTATACATATATAAGAAAATTAAATCATCAAAAATCTCGTGTTATTGTTATTGCTAGAGATTCTACTGTTCTTTTTTTTTTTTTTTGGGGATATTTCAGCTCACTATGAGCTGAATGCCTTTTTTTTTTTTTAAATAAAATTGGTGTGTCACTTATGGACTGTGACATTAATTAATATTTTTTAATAAATTTTTAGTTTTTTATTTAATTACTTATATAATATGGGATTTATTAAACCAAAGTATGTATTATCACAAAAATCATTTAATCTTTTAAAGATTACACAAGTAGTTAACCCAAAAAATCCTAAATCCTAAATCTTCATTTTATAAAACCCTAACCCATACCCTAATAATAAATCCTAAAACATTAAACCATTTTCTTAAAAAGTAGTCTTTAAAATTATATGTCAACTAACTTTATTATCGTACTAATAGTACTTTTATTATAATGATATCTTTTACACAATTCGAAAACATTTAATACATCCTTAATCAATGTCACAATAATTATGGTTAGAAAGACTCAATTTATAATTATGTCTTAATTTAATGGCATAAAGTGCATTTTCCCTCCCTTCATTTATAATTAAAAAATAAGTGAATTAATGATTTAATTCTTAAAAAATCACTCTCCTATTAATTTGATATTTTAAAAATAAAAATTCTCAATTAATTTAGTCTCTAAAGACTTTTTTCAATCAAAATGCCCCTCTATTAGACAAAATTTGTTTAATTAATGAACAATAATTTACATAACTGTTAATTAACTCATGTATCGTACTTGTCCACATGTCATTTTTTTCTAGTTGTTTCACACAAATTCCAAAAAAATCAAATAATTGTCAAAATGACGTTATTTGCTTAAACAATATCATTTTAAAAAAATATCACTGACAAATTTATATCATGAATTAACTCTCGTGTAAACTCTTGAAAAAAAAAAACTAAAATAAAGAAGCAATATGTACAGCAAAAGTGCATATTGTTCGTGCCAAAAAAACGAAATAGTAAGAATAAACTAAAAATAGTTTATTCATCGTGCAGTTGGGGTGAGGGGTGGTGGGCTCTAAAAACGGGAAAGAGTCCAAGTCTATTTGGTTTGACAATGGTTAAAAAAAAGGGAACAACAAATTTTAAATAATAATAAATTATTTTCATGTAATAATTGTTCAATAATATTTATTTTTTATTCTTTTTTAAAAGTAAAAATATAAAAATAATTTTTTATCCATAAAATTAATTTTTAATTTTTAATTTAATTTTTATTTATAACATTTTAAGTACTAAACAGTTCATCAAAAACTATGTTTGGTAGGTTGGAATGGAATTCATTAATTGATTTCATCTTGCATTCTATGCTCCATAATAGGTATTGTCACAGTAGCTTAAACATTGTATGACTCTATAGTTTCATGGCTTATTTTGTCCCAAATTGAGTTTTATTATATTTTTAAAACCTATAATAATTTTTTAAAATACACACATATCTCTATTATAAAAATAATAAAATTTATTATATTAATATTTATAAACATAATAGTTTTATTTTCATTAATGTAATTATTATGTTAATTGTAAATTTATCTTCCTTTAGTTATAATTAATAAATTTTAATCTAATTTTAAACTTCTTTTGGTTATACATGGGGCTTAAACCCAATCTAGTTTTTAAATTTCATAATGATACGTTAATGCAGATAAAATAATTATGTTTATAAAATATTGATGTAATTAAATTTATTATTGATTTTTTAAAATGGAGATATATATGTGTGTATTTTGAAAAAGAAGTTATTGTAAGTTTTAAAAATATAAGAAAACTAATTTAGGATTAGAGTATTTTGAGATTTTTAAATACATAATATATAATATAATATTGACTATTTTAAATTGGAGTAAATTATGTGTAGCGTATTTTAAAAATATAATGAAAATTTGCATAGATTTAAAAAATAAAAAGAATAGTTAATGTAAAATATATAAAAGAATAAATACATGAAAGATTAGAATATTATTCTCAAAATTCTATGCCATATTATTCTCAACACCTTTAATAAGGTGTGGTAATCAAAGTTTTAAACATCAATTTTTATAACGGACTTGAACAATCTTCGAACAATTACTCCGCTATAAAGTATAATACAATGAAATTAATGGAAATTTATCTAGCAAGGTAGAAAGAGAAACTATCTTATAAGTTATAGTTAGGGGAAAAAATGCACTATACCTTATAGAATTATAAACTAAGGTCTAATTATAATTTTTATACACATAAATAACAAAATATTCCATTATTTTTCACAAAAAAGTGGAGTTAAATTTTTATTAATTTTTAACTTTGAAACAAGATTTGAGAAACTTATTCTTACGAGATTGGTAATAATTGAAGAAGAAAAGTTTAGCAGCCAATAAATGCAGAGCAAAAACAGTTTATAAACAAATCAGAATCTTATTATTCAACCCTCATGGTCATGGATACTGCTATGATTAACAACGCACAGTAAAACAAATCTATCTATACATATATAAAAAAAGTTCTAAAAAGCCTTTTCATTTTCCGACTCAATTAAGGTGGCTTTTTTACATAAATATTATATAAAAAAATTAAAGCATAAAAAATCTCTGCTGTTAATTGTTATTGCTCGAGATTCTATTCTAGTATTCGGTTTTTTTGTTGGATTTTCTTTTTTTTTAATTGTTTTTAAATATAATTGGTGTGTCACTTATGAACTATGACACATCAATTAATATTTTTAATAATTTGTTGCTTTTTTATTTAAATATTTAAAGATTATATCAATATTATTTGCATAGTAAATTGATAAAATGTCTTAATTAATAAATTAAATTAAATACTTTTTCTTCATCTTACTTAGATAATATGTCAATTATTAAACCAAAATATATATTACCCCAAAAATCATTTAATTTTTTTAAAGATTACACAAGCAGTTAACGCAAAAATCCTAAACCCCTAAATCATCCCTTTATAAAACCCTGACCTAAACCCTAAAATAATAAATCCTAAAACATTAAATATTTTTCTTAAAAAGTAATGTTGTCTTTAAATTTATATGTCAACTAACTTTATTATGGTACTAATAATACAACTAATTTTATTAAAATGGTATTTTTTACACAATTCAAAAACAATTAATACATCCTTAATCAATGTCATTATAATTAGGGTTAGCAAGACTCAAAATTTATAATTATGTCATAATTCAATGACGTAAAGTTCATTTTTCTCTTCCTTCATCTCTAATTAAGAAATGAATAAACTAATAATTTGATTATTGAAAAATTACTCTCCTATTAATTTAGTATTTCAAAAATAAAACATCTCAATTAATTTAATCCTTAACAAATTATTTCAATAAAAATGCCTCTCTATTAGGCAAAATTTTCTTAATTAATAAACAAGAGTCCATGTGATTGTTAATTAACTCATCTACTATACTTGTCTAAGTGGCATTTTTTCCCATTGTTTTAGACAAATTTCAAAATATTAAATAATTGTCAAAATGACACCATTTGCTTAAACAATACTATTTTTGCTTTTTCAAATATCGCATACAAATTCATATCATGAATTAACTCTCATGTAAACTATTGATATAATAATAATAATAATAATAATAATAATAATAACAACAATAACAACAACAACAAAAAAAGCAACATATATAGCAAGAGCGCATATTGTTTTGTGACCCAAACAAAAAATAAATAAAAACAAAACAAAATAGTAACCAAGAATAGTTGCTTATTTGTGTATGTCATACTCGAAAATACAATCACGTAGCGCCTTAAAAAAAAAATTCAAAATTTTTTAAAGAAAACTGAAAACTGAAATTAAATAGTAATATAGAAGTCACTATCAAAATTTTATTTTTGAAAAGGCAAAACTTTAGAAAAGTCTTTTTATTTGAAAAATAAAAAAAAATATCTACAAATCAGATTTAGATTCGGAAGTTTGTTATGAGTGGGGAAGATGTTAGACATCCCACTACACCCGTTACTAAGAACGGCTACTTTAAGTTAGTTGTACAAAATTAATATGACATCTATTTTATTTTAATTCTCCCGAATAAATCACATACAAAACGAAAGGAAAAATTTAAGAAAATAAAAGTTAAAAATAAAAAAGGAAAGAAAATTAAGAATAAAACAACAAAAATTCAAAAAATAAAATAAGAAGGGAAGGAATAAAATTAAGAGTAAAATAAGAAGAAAAGAAATTACAGAAATAAAACTAAAAAATATATTTATTTACAATGACGGACTTGACCTATGATGAGAGTCTAGGGCTTATGTACTCTCCGAAAGGGATCAAAGTACACATAATTCAAATTTAAAAACTATATTTAGAGGGTGGGAGTTTTGTTTTTTGTTTTTGTTATTTTTTTGTGTTTTTGTTTTGTTTTGTTTTTTAAACTTTTTTGTTTCTTTAAAATTTCTTATATTTAATCTTTTTGATATTGTTTTTTTTTGTTTTTTTTTTTTTTTTGCGAAAAGACAAAGAAAATAAAAATTATTTTTTCTTTTGACAAATAAAATAAATTCTAAAATTGGTTGATGTGTTATGATTTGTTAAAAGTAAATTTTATTTTATTTTTTCTACATTTTCAATTTTTTCTCTCTTTTTTTTTTTTTGCTTTTCATTTTTCTCTTTCTATGTCTTTTTTTGTTGTTGTTTTTGTTTTTGTTTTTTTTTTTTAGTTTTTTAGATTTTTATTCATTTTTGTTTAAGTAAAAAGACCTATATCTCTTTTTTTTTCTTTTCAGTTTTGTTTTTGTTTTTTTCTTATTCTTTTTTCTTTGTTTTTTTTTCATTTTTTGTTGTCGTGTTTTTTTAATTTTTATGTTGTGTTGTTTTTTGTTACTATTTATTTATTTACTTATTTATTTATTTTATTTGGTTTTAATGACTTTTTGGGATTCTTTTGTTTTGTTTTTGTTTTTGTTTTTTTGACTTTTTTCTTTTTTTTTTTTGGTTTTGATTTCTGATTTTTTTAATTGATTTTTTTATTGAATTTTAATTTTTTATATTAATTTTTATCTATTTATTTGTTTGGATCATTTTGTTTCTTACATATTTTTTTCCAATTTGATTTTTTATTTTTATTTTATTCTTTGACTTTCTTTATTTTTGTTTTGACTTTTGTTTTTCCCTTTCTCTTTCCTCTCTTTTTTTTTTTGTTTGCTTATTTTTTCCTTTACTTTTTGTCCCTTCTTTTTCAAAATACATACTCTAAAAAAGAATGATTAATTTTAAATTTTTCTTTTTTAAAATACTAATTCTTTTATTGTTTAGAGAAGATCCTTTAATAAAGCAAGGAAAAAGCTTTTTTTTCTTTTAAATTAGTAATTTATTGTCGGAAAAAGGTTTCTTTTTTTTTTTTTGTTTCCTTTTTGGTTTTAAAAACACACTTTATTTTGTCTAAAAAATATATATATATATATATTTAAGGAACTTCATTTAGTTTTCCGAAATTTTTTGAATTTTGTTTTGAATCATATTTTAAAATTTTTTTGTCCTTCAGCTAAAAATGGATGAAGGGTAAAGGTGATTACTTGTTCCAATTCCTGCTTTAATATCTCACCTAAAACTAAAACATTGGGCATTAATAATAGCCACACCCTTTGCTAGACTCTCTATGTGGTGCATATGTTTTCTAATTCCTTTATGATTCCTATATCCATAGGCACTCACGGCAAGAGCCCAAGATACAGGTTTAGTCTATAGTGGCCTTCGTTTTAGCCAATTAAACCAATGATGGTGTTTCTTCTGGCTTGCTAATCACACTAAGCAGCAAAAGGGTCATGCTTGCTAATGCTATCCAAATCCAACAGTTTTCAGTAACAACTCTTTCGTTTTAGGCATTAGATCAAAATAATTGGTCCACTTTGATTCATGGAATCACTTTTCTAATTTCCCTTTGTCTGTAAAAAATTAAATAAAAAAAGATAAAGAGACAAAAAAAAAGTATTAAATAATAGGAATAATTAATATTTTAATTATTTTATGCAGTTTAAATTTTTAAACCTAAATAATTAGAAGGTTATTGCAATGGAAATAATAAGTCATAATCTTAATTACTATTCTTTTAAAATTAAAGAAACATTACGTTTAAAATAAAAAAATTAAAGTAGGTAATTGTAATTCATCTAATATATTTAAGAGTGATGATTTTATATTTCTAAAAATACTATATTTTTTTGTTGTGATGTAATTAATTATTAAATATAAAACAATATTGTCTTAAATAATTACTTCAATTATTAACTTGTTTATAATTAATATTTCAAAAAAGAATTAATTTAATTTTTATATAATCAATGAGTATGATTATAGTAATAAATATATTAAAGTAAATAAAATATTATTCTATATTTAGTAATTAATTGCATGACAACCAAAAAAATATAATATTATCATCACTCTATATTTAGACGCTCGAGTCACCAAGAGATGGGAACTGTGTTTACTTTTTGCATATTGCTTCGTATCATAATTTATAATTGCATAAGTGAAGAAAAAACAAATGTGATGCGAAAGAAAAAATGGCGGAGTTACGTAATTTGAAAAGTCTTCCCATCCTATTAAGCGTGTGTTTGGTTTCATGATTGATACGAAGAGAGAAAACGCGATTTGCAGAAAACGACAAATTATTATTTCTATGTAAAAGAGGTTTCTTTAATACTATGCCAAACACACTGGAAGAAGACAGCGTGAAGACAGTTGCTTGTTGCTTCCACACATCTCAATCTAAAATACTTTCGCACCTACGTTCTTTTTATTTTTCTTGAGTTGTATACAAGTTTTGCACACAAAAAAAAAAGTCAATGAATCACTTACTACATATCATGCATCGCGTGCTGTAGGGGTGTTCATGGGCAGGCCTAAACAGGACATCTAGTATGTCCGATGCCCGGCCCGATTAAGACATTGGCCTTGTTTTTATGCCCGTAACCTTGCCTGGCCGACAAGCCCGATTTAGGGCAGGGCTAGCCAGCCTAAGTTAAACCGCCCGAAATTTTTTTTTTATGAATTGATACTTAATATAAAAATATTTTTTTGTAGACTCATAGGCATATACTTCAAAATAATAAACTTTTGGAACCTTCATGTTTTTATCAATAATAAAAAGATAGCTTAGAATTGTCAAGTAAAATATAACCTATACTAACATAATTAGCTTTAGGTAAATACGTGTATTTTCATTATTCAATAAAAGAAATGTCAGTAAGCATACACATCAATAATAAAAATAATTAAGAAATAGGAAAAGTTTAAATAGATAATGAAAATTACAGCATGTAAAGAGAATTAGATAAAATAAACATAAATATATATATATATATATATAAGATGACAAGATATTAATAACTAAAAAAAAAATTATTAGGGCAAAATCTTGCCCGTGACCTTGCCCGTGGCTGACATATTTTTAGCCGGGGCCTGCCCGATTAGGCCTGGCTAGGGCAACCCCACTCGCCCGACCCGATGTACACCCCTATGCTGTACACGTAGCGTACCAAGGTCAGTTTTTTTTTTTTTAAACGACTTTTTGGGACACAACACTGTAGAAGATCGGGGCTCAGAATAAAAATCTTACACAGTGAAAAAGTGAGGCTGACTCAAAGCTAAAATTAACGCGTGCCATTTCAAATCAACTGGTAAAGCTCCAAAGTGACACCTCAGCATCCACCTCCACGTCGTCAGTCCAGTCCCACTCATGAGTTCCAAGAGGATGATGAGGGGGTGGAGATCTCAAAGGCTCAGCCGCTATGCTAAACAGCAGCTGATCGTCATCAAACTCTGAAACTGAAACTCCCCTTGTAACTTCATTTACATACCTCCCTTCTACCTCTACTTCCATAGCCATAGGCTTAGCTTCTGATTCCATTCCCATAACTTCATTAATGCTACTGCTACAAACTTCATCGTGCTGGTGCTGGCTGTCATTCTCAAATGCCTCCGCCGCCTCCGTCGCCACTCTTCTTATCTCTTGGGGATCGTTGGACGCCGGCAAGGGCAGCCGCCACGCCGAGTCGGAGAAATTGAGACAAGCTGACTTACCCCGAAGTGCGAGTGCAGCAACATCATGTGCCCTGGCTGCCTTCTCAGGAGTTGAATAGGTTCCAAGCCAAATCCTTAATTTGCTATTGTTAGGCACGCGCACCTCGCATACCCACTTGTCCTTGTTCCTCAGCCGCACTCCTCGGTACACAGGATGCCTTGTCTCCTTAAATATTCTACGCCCCGCTCGCTTCTTTGGTCTTTCCGATGCTAATTTGATCACTTCTTCGTCGGAGTGAGATGATGAATTGGATCCCTCCGAGTTATGTGTGAAGACGTCCATTTTAAAGCTTGCAAATATGTGAAAACCGAAGACAGCACTGAAGAGTCCAGTGAGGGTGGGTTGGAGTATATATAGCTTAGCCTTTAGGAGTGAGCTGGAGGTGGAGGCTGACGTGAAGAGTAAAGAATAAAGGGCACGTGGCTACGATGTGGACGCGGACGCGGGCACAGTTCACTAGTTATATACCTAGTCCCAGTGGGAGCCCACGGATAGCACTTGCTTTGGCTGCTTCTTGTTACTATCGGAAATCCTTCGACTCTAAGGTGGTTGCCAAGTAAGAACTATAAAGTTGAATTGAAACTTCTGTTTTTGACACCTGGACCCCGCTCCGTTATCCCTTGGACTAGCAAGCCTTGTAAGCCATGCGTTTGAAACGCGTTAATATCCGTGCTCATGCTTAACATTAGACCACTCACATCTACGATTTTTTTTGGCTACTTTCTAGAATATCAAAATTTATCAGTCAACAGTGCTAGAAGTTATGGTTGAGAATTGACCTTGTCCCTTTTTTTTTTTTGGGTAATGCTTTGGGTCATATTACGATATTAATTTGTTTCGCATGCGTGGTTCACTGGGCATCATATTGCTATATATTTGGGCCTGTTTCCTCATGCTGGACCATCTTGCTGAATAGTGTTCCCCCATGACAATTACAAAGATGAGGGACCAATCCAAACCAAATTGAGTTTGTAGATTTGGTTTCCTCTCATTTTAAACTCCTATTTGACCAAAAAAAACAAAAGACCTTCAAACTAGGCGAGTTTAGTTCAAGGAGGGAGTGGAAGAGGGTGCGGGCGGGAGTATAAAATATTTATTATATTTTTATAATTATTATTTAAAAATATTTATTATTATTATTTAAATAAAGATATAAATGTCACTTTCTATCCATTTTATTTATCTTTTTCATTCTTTTCCATTTATTCCTATCAACCAAACGTAACTTAAATAAAAAATCAAGGGTCAAGTTCAGTCCAATATAAAATTATATCATGAAACATTAATTCTTTGGGTAAATTATTCTCTCTTAACTTGAGAGATATTCAAATTATATACAATTCTCTTTTTTATTATGGAAATATAAACTTCTTCTAAAACTCAAAAATTACCATAATGCCCTCAAAGGTAGTATAAATTTCTTATAATAAAAATATAACATATTGAAAAATATATATTTCTTAAACCTATATTTCAATATTTATTTTGTGTTGAAAATTATAAATTTAACTTGTTTTAAATTTAAAAGTAATTATTTTATATTATTAATGCGTAGAATATATAATTTTATATTGTATAAATAATAAAGGTATTTTAATTAAAATAGATGTAATTGTAGTTTAGTTTTTACTGCAAATAAAATTAATTTAGTTCATTTTTTTATTGCAAAGAAGGAGAATGTTATTTTTTAATATTATATTTATTAATTTATTTATTTTGAGTCTTAGCCAAATTTATTCTAAATTCGGTCCTCCATGATATCTGATGGAAAATGAAAAGGAATTAAAAATTTTGAATAATATCTTTTACACTATTGTAATTATTATTCAATAATATATATTTATTTTTATTATTTTTTAAGAAAAAGGGCACGAGGGCCATTATTTATATATAAAATTATCTTTTTAATTTTCATTTATATTCTTAGCTTTTTTATATAACAATCACCTCAGAACTAAAAAAAAATGAAATAAATTTGGGACATAATAACTTTATTTATATTTAATGAAAAGCTCAACCGAAATTTGACAAACGCATCCCATCGTCGTATCAAAATACTTTGTTCCACTTGCTCACGAGGGATAGGAATTTTTTCCTAGCAAAAGAAAACAAACAATCATTAATTAAACTTAAAAGTATTAGAAAAGAAATAATAATCATAGAGGAACATTAGACCTGATCATGGGTCAAGAAGTCTGCCCAACTCGATAGGCTCAATCTGAAAAATATAGATATAAGTTTGAAAAAAATGAACCCGTTTTTTAAAAAATCGAATATAAAAAGAGTCGGGTTTGTGCTTTTTTAAAAGCCTGGCCCGAGCCCGAGCAAGCCCCGTATTATAATTATTTTTTTATATATTATTAATAAATAATATTATTAGAATATTTATTTATAACTATAGATATAAGTAAAAAAGAATTATATAACATATATGATTATTATTATTTTTACTTATAATTATTGTATAATATATTATTAAAAATAAATTATAATTCAAATAAAATAAATTATTGATAGTAATATTATTAGAAAAATTATTATTTTGAGAGGTTTTATTATCTTATATATATATATATAAGTTATTTAAATTTGTTGTAATTTTTTAATAAGTTATTTAAAATTTAAAATAATAATAAAAAGTATGCTTAATAAGTAATGAAATAAATATAAATAAATAAATATATAAATATTTAATATTTAAAATTAAAAAAAAAAGAAAAAAATATAAAAAAAATTGTGCAAAATAGATTGGGCCGGGTTTGACTTGATTTTAACTGGGTTTGAGTCTGACCCGTTTTTGAACGAGCCGGCATCAGATCTAGGGAACATCTTTGGTGGACCACTTATTGCTGATTTTTGAAGTTAAATCTTTAGTTAGGATACTGAGAATAGCCTAGCGAGCGAAGAGGTCATCGGCAGGTCGAAAAGAGAAATATGATTGTGTCTCAAAGGGGTAGACTTTCAAAAGTGGACTTTTATTCGCTCTGTAGCTATTAAAGGTTAAATATAATAGAAGATTAACAATTTTACATTTTATAATAATTCAGGGAATAAAGTGTTACCTTAAAGTTTAAATGTAAATATTAAAACTTGATTATAGTTTTGGGTAATAAAATACACCTTTTCCATTTTAAATTACTTCAATAATATTTAATGAAAGAGCTCAATTTCCGCATTAATTATTTGGCTTCAATGTTTTAATCAAAGTTACACTGTTATAGTTAAATTGAGCCTTAGTTCATAATAAAAAAGAAGCATAATCTTAAATAGCAAAACATATATATGTATATTCAATGTATCTTAATTGTTAATTTCATAGCTCATAGAGGCAATTAAAGGGAATAATTATAGCATAGAAAGAAGGGGGAAAAGTGTAGAATTCATAAATAGGAGAGAAGTAAGAAGAAGATATGTTGTAGGCGGTGTGGGGGCAGCGAGATTTAGGAGTGCTGTAAATGTCAAATCCAAGCAAGTCGGCCACCACACCGGTAACCACACACACACATATATATATATATATATATATATATGGAACGTGCAAATATACTTTTTATTTTGTGAAATGTGAGGAATGAAAAAGAATGGCCACTTGATTTAATTGGTTTCGCCGAAATATATACATAAGAGGGGAAGAGAGGAAGGGAGAGCTCACCAACCAGTCATACTCAATTCAAACGTATCCTTTGAAAACTGAGAAGAAGGAAAGGGATGGGAGAAGATAGATAGATGTCGGCCATTTGTGTCACCCTTTGGTAGTCAAACTTAAAACTGGTTTTGGATTGTTTCAAAGTTAGACGGATATGTTTGTGATGACGGAGTATCATTTAGCATGATTGGACCACACAGACAAGACCCCACCATTGTAGATTGCTACATTTCTTTTGGTTTTGCGAATGGATAAAGTTACCCGACAAAAGTAACTACGCACAGTATTTCAACATTAAAGATCACGTATGCCCCTCCATTCTGATTTCATGGCCGACTTCCAGCTCCCACTCTCCATCTTCCATATTCTTCCCTCTCAGATATTTCATCACTCTTTGACTCACCAATATTCATCATATATGTACTTGACCATAGAGGGCTTACGGGATTTGGAAACAACAACCAAAAGCCGACAACTCCAAGTCAAATAACTCTACTTCTTTAATTAAATTAAGAGATGTTAATAACAAGTTCCGAAAAAAAAAACTGAGCATGTTTTTATTAGAATCATTGTTAAAAAAAAAAACAATAATTAAGCTGTACAACATCGCAATATCTGTGAAGCATCCTCATGCGGAACTTTCTGCACTTGAATGAATTATTTTTACTTGCTAATAAATCTTAGTAACATTAGAAATCCAACTTTTGAAATGTTGCGTAATATCATCTTTTATAAATTGACAGTGCATATTACAGAATTTAAACTTCTGAAATTTATATTGCTTCGCCTCGTGCATATATATTGCACGCGTTACACACTAGCTAGTTGTATTTAAATTAAGTAGCATTATAAGAAAATTTAATATCCGTGACCAAAAAGATTGTTAAGGAGAAAAATTTAATCTTGCTTGACGTATGATTTGGCCCGAGAATATTTTTATTGTAAAAAAATGATAATGTTGTCATTATATATGTAACTGTTATAATTAACCTTTGTGGCAGTGTGTCCTATTGCGCATGCTATATTTTGAGACACTACTTATTTAGCCACTATTTACACATTTTTTGGGACAAATTTTCACAAAGAATTTAGCGTTGACCAAGATCAGGTGGGTTTGTCATTTTAATATTATTAGTTTTGGTGGATGAATTACTACAGCATATGGAGGCGGGGCTAGAATGTTATTGGAATTGAAGGTCATCCTAATTAATTAAGTATATCATTCCAAAATGCTATATATAGTTTCATATCCTTACTTTCCTTCAGTGACCAGCATAGTTGTTAATGGATCCTTCTCCTGAGAGGCAGATATGATGAACAGGCCTATACTTGCTTGCTAGAGGCTATTTAATTATGAGATTTCAGAACAGTTACGTTTTTTATCTTCTGAGGAAAGGATGGGAGATGTTCTGTAGGCCCTCTGTGCTACTATAGAAGCTAGCTGAATCCTTCACTAGAAAACGGCCAGACTCTAGAACAACTATTGCGAGAACCAAATACATATATGAAGTTCCTACCAAGTGCATGAGTCTTTAAGACAGCAAATGGTAAATCCTGCAAGATTTATTTACTTTTGTTTAATTTTCATGTTATTTACAATCTCAGCCAAAATGTGTTTAGGCTATAAATTTTTAATTGTTTAATAAATGGAGATTCAAAATTTAAATTCAAAAGCTCTGCTAGTAAATATTTATTATTAACCAGGCTTACTTACTGCTATTATTTTATGAATGAGTTTGGGCCCTTCGGAATCACCTAGGGAAGGAAATCATTTTTTTTTTACAATTTCATACAATATTTATTATATTTTTATAATTGTTACTTCATAATTTTTATTGTTTTCATTATTTTTTTAAATAAAGATACGTGAATTATTTTTTATGTCTAAAATTATTTTTTACATTCTATTTTTTATTATTATTTTTTAATTTTACATTACACTTTGTTTGGATGAAGAGAAAAATAGAAGAAAAAATATGAGAGAAAATGAATTTTCTCTTGTTTGGGTTGGAGAAATAATTAGGAGGGAGATAAAAGTTGAAGAGAAAATAATGATAGGACCCACAACAAATTTTCTCTTTAAATATGGAGATATTTTGAAAAAAAAAAACTCTATCTAACGTGATCTACTTTTTATTTTCTTAAATTATCCCTTCTCATCTCTCTATTTTCACTTTTTTATTATCGATAAACATTTATAAAAATCACATTTTAAGTTTTTTTAAAAAATTTAGCCAAATAATGAAATAAAAAATAGTGAAAACCAATTTTTAAAAATATTCAAATAATAATTAAAAAAATTATTTTTGAATAAGGTCATAAAAAAATGTTTATTAGAAGAAAATACACACTTAAAGTTAAAAAAAGTAATTTAAATAATTTTTAAAAATATTTTCAACTGCATTATAGTTAGAAACCGGTTCCAACTGTAACTTCGTAAAACAAATTTAGACTACAATATAGTTGGAATAGTTGGCCGTCGGAATTTGTCCGACCAAATTATAATCATAACACATATTTGATTGTGCTGTAGTTGAAAATATTTTTTTCGAAATTATTTGAATTAATTTTTTAATTTTAAATGTGCGATTTCTTCTAATAAGAAATTTTTTTATTTTATTCAAAAATAATTTTTTCATTATTTTTTATTTTATTATTTTGCTAATTTTTCTAAAATAAAAATATGATTTTTATAAATTTGTTTTTTTAAATCGTTATTCTTATTTCTTTTTTGAATATATATAAATTTAAAATAGTTAATTTATATTTAAAATATAACTTTTTTCTTTAAAATATTCTATTTAAAAATTCAAGTTATTAAAAGATATTATTATTCTTATAAATTAACAAATTTTTCTGTCTGTGGTATTTTTTTATCCAAATATATATATAAAAAATATTTTTGAAACTTTTTATTATTATTTTTTTACTTTACGTTTTTTTCTCTCCCATCCAAATCCAAATACAGGGAGTATGACCATAATTGTATAGCATGACTTTGGAAACTTGGAAAGAATTTAAAGAGCTCATGCTTGTGGTGGCATGATTGCAAACTTAGACAACTAAACAGTAGAAAAGTTTAATCAAATAGAGGCTTTCTCTGGATGCATCTTGACTTGTATATTTTTACATCATCTGTGTTAGGGTCTCCCGTCAATCTTAATCAAGCAGGTGCTAGTAATTCTATGAGTCTAATGGGACCCCCACTGGGGTTATTTTGAGCTAGCTGGAGTCGGCAAGACCCTCCTGCACCTGCGCTGCCTTGTGACAGATATCATTTAAAGCACGCTTTCCAAATTAAGTTTAGCTTTTAATTACATGCTTCTCTATATATAGTTTAAAAAAATGTTCTTTAAAATATTTATCCTCTTATGAAGTATTATTTTAATAATTAAAGGGTTTACACGAGTTGCGTTAGGACGCTGTCATTGTGTGCTTCTGTCAATTCCCAAAGCATATATCTCAGAAAAGCAGAAAGATACCAAAAAATCAAACTGATACGAAATGAAAGGAGGACGAACTCACTCAGAAGCATAGAAATTAGAAAATACATAGGCGAACAGCGCAGGACACATGGACTCCGAGGAGAATTCCTATGTATAATTAAATACTGGCTTCAGTAGGTTTGAGCCTAATTTTCCTCTTCAAGTATTATTTGTGTAATTTAGACGCTCAAAAGTAATTCCACAAAGTTTCTCCGAATGATTTATCATCAGGAGAGTTATCGGAGGGTGGCGGGTTGATTCTGGGAGGGGAGAGCAGCATTCCCCCTGCCATGTCCACCAGCAAATTAGGCATGTCGAATATGGCTTCCTCGTCCACAAATTCTCCTTCTGACCGTGAAACATTGCTGTCATTCTCATAATTAGCGTTACCTGCGACATTAACTGATGCTGATGCATTGTCAATAGTGTTAGTGGTTTGAGTTTGAGTCTGGGTTTGAGTTTGGTGCCTCATGAGTGCAGCTGCGGCTGTGGCAGCACTACGAATGTCAGCAGCAGATGAGGATGCGGGAACCGGATAGGTCCCAACCCAGTCTGGAAAGTTGAGGACTGCATCGCTACCTTTCAGGGCCAACGCCGCCACGTCATAGGCGGCCGCCGCCATCTCCGCCGTCGGGAATGTTCCCAGCCATATGCGGGAATCCTTACGTGGCTCCCGGATTTCAGACACCCATTTTCCACCCCGGCACCGGATCCCATGGTACAGCGGGTGCCTCTTGCTCTTGGAAGAGGATGAGGCCATGCCTATTGATTTTGACACGTAGGAATGACACTTCCGGGGGCTCCAATTGTGGGGCTTCTAGTTTAGTTTACAGAGTACAAGAGTGAATTACATGTACTGTACGGTCTGAATAAGGTGAAAGAGCTTAGTTTTAGGGTGAAGATGTAGCAAGAAAGGAGGAGGATAAGTATGCTTGCATTAATAAAGCAGAGGATTGAATAGAGCTATATATATATATATATATATATAATATATATGTAAGGTATGTAAATAGAAGTGAAAGCGTGGGGAAGTCGCGGGCGAACTGAGTGCTGACTTAGTAGTACTCAAGTATAACTGGAAATTCGTGGCGCTTAGTTGGGTTCCGAAAGCGAATAGGGTTTTGGGTATTAGAATTAGACTTGATTCGCTTTTGGGTATTGGAATTAGACTTGGCGAATGGAACAAGATTAATGACCACAGACCCTACTGAACGACTGATGATATTTCATAATTGGGACCTGCGAGTCTGTGGTACATACCGCAATTCTTGTCATGACACGCTAGAAACGCTGAGAAGCGACAGCTACTGCTACATATTTACGGACTCCTCCACCCTAACATCTTTCTTATTTACTTTTTTTTTTTCTCATTTTGATATACGCAGCTAGCAATTTTTTTTTTAATCTATAAGTTTGAGCAAGGCCAAGAAAAAAAAGGGGTCATTTTCTGTACGGTGACTCTGCTATTGCATGGACATTGAACTGCAATTCGAAGGTTTTATTGTACAATATATATATACAGGTTGAATTTGTAGACTGTTGACCATTGCCTATATATATATATATATATATATATGTTTGGACATGGTTCTGCTTACATATGGCTGTTCAAAATCCACTTCATTCAAATTTGACTAAATTGATTCATATTAATTCAACCAAGAACAATCAGAAATTCATTTTATGATCAAATTAATTGAATAGAAGTTTTGTGGAAACTAATTTTGAAGTAAAGTTGTTGCAATTTGAACTTTTGACAACTTTAATTGAATTTATCACTAGCTTTTTTTTCCAATTTACTTAATTGGATTTGCTTGAAACAAAGTGTTCACATTGATTCAAAAATCAAATCAATATACTATTCAAAAATCAAAACTACTTTTATTTTCCAATTTGTTGTGCGGGTGGCACAAGTTGAGCACATAAAAAATGGGAACTGCAGCAATTTATTTTTACTCTTGCGCGCTTATAAATTGCTCGACCTATCCATATTTCCCTTTTTTTTTTTTTAACGTTTGAACTTTTAATATTATCCATATTTCCAACCCACTTGGGTAGACATGGATAATCAAGCAGCCATTCCATAAACAATAAATAAAGGAGGAAAACATACCATTGATATGCGTGGGTTTGAATATCCCATTATTCTTAGAGTCACTGTCCAGAAATACACTATTCTGTGGATCGATATTTTACCTAAATTTAGGAGCTGTTGATGTTCCAACTGACAAAATATTAGGTTGTGGCTTAATCAAGTTCCCAATATAGATATTGATAGTTGCATCATTGCCTATAATAAAAGAAATTTACAGGATTCCACGCCTGCTGCTCCTTTTCGTATTTTCTTATACCCCAGAAAAGAAAAAGGACTTTCCTAATATTGAAAGGAAAAGAAAAAAAGATGGTTGAATTCTCTTCAAGTGCTGTTTCTTTACAGTCAAACCTTTTCTTTTTGCACCTCTTTTTGCTTGTATTAAATTCTCTGGACCATATTTGGCCAACAAGGTGCTCTTATGTTCGACACACACTATCGTTGCCTAAGCCACCACAACTCCTGTTTGCTTCTGTTATCACACATGGCTTATTCACTTATTTACATTGTATCCTTGATACCATTGTCTGTTGGTTTCCGTTCATAACTAGATTTCATAAAAGGCCTATTCTTGTCATCCCGTGGAAAAGTAAATAATAAACAGTGCCCTCAGATCTCTCACACAAATCACAATATATTGAATTTGTTTTAGATACGTACTCTGCTTTAAATTGTGAGTCCTTTTATAAACGACATTCAACAAGCATATATTCTATTAAAGTTATATAACTCAAGTGAAATTGAAACATTAATTTGATATATAAATTTAATTAATTTAATCATTGATTAATAAACATGCGACCATATAAATATATTTTTTAACGCGACGACTGATTTGCTTATATACTTATGACTTAAATGTTTTTTTTTTGTCCTTTTAAATTTATGAAGGTCAATTTGATCTATTTGGTTTAAAAGTAGATAATATTACTTTTTTATTTAAAAAAATGTTTTAACTTTACCTCTTTATCACATCATCTAAAAGTTAATGTCAAAGTTAACAATTTATTGACTTGGAGACCAAATTTAATGATAATAAATAAATAGAGTTGAAGTTAGCAACTGTTAAATTTAGTGTTCAATTTAAATATATGACACAAGGGTAAAATTTGATTATTTTTAAAAATAGGAAAATAATATTATCTGTTTTAATTTTAAATTAGGGGTATCAAAATTAAAACGGTTAGATATGGACCAACAATGTATTTAAGTCTATATTTATCTATGATTAATATGATGATCTATATATCAATATTTTGTTTAGATTGAGCCCCTACTTAAAAATTCCTTTTTGTTATCGAACCATCCATTTCTACCAAAGTAACTTAGTTACCGCAATTTTACGCGCACAGAAACAAATTTAGAAAATATTAACTTTTTTATGAACTGTGTGGTTAAATAGCTAAAATTATTAGAAAAAAAAAGATATATAAATTAATTAGTAACCATGGTATTCCAGCAATGTCATGGTTACTATTCGATATGATTACTATTTATTATTATTTTTTAAATTTTGGAATGTCACGGTTACTAATTAATTATCATTATCATTGTTATTTTAGCTATGTAACCACATAGTTATTTCATAAGACAGAATTTTATAGTTGAAGATTTGATAGTTTTGAATTTTCTCATGTAGGTTGTATAGTATGGATTAGGGTTGAGTATGCCAAGAGATGGAATGGCTTGTTGATAATACTTAAGGGCGTGTTTGGTATATGGGTGTTGCGACGGAAAGAAAGAGAGAAGGAAAGGGAACTCGATTTTTTGTATTTGGTACATGGTTAAGCGTTTCTGTCGGCATTTGCGATTCCACTAAACGGAGGAGATAGCTCTCCTTAGATGAAGTGATGGAATGAGGTCGGCTTCGAAGGAAAGGAGTGTTAGATTACCATCTTGCCCCCATCAACTCTTTCCTGCTCAAAATTTGTTCCAAGATACCATTCTTTTGTGCGTGAATCATCTCTCAACTGAATCTTCCTCTTCCTGAAGCACTGTAGCTTGTGGTATAGGAAGCCTCCTCAAACCTCATGTTCACTCCTTCCCTGTAAATTGACAACCACCGCAAGATAATTAGAGAGAAACTTGTGCTCCCTCTGTGTCGGAAAGTTGATGAAACCTACAAGAAAGCAATCACTCAAGACGCAAGCACAAAGACCCAGCTCCAGGAGGATCAATAGAGAGAGGGGTCTTCGATTTTGGCTGTCCCTCATCTGATTAGGGCACACAATCTCTAAAATCAATTTTGTATTTAATAAATATTAAAAAATAAAATATTTTCTTATTTTTTAGCTGAGGGGTATTTGTGACATTTTATCTTTCATCTTTTCCATTTCTACCCTATTTATTTTTAACCAAACATAAAAATACGGTTGTATTCTTATTTTTTTTTAATTATACCAAACATAATTTGGATTATCAGATTCCTTTTCCTTCCCATTCCCTTTCACATTTTTATTCTCATCAAAATTCATTCTTTTTACCAAACGAGCCCTTATTATATTGAAGCCCAAGTTTGGCCTTGGCTTTGTATAAAATTCAGAGCGTTCTAAGTCTGACTTTACTTTTAATCTTAAATTCTTTGCACACTTCTGCTCTATTTGTATAATTTAATAATATATTTTAGTACCTTAATATTTAAATAATTCAACCGAATTTAACAACACATAATTAATGTAAATTCATAAAAAGAACTAACAAACTATGCTTGACTTAAATTTTTTAATATAAAAGACACATTTAAAGTTAAATATTATATTATATTTTTATAACTGGACCAAGCCAGAGTTTGTTTATAAAATCAAAACTCAAGGCTCAGCCTCGGCCCTATTTCCCTAAAAGCGGATATTTAAATTTTTGTCTAAGCTTGGTCCTTGGGCATAATTATAGAGTCCAAATCCTAATTAGATAAAACTGAACCAGATCCTATTAACCACTCCTAATATGGATGCGTTAATTGAGAATAAGCTTTGATATCCAAAATCCACTCCCTGGATAATTATGTAATCTATTGATATATTGAAATCATAACTGACTAAGTATCTACAGATAATATCAAAGTTTGAAATTGAAATTGAATGTTAAATATGATACTTATCTGCATAGATCGATCCAGAATATCCGGGCCGATGAAATAGGGTAGTTATCAGATTTTGCTTTTTTATATATTATTTAAAAATCTTAATTATAGTTAATCTCTGTGTTCATATCATTATAAATAAAGGAGGAAGGGAGTGTGTGATTTCTAGTTTTCTGCCCCATTAACTTCCACTTGTGTAATAATAGTGTGGGAGTATAATGGCAGGAGGGTACATTGGCGGTGAGGATCCCGGAAAAAATTATCCAGGCAGACTCACCTTAAGGGTCTTCATCACTTGTGTCACTGCGGCCTTTGGAGGCTTAATATTTGGTTATGATCTTGGCATCTCAGGTGCATTATTAATCTTTTATATATATATATATATATATATATATATATGCTTTGATTTTTCATTTATGTTCATATATACACTCCATATATCCCATATCTGAATTCTGATGTGAAATCCATATTAGGTGGAGTTACGTCGATGGACCCTTTTCTGAAGAAATTCTTCCCAGCAGTATACGAAAAGGAGCACGATATCAAAGCTTCAAATAACCAGTACTGCAAATTCGACAGCCAAATATTAACACTCTTCACTTCTTCACTCTATCTTGCTGCTTTAGTGTCATCTATTGGGTCATCCACGATTACTAGGCTCATGGGAAGAAGAACCACCATGATACTGGGTGGCATTCTCTTTCTCATTGGTGCCCTCCTCAATGGCTTCGCCAAAGCTGTCTGGATGCTTATTGTTGGCCGCATCTTGCTTGGTTTTGGCATCGGATGTGCCAATCAGGTTCTTTTCTTACTATATATGGATTGAATATGCTAAAGAACGTAACTATGTTTTTGAGTGCTCGAGCTTTCTAATATTCTCATGCAATAGATGAGCTTACGTATCCCTATATTTCCATCTTCTCAATTTGTCTTTTTTTCCTTTCCTTAAAACAGTCTGTGCCAATCTACGTATCGGAGGTAGCGCCGTACAGGTACAGAGGAGCTCTTAACATGATGTTCCAATTGTCTATCACTATAGGCATATTTGTGGCCAATGTTCTGAATTACGCTTTCGCCAAGAGGAAGGACGGCGAAGGGTGGCGTTTTAGCTTGGGGTTAGCTGGAGTCCCTGCTATAATAATCATTGCTGGTGCTATTTTTCTTCCTGATTCCCCAAACTCCTTGATTGAACGAGGTCATCACGAGAAAGCCAAACAAGAGTTAGTTAAAATTCGTGGAACTTCTGAGGTTGAGGAGGAGTTTAAGGACCTGGTCGCAGCGAGTGAAGCTTCGAATGCTGTGAAACACCCCTGGGTTACTCTGCTTAAGAGGCAGTACAGGCCTCAGCTCACAATGGCCATAGCCATTCCCTTCTTTCAACAACTCACTGGCATGAATGTCATCACATTCTATGCTCCTGTTTTGTTCAAAACCATCGGTTTTGGAGGCTCTGCTTCCCTCATGTCTGCCATGATCACTGGTGCTTTTAATGCAGCTGCCACACTTGTTTCCATTCTCACTGTTGATAAATTTGGGAGACGAACCCTTTTCTTGGAAGGTGGTACTCAAATGTTCTTAAGCCAGGTACAATTTCTTTTTTCTTTTATTCATGAGCTTTTGTGTTCACTGATCAACACTTTCTGGTGACTTTAATAAGACAATTAGCTTATGTTTGGTCGCAGATTGTGATAACAATAGCAATTGCGAGTAAATTTGGGACAAGTGGGAATCCTGGAGTGTTGCCGACGTGGTATGCAATATTCGTTGTGGCATTCATATGCATATATGTTACGGGATTTGCGTGGTCGTGGGGTCCTCTGGGGTGGTTGGTACCCAGTGAGATATTCCCACTTGAGGTGCGATCGGCTGCTCAGAGTGTGAACGTTTCTGTGAACATGATCTTTACATTTGCGGTTGCACAAGTTTTTACTGCCATGTTGTGCCATATGAAGTTTGGGCTCTTCATTTTCTTTGCGTTTTTTGTATTGGTGATGAGCATCTTCATCTACAAGTTTCTTCCTGAAACGAAGGGAGTTCCAATCGAAGAAATGACTGTTGTTTGGCAGAATCATCCTTACTGGGGAAAGTTTGTGAGGCCAGTAGAAGAAAAATAAAAGGCCCGGATTCCAATTGTCAGCTTCATTTTTCCATAGCTTCGTTTTCATTTCAAATCCTAGTATTAGCATTTAGTATAAAGATTTTGTAGCCTTTTTTATTATGAAGTTTTTGTTAAAAGTTGGATTGGGAGTGATATAAAGTGTGAAACTATTTCATATTTTTTCTATTTATTCTTTTCTTTCTCGTTTCTTTCAAATTTAAAAAAAAAAAATTATAATAAGGAATTCTAAAAAATTCCAAATCTAACATTTATGGTTTTCTCCAAATATTTGTATCTAATTCTAGGGATAATTTTTCTTTTTAATATTTTTCGCTGGATAAAGAGGTAGTCTGTTTCATGGTTATTATACTTTCTATTTCTTAATTTGTCATTTCTTTCTTCCTCTTTTCTGTTTCGTCCTATTGGATCAGGCTGGGCTCCATATTTAATAGGAACTGAACGATACAAATATTTGGGCTGAAGAGTAAGACCCATAGTCCCCAAAAATCTCCAAAAAATCAACCTGCGAAGAATAGTATGTCTGAAAACAAAACAAAAATACCTGCGCTTCATTTAATGAATTAAACTGAAGTCAAACTGCTTTTTTTGTTTGGGGACCTAAAAGTCAAAACACTTCTTTCAATTGTCAGCATGAGCAGAATATATTGATTTTATAAATGTGAAGTTACGGTATATGTGGAATTATAACGAAAAATCGTTAAACCGTGTATACCAAAATTTCAGACTTATAGAAGATTAGAATAGTAGCAGTATAGTCAACTGAACGACTCGGCCTTGCCTTAATGGCGGTCTTAATGGACATGTAAATTGCGGATGTGGCTTCAATTAATCTAACAAACGATTAACCAAAATATGTCCTCGTACCAGAAGAAATCTACTACTATAAAAAGAGGAAAAGAGAAAACAAGTATGAACTCCTCCATTTTTCGTGAGAATTGACTAGGTGGAGCACAAGAATGGACATGCTGTTCCCTCTTATGAAAAAATTTGTTAAGTCACTGTAACAATGAAGTGACCAATAATGGCATCGGTCACCGCACGATGGGAGCAAGGATTTAATTCATTACGAACTCTTTTGACAGGACCACTTGTTAATTGTTATTGGCCAAGCAAAAAGCTGGAGTTTTCTGGAAGGTTTCTAGAAGAACAATTGTCATTTATACACTGCAAAAAATCAATGTCCAAGTTGGTGGGTTAGATTACTTTGAAGTTCATGGGATTGAGGATATGTTTTGACTGGGTAAAGGTTACCAATTTCAAATGCCAGAAGCTTCTTTGAAGTCAAAGTAGAACGACATTCTCGTGCTTTCATACTACTTTTTTTTTTTTTTAATTTGTTTTATTTTAAGCCCGTATTAAATTTTTTTAAAAAAATTTTATATCGTTATTATTATATTTTTTTATTAAAATTTAATAAATATATAATTTTTTCAAATAAATATATAATTTCTTGATTAAATTATATATTTATCATATTTAATTAAAAATTGATATATTTCATATTTTAATTAAAGAATTTAATAACAGAAATATAAAAATATTGCATTTAAGTCTAATGCTTAAAAGAAAAATGAGTCGATTAACTTGTGGATCTTCAAGTTTGGATTCGAATTTTTTATTATAAAATTAAGAGAGAGAATGAGTCCACCAAATAAAAAGTTCAAAAAAAAAAGTGGGAAAAGAAAAAATAAAAAAAATGAAATATATATGTATATATATATCTTTATCCATTATGTCACTTTCTTTTTAAATTTTACAATAAAAAATTCATGTAATCATCTTACCTTTCAAGCAGTATGCTCATTTCAAGCCATGACTATCGTTAGTTATTGCCAACTTAACTAGCCAATTAGATCTGCCTTCCTTCCTTCCTTCCGGTTTTAAGCTTTGAATTCTCAACGAGCATAAGCGTCAATATTTGACGCTCTTTAACTTACACACTAAGATGAGTGTGTCGCATTTCACTTTTTCTTTCCTAAATATCATTTTTTTAATTACAACGAAGAGTTGTTCAAGTTAGTACAAATGCAACACACCCAAACTGCATCTATGCTCTTCACCAATCCGTTGAATAGAGTTTCATTAGACAAATACTAAAAGACTAAATTAGGTCGAATTTTCAATTCATGGTAGTCATTCCACCCCATATGACTAAAGAACAAAACAAAGGAAGGAAGGAAGAAAACAGGGGAAGGGGTCTTGAATGAATAAATGAAGAGAATATTCTTCCGATGATTGGAAGATCCATGAACACGTGTTTATGTAAAGTACGTTCCTTCTCTTTTCCAGGTACAAACAAGAGAAAAATTAAAGCAAGTTGGCAAGTTAAAGTAGCTAGTAGTGCCACTGTGTTCGGTGTACCATAACGTTGTGCTTTGAATTTTTTGCAGCGTCCGTGTGGATGACACGCCAAGGATAGTGTTGGAGGGGAAGACATTGTTTGAGACAAAGAAGAGTCGTATACGAAGGTTGTCATATATATGTCATTCGCACCGCCCTTGCCCTACTTTGACCACTACAGTTTTTCCTTCTTTTTAAAACCCGAAACCATAAGCCGACGAGGGTCCCGTGACAAATCTTTGGGGTCTCTAGTCCCACTGTCCACCACACTAAACAGTAAACGTCTCAAACTCTCTTTATCTATCAGCATTTCTAGGTAATATGCTTTTCGCTTTCTTCAAGTATTAGCAAACGCGGTAATTATAGACTAAACTCATGTTTTAATTGATTTAAAAAATCCAATTTTTGTTTGGGCTAAGATTTACTCCTTAACGATATTGGCCTTTTATTAGTTGAAGTGGCATAATGGCTGAGGTGTTGTTTTAAAATCACCGATTACTAATTTGGAAGGAAGTGTATTGACCTTTACTATTGGACAAAATAAGAAATATGTTTTCGACGACGGGAAGATCGAAATGATTTGTTCTGTATATGCCTCCTTTTGCCAAGTTTAATATTCATCAATTAGGACCCCATATATATGACGGTGTTTTACCTTATAGTGCGGATTTTTGGTAAGGTTGAAGGAGTGCCCCCAAATTGAAACAAATAATGACAAAACAAAAGTTGGATACCTGATTCCCAATTCCCCATAAACTGAATAGAGCCAAAGTATTTGTTTTTAAATCTTTCAGATTGTTTTTCTGTTTGGGTTAATTGGGAACGTCGCAAAGTTTGGGGTGGGGGAAAAATTGCAAGGATTTGAATACATAGGAGTGGGATTTAAATGAAGGAAGAATGCCGACATCCCATTGATTTCACATTAATTTTATTAAGCAAACATGTGCAAAAGTCAAGATCCACCTTTGTCAGGATGGGCCCTCCCCGAAAGCCTTCCCTACCCTTGATTTGTCGCTTGGTTCCAAGCACCAATCCTATCACGTTAAATTACGTAATATAAATACATAAAATAAATCGTTAAGAAACCACAATTTAAATATGGGTGTTCAAAAAGGTTAGTTATTTACTGCCTTTTTAACTCCTTTTTCTCACCAGCAAGCGTGTGACCTTTAATTGGTATTATCTTTGGTTGATTCTTACGTGCAAATGAACGAGTTCTTTGCATCCACTACTTTCTGTAATCGAAGGATTTTGCCTTTTGCAGGCCTCAACAGTAATATGGTCGGTCATAAAAAGACGCTTGAATTTGAAAAGAAACCACCCAACTAGAGTTGGTGCATGGAACCATTCCCTCTCAACCCTATCCTTCTTCCCTTTCCTTAAATGGCCGTCTCTATTTCTCATATTCCATATTCCATAATCCTCCAATATTCTCAAATAACAACCAAAGGGCCACATACCCTCCCCCTTTAAATCCCAATTCATACACTCTTTCAAACTGCAAAATTTACTCTCTCTCTCTCTCTCTCTCTGCTTCAAACTATGTGTCAGTCATCGTGTTTCTCTGCTTTCTGCAGAAGCGATAAGGACCAGCAAAATGTATCCACACCCAAAATACAAGAGCCCCACATGATCGCGCCTCTGATCCCCGAATCCCCAACATTTCAACAGCAAAATTTAAAACCCCATGATACCCTTTTGTCTCTGATTCTCAATGAAGCGAAGCACATAGCTCAAATAGCGTTACCTATGGTGTTAACTGGTCTTCTGCTTTATTCTCGCCCCATGATCTCCATGCTTTTCCTTGGTCGCCTTGGTGAGCTTGCTTTAGCCGGCGGTTCTCTTGCCATTGGATTCGCTAACATCACTGGTTACTCTGTTCTTTCTGGCCTCGCTATGGGGATGGAACCCATTTGTGGTCAGGCTTTTGGAGCTAAAAGATTCAAACTTCTCGGCCTCGCGATGCAGAGAACAGTGATTCTGCTTCTTTCAACTTCAGTTGCCATAGCATTTCTATGGTTCAACATGAAGAAAATATTGATCCTCTGTGGTCAAGAAGAGGACATCGCCACCGAAGCTCAATCTTACATACTTTATTCTCTTCCTGATCTCATAGCACAATCGCTACTTCACCCTCTCCGAATCTATTTGCGAAGTCAATACGTGACACTACCTCTCACATTTTGCGCCGCTGTCTCTATTCTTCTCCACGTTCCCATCAATTACCTCCTCGTCTCTGTTCTTCAACTCGGAATCAAAGGCATCGCTTTAGCCTCTGTTTGGACAAATTTCAATCTTGTGGGTTCATTGATTATCTACATCGTGGTTTCAGGCATATATCGAAAAACCTGGAGTGGTATTTCCTCAGCATGCTTCCAAGGTTGGAAATCACTCTTGAATTTGGCAATTCCAAGTTGCATTTCAGTCTGCCTTGAGTGGTGGTGGTACGAAATCATGATTTTACTGTGCGGGTTATTAATAAACCCCCAAGCGACCGTAGCTTCTATGGGAGTTCTGATTCAAACGACGGCGTTGATATACGTATTTCCGTCTTCTTTGAGCTTCGGTGTATCCACCAGAGTCGGTAATGAACTTGGAGCTAACAATCCCAAAAGAGCCAAAATTGCAGCAATAGTTGGACTCTGTTTCAGTTTCATTCTGGGATTTTCAGCATTATTCTTTGCTATCTCGGTAAGAAAAGTATGGGCTTCTATGTTCACACGGGACGCAGAGATCATTGCTTTGACGTCAATGGTATTGCCCATCATCGGACTATGCGAGCTCGGAAACTGTCCACAAACGACAGTGTGCGGGGTTTTGAGAGGAACAGCGAGGCCAAAATTGGGAGCCAATATCAATTTGGGTTGCTTTTATCTCGTAGGAATGCCCATTGCTTTGTGGCTTAGTTTCTTCGCAGGCTTTGACTTTAAAGGCTTGTGGCTTGGTCTTATGGCCGCTCAAGCTTCGTGTATGGTCGCTATGTTGTTCGTGTTGGCTCGGACTAATTGGGAAGGTCAAGCCCAGAGAGCTAAGGAGCTCACATCCTCTGATTCCAGTGACGAGGAGGAAGAAGAAGAAGAAGAAGAAGAAGAAGAAGTTGAGAAATTGAAGGATCAAACAGAAAGTACTTTGAATTCATGCGCTAAGATGGAGGGGTCTGATCTGCTTGTTTGATTTCATTTCCCGCCCTGGCACGGTTTTGATCATCATGGGAAGAATTCTTTCATTTATTTTTTTTTAAAACAAAATTGAGAGATTAAAGATAAATTAAATTCTTTCTATATTGTAATTTATTTGTAAATAAGAAAAAGGGCAACATTTAGGGAGATAAGAGTAAGGGGGCAGGGCAGGGTACAAAATCATCTTCCTTTCTTGGTTCATTGTTTTCATTCACACGACTTTAATTTTAATTACATATGTTACTAGCATCACGCGAAAAGCATTTTGTCTGGAGGACTATTACTGATTTGCTGGTATTTATATGGAAATACCATATATAGAAAATAGAAATGCACAAGTAAAAGAAAAACTCAACTGAAATACTGTTAAGGTGATAAAGAGCATAAGATGGTTGGTTGGTATGGCGTTGTGTAGAGGGGTGAAGTTTGTGTCGGTTGCTTGGTAACGAAAATTGACGAGTCGCAGTTGTTTTGCGATGAGTCTGCTGGCTCCTTAAGGTTCAGGTGACTTCGCCACTTTATTATTAAAGATTCCACGACCTAACTAATATCTGAAAGGGAAATTAGAATGTTCCTCCCTCGTGTTTTGATCTTCAATAGCCGCCTTGTGTACAGTACGTAATTTGCAAGTTGATTACTTGCGTATTGGAGGAAAGCCTGATGAATACATAACGCATACGCACTAAACTCCAAATTTTGACATGAGATATGCAGTACCTTTTATTATTTTTTATTATCATCTTAGGTAGAATAATATCTTATTCCATTTCTCGTAGTATACCATGAGCCAAAGAACTTACAATAATTGTTTTTTTTTTTTCAAGAATTAAATGATGACACGGTAATTTACCATTTAAGTAACATGAATATATGTGCACAAATTTTATAAAATATTTGGTAAGTGGATAATATTTTCTTATGCATCAAGAAATTAAAATATTTAATATCATTATAATTTAAAATTATTAAAAACATTTATGGCATATATTTAAGTGAGAAGATATTTCCAAATGTTTTACGTCCTATAATGTTTGTATTCCAAACGTAGGCATGCAATGGATTGGCCAGTGAAAATACTAATGTATCAAATATCTCTTTAGTGTGAATATATATTTTTGAATTAAATGTTATATAGTTTTCTCATTAGAGAGAAGACTTCCTAGCTAGTTGAATTGTAAGAGGTTATATACATTGTAATACATGAGTTAACTAATGAGACAAGACTTTAGGTCTTATACTTTCCCAAAAAAAAAGCAACAGAATTGCTCGTTTTACAAGGAAGAACTTCCTTTTACGACATGGTAACAGTCGAACCTTATCAAATAAACAACATAGAATATGTTAAAAATGCAAGAGAGAAGAAACAAATTTTGCAGAAGAAATGAAACAAGGCAGGTCATGGCATGGAAGCCAAAATTAGAAAAGGAGAAAATAAAAAGAGTGGAAAGAGCAGGAGAAGCAGCCGCCCATGATTTTGGATTTGGAGGTGTGTGTATCAAATGATGGCTCAAGATTTGTGTATATCTTAATGACCAACGAAGGTATGGGGGACACCTGAATTTCATGATGCAGCAAGGTGTATAGTTTCATCACCAAACTAACGTAGTTGTCATGTTTGGCTCATCCAAACCCAACTCTCACCTCAATTTCCTAACAATCCTTCAATCACCTTAGCCTCCTTTCTCTTCCCATACGCTATATATTCCCTATTATATTTACTACATACTTTTCCATTCTTGTTTGTGCCACATCACTATGGGAGTTGCTTGTGCGGAAAACAATACTTTGAAATTTGAACTTAGTTTGTCAATAACGAAATTTCAAATGTAAAGATAAATTAATTAATTCACAGGACTTGCAATTTTTTTGAAAAATGTTTTGGCACCCTTCAATATATAGAATCGTTTATGTTCGTTCAAGAGACGGCGGTCTTTGCCGGCTTTCTTATCTAACCCTCAATGTCTGTATTTATTCGTTATTTGGTAAAAGGCATATATATAAAATAATATCATATATTATACAATAATACACTGAGATTCAAGAAAGAAGAATGATTGAAAAGTCCTCGTTAGAAGACAAAAATCAGATATTCACAAATGTGAATTGCGTGGGGGGAGAAGTTGAGCGAGCATAATCCCATTCATTTTTGCGTTACAAACGTGGTGCAATTGAATTGATGAACGAGGAGGAATCACCGAGGAAAAGGAGAGGACGGCTATGCCTATATTTATAAATTAGTGTTTTTTTTATACACTAAAAAAGAGAGATGTTGTTGTAAGACTTAATTAAAACTTAAAAAAAAGAGGTTTGTATCCAAATCCAATGGCCTCCACATAGTTTTTTTTTATTTGACCGTGTCCCATACACATCAATTAGGTCGCAACATAACAAAATTAAAAGCAGCACATAATGCACAAGACAAGCAAATTCCATTTTGAAAGGGTCGTTTGGTTAAGAACTACTTAGAAACCAGTCAAACGACAACAACAAAAATGGTCTTAAAGACGATTTATACATCTGTTTTTTTTTTTCTTTTGGGTTAATCTTGATTTTAAAAACGAGTCAAAGTTTTTGTAACATAGATATGAATTAATGGATGAATACAAAGCATTAAATTGGTCTTTTATAAGGTCATAATTAATAATCGTATATTTTCCGACCTCCCAAACATGTAGCTTGGAATGGGTCTGTCGACACAATTAGAAGGCAATTCTCTTGTAAAGTCAACCCCAACGAACGAGTCATAATTAAATCAACTCAATGGCTATTTGACCTCCAGGTCACTTGTAAAGCAAATTTTTTTCATTCTGTAGTAGCCCATTGCTTTACGAAGTGCTCAAATGCGCACCACAATATTTGCATCACATTATAAAAATGATGAAATGTTGACCATGGTTGCTATTATCCAAACCTAATGTTGAGATCATATACATACAAGTGTGCTTGATTGTACCACACAAAATTGTCAAGATTGAATTGTGTACAGCTCAGGATGAACACAAGAAGATCAACATCATGGTCTTATTATATTTCAAAATTCAAAATTGTATATTTATTCGCTTTCGGTGCCGGCAAATTAGAAACCTACACTCACTCTCTGATATTTTGTACAGTTACTAAATTAAAAGTCACCTCGGTCGGTTGATTTAGTGATAATTATATTGTTAATTCTAAGTTTCAACTCAAGTATGTCGATTCCATAAGTTAGGTGGCCAGGTTATAAAATTCTTAACTTTTGAATCTTTTAGTTTTATTGCGGATAGTGTAAATTAAATAATTCGATCACCGCTTAGATTATATATAAAGGACTAATCCCTTAAATCATAGACGTATGAGTTACGAGTGGAAGCAACATTTTTTGAATTGGCTGTATGAAAATCTTGTACATTAACCATTACGCATTGATCTTGACTAATCAAAATGTTTATAAATCAACTATTTTTTTACAACATGAATCAGGTATTATTTTTATGGTCATATAAATTACGCACAAAATGAAATATATATTTTCAAATCAAGCCATACGGGTTTCGCAATCAGACTAGTAATCTTCTTTATTCATTTTTGTTCAAACTTCAATAGTTACGGCTGGGGCCATATGAGCCCAAAAGTCTGGATAGAAACGAAATTGGGCCCAAGCATGGAAAATAGATTAAGAAAAATTATATATAATCTTTCTGAATTATAATATTATTAAGCCGTATGGCAAGTGTTTTCATGGCTTTTTTTAGGGATTTTAAAATTTAATTAGATATCTAAAAATTATAATTGAGAGGATAAAAAAATTTATTATAAAAAAATTATATTTTAAAAATTTTAATTATACAATATAATTAATATTTTTTATAATTAAAATTTGTATTCTCATAATTGTGATCGACATTTCTTTAGAGAGGGAAAAGCATGGAACCCACGTGCGTGAAAGAGAAAGGGAGAAAGAAGAGAGGAGAGGATGACAATGAAGAAACGCAAGCGAAGCCCAAAGCCCAAAGCCCAAAATGATTCCTTGAAAATTCGTAGGGAGAAGAGAAGAATCCCCGGAAAGAAGAACGTGGGTAGGAGTCAATCACTAATCCTTCGAGTGAAAACCAAGTCTTTTAAGCTATGGAAAGTTATTACTCGCCAGAGAGCTTCAATTCAATGTTCTAATATATTTTTTTAAAGGTTTCAATAATGTAATCATCTTATTTAATTAATCTCTGAACGTCACGAGTACTTGATCTGCAGAGAGAATCATGAAATGGACAATTAATAAAGAATTCAAAGGAAGGCTGAGGAGGCTCTTTTGGGACGGAAGATAGGTACTTGAAAATAGAGATAGTAGGTTTGAAAATCCAGTTACAAATCACGTTTGTATAGAAGCAGTTATTTATTATTTTTTATAAAATATGATTTATTCGATGCAAATTATGATTTGCTCTTTTCAAAAATTGATCCAAACATGTTAAGAGTAGTTTGACGAAGACTGTGAGAGCCGTAAACTAATAAAGAACACATGGAGACTGACGTTGTCAGCATGGGAAGACCCGCTACATAAGCAACAGCTTGGGAAATAATAAGTTTACATCATCTTTCTCATATTTCCTCTTTATCTTGCCTTAAAAATGATGAACTTTGAGTTGTAGTTGATACCATGTGCATATTGGTGAAGAGATGTTGATCTGATTTTTATATTTCTATGGTGTGGGAATTGGAGGGGATATGCAACGAATATTGATTGACATCGACCTACAAAAATGACACAAGCAAAGACTGGACTTTAGTGTCCACCGTTTTGCTCATGAAATACGAAAATCCTTGCATTAATTATAAAATTATTTATTACAACTTGACCGTGTTTTTAGATGTTAATTTTAATTAATATATTTTTTTATTTTTTGTAATAAAATAGAAGATAAAATATTTTTTTTTTAAACTTTATATATTAAAATTATAATTCAAAAAGCTATGTCGTGTTTCCTTACAAATTACGAAGGTAAAGATTCAAGCTCTTGGCTTGTGAAACGAATCTGCTTTCGCCACGGAAACACTGGTATTCTTGCTCGACCATAATTTGATTAATTTTAGAGTAAAAGAAAATGTTATCTTACATACAAGATTGCTATATAAACGAATTCAAATTAAATTTTGCAAAAAAATATTTGAGTTAGATGCATAAATATGTGATGATATAAATTAACAAATTGCGCTCAACTCATGTCTCAAAGTCTAGTTAAATATATAATATTCATTAATTTTATGTCGTCATCTTCAATTTTACATTTAAAGATATTTTGAGACATTTAGGGTATTTTATTATGTTTAATATCCTGGTATCTACTATTTAAAAAATTTAGAGATATTTAACAACAAGGAGAAGACATAAGGTGTTGCATTTTTGCTAGTATATTTTTATGTCACAAAATTAAGAAAAAGTATAAAGACCTTGCATCATTGACATTTTTAACTTTACCGACTTTTGCAAAAACTAATTATATCATTTTTTTTTTGTAATTTTGTATTGTTATATATAATTAAAAAAAATTGAATGTTATGATATTACATACTTTAACATCTTCTACTACAATATCATGACATTATTAATTACTAATAAACAATTTATTAGTTAAATGTGAATAACACATTTAAAATGTCATTGTGAGTATAATAAAATATTATTATTGATTATATGTGTACATTTAATATAGATCATAAATAATACATGAGGATTGACAATGCCATGAAATACATACAGCTGGTGATTTGTTTTAGTCCAATAGATCCCTAGCATGAATAGTTCTCGGAAGTTGGAACTTCCCTATCATTTGGAGTCGTCCTATCCTATAAGCTAAAATTCTATTAATTTCATTTTCATGACAGCTTATTAGAACAGGAGAAGGGTTGGCCCTAGACAAGAAAACACAGACATGTGACTTCTAACAAAATAATTTTTTAGACGAAATATACCAGTATGATTAATATGAAGGTGAAGGTGTCTCTGTGGCCTGGAGTTCTGACATTTCTCTCTTGGGTGAAATGCCAATTGACTTATGGAAGTGGAATGATAAAATAGGCAGGGATGATAGTTCAATTCTTTTTTAAAACAAGGAGTTTTGTGGATCTCTTGACAGATTCAGAGCCCAAACATAAGAACATAACCATTCAAACGAGGAAACGTAGCTACTTCCAGAAAAAAGAAAAGAAAAGAAAAGAAAAGACATAGGGGCCACATCTTAACTGGAATCCATATCTTTATAAGACCCATTCACTCCATTTCACCTTTCCAATTCAATTGTAAATACCACAGAGTAATGGGGGCATTTTACTTATTCGGAAATTGTTTATAGTCACCATTTTAATATTTCTAGGCTCCACGTTACAGATTCGACAAATATTAAATTTAAGACTGAAACCACTGTTACTTAATGCAATTATTAACGCCCTGCTAACTTTTTTATAGTTCGCTATGTTACAGGTAACATTTTTATTATTAAATTTTTTAGTAAATTACATAAATATTTTTTAAGTTCTATTAAAATTATAAGAATTTTTTAAATAATATATTCAATTTTTTTTAAAATAAAAAAATTATATTTTATTTTATTTAAATTTAAAATTTTTTTACATAAACATTCTTTATTAACTTAAATATGTTTTTTATTAAATTTAATAAAAAAATTCTTTTTATTTTCATTTTTACATATTTAAAAATAAAATCTATTTTTTATTTCATTTGTATATATTTGAAATGATACATATTTATATATTAAGATTATGAAAAGTATTTTAATTCAAAAATTCATAATTAAATTAAAGTTTATATTTTATAAATAGCGATGAAGTTTATATAATTTTAAAAAATAAAAATTTATATAATTTATTTTAAATTTATTTATATGTAAACTAAGTATAATCTGATATTGGAAATTTTATATTTTTTATCATCAATTTTAAATTCAATCCTTATTAAAATTTTGTACTGCTAATTTAATGCCAGTCAACCCAATTTTTAAAAAAAAAAAAAAAACACACCCCCCAAAATGACGAGTGCTTTTGTATGGGATGGTGTTGGCGATTCGCCGACTGTGTCTTACTTTTTCAGATTCGAAGAAGCCAAAATCTCCATAGTTCTTGACGGATCATTAATATCTGTAGTCCATATTGAGTGGTGCAAAAAGAACTTGGGCCATAAATAAAAAAAGTAATCATAAAAAAATAAAAAGCTTATCTTTAAATTTTAAGATACTTGTAAATAGTTTCATAACCTATTATTAAAATTAAAAATTAAAATTTTATTTTATGTATTTTATCTTTAATGCCATTACTTTATACGTCATGTCAAATTTTTTTAATTGATATGCAAATTCTTGTTTATTTTTAATATTAATATATTTAGTTGAAAATATTATAAAGAAATTTGAAGTAGTATATGAAATAATAACTTTGAAAGTAAAATAAACCAAAAGATTTATTTCTAAGTTAATGGACTTTTTATTTTAAAAACTAAAAAAAATTGTAAGTCACTTAAAATTCAGGAGAGTGTTTTGTAATTTTCTCAAAAACAAAGAATGAAACTGTTAAACTAATTGCCCCAACAATGTAATGGACGTTATAAATCTCAATATGATTCGTTACAGGGGTCTCACCTCATGAATGACATGTTTGGTATGCAAAAAATTTAAAAAATAATAATAATATTTTTGTAAATAAAAAATATTTATAATACCTTTATTTTTCATAATTAAATAATAATTGATATTTAACATTAAATAATAATTATAAAAACAAAAATAAAATTTCACCCAAACTTCCATTTCCTATTTATTTTCCCTGGACAAATCAAAGTCGTAGGTCTCACAGCTAAGCACCAGCACACCAACCCACTGATGTTCCCCTTCAAATTCTATTGTTTCCAAATTTACAGCTTGATGATTCCTTTGTAACCCTAAAATCTTCTAAGCCACACAAATCATCTCCATACTAACAAGCAACAACAAACTTTTGGTTTTACCAGTTGCAGCACAATAGATTTAATGTCAATCTTAAAAAAGAATTTAACATAGACAAATGTAACAGGAAAAAGAAACCGGAAACTCGCTCCTACATGATCCAACGTGTTTCATCATGGCAGCTTAATCAAATGTTTCCCATTTTGTCGTCATTACAAATGACTCAGAATGTTTCAATGGTTGCTGCTGCTTACTGGAGTTTGGTACCTTCAACTTATCAAGAGTTTCAATGTGCTTCTGAACTCTCCTAACCTTCAAAAATTAACCATTCCAAAACGTTTAACTTAAATGACTTCAATAACTAATTGATGTTCATAAAGAAAATTAATGTTACCTGCTCTTTCCTCTGCAATTTCAGATCTCCCTCAGCCACAATTTCATCCAATTTTATCAATATTCTCATCAAATTTTCCGTCAAATTGTCCACATCCGTCTCTGCTATAATCCCTCCTTTAGAAGCTGATGCTTCCAAAGCTGCAACCTACTCAGACTTTCTTTGAATAAAAACCATCGTCATAATAATAAGTGAAACTCCTATATATATATATATATATATATGAAATGAATTACCTGCTTGGCGTGTTTGTCAACCTCCAGGTTGATTTCGCTCAAGGATTTTGAACTCTTGTCCTTCTTCGCGAGTTTTAACATCTCTAGTGCCCTTCGTTGTCTGCTCTCAATGTCCTCAACAACCACCATTTTTGACCCATCTTTTACTTTCACTTCGTCCAGATATGATTTAGAATCTCTCTCTTTTTTCTTGAAAATTAACTTCTGATCCTGGGAATGCAATCCCGTTGGCTGTGCCAACATTTTCTTCAATTCCCCTGCACTCAAATAACCGTACTCCAATCACCCATGCATCAGCTTACAATTAAACAAGGAAAATAGGAGATGAGTTTCAACAGCTGCATTTACCAAAACTTGCATGAGAACTGATACGAATTTCATGATAGGTTGAGCCATACTTCACTTTGATTTTAACGGTGGAAGTGGAAACTGAAACGGAATTCTGATTCACAACTGAATTACGCTTCTGGACTAACATTCCTCCTGGCCTCAATTCCCATTCCGCCTCCTTTGTGCTGCTTATCTGATCACCGACGTTACTCGTTTTGGGCCGTGAAAACATTCTGTTGATCGTTGATTTCATCTTGATTACCCACTAAGCCAAGGCTTTTAGACAATGAAACAATGATTTGGCTAAGTATTCTCACAACCGAATGGATATCTGAAGAGGTGCTTCCCTTGGATTGGAGGAAACCTGGGAGAGAAGAAAGAACCTTAACTTGCTCAAAAGTTTCTTCATCATGGAATGCAATAATTGTGAAAAGCTAGATCAAAAGATCAACGTGACCAAAATCAGAGTAAGATTCATTAGTCTAATCAGAGAAAGCCACTTCTTCGTTTAATTATTTAGAGTAGCAGTCGGTGGAAGGAGAGGGTTATATCAAATTGAAAAAGAATATTTTGCTGGATGGAAAACTGAGATTAGAAATCGCCAAAAGAAGAGAAATAGAGTCAGGAAAAAGAAAAAGAGAAAAAGAGAGAATGAATGGACAGAAAAGAAAGTAACTAAGAAGAAGAATCTTCCCATATATATATATATATATATATAAAGAGGGAAAAGTTATGAGAATTGGAAACGTGCAGAGGAAAAGTAATAAAGTTTTTTCTGAGCTGTTTAGAGCATAGTAGCAGGGATACCCGAATTAAGATCAATAAAAAAGGAATAATGTAGAATCAAAAGTGGCAGTTTTCTTGAACTGGAAAAACAAGAAGCTGCGAATGAAACGAAAAGAAAGGAAGAAAGAAAAAGAGCAGAAGACAAAATGAAGAAATCTGTGGGAAAATCTGGAGGCACTTGGCAGTTTTGTTTTAGAATAAAGATGGAGGTATATGATGCTCATTGATTTTGATATTCAGTAATTAGTAATCACTAAAAGCCTCCCCATTGAGTGTATGTTTAAACAAACTTCTTGATCCTCTAAACCATGTTTTGTACAAAGTAATAATTTGTTATTTTTGTAAAATGATGGTCAATAAACATGATTTCAGGATTTGTGAATGCATAGCCAAACACAGCATGAATCTTTAACCTTTCGCGGAATCAAAGTGGTTATAATTGGCAAGAAGGATTGCTAGAAATTGCAACTTATTCATTACAATGTTTACTTGAATGGCATTTGTGATTTTATTCACACTTGTAGCCCCGAAATCTGCAATTAAATGCCTAATGAAGCTGTTAATATTTTAGGTAACTGGTCGAGTGATATATATATATATGGTGTTTGGTGGATAAAAGCGTTTTCCTAATTTTATTGTACCATTTAACATATAAAAAATTTTTCTTAGTCCCTAAGGAAGCAAAAATGATTTTCCATATTGAGAAGGAAATGTCATTTTGTTAAAATAGATTTAAAGAATAATTAAATTATTAGAAGATGTATCATTTTCTACAAAAAAAAGAAGCTTCAATGAAAGGAATTTTTTTTGGGTATAATTAAATGCAATTTTATCTCCGATATAACCTTTTTACAATTTAGTTATTTCCATAAAGAAACATGTGAATATTTGGAATGAAATTGCACGGTTACTTCCACCACTAACACCGGTGGTATCTTTCATCGTGTGAACAGATGTTCCTTACAAGCTGGAGGTTCCCTCAAGGGAACTGGAAGTTTTGATGCATGCTATGAGGTTTTTCTTCTATCATTATTCTTTTCTTTTGAATTAATTATTGTTAGGTAGCAAATTTAAACGTCTATTTAAGTCGACTAACGCATTCTGCTCGTATATTAATTTCGTAACATTGATGTTATCTGCGCTTGTCAAGAATTTTTTTCCCATTTTTTTGGGACAGAGTTGCCAATCTTGAGATAAGGTCATAATCAGTTACTAAACTCTTTTTTCTTTTTTTCACTTTTTAGGATTTCTGGGCTTTTTGTTCCTCACACTTACCCTAAACAATAGTGTTACTGTGGTAAAAGTAATATTTCCACTTTTGTCAATTACATATTCAGACGGAATTACGTGATTCGTTCAGAAACAACTAACTACATTATAGGAATGGTATAAATAATTATAAAAATTATAAAAATATTATTTAATAAATATGCGAACAAAGTTACTGTCAAGAATATTTTGTTTAATAACTATCCGATAGATATTATCATGGACAACTTTTAATAATCTAAGATTATATGAGAGAAAAGTAAACTATATGTACAACGTTTGGCTTAATGGTTACTCTTTTCAAACTTCAAATCCTACCCATATGATGTGATTTATTCCTCGTCACAGGAGGAGATCCCCATTCCCTCTCTCCCTCCCAAGAGTTTTGTTTTCCCGTTCTAACAATGAAAGCAAAGTAAACTACAGCAACAATTTCAAATACAGACCCATTTGCTGTTGTTACGAGTAGAAATCTCAGAGCAGAACCATAATCGCAGAAACATCCCCCTCCCTCATCAATTAAAGCAGTAGTCACCCAAAAAATTCACTTAATTGATAAAATGAGATAGTATTTCTCCTTATCATTTTAGATTCTAGTCCTTTGAGAAGGAAAACTAAACTAATGAGAAAGCGTGCTTTTAAAATTCCTCTGATCATTCGGGAAAAGATTTAACCCAAAAAGTAGTTCCAAATCATTTTCTTCAACAAAAGCTTTTATAGAGCCATAAAAAGAAATGTTTCTAACGATAGATAGAAAATTAGGCTAAGCACCGCTGCTAGATGATACAATTTAATGGTAGAGCAAATGTGTACACAGACTCAACCATTTCCAAGACCAAAGAACCTCTTACAAATCAATAAATGAAAATGGAGGAAACTGAAATATCCTAATCTGATTTTAAAAATTTCAGAGACAAGACAATGCATTGTCTACCTCACTCAACCTTTCGTGCTTTGGATCTGACAGGCTTCCCGGGTTTGATTATGTAACCACAAAGAATCATTGCAATGGGAAGAATAGTTCCAATATAATACACGCTTCCGTATGAGGTCAGAGTTTCATGCAGACTTAATACCTACTCCACACAAATCAGAGAAGCATTAGCATGTGTTTGTATGAGCATGCAAATTCAATATGCATGCGTGCACACTCAAGCAAGTTTATGAGAGAGAGAACGAACCATGAAACCAACACAGGAGTAATTCAGAACCAAAAGTGTATAGAGAAAATTCACAAACGATAGAACATTAGCCATTGTTGGAGGAACAGACTGCTGCCATCTGTATATGACTGCACGAAAAGAACATAGAGAGACAAGAAAAAGTTAATTATCTGAACCCCAAAAAAAAAGGAAGACAACTAATAGATGTAATTCAATGTATACCTCTGGACCCAGCAATCATCAAAGCTGACTGAACAAAGAATATGATGTACCCAGGATATAGTCCCTGTAATAATAAAGTCAAAAAATATAAGGGTATGTTCGATTGGATGATATTATAGAAAAGAGAATGTTAAAAATAAGTAGATAGAATAAGAAATGACTTTTGTACACTTACTTTTAAAAAAATGATTTAACAGTTAAAATAATAATTTGATAGAAGGAATAATATTTATATAGATATAATAAACATTGCACAAACTATATAAAAGGATTATATTTACTTTGCTACCAACCAAACATTACTCAAGAGGAAAACATGACTTGAGACCTCATAGCATAGATTAAACAGTGTCAAAATGTAAAGAACAGAAAAATTGTTCCAAGCAAATTTCTTCATCAGGTTGCTAGTGTAGCTCATATTTCAGGGGTCAAAATTTTTTGTTGAGCAGGAGTTAGTGGAAAACTATGCACGCATTTGAAAGCTAAAGGTTGAAAAAGGTACATCAAGTTGGGAGTATAACAAATAACAATGATTGTCTTTGCAATTTGCATTTCCACATCAAGAAAAGATTCTGTGCATCTACCAACTGTGATTCGGACAGTACACAAGGTTGAAGCATAACAATGCAGATACAGTAGTAATAGATACGAGACATTACACATAAAGTATGGATTAGAGAGTATCAAAATGTAAACAAGGAAAAAGTTGTTTCATGCAAAACCTTCATCAAATTGTTAGCATAGATCATATTTTAGGGATCATTGTTTTTAGTTGAACAATAAATAGTTAAATACTGGCTAAGTTTATAGCTATAGTTACAAATTATATAATCCCCTACAAAACCCTGGGTTACTCCTTCAAAACCACATATTCATTAACAAAACAAATGAGAGCAGCATATAAAATTTAATGGGGAAAAATGCATAAAAAAATGTGTTCCCTGCAATTTGCACTTCCACATCAGGAAAAAAATTCCATGTATTAGCATTTTGATTCTGACAGGATGTTAAGCTTGAAGCAATAATAACTTAGAATGTACATATAAGATACAGAGTACAAAACAAATAACTAATTTAAAACATGGCAAAAAATTGAACTCACATGCCAAACAGCACTAACAGTTTGTGTGGCCAGTAACTGAAAGAAACCAGCTTTCTTCCCTCGCTGAACAAGCCTTTCATAAACATCTAGAAAAACAAAAATATTAGCAATATTACCACTCCATAGAAAAAACTACTGTCCACTGTTTGCTGATGCTATAGCTCATAGTAAACAGATTATAAGTTAAATTCAAGATTACAAGTTATTTTACTATGATGTAACAAAAAATTGATCTAACCTAATTAATTATAATCAATAACCAAACAGGCATGACCTACAAAGTCTTACAACCTGATTGTTACCAGAACTTAAAAATTATGCAGCTAGGGCCCTAAATTAAGTTTCATGTCTTAATTCAAAAGATGTCTGTAAGCTACTGAGATAGCTAAGAAAGGAAAGCATCAAAACTCAAAAGCAGTAAACTCACAATGACGAAGCCAGGTACTGACTTGTATATTCCACACAAGTGGTATCACAACAGCACTCTTTGCAAACTCAACACCTAATATGTCCACATTTTTGGCCCGATCCCAACGTGGCTTTGGAGGAGAAGATTCTGTCCAGCCACTGAAACCAAGGCCAGAAATAATAACAGAAGCCTCTGAAATTGACCAAATGAAATAATATTTCCATCGTGCTGTAAAGCCAGCCAGATACTGGTATCCCAACCGTTTCCAGAAACCCCATTCCTGATATATAGGATCAGTAAACCTGGATAGAGGAGAATGAGGTACCAGGTACAGATACATGGCCATGCAAACACCAGCTTGAAGAAGAGCTCGAATGGTTGCTCCATATGGTGATGGTCCTTTGGCTGATGTGCTCCAAATCTACAAACAATTAAGACAAAAATTAAAATACCAAATCTCACAGGACAGAAGTAATCAGCATGGAAAATGTGAAAGTGACCCACTTTTTCCCCGGGAATGGTACAATAATTGATTAAAGGAAGTCTAAATTGGAAGTCCTCGGTTTAACCCACAGGAATTGGCTACACTATTGTGTTTATCAAAAGAAAATTTTCAATAAACGTACCCCCCTTCCTTCAGCCCAATCTAGATAATCTTTCATTTCGAAAACTGGACCAGCAAAATGACTCCCACAGCAGAGGCAGTAACCGAAATACTCAATTAGTGAAGGCAATTTAATCAACCGGTTTTTCTTCTGTGCCTCACGCAAACCTTCCTCTTTCAATAATCCATCATTATAATTTATTGCACACGAGATGACCTTCAGTGTCAACACCATTAAGGCTCCTTTTCCAAGAAGAGAATTCATGGTCAACCAACATAGTTAATGCTAGAACAATAATCACAAAGTTATTGTTTTATTTATCAAAAATGATGAATTAGCGCTCACCGGTGGCATCGATACCACCCTCCTTCCATAAATCTCCACTCATGTAATATACATGGCTACACAAACCCATAGCAACAGTCAAAACTTTGAAAGAAACTGTTAAAGGCATGCATGAAATTAATCAATAAACTCGTAAACAGTCTACACCATGTAATTTAATGCTAAAATAAACAAAATGAAATAAAATAACAATGATGAAAGCAGATCAGAGACTAATCAATTGATATCCAATAGCTCAGAACTCCAATACCCGTTGACCTTCAGAGAATCAATTTGAAGGAAAAACAGAACATTTTTTTAGCATGCATGAAGGGGGTTAAAACCCTTGACATACCAACCGATAAGGTAAGCAAATCCCAAAAAGAATGTGATGATCCCACATAGCGGGCGACAAAGAATCATGGAAGCGTAACCGACTAACATAGGAACCAAGAAATGGAGGTTGGAAGAGAAGCCAAAAGAAACGTAGGAGAGGAGAGCACCGGTTGCGGCGGCGTAAAGGTGCTTGGGAAGTGGACCAGGAACGAATCGCGCAAGGAAACCGACGGGAATAGTGGCCACGAAACAAAGAAGGAAACGAAGCACAGGGACCGAAACCCCTATGGCACCTGCCACGGAATCCATGTCCATCCCCATGCCCATGGCCCTGCTTTCAGATATCGAGTTGCTACCAATTCGATCTCCCTCGTAATTTCGGTGCCCTCAACATAACGGCTTCTACTGCTTCGTGTGGTCATTGGCATGGCCGGCTTGAAAAATAAACTTCGGATTTTTCTTGGTTGAATTGTTTTGAAATTACATCACTGCCCTTCTAAGGCCTCTTATTTTTAATTTTCACAATCACAATCTTACTGGGGAAATAAACATAATAAAAGCGTGACTCTTGAAATTTTATTGAAAAAATGATAGATACTAAAAACACTGTTTGATTATCTCTTCTTCTTTTGCTGGGTCTAGGCCCTTCTGCTTTATTCCAAAAAAAGGAAAAATCTTCTTTTAATATATTCTCAATTAAACATTTACTTCTTTTGTTTTTTTTTTTGTTTTTCAAATGAACAAAGATGTACCTATTAAGTTCTTATAACCAGATTTTGCGGTTTGGCGATTAAGGAAGGGCAGGAATGAGAAAAAAATTTCAGGCAAGTCAAGTCGCATGGAGCCATTCCCAGATTGAATCCAAAGCAATGTTAGAAAAAAAATAAAAAACGACATTCAGCCATCAATGACGACCGCCTTTTTTGGTGTGTACTTTTAATTTTATAGTTGAATTTAAAGTTTGTCTCTTTCTTTTTTTTTTTAATACAAATGAGCCAACTTGAGATGTTGGCATTATAACTACAAAGAAGAACATTCATATTTCTATTTTTTTTAATTTTCTGAGAAGATTGGATTATATGGTTAGATTAAGAAGTTACAAACTTCCTATTAGACATATACGTTAAGAACTAATATTTGGGTATTTTTGTTTTAGCTGTATAACATGAAATTCTTATATACGATTTTTAGGGGGGAGTCTTCTTGGTTTACATGTCTCAATAAAATGTATGATTCGTTCATATAAACGTTTTGAGATTTAGGCCATTACAAATGATAAAACTAATAAATACTTTACATACCATCTATCTTTGTATACATTAACTCTCCTCTCCTGTTTTTATTATATAATTAATAAATTCTCAAAATTTTTTTACATAAACTCATATAACCAAATTTGCAGTTGTAGTTAGTTACTCCATCGGGATACCAGCAATTAAGCAACTAAAAAAAGCATTTATTTGATATTTTTATCCTTATCCTTAATAATTTTTGGATACTAATTAACTAATTATTCTTTAATTGAACTTAAAGAATTCATTTCGATACTATTACTTTATCCAAAATTAATAGAGGCATTATACAATATTTTCATTCTCATAAATTTAGCACGATAACCAAAAACAAAAAAAATTCTTACACCAACGAAATTGTTACGATCTGCATGAAATTTGAAACAACGTTATAAATGATTAAATGGCACAATTTATACAAATTATAAAACAAACATAGCCCTTTATTATATTTTATAAATGTCGCCTAATTGCCAAATCCTACCACATCATTTGCAATGCACAAGTTTTTTTTTTTATATATATAATAAAGTTATTTTCAGGTAAATTTCTATTATTTTCAGGTAAATTTCTAAGTCAACAAGACTAAACTTCTCTTGGGCCATCTTACACACACAGTTCTAGCTAGGGTACTATACTTCTTCGTAAGTTAAGAGCCTTTTATGCTCATTATCACAATAAAATTGTAATTAAAATTTCATGATAAAATATAACTTCATAAGTACGAGAAAATAGTTTCATAATCCAGTCGAAATGGCGTGTGCATATATTTCGGCTGAATAGAACTAAAATTAAGTATTATTCTTTATTTTTTTATTATAAAAATTTTCAATAAAATTGTGTAAAATTTTTTTTAAAAAATTTAGTCATGTGAAATTAAATTATAAAAATTATATACTTATCATATTATTATTAAAAAATAAAAAATTTATAATGTTTTAATTAAATTTTTCTTTATCCAAAAATCGCCTCACCCCAATAGCAAAAAACAAAAAACAAAAAAAAACAAATTGCGCAACACATAAACATTTTACAGTAAGAAAATAATTTACATATATACATTGCCTCGTGCTATATTCCACAAAAAACTCGTTTCTCTATTTCTCTAGACGCCGCCCTCTGACCCATGATACATAACACAGATTATACATTTTCATTGCTGCCTACACTAAGGTCAAGAGGAATTTAAAAAAGATTTAAGCTCTCTGAATTCAGTTGGGTATATGAGCACAGAATCTAAACAGAGACCACCTTTGGTGTGGGTACAATCAATTTGGGTGAGAGAGAACTTTACTTTCGTAGAGGCGTTGCCATTGCCAACCACAAAATCGCCTGCATGGTAATAACTCCATTTCCCGGGTCCCTCCAGAAAGCACTGGGAGGCAACGTACTGCCTATCTGAACTCCATAGCTGTAATCGTACAGGCTTAATGTCCCACCCATGCACATGCTCATTATTGCACATACGTCGTCCAAATCTCTTGGTGGCTCGCCCAAGATGTATTCTGAAATAGAGGCTGTATGTCCCTTCTGGAAATGGGAAATCAACTTCCCCATCTACTTCAAACCACCAAATTTGCTGTAAATATGCCACTGTACTGAATCTGCACGTGATGGAAACAAGTCTGGCTTAATTGCAACCCTCCATTATATTAGACTTATTACGTACAAGGGCATTTAACTTCTTTTCGGCAATTAAGCAACAAGACTAAGAACCTTCACGACTTACCAGAAAAGCGAAAAATTCAACTTCGTTTTTCTGGATTTATTAAGTACCATAACTCAAGAGTTTCAAGCTTCATTAATGTCTACATTTTATCCTTCAAAGCAGCAGATTTCATGATTTTTAACACAAGCAAACCATGAGATATATATATTGTGACTCTTAAATCTTAATGCGGAGTAATTCAAGCACGATAACTCAGTAGAGCTTAGTTTGAATAGTTTTTCATTTCTTTTCATGTTCCCTGCATTCTGCAACATGCTGGATATTGCAGGACCATAAGTTATCTCCAACAAGATCCAGTCGCCAGAGAAAACAGAAGGGTACCATAAACGAGAACTATGACATGAAGCGGGATTACAATGTAACATGCATTAATTTACTATGACAGTATGGCAAGATTCGCCAGAGCATGAAAGGATGCAAATAGCCACCCAACTTTCCAGCCATGAATGATCGCTTTTAACTTCGGACGTAAATATTTATTATTGGAATGCATCTGAACATTGAATTCCATCCTATGACTGAAATGATTGTATCATCTCAATAAACTGATTTTCTTTCTAGGACATAAAGAGAATCATATAGCATGGTGGGTAAGAGACCCTAATTATTAGCTGTTGACAAAAAATTGAGAGTAAAACCGTATTGGACTATAGAAGATCGAACATCTTAAAAGGAGGAAGCATTACAGAGTTATAAAAGAAAAGGATCAGTATAGCCATCAAAATATAAACTCGTCAACAGACCCAACAATGAAGATATAATTTAATAATCCCAGGCTTTTTAGTAACAAAATCACGAACTGATAACAAAAGTAGAGGAGAAGAACATCAGAAATGACATAGAACAACGATATAACCAACTTTGCTTAATTCCACAGAGAATATCCTCCTCCAGAAGGACTTTTGAACTTCCATAAGCCAACTTAAAAATACTCGTGTTACAGCTAAAAAAACCGAACTATTCCCATTGCTATGAAATTTCTACATGAGATGCTAAGATGGGTGTGAAGAATCTCACCTAGATTCTTCAGTTTGGATATGATTCCAATATCTTCGATCGTCAATCCCGGTTATTGACAGTCCCTTAGATGATATAGCCAAGCAAAGCTTACCCGTGTTTCTATCCAGCCAAAATTTCTGCAAAAGCCCATACATTATCAGAAGCGGATCTGAACACCAAACATTATAAACTCCTTTGTTTAATTTGCTGGCTAAGAGAATACTAGAAAACGACAATATTTACTGAGCATTACCAGCACAAGAAATTACTCATTCTGTTATAGTTTGACTAGGTGGAGTTATTTCCCCCAAGAATAAAAATGAAAATAAGAAATTATATGGAGCTATCAAAATTAAGACAGCAGAGAAGCGACACCCCCGTACACTCGAGACTAGAAAATCATGTTTGCATTCCCTGTACAAATTTCAGCAATCCCGTTCGATAAAAAGGGAGGCAGTGTCCTTTCCCTCTCCTTCAGCCCAAATTCTAAATTTCAAGCTCTGAGCCTCCTCAATTTCGAAATTATTTGGGAAAATCTAAAACTTTTTGTTTTTTCTTCAAAGTTTCTCAATACCGAACAACTAGCGAGTGGATCGTTTAAGTACCTTGGTGCCGTCATCAAAAGTGTTCAGCCGACACAGACTTGCATAAATTCCTCTCTTGCCCAAATTGGTGGGAAGATCACCGAAGATTTTCTTAACAAGAACATCATAATTGGGGGGCAACTTAGATTCCCACACAAAATCAGCCAAGGAAGCACCATGAAAAGCCCGATTCAGCCGAGCGAGTTTACAAATCTGTGGAGGATCCATATATTCGAGAATCAAAGCGACGCAACTCTCGGGTAAATCCCCTAAAGTGGGTTTCGATGGCACAATCGGAGAGCCACATCGGTGTCCATGCAAGGATGAAGAGCCAACACCCATCACAAGAATGGAAACAGAGGGAGAAAGACTAGAATGTTCGAAAAGATTGAGGAAATGCGCTTCGTGCAGAGAGAGAATGAAGGTGTTGGAAACTCAGTTTCTTATGGAGGGACGCGTATCAGCTGTATGTGGGATTTGTTAGTATGTTTCCTGGGAAAGCGAAGGCGACAGCTCGTTCTATTTTGGACGAAAAATAGATAATGACGATGACGATAAATGACTTTTATGACTGTAAAACATAATATAAAGCAGGATTATCTTTAACAGCTTTAACGTTTTATCCTTTTTATCTCATTTTAATTCTCTCTCTCTCTCTCTCTCTCTCTCTCTCGCTCTATATATTTATATATGTGGCACAGGATAAACTGTTTGTACCTGTTCCTGGTTTTTAGATATCGTAATTGTTTTTTCTATTACTTGTTTATTATTTATTACAGTTTAATTTGGATACTTACTAATACACTCCTCATTTTATTCATTTATTTAAAAGAAAATCAATATTTTTCAAATTTAATTTAATTATATTTAATATTTTTTAAATTATACTTGACTCTCCTTTAATTTAATTTCTATCAATAGATTTAACTTTTATACGATATATTTCTTTCAAAAATAAAATTATTAAATTACATTTTGTTATATTAAAATTAAAATTTTAATTTTATATTAAAATTTAATATCAATTTATTTTTTATTGCTATATTAGCACTAAAATTGTCACTTTAAGTTGTATAAAAAATTAATTTTTTTAATAAAAATTAAAAGAAAAATTTATGTAATATATATCTAAATATTAAAGGGCACAAATATAATTTTTTAAATAAAAAAATATTATATATAATTTAAGTAAATAGTTAGTATAATTTACTTTACATTTATTTTTGGCAAGTGGTTCTCTACTCACGGTATTCATTGCTTTACCTCGGAAGCTTAATTTTTATTGATAGAATCATTAAAAAAAATTATAAAATTTGAAGACAGCTCATTTTATCCACTTGGATTTTTTTTTTTTTTCCATTTGTCATGGATATATGAAACGTATGAATCGCTCGATGAAAGATCAACAATGATTACTCCTTCATTCGTATATTTAGAAGTGACACAATTTAAATTTGATTCCAAAATTGAATAACACTGTAATGAACTGAATACCCGATTTATTTGACTAGATCACTTTTGATGAAATATGATGTTTCTTAGAATCAACGAAAAATAAAACTTCAACACATGATTTCAAACTCTGCGGATTTATAGATTATCTAACCCATAATGCAAACTAGGTGCTTAACGCGAAAATAATTTTTTAATTAATTTTTAACTATTTATTTAAATAAAATTTAAATTATGATATTTTAAATTTTTAAAAATAACAAATAAGATAAATTTTAATTTTGTGATCATAATATTTATTTATATTTAAAAAATATTTTAATTTTTTTATTAATTTATGAGACTTAAAATTCCAAACACATATATAATAGTATATATATTCACTAAAATAATAACAACTTAATTAAAACAACTAAAATGCAAATATATCTTCTAGAAGGCAAAAGTCCTCCTATAGGCCTATTCTTAAGAGAGTAAAATGATTTTGTCCCCGGAGTTGTTGCTATCATGTTTTGTTCATTTTGTGAGTATGATTAATTGTTTGTTCGTCGTGGCTTTATTGTCAATTTTGTCTCGATTCATATTTACATCTTAGCCATTACATTTTTGTATTATCATTTTACTTTTAATCAAGCTGCTAAAATATGGGTAGAAATTAGAATTTTTGAAACGTGAAATCTATAAAATATTTTATCAAATGAGTAAAAAATAAATAAAAAAGAATGAATAGATAAAAATTAAGAAAATAGCTATTATATACAATTTTACTCATTGTATTGCTTTTTCTGATCTCAAAAGTGTTTTATATACTTTACGTGTTAAAAGATCCAAAATCAATATGAGTATAGGAATAAAAAATATATTTTTTTAATCCAAAAAGGAGAGTAATAATACCTCATTCATAATGATCCATAAGTATATTTCAAATGTTATTGGGTTGTAAATAAAAAAATGTTTATAATGTAAAATAAAAAAAATCTCTATTTAATTTTACAGAACACTGATAACTGGTATAAGTAAGTTTTCCAAGAAGATAATTCAAATTTGAATAGACCTTTAGTAATGAAATCAATTATATAGTAGCTTGGCGTTAGAGTACTTTTGTTCTTGAGTAAATTGTGATGTTTATATTTATGTATTTAAAAAGAAAGTAAAATATAAAAAAATGTGTATGAAATTTATTTTTTATCTTTCTGCGAATATTATATATATTTATTTGATTTATAAATATAACAAATTTAGATTCCTCCAATGAGACCTCTCCAAATGTTTTATTTTATTTTATTTTTTTGATTCTACCTTCTTCGCATAATTTTCTAATGCGTCGGGGTCCGCTGACCATTTATTATCCATCATACAAGTCAATCGACATGGACTGGGCGTCATTGCTGTAGAAGATATCTGCGAAATTTTGAGCCATATTTCATTTAAAAAAAATATTTTTAATCCAAAATTGTTTCTGCCAAAAAAATGTACTTATATTCTACTATCTCAGTCTTATAAATAAAAAATAAATAACTAATTTATGAGAATTAAAAAATAATAATTAAAAGTGATTAAGTTTCTTAATTTTGTTTTAAATAAAAAATATTTTTAAAAAATATGTGTACTTTATTTTTAAAATTAATAATAATTATTATTCATAATTTAAAAAATTTATTTAATAAAAGATATAATTTGAATATTATAATTAATATATTAGATATAAGTGATTTATTTTTTATATTTTAAATTAAATCAAACCAAAAAAAATTTTATATGAGATTAGAGATAATATTTTTTAAGAAGTCAATGATACAAATTTTGACTTTTTTATTTTTTATTTAAAAAAAATAAAACTTGTACTGCAACTTTTCTGAAAATATGAGATAGAAATAAATATCTATTTAGAAATGATTTTGAATAAAAAAATATTTTTTTTAATAAACTATGGTTCAAAATTCCGGATCTTTGCTGAGGATTTAAGAAAACAAAAAAATGCAAACTAATTTACACTTGACAGCGTGGCCATTTTCATGACCTCTGTATATAGACATATATATATGTATATATATACAAACACATTAATCAATCTGCACGTTGTTTTGGTGAGAGGGGACCAAATTATTATATAAATGAATAAAAATATTTGCATAAAATAATATTTTATAATTATACCAGTGAAACCATGAAAGTAATGGACAGCCAACTCAACGTGGTACCGAGTCAGCTTCATTACATGTCAACCGTGCATTCGTTGTTTTTGCCAACTCTGGACACGTGTCGGATCACAACAACTCATCTTCAAAATATGGATAAGGAAGACGAGCTTAGATGACTAGATCAAGAATTGAGTGCCACTAGCTCTACTTATAATATTATTACTTTATATCGTCTTTAATGAGAATGATCAGAAATCAGAAATCGGAGCAATTTTTTTTTTCATTTAATATGTTATATTATTTATATATTTAGTAATTAAAATTTATTTTATATATAAACTATATATGAACTCTACTCATATAAATTTAATCTTAACTTTTAATTTTTTTTAAATACATTATACTTAACAAAATTTTTTTACATCTATTTTATATTGTATACTTACTATTCCACTTGCTTTTATTATTATATGCTTGCCTTGGCCGGGCCATGTCATGGCCTTGCTGGTTACTTTGGCCTATGGTGATTCGCTGAGCCACCGATATCGAATGTTTGATTGGGTTGACTGCAATAGGGTAATATATAAGAGAGAGAAAGTATCAGTTTGTTTGTGGAATCTATGCATTTTCATATTAAACATAATTCTTTCATAAGATCTTATAAAAGTATTAGTTAATAAAAATATCTGGCATTGATTGAATGGATATTTCTGACAAAAAATAAATGTATATAGATCATATAATTGTGATATTCCTTCTTGGTACCATAAAAGGCAGGTAAGTTATCGGAGGAGCTGCTTTCTGCGATAACTCCGAATACAATTCAAGACACAAGCATGAAGCCAAACACTGCCAAAGTATAAACTGCATCACGTGTGGGGGAAAAAAATATGCACCACACAATTTGATGCTCCAACTATTTCAAGTCATGTATAAAATTCTTCAATAAAATATCATTTTGAACTTCAGGATAACGGAAACCTCTTTTAGTTATTAATAATTAAGAAAAAAAAGATTTAAAATTTTAATATAAAGGTTCTTTTTTTGTATTACGTTATATTTTAAATCAATAAATATGGATAAATTATTTTTTCTCTTTTATGAGATGTTTAAATTATATATCATTCCACTTATTTGAAAAATTATTTTATTTATGAAATCAAAAGATGTGTTATACTGATATTTCTTGCAACAAAAGATAAATTATAATTACATCTTTGAACTAAAATATCCTCATATTAATTACTTGTATAATATAAAAAAATGTTAAATATGTATTTAATTAATATAAAATAGAATATAAGAAATGTTAAATGTGTATTTAATTAATATAAAATAGTCACTTTTTTTAAATTTAAAATATATTAAATTTATAATTTTAATACAAAATTATGAAATTAAAATACAGTTTAAAAAGATATTTTTTAAAATAAATTATATTTTTAATAAATAAAATTAATATTATCTTTAAAATTATTTGAATCATTTTTTGACTTTAAAAAATATTTATGTATATTTTATAATAAAATTAGTATATATTTTTAGACATTTATTATAAAATAATAATTTACCCAAGTATATAGTCTAAAGAATTCGGGTCATTTGATCCAATAGCCTTTGCTCATTCCAAATGTTTTATGTCACATTTTTTTTTCTTTTTGGGTAATGATTTTTTTTCTTTGGTCAAAAAGAAGTTTCATTATTGTGAAAATAAAAATAACAAGCAAATGACTAGGATTTGGATTCTCTTCTGTACCTTTTTCTCCAATTCCTCTTCCATATAATTTGGAAAGTCTCTGCCGTCCATGCAATCTGGACGTTAAAGTCCACAGTTAAAAATTTATTTTTATTCTATATTTTATTTTCTTTCGCAATTTTATTTTAAAAATTAAATAAATCTAGACCATCCAAATTTTACTGGAGAGGCCACTACAGAGATCTATTTCTAAGTAGCAACAGGGAGGGATTTACTGAAGCAAACTAACCCCCTCCCCTCTCACACAGAGCAGCATCATTACACAAAACAGAGAAAAGAGGAGATGGGGGATTTGGCTCCTAACCTCCCCATTCCTGCTTGGCTAGCAAATTGCAGATCCTGAGATAAAGCAATGGCCTATTGTGAAAGTCACCGATTCAGAAAATATCTTCTAGATAAAGGAAACAGTCTATACACTCTCTAAATAAAATGAAAAATAACACAGAAATCTAATAGAAGTTCATCAGTCCTAAGTCCTATTCTTATCTTTATGAAAGCAATAGCCTCTTCCTCTTAATTCCTCTTAATGTTGTGGAGATGAGAATGAGGAGAGAATAGACCAGAGATAACATCAACATTTTCATCTTGATGGAACGTCCCCAAATTAAAGAGATTGATATAGACATTAGCGGTAAATGGTAGTTTTTACTTGCACTTTGCCTGTGGTGGGTCAAGCATTGCAACTTGCTACCAACCATTACATGTTATGCGGTTCATCAATGCTAGTAAGAAATTGAGTTAGATATGGGCCATAGCTATTTCAATTTGCCCTGCTCATTATCTAAGTCTCATTGTTCGTATATAAGTCATGATACAGACAAATCCCAGCTCAAAGGATGCATTCCAGTTGCGGGGGTCAAGAGTATATAAGTATAATATCATTTACATTGATATTTCAAAATAAATTGCTGATATTGTTGTATTGGATTAGATTTTTTAAAAAAAGGTATAATCATCTAACATCAAGACATTTTTGGGGTCATGTGTAACGTGACTATCGTATCTTATACTTTGCTTGGCAGCCCAGTAAATCATTTGGCATCTAGCTTGCAGAGGCTGATTTAATTTGGGACAGCAATCATAGATATATGATTAGGAAGTCGCTTAAAGTTATTCATTCTGATCAATGTCTATGGAAGCACAAGCAGTGTTTATTTGAACATGTAAGAAAAATGCGACTTTACATCTAGTGCTATATCATATCTCTGGTGCTTGTGCAACTTTACAGTGTAAACTAATTTCAAGATAAATAATGGGATATGATATAGCACAGGAGCAGAACATATATAGATGAGGTTAGAATGAAAACCACTGATTTCGTTCATCATCATGGCTCTTGTACTACTGAGTAAATAAAGGGAAGGGACGGTACTAAGAAAGAATTTCGGCGTACATATAAAGAATCGAAGAATGAAAACAAATAGAACATATTCAAACCTGGCCTATAACAACGGAAATCTATGACTAAACCTCATCCTATGAATATGAAGGTCATACCAACCTTCTATGAGCTATTGTGATTCATCTCAAGTTTGAATTTTTGCAATTGAAATATCCAACGCATTTCCATTAGACACAGGATTTTTTCTTTAAAAAAGAGGAGGTTATCTCGACCTCAATTTTAAAGGTGCTCTTACCATGTTCCAAAGTAAAATCATGAACAACAGTATTAAAAAGAATTAAGAATCTCAATACAAGGATTTATTATCCTTTCTAGAGAGATAGCCAGCGAGAGAAAGGATGGGTAGGATAGGAGACTAAGATGAGAAAGATTGTGTAATTTCTAAAATTATGAAACTGATATCTTTATCTCAATCACATGCCACTGTATAATATACAAACCATTCCCCACGAAGAATTAGCCATTGCCTGTAAAAACCGTGATGGTTCTGTACTTTAAGGTTGATTTTGAAGAACTGAAATTATACAGACAACTTCATCCAAACAGCACAAATCCAGATCGAATTGGTGTGTGTATCAATTCATATTTTAACAAACTAAACTTCAATTCATTGCTTTCCAGAAATCTGGAGTCAAGGCATTAGATTAATTCCAAAAACAGGGCTTCTTGCTTGCTTGTTAGACCAAGTTCATTCAGTGTCAATGCACTTTCCCCATCACTGAATGCACGCCGAGGATATGGTCTCACCTGTCCAAAGAATAACATTGAGTCACAATCACCAGGAGAATATTCTGTACAAATTAATCATATTCCTGAATAAGTCAAAATAATTAAGAGTTGGACTGATAAAACTGAAAGGCAATGGAGTTTACTCACCAATCTGTAAGTGCCAGGTTTCACCACCCTACCAATATCTATGAAGTCGAAAAGAGACTGAAAAAAATCCAGCAGCAGGTTCAGCAATGATGCACCAAGAGAAAGGAAAAAAAAAGTATAATTTCAAGCTGGCCTTTTTACCTGCAGATTGTCAGATCTAAGAAATTGGCGTCCACGACGGCTTCCATCTGGCATTCTTACTAGCAAGGTCACAGCATTCTCATTGTCTGAAGATGGTTCTGGTGGTAGAGCAGCTTCTTTTGCTGCTAACTGTGTTTCCAATTCCTGACACAGAATTACAGAAAATGCAAGTCTAAACAACTTGAAAACAGGAGTTTCCTTCTGTCCAGACGAAGGCATGATAAACTAATATTAAGGTTTTGCATAAGCCAGTCAGGGGAACAAATCATGAATAGACAATTGTTACAAAATTTTCTTGGATAGAGATGTATGGTACAAAACAAAAAGGAGGGGGGTCGTTAATAACATTATTAAGTATCAAAATTCCTCTTTCACAGTAAAATACATGACATATTTCCATTTTGTAGAAAGAGGCCGAAGAACCATGGAGTTCTGCTACTTGGGAAGAAAAAAAAATTGTTTCAAAGTAAAATACCACCTCTCCATTTTCTCAACAACTTCAATAGAAATTATAGAGTTTACAGTTCCTCAGATGACAAATTATTGGCAAGCAATGCCAATAATTGATAATTGGTATAAGGTCAAATTTCAAAACATCATTTTCAATTAAAATTGAAAAAATTGATTGAAGAAGACCAGGTGAATAAAGAGGGAATAAAAAAAAAAGAGAAATAAGCAATAACATCTAAGTAAACAGTATTTATTCACAATTACTAGAGTTTACAATTCAATGTACAGCTGCATCTTAATAGAGAGTTGACATCAACTTAGTATGCGGGTACACACGAGCCAGTGAGCAACTGTGATAACATCATTCTGTTAATATCAATACTTAATAATGTAGCGTTATAACATTGTCACCTAGTTTAGTTTTATTGATAGCTCATTTGAACACTTCTTTCAGCATTTTGCAATTGTTTCATATCATGACAATGCTATATTTTCCATAAATTTACACATTTCTTACTTAATTTACTTTTTTATTGTTTCCTAACAGAAAATACAATAACTCAAATATGAAGTTGTAGAAGAGGCATTTGGTATGTCATTCCTTGCTTTCTTATTATTTATCCCAATGAAATATGAAAAGATTATACTATGATTAGTCCATTATCACTTGGTGCCATAAGGCATACTGATGCCAATAAGGATCCCGAGTTACCCAAGATGATAGAGTGCTAAGAGATGTTTTGTGGAAGGCTTTGGAGAAAAAATGAATCCGTATTACTTATATTCGAACAATTCAAGATATGTATGATGAGATTGCAACTAGTGTGAAAATACAAAGTGAGTCCACCGAAAATCTCCCGATAATTATTGGCCTATATCTGGAGTCAACTCTGAGCCCCTATTTTTTTACTTTAGTCTTAGATGTGCTTATTGAATATATCCAAAAGCCAGTGCCACAATGTATAGTCTTTGCAGATGATATAGTCTTAATTGGATAGTCGAAAGAGAAAATAAATGAAAAATTAGAGATGTAGAAACTAGTTTTGAGAATATATGGATTTCGTTTAAGTAGAAGTAAAATGAAATATATGGAATATAAGTTTAGCAAGAGGCACACTAATTCTTGCGTAGAAGTGAAAATAAGAGAACACACCATACCACAAGTCACTCGGTTTAGATATCTTGGATCCATCATTTAATAAGATGGGAAAATAGAAGAAGATATAAATTATAGGATTTAAGTGGGGTGGATGAAATGAAAGAATGCTTCCGGTGTTATAACAGATAGAAGAGTATCGCTCAAACTTAAGAGTAAATTTTACCGCACAGTTATAAGACCAATAATGTTGTATTGGACTGAGTGTTGGGCAATAAAATCAATGTTGCAAAGATGATAATGCTGCGTTGTATGAGTGGATATACCAAATAAGACAGAATGAGAAATGAATACATTAGACAAAAAGTTGGAATCGCACCTATTGTGGAAAAGATGGTAGAATCGCGTTTTAGATGATTTGGCAATATGTGAAAAAGATCTATAGAAACTCCAGTAAGAAGAATAGATTAGATGGAAAGTAATCCAATAATTAGAAGTAGAGGGAGATTACAAAATCTATAGGTGAAATTATTAAGAAAAATTTAGATTTAAATAGTTTAACTAAAGACATGATTTATAGTAAAATTTTACGGCGTCGTTTGATTTATATGACCGACCCCATCTAATGAAAAAAGACTTATTGTTATTGTTGTTGTTATAGTACAGAAACATGGCATAGAAATTTTCTTCAAGGAAACATGGTAAGGCAGTGTCGCTCGGGTGTAGCCCCCCTCAGAAAATCTCTCCCTAGGGCATAACTCTTGTTCAACACTCCTTGCTTAAAAATGAGAATAACAACAATTTGATAGGCACTTCTAGCAGGATTTTCTAATGTCAATGTAAACAAAATGCATGAGAACCATCTTTTGTTACTGGATCAATTGTAAGACTAAAATAAAAAGTAAAAGAATGTGAGCACCAAAAGCAGAAAGCAAGAAATGAGTTGCAAAGGCATTACCTGCTCCTCCTGTAATTTCTTACGAGATTCTTCCTCTCTCCTCCTTTCCTCCTCACAGGCAGCCTCAGCTTCCTCCACGGCCCTTAATTCTTTTTCTCTGTCTGCTTGTAATGATGCGAGATATTCATCATCCTTTATCAAATAAGCATAGACCGGAATTAATGGTTAGACTATCTACTACAACATACAATTCTGGCAATCAAGAAATAAACTACACCTGCTGCTCCCTTATCAAGCGCTGAGCTGTTAGTGACGGTGAAGGTGGGCGAGGTGCAGGCCGCGGATAGGAAACCCTAGTCTGCATGAACTCATTTGGTGCATAAGGAAAGCCATACCCACTCCCTTCAGGGATTCCACCAAACATTGCAGCCTCAAGCATTACTGCTTCATCGTGCTCCTCAGAAGAAATGCCACCCCACTTCAATTTCAGATAGTTCACACATTGGGAATTAGGAGACATGCACAATTTGAGATGAATAGATAATATGGCAAATGCACATGACTGTTAATCCTCATTGAAAATTCATAAATAGAAGGACTATACCTCATCAGCATGGATGGCATTTCTATTATGCTGAGGATTATCGCTGCTATCGTGATTTCCTGAGCTTGACAGTCTGCTGGTGTCAATGACTTCAACATCCTTGGCTGAATCTGTGGAGCCCAAAGATACAGGTCTAGACCTGTTCCGAATTAGAGGCTGCTCCTCTACATCTTCAGCTTCATCTTGGAAGGATGAACTTCCTGCCTGCAATCTAAAATGATCATGAACACCCTTATCAGATTTGACAAACTTAAAATACAACATCATGTCCTTAGGGAAAATACTGAATCCTATGCTGCAAACATAACAGAGCATTTCCAAGCACAGCAATATAGCAAGGAGCATATATGAATAAGTGCCCAAATATAGTGTGAAGAAAGAAACTAAACCTTCCATTTGATGCTGCTATTTTCACCAGTTCCACCTCAGATGACTTAGATGGCCCCACTATGGGTGCTCTGACATCTCCTTGCAAGCGCCGTGATTTTTCTTGCTCAGCTGACTGCATTCATTTCATGTTTACAAGCAATCAAGGTTCCAGTATTAATGAATGACAAAGTAAAAGCAGAGTCTCTTAAATCCTTGAAGTCATCACTGAGATCAACCAAGATGAAAGGTTCAACGAATTATGACATAAAAAAAGAAAAGAGAAACTTAAGATATATACTGCACCTTAAGGGACAACGAAACTGCATGGGCAAGTTCAGGATCCTCCAAGTAAGACTGCCTTTGCTGAAGTCCAGATTCACTTAAATCCTGCATCAGGTGGAAGTTAAATTCTGAGGTTAGCATTCAGTACAATAGCGCACAAAAAATCCATCCCAGAAAGAGAAGTACAATTTGTCTGCCAATTTTGTAATCTGGAGACTTTTCCTCAACCTCCCGTTTAGAAGCCTCAATGGCAGCACGAATCATTTCTTCTTCAATGTCATTACTATAATCTGGCAGACTTTCAAGCTCAGGAACAGTAGGCCTAGCACTTCCATCTAGTGAAGTATCACCCAAGATCTTATTTGTTTGCTCATCCTGACGTGAATAATGGGCAGTTGGAGCAACATCATCATCAATTATCACAGTCCCATGGGTATCTGGGCCTTGAGCATGAATAGTTTCAGTGACATCTTCAATGGTTGGAGCATGGCCAGCTTGAGGAGTATATTGATTCCCATCCTTAGTCTCTATGGGAATCTCCCTTACCTCTCTTGGATGTCTAACAGATTGTGCCCGGTTTGTTGAATCAGGAAGAGCATCAAATATACTTCTATCAATTGTTGGATCAAGAAGAGAAAATGGATTGCGATTTCCTACTGAAGATAAGTGTGATGGAGGTCTGGGATGTTCAGGATGAAGTTGTTCATCTATATCCATGAAATCATCTTGTGGTACAGCAACAGACGTGTCACGAGAGCTGGTCAAGAAGCAATGAATTAAAAACATCAATATCATAAGAAAACAGGAAGTTGCAGAATGCTAAGAGTGATACCGGAGAGACAAGGTAGCTTTCTAAAGGATAACTGATTCATTAATGAAAAGAAACGGAGTATACCTGGCTAACAAATTTCTGTCTCCTTCACTAAAATGTGCATTAACAGCTTGATTAATATCACCGCCATGCTCCTGGCAGGAATATGTTCACAAATGAAGTGGAGAGATATTATCAAAATACTTGACAACAACAATAAATGCCTAGAAACTTCAGTCACAAAAGCTGAACAGAGCTGGTCCTATTCTAACTGACTAACACCAGATACCACAGTCTGATGAGATAATTAGAATAACTGTTCAAACAAATTAGAAACTAAAACTCACATATGCGACAGTTTACATGTAAAATCCTGATCACAGGAAGGACTTTCTTTTTGGGAACCAAAATCCTTATCGCATATGAGGTGATGTCAGAGAAATGACAAGATAGAGACCTGTCTAGGCTTTGTCAAATTACACGCCAAATCTTTAAAACTTATAGGTTCTCACCGCATTGCTAGTCTCTATCGATTAGCGTTTATTCCAAAGCAGATTTAGTCATTTTGCCAACCAAAATATCACAATTAAATACCGACAGCCTGATGGTAAGATATTACCAAGACAATTTCCCAGTATTTCCAAGCAGCCAGAAAATCACAATGGTATTTCCTATATTCCCAGAAACTAACAATCACTCAATCAGTAATTACAAAAGAATAGTTAATGCTACAAATTTTTTTTATTCCTTTCCACAAAATGAGAACTTTTTGGTCAGCGAGATCCAGAATGAATTATGTCTGCACATGTACAGCCCCACTAAACAAGAGTTAAAATCAGCAAGAGGACCATAGCAGGCAATTAAGCAAGAACAAATTATGACTTTCAACACGATGCCACACCTAAGAAACTCATTTCAGAAAAAATTAAAAAAAAAAAGATAATTGAGCCACATAGATGACAGAACTAAACTCACTACCCAATGCACAAGAACCCTAACTATGGCCAATCAACTAGCAACCAAAAAAATTTATAGATAAATAAATCTTAATTTTATCATGTTCCAGTGTCAATTAAAACCAACTTAGAAGACAATTATCGTAAAGAAAAGAAACAAAAAAGGACAGTTAACCTCGAGCTTTTGCACTGCGATTGCTTCAGATAAGCCCGTGATGTTCATGAATGTCTCAATTGCTTCCTGATTAGGCCTCGTCATTGAAATCCGAATGGTTTGGAACAGAAGTTGAGCTGCGAGATTAACTGTTGCTTCTTTGAAGTTCCCCTTATAAAAGAATTCCTTGTCGTGCTCAAAAAAAAGGGAGAGACACTAGGGTGAAATATATTGAGGGGGGCATTTTGGGGTTAATACGATGAAAATGGTTGAACTTCTCCAATCTTATACGCCATGTATCCCTCAGCGACTTGACGGACAAGTTGCTTCAACATATATGCTTGAAAAGCCCAAGTAAAATTCGTGCATATTTTATGTAAAAGAAATAGATTTTTAGCTTTTTATTCATGTATATTTTAGTGTAGCTTGGGTTCGGCTCCTTATGAAAATGCGGGCCTCATCAGGCCTAATCACATTCTGTTCTATTAAGTGAACGAATTCCTTTGTGGGCTTTTGACCCAAATTATGTGGGCTCAGCAAACAGCAAACTTGTTGGTTGCGTAATTCCAAGAGGCCAGGACCATTGGCTTTTTGACCATAAAATGTGAAAAAAAACAACAAACTGAGATGCTTCACGGCACAAAAATTTTCTTAAAATACTTTTTCTTTTTCTAATTAATAGGTTGTGGCATCGACTCATTTTATTTTTTTCATAAAATTTTAATCAGTTGTGGCATATGCGACCCATATATATATATATATATATTTTATATATATATATATATAATTTGTTATATAATTTTGATATAAATATTTATTTTATTTTATTTTTTAAGTTATTTAGGATAATAATTAATTTAAAATTTATAAAAAAATATATTTGTGGGCTCAGCAAACAGCAAACTTGTTGGTTGCGTAATTCCAAGAGGCCAGGACCATTGGCTTTTTGACCATAAAATGTGAAAAAAAACAACAAACTGAGATGCTTCACGGCACAAAAATTTTCTTAAAATACTTTTTCTTTTTCTAATTAATAGGTTGTGGCATCGACTCATTTTATTTTTTTCATAAAATTTTAATCAGTTGTGGCATATGCGACCCATATATATATATATATATATATATATATATATATATATATATATATATATATATATATATATAATTTGTTATATAATTTTGATATAAATATTTATTTTATTTTATTTTTTAAGTTATTTAGGATAATAATTAATTTAAAATTTATAAAAAAATATATTTTTGTAATATAATTAAAAATTTTAATAAAATAACAAGTATATAATTTTTTAATAATATTAAGATAAATATATAATTTTTAAAAATAATTTTATAATTTTGTAATTAAATTATATATTTGTTATAATATTAGCAAAAATTATATACTTATTATATTTTAAGAAAAAAAATTAATAGTAAAAAACCACTTTGTCCCACAAGAAATTCTTTAATTTAGATAGGATTAAACTTAATGTTTATCGATAATTTCGTATCAAACTTATAGTCATTGTTTATGGATAATTTTTTTTTTGTATTTTCATTTTTAAATATTTGCCACATTATCTGCAATTTTTGCCTTTTCTTTGGATTGATTAAATTTTTTCATGCAATTCTTAAGTATTAGTAATTTCTTTTAATTTTTAGAAATTCATCATGCCCTTTAATAAATTATTTTTATTTAAAAATAAAAATAATAGAATACTTGAAAAAATATAATTGACTGGAGGATCTTGAGATAATTTTTTTTGGATTAAATTATCTTGGTGTTAAAAACTTTTAAATATTTAGATAAGATAAAACTTAATGGTAATGTTTTTAATTATTAATTTTTTTAATATAATAAGTATATAATCTAAGATATTGAAATTTATAAATTAGAAAAATTAACTTTAGACTCAGAATCGGACACTAACTCTAGTATGAAACCTACATCTAGTGAATTAGATGAAGAATTTAATTATATCTCTGAAGAAGAAGAAATCAATATGATACATGGAGAAAGTAGTAAAACTGAAGATAATCAATTTGATAATGATAATGAATTCCAACGAATATGGAAAGAATTAGATTTAGGAGAAATAGAAACTCTAATATCAGAACCAAAGATAAATAAAGAAAGTAGTAATATCCAAAATAATGACTTTAATTTAAATTTTGAAGAATTTCCCCAAATAGACTTTGAGGAATTCCAACAATTATGGCAAGAATTAGAAAAAGAGGAAATAGAAAGTCTGCCTCTAGAATGTAACACCCCAAAATTTATTAAGGTATTAATCATGGATTTAGATTAATTAGGGATAATTAATATAGGATAAGTGGGCAAGGTTAGAGAATGGTAATTTTGAGAAATAAATTAATAATATGAGTTGAGAATTAATTGGGATAGAAACTATATCTAGGCCCAACTTAATGTAGGGGGATCATGAGAAGGGGCTTATAAAAGCCCAATGATTCTAGATGCAAGCCCAACTCCTTATCATGAGACTTGGGCCGAGAGGGATCCCCTAGCAATAGCCCAATTTGACCTAGTGAAATAAAGGCCCAATACCCAAATTACATGAGCTCTTATAGTGGGCCCAACACACATTATGCAGACCCAAGTTGGATTGACTCTTGGAGGTTAGCCTAACCCAATCAAATTCCTGTAGCCCAATTCATGAAACAAAGCCCAACAACTGTAAAAAATCTGAACCTACAAGGAATTGGGCCATTGGGTCAGCATACCTCACTTAAACTGAAATTGTTCTGCAGCCCACTTCATCAAACAAAAGCCCAGTAAGCACATATCTGAACCTAAGTGGATTTTGGGCTTTAGGGTTGACCCAAACTCATCTAAAACCCTAACCCTTCAGCCTCTCCTTCATTTTTGCTGAAACTCAAGGAAGAAAATTCGGAGGTTTGAGGGAAGCTAGGGTTCCACCAACATGGAGGCTCCATTTCTCACTTCTAGAGGATGATTTAGCCAAGGTAGGCTATATATAACTTGACCCTCTCATCCTCCTCTTCATTTTGGTCCGATTAATTTCTGGGTTTAAGTATTTTCATCTTCATCTCAAATCTGAAATTTGGTGTTGGGTGATTCCTTGCAAGATTTTCGGATTTGGAGGTTAGAGGGAGGTTTAGGTAAGCTTTTCCCTTCCATTTTGTGTATAACCTTGCTGGAAAATACCCCTAAGGATGTATTATCATAATGGGTTCTTTTATTGTGTGAGATTACAAGGAGATAATGGTGGAAAACTAAATTTTCTGGGCTTGGTGGTTGAAGTGCGAATTTTGGTGCTTCTATGGCGGATTTTCGGAGGTGGGGCTACTGGTGTTGTTAAGTGAGTATTTCCTTTCCATTTTAATGCATTCTCTGTTAGTTTGAGACCCCTATAGTTAACCTATGACATGGGATTTGGTTTAATATGGAGTTACCCAAAAATTAGAGTAAACTATAGCAATTTCTGGTGTGGGAAAGTTGGAGTCCGAAATTAAATCCCTTAGTAATTAGGTAAGTAACCTCTAGTCGTTATTAGTAGTTCAGCTCTTTGGGTATTTGATTATGACTAGAAATGGTGATAATTATGTTTCTTATAGGCTTGGTGTGCACTTGGATCATTATGGTAGCTAGGGCAAGAGTAATTGGCTTCAATGAGGTAACTGGGTTATTTTCCTAATTCCATGTATATGCTCATGTTAATCTGCTATTTGTTACACATGCTTGATTTTGAAATGTTAAATGACTGGTTGGCTACTTGATTGTTATTGTGATTGGACCTTGTGAGTCCATGGTGGAGCTGTGGTGCGGCTGCCACCCGTGCATGTGCTACGATCGAGCACCGGGTATGATCAACCCCAGATGCACTGAGCCCTGGTGTGCTCAATGGGGAGTAGGTGCCGTGGACGGGCCTCTCCCAATGTTAATGGCCTTTAACATGTTGTGTATGATTGCTGGTATGGGACAGTAGTCATTAGTGGTTCAACTAGCTCATTTGCCAATTGAATTGATGATTCTGATATTGATGACATGAGATTGTCCTATATTGATTGACTTGTACATATATATGGAAATTACCTTTTGTTACTGAGATTGTATATCTCACCCCGTTGTGGGCTAACATTTTCAGGGACCGGACCTCTTAGTGCCGAGGAAGAAATTAATGGAAGACCATTAAATGGTTTGGTAATGCATAGGTTTAGGAGCTTTGACAAAAATGTATTGTAATTAAATTGTTAGTTTTGTATCATTGCTGCATTACATCATGAGTTGCCAAGTGTAGGGATTGTATATGTAATTCGATTATCATGGAATTGAACCTTATGATTGTAATTGGCTAATAATGGAAAGTGTATCGAATGTTAAATATCAACGGTGAATGATTGGTGTTGTTATTATTTCATAAACTCGCTAATAGAGGGTGATTAGAGAACGGAAATGGGCATATAAGTTTTGAATGGGTAATGGAAGTATAGTTAAATAAATAAGGTAGATAAATGTCATTAGAGCCATGCAAAATGAGGGGAGGTGACCTTAGAGTGTCCCTAAGAAGAGAAATAGAGTGTAGGGGGCGAAACATAGGGAAAACAGCTACAGAAGGGAGTCACGCCGCGGCCAAGAAGGCTTCGCCGCGGCCTAGGGAGTGACAGTGGCGAGGGACGCTGCGGCTTGATAAATCTCGCCGCGGCGTGGAGTGAAAATAATCGCCCAGGGGGTGACAGAACGTAACCTCGCCGCGGCGCGAGTCGAGAAAATTAATTTGGGGGGTTACAGTAGCAAAACTCACCGCGGCGCCACATAGGTTGGCCGCGGCGCAGGTCCAACTCGCCGCGGCGAAAGTCAGGAAAATTCCAGAGAGTAACTGGGCCGCAGCGCAAGAGTTCCAGGCTGCGGCGGAGGGCTAAAAACTCAGTTTTTGACCTAGACACCCGAATTTCTTGAATGCTAATGCTAAGGAATGATATAGGAACACTCGTGGGAGGTTTTTGGGTGTTGAAAATGATAAAGGGATGAATTACAAATGCTTGTATACATGTCCCTGTTTATAGTTGATTAGTTGATGACCCTAACAACATCAAGGTTCAAATTTCTCTGTATTTCCGCAAAGTAATTTATTGTAGCAATCCCGAACCTTGATCATTAATTATTAATCACATACTTAACTCTAATTATGATAATTAGAAGTTAGGGTCGTCACATAGAATCTCCTATACTTACAAATAAAATAGAAAAAATCGTAGTAGAAGAAGAATTAGAATCACCAAAAATAAAATCCAAGAGCCTTAAGTCAGCAATACAAAAAAGCTGAATTTAATACAAAAGATGTAATAACTGGAGAAGAATATAGATGTTTTAGAAACAAAAAGATGGAAAAATATGCTTGGAGATATCCACTAAAATCTTTATTTCCCCATAGTAAATACTGTGAATTCCATTATCAACAAAATAAAGTTAATCAAACAAGAAATAAAAGGCAAAGAAAATGGTTTAAAATGAAATATAAAAACAAAATGAGAAAACTAAAACTAGACGAAAAACTCACAAAATTAAGAAAAGAAAAAGGGAAAAGACTAAAAAATGAAAAGAAGAATATCATAAGTATAAATGAATTAAATAATAAATAACTACAATTTTACTGATTTATTGAATATGTTCACAGAAAAAATAATTTGATTGCTGATTTTCTTAGTAGAGATGGAGCAATCATCTCAAATAGGTAAAGCTACGAGTAATCCTCAAGACGAAAATATGAGTTCCCCTCATATTGCACGAGTAAATGATCTCGAACTCAATCAAAATATATTGTCATCTCAGACATCGAATCGGTTGAGTAATATCAGTAATTCCATTAATTATTTAACTCAAACTTTAGGAAATCTTACTTCCTATGTCAACGAGTAAGAAACACGATTAATCCAAGTAGAAAAACAAGTAATGAGTATATCTCCTACTCCGACTCCACCTCAAAGCCCAACAACACAAAGCCCATCCACTCATATTCCATCTACTCTATCATTTGTAGCCATCCTATAACAGGAAACCAAATAAGCCCAAGAAAGAGCCCAACAACCAAGTCCAAATACTCAAATAGCTTCGTCTTCAACCTCAAATCCTCAGACTTCAGCCCAACAAAGACTTCATGAACAGTTTGAATATTTTCAGTTAATTATTGAAAAACTTAATCATTGTCAACTACCTATTCGAACCATCAAATATATCTCTCATTATTCCATTAACAAAGCTGTAATTAACCCTGGTACCAACCCTCAATTAGTTCATATTTTATTCAGTTATGGATTAGTCCACTCTATTTATCGCTTAAAAGAACTTTCAGAATTAAGTATGTTACCAAAAGCCATCCAAGAAGCAGCTAAACATTATCACCAAATCATAACCCAGTACACCATGTATATACGCTGTTATTCAACAGTTACAGAAATAACTTCAGAAAAATTTTATCCTCCCATTAATCTTATTAAATTCGGAACCACTAGGCAACCCTTCGCCTTTGAGGAATCCGAAAAATCATATATTGACCAAGAAGAATTCCGCCTTTTCATCTCTAAAATTAGAACCCAAGAATATGAAATAATTTTCTCAAAAATGAACTGAACTCTGACCAGTGATGAGGTCCAATGGACTTATTTCACCGCCCCAAATGCATGTATTTACTCAGTAGGAAGATCAAGTAAAAATGCCTGACTATTCACTCAATTTTATGATAAAATTAAGACTAATAAAATAGATAATACCGAAAATACCAAAAAGAGAATTTGCCAACAATTATCGAATTATTCAGCTCACATATGCATCTACTGTAAAGATAAAAAAAGATCAGTAAAAGATCAGAATAATCCACCAACCTGCATCAACGTCCTCGAAAGCTGAAGAACTGATTTGACCAAAGGAAACAAAGAATTGACAAAAAAGTGACATAAAGTATCGACATGACAAAAAGTTTGCCAAAAAGAATTGAAATGACAAAAAGAAATATTCCAAAGTATATCAGGACAAAAACAAAAAGAAGGACGTGACTAAAAGCAAAAAGAAGAAATGACTAAAAGAAGAAGCGACACCGAAATGACAAAAGAAAAAGAATATCTGACTCAACATGACACAAAGCAGCCGACGAAAACTTTAGCACTAAAGAAACTTTAGCGCCAAAATTATTGTAATAGTATCGGCAGAGGGATGCCTCTCGCCTATATAAAGCCATGTAAGCTTCATTTGTAAGCAGAACTCGAATCCACTCTGAATTTCTCTCTGAGGATTCTGAGCACCCTCCTCTCTCTAAATTCCGCTTGTACTCTCCCACTTTCATCAATAAAGAAAATTATTTTGCAAATTAAAGGTATGATTTGCTAAACTTCTCCTCGAAAATTAAGTGTAGTATTTCTATATCTTATCCTCCATATATGTTGAATTGATCCGTGAATGGGATAATACTGGAATGAGGATTAGAGATCCTTTGAATAGTAAATTAGAAATGGGAATAGTACACCTCCGGTAGAAAATGATGGAAGGTTGTGCTGGACTAAGTTGAAGGGGGAAGGTCTTAGCTTTAATGAGCGGCCGACCATAGTCAATGCTCATCATTTAGAGTAGCCATAGAAAAGACCTCTACATGAAAGAGGGCAGAGTTCCTTCCATGACCCGGTTTAGTTTCGGTCACCCCTATTTCTAATCTTAATTTATTCCTTGAATGGATAGCTGATCTCGCTCATTCCAGGCTGTCTTGAATTATGGTATCAGAGCATCATGGATGGATGATAAGTGAGAAATATGAAGCTTAATCTCTGAAATTTAGTTCAAGTCATATTATTCTATTTTCTGCCATCTGCCTTCATACATCTTATTTGTTTTCTGTTTACTTTTTGTGCTTTCCTGCTTTCTGCCTTTACTTACTGTGTACGCTTTCTTCTACAATTATTAAGTAAAATAATTAATAAGAAGAATGAATTATTTAGATTATGATATACAGGAATTATTACCTTTTATTCCAAAATTAGAAATACCGAAAATAGAACCCAAACAGGTTGATATCATACAAATATTAGATGAATTTGAAAACGAAGAAATGAAAAAATATAGGAAATCTAACTACTATAGTGATTCAGAATCAGAAAAAGAAGTTACTAATATCTCTGAAGAAAATGAAATTAATATGATGCAAGGAGAAACTAGTAATAATACCCAAATCGAATTTAAAGAATTCCAAGAAATTAGAAATCCTAGTCAAGGAATAGTAGAAAAAAGAATGATATTTAATCAGAATCAATATAATAAAATTTGAAATAAAGAATTAGATTTAACACCCCAAGATTTAACTCATAACAGTATTATTAAATAACTTAGTAATTTTATAAAATTAAAGAAAAAAGAAAAATTGGCCTGTGTAGTAATAGAAAAGAAATTTCTTATAGAATCAACTTTAACTGAAGAAATTCTTAGAATACCTATTATTGATAAAAAATTAATTGAAAATAAAATTCAAAAATTAGATATTAAAGATGAAATAACAGAAATCTATATCCCAGGAATACAATTATTAATTAAAGCATATTTTAAAGTTGGAATAGATACACCAATAGAATTATTAATCACTGATAATAGAATTATAGATAATGTCCCAAATAGTATATTAGGAGTTTTAAACGATAATTTAATTTATCAAAAACTAAAATTAACTGTTAATACAAATTTTGCTATCTCTAGAGTTGAAACTAATATAAATAGAACCTTGGTAATCTATCACAAATTACAAGGAATCAAAATGCCTCCAGGAAGTCAAATTATAAGTATAACTGGAATGGTAGGACTAGTATTTTTCAACAAACATAAAATTTATAAACGTAATATAGGAAACATAACTATAGATAAACATTTTATGCCAGTATTAGAAGAATTACCTTTAGATAGAAATAGAATAACTATACCTCAACAATTACAATTAGAATTAGATAATACAAGATAATTAGGAGAAGAAAACATCCCTAGAATTCTCTTTAATAATCAATTAGGTAACCGAAGTATTAGAATTAATACTCCCTCTGATATCAATATTAATATTAATCCTCGAAGAAGTATACAAGAACATAGACCTTTAGAAAGACCTTTACTTAAATCTAGAAGCCAAAGTAATTATGAATCACATTGATTAGCCGAAATACCGATAAGATCCAACTTAGTAGAATTTCAACCAAACATACCTGAAATAGACTTAACCCAGAATCTAAAAAATTTAATACTCCTAGAAATTACTCAAGAAGGAAAATGGATAGAAATAATAGCTTTAATTAATCCAAAAATAACAAAAAGTACTATACATATTGACTATACAGATAATAACATCGAAATAAATGAAGAAGAAACTATAGCACACACTATATTAAGATTTCATAAACGAGATATTATAAAAGTCAAATTATATGTTGAACCATAAATAAAATATTTAACTCATAAAATTATATTAGGAAATGATTTTCTCGAATACGTAAAACCCTATAGATTTCAAAAAGATCGAATACTAATTAATATAGATCATCAAGTAATTATTCTTGAAGAAATTAAATTAATTTGAAAATGAAGTTTTACTATATTTTAGTCAGATTTAATTATGTAAAGTACCAATCACGCAAATACCATGCTATGATTGATACAGGAGCAAATATTACCACCGCTAAATATAATATCTTACCCTCTGAATTATGAAAAAAGGATAAACCAAATAGGATGAGTAGTGCTAGAAAGGAAATTCATTTAATCGAATTGTTTGCCAAAAATATACCTATACAGATAGGAGAATATGAATTAAAAATCCCAATATTACATCAATATAATGAAACTACACCTAATATAATCCTAGGAATGGACTTCTTAGAACAATATATGCCTTTACATTTTACCGAAAAAACTTTAATATTAACAACACCGTGTAAACATCAAGCATGAGCAATTAGAATTCAAAACCCATATAATAGAACAGATACAATGTTTAGAAGAAAAAAATCTGATAATGAAATTCAATTTATTCCTAATAATAAACCAATTGAAATTGAAGCTAAAAAATCTTTAAGTCATATAGAAGGACAAAAAACAATTGAACAAAGATTAATTGATAATTACAGCAGAAACCCTTTAATTCATTGGGAAAAATCGAAACCTTATGCTAAAATAGAATTACTCGATTATAGTAAAGAAATATGTAGTAAACCCTATCCATGGACACAATATGATAAACAAAAATTTATTATGCATATAAATGAAATGAAAGAATATGATTTAATTAGAAAAAATATATCAAATTATTGTTCACCAGCTATGATCGTCATGAGTCATGCTTAAATACCAAAAAATAAATCCTGAATGGTTATTAATTATAAAAAATTAAATGATTTAGCAATTAGAAATAGATACCCAATTCTAAAAATAGAACTCTTATTTAATTTAATAAAAGGAAAACAAATCTTTAGTAAATTTGACTGTAAATCAGGATTTTTCCAAATTAAGTTAGAAGAACCAAGTAAGAAATATACTATCTTTCTAACCTCTGAATGATTATATGAATGGAATGTATTGCCAATGGGATTCCATAATAGCCCAAGTATATTTCAAGAACATATTACAAAATTATTATTACCAATTAGAAACTTTACTGTAATTTACATAGATGATATTTTAATATTCTCAGAAAACAAAGAACAATATGAAAAACATCTAGATCAATTTATGACTTTAGTTGAAAAAAAAAGAATTAATATTTCACCTAAAAAAGCCGAACTTAGAAAAGAAAGAATAGCATTCTTAGGACATTATATGACATCAAATGGAATAGAATTACAAGAACATATCAGTAAGAAAGTCAAAGACTTTAAGAAAATTACAACAAAAAAATAATTACAATCATTTTTAGGACTTGTAAATCAAGCTAGAAATTATATTCCTAATTTATCTAAATATACCGCTCAAATTACTAAATTAGTTGGAGAAAAATATATTTGGCGATAGAATAAACAAACTGAACAAGTTATTCAAAAAATTAAGGATTTATGCAGAAATTTACCCAAATTAATGATCCCAACTCAAGAAAATCTAAAATGGATTATTTATACAGATGCTTTAGATAATTATTGGAGCGCTGCCCTTTACCATGAAAACAATGAAGGAAACGAAATAATTACTAGATATGCTAGTGGAAAATTCAATAAAAGTTAAACTAATTATCATTCTACTTGGAAATAATTTTTAGCAATTGTAAAAACTGTAGAAAAGTTTGAATTATTCATCGTTAATACTCAATTTATTATTCGCACCGACAATACTCAAGTAAAATTTTAGTTATCTAAAGGACTTCGAACAGCTCGATTAGCTAATAAAATGTTATATAAATAACAAGCTGATTTATATTATCGAATTGAGTATGTTCAAGGAAAAAATAACTTGATTGCTGATTTTCTTAGCAGAGATGGAGCAATCATCTCAAACAAGTAAAGCTACGAGTAATCCTCAAGACGAAAATACGAGTTCCCCTCATATTGCACGAGTAAATGATCTCGAACTCAATCAAAATATATTGTCATCTCAGACATCGAATCGGTTGAGTAATATTAGTAATTCCATTAATTATTTAACTCAGACTTTAGGAAATCTTACTTCCTATGTCAATGAGTTAGAAACATGATTAATCCAAGTAGAGAAACAAGTAATGAGTATATCTCCTACTCCGACTCCACCTCAAAGCCCAACAACACAAAGCCCATCCACTCATATTCCATCTACTCCATCATTTGCAGCCATTCTAGAACAGGAAACCAAACAAGCCCAAGAAAGAGCCCAACAACCAAGTCCAAATACTCAAATAGCTTCGTCTTCAACCTCAAATCCTCAGACTTTAGCCTAACAAAGACTTCATGAACAGTTTGAATATTTTCAGTTAATTATTGAAAAACTTAATTATTGTCAACTACCTGTTCGAACCATCAAATATATCTCTCATTATTCCATTAACAAAGCTGTAATTAACCCTGGTACCAACCCTCAATTAGTTCACACTTTATTCAGGTATGGATTAGTCCACTGTATTTATCCCTCAAAAGAACTTTCAGAATTAAGTATGTTACCAAAAGCCATCTAAGAAGCAGCTAAACATTATCACCAAATCATAACCCAGTACACCATGTATATGCGTTGTTATTCAACAGTTGCAGAAATAACTCTAGAAAAATTTTACCCTCCCATTAATCTCATTAAATTCGGAACCACTAAGCAACCCTTCGCCTTTGAGGAATCCGAAAAATCATATATTGACCAAGAAGAATTTCGCCTTTTCATCTCTAAAATTAGAACCCAAGAATATGAAATAATTTTCTCAGAAATGAACTGAACTCTGACCAGTGATGAAGTCCAATGGACTTATTTCACCGGCCCAAATGCATGTATTTACTCAGTAGGAAGATCAAGTAAAAATGCCCAACTATTCACTCAATTTTATGATAAAATTAAGACAAATAAAATAGATAATACCGAAGACACCAAAAAGAGAATTTGCCAATAATTATCGGATTATTCAGCTTACATATGCATCTACTGTAAAGACAAAAAAAGATCAGTAGAAAATCAGAATAATCCACCGACCTACATCAACGTCCTCGAAAGCTGAAGAACTGATTTGATCAAAGGAGACAAAAAATTAACAAAAAAGTGACATAAAGTATCGACATGATAAAAAGTTTGCCAAAAAGAATTGAAATGACAAAAAGAAAGATTCCAAAGTATATCAGGACAAAAACAAAAAGAAGGACGTGACTAAAAGCAAAAAGAAGAAATGACTAAAAGAAGAAGCGACACTGAAATGACAAAAGAAAAAGAAGACCTAACTCAACATGACACAAAGCAGCCAACGAAAACTTTAGTACTAAAGAAACTTTAGCGCCAAAATTATTGTAATAGTATCGGCAGAGGGATGCCTCTCGCCTATATAAAGCCATGTAAGCTTCATTTGTAAGCAGAACTCGAATCCACTCTGAATTTTTTTCTGAGAATTCTGAGCACCTCTCTCTAAATTCCGCTTGTACTCTCCCACTTTCATCAATAAAGGAAATTATTTTGCAAATTAAAGGTATGATTTGCTAAACCTCTCCTCGGAGATTAAGTGTAGTATTTCTATATCTTATCCTCCATATATATTGAATTGATCCGTAAATGGGATAATACTGAAATGAGGATTAGAGATCCTTTAAACAGTAAATTAAAAATAGAAATAGTACACCTCCGGTAGAAAACGATGGAAGGTTGTGCTGGACTAAGCTGAAAGGAAAAGGTCTTAGCTTTAATGAGCGGCCGACCATAGCCAATGCTTATCGTTTAGAGTAACCATAGAAAAGACCTCTGCATGAAAGAGGGTAGAGTTCTTTCATGACCCGATTTAATTTTGGTCACCTCTATTCCTAATCCTAATGTACTCCTTGAATTAGTAGTTGATCTCGCTCATTCCAAGCTGCCTTGAATGAACAATCTCCAGTCATATTATAATCCTAATTATAATAAATTATAGATTTATTATTTTATTAAAATTTTTAATTATATTACAAAAATATATTTTTTATAAAAATTAAATTAATTATTATCCTAAATAACTTAAAAAATAGAATATAATAAAATATATCATATTAAAATTATATAATAAATTATATATTACATATAATATATATATATTTTTATACATACGAGTCATGACATATGATATGTCCTGATCTATTAAAATTTTATAAAAAATTAAAATAGACGATTCATTAATTAAAAAAAATCAACATTTTAAAAGAACGTTTTTGCAACAGACCACCGCAGTGTTTTCTTTTTTCGTTTTACATCTTACGGTCAAAAAGCCCAGGACCATTCACCTGTAGTAGTTGCCAGCTTCCGAGTTCCGATCTGGTCCCTTCTTCTCCGTCAAGTTCTGGCGATACTGCCACTGTCAAGCCCACCACATCGAAGACGAGATGAGAGAGTCCAACGGCAACAGAAAGATTCGATGGTTTTGGATTTGGGTGATTGCTTCCCTCATTTTTAGGCTCATCCTTATTTACTTTCCTAAAAGCCTCAACCTCTCTTCTCGCCCCGAAGTGTCCACCCCTCTCACCAGCATCCGTCGTTGTATGCTCTTTCTTTCTCAGCACCTAATTATTACATTGTTCTTATATGTTTACATCTCCGTGAAATTCCAAATTTTACGCTGAAGTTCTGGTCTATCCGTTTCGCAGTGGCCGAGGGATACTGGTTGAAGCAGTCTTCATTGTCACCTTATGCAGGTTCGTCAGTAACTATTTTTCTTGAATTTTATGAATTCCGCCCTTCTTTTATTATGTCATTATGTGTAACCTAAGGAATTCTAGGCTGTTATTTGTTTACCAGGATCAATGTACCATGGGTCTCCTTTGTTACTGACACTTCTCGGCCCGCTAACGGTTAGAAGGTATCAGTATCAACTATCAGCTTAAGCCAGTTTGTACTCCAAAACAATTTCCATTCCCCTAGAACATTTTTTCCATTTGATTTTTGTGAATAGGATTTTTCGGGAAGGTTTCTTTGTTTCGCAATTTCTGGCTTCATGATTTCTTTATTTATTTGGAACCTACTTTAAAATCAATTGTCCCGCGCCAAAATTATAGGACCCCGAGATCTGAGCAAAGCTAGGTTCTTATGTGCTATAGTTTTTAGTGTTAATTCTATTTATAATATGTGATGCCCTTGCAAACACAATTTGAGATATTTAAGATGTACTGCTTGGGATTATCATGGTATAATGACATTAAAAAACTTGATGATGGTACAGAATTGAAGGACAACCTGATCATCTCTTATGCAGGTAACATTCTTTGGCTTTAACTTGTAATTAATATTCAACTAGTTGTTTATTTCCTATTCTATTAATCATAATTGCTTGATCTTCATTGGTCAATAATCATTATAATCATCGGGCAACACAAGAAGCCTTTTTTTTAATTCATTTTTGTGACTAGTACTCCAAGTTGATAGCAAAACAGTAGTTTCACAAATACTGCTGTGCTTTGTTTCATCTTATATCTATAATAGGATTAGAAACGGATCATGTCAAGTGATTATCTGGATTGCCATTCTTTTAATCCATATTATGCATCCATATTCTTCTCTTGATGCCTGTTGTTTATTCAGTTAGGTACTAAATATCAACTCATTTTTGGATACAGTTTGGTTCTTGTAATTGCAGATGTGGTCAATGCAATGCTCATTCGTGCTGCTGGTCAAAGCCTTAAGATGTCATCCAGTTTGAGTTTAAAATCCATAGGCCTTCGTCACTTATTAGAATACTCAGGTTATTAGCATTTGTTAATAGTGTGATCCTTTCCTTAGATATTAGATGCTACAGTCAAGTCTGCTTCTTATGTTTTTATTTATTAATTTAATGTAACGAATAGAATGAGCATATAAGTAGAAAAGCCCTTTACAGATAAAGACATCTTGTAACGTTGAAGAGAGGTTTTCTATATAGTGCTTGACTGTATCATGAAATAAGTATAGCATGTCACTTACCTGACAGTGCTTTTTAATTAACTAATTTTGTAAAGAGTACATATTTGATTTATTTATGTATAATAAATATTGGGAATTTGTGTGAATTTATTATAATGTAATAGATTATGGCTAGGAATATGAACTATCTATGAAGCATGAACAATTCGAAAAAAAGAGCAATGTCTTTGTTTGACACATACTGGACACTTGTATTAAACACTACATGACACTACGGACCCTTTAAAATAAATGTGGAGACTTGAAATTTTGTCATGTCTTCATGTCAGTGTCGTGTCCCATGTTTGTGTCAGTATCCATGTTTCCTAGTGAACTATTCACCTTTACTTAGAAAGGGAAAAAAAAAAACATAAAGGGAATAATAATAAATTTTGGTATTGGGGTTTCAAACATCAGACATCCAAAATATTTATTAAATGAAAAGATTAGTCCATAAATTTGTCAATAAGGTTGAAATGTGGATAAAATTGTGTGTGTGTTTCTATTAACAGATCAATAGTGACAACTAATCCATCCCAATGTAGTGTTTGGTTGGGAAAACAAAAAAAGGGTGTTTCAAGCACTTTTTCCATAAAAGGACTCTGTTGAATTGCTGAGATTATAACATTATTTTCTTTGAAATCTTAGTCCTGGAGGTTGACTTACAGACAACCAATATGATGTAAAGAATTTTATTTCCATGCTTTTGCTGTAGATCATTGTAGACTTCAATGCAAATTCTTCCCTGTTGATAGCCTCTTTGTTGCTTTCAGAGGTTCTTCCTTCTGGAGATATTGCTGCTCTTCTATACTTATGGAATCCTTTCACAATAGTAGCATGCGTTGGTTTGTCCACATCTGCAATTGAGAACTTGATGATTGTATTATCACTTTATGGAGCATGTACACGTAAGCAGTTAACAACCCATTTATGAATGTTTAGATTACTCATTCAGTCATGACTTTGTGCAATGAATATATAATCTTGTGCACTACACAAGAATATTCTTAAGCCTTTATTTGTGACTTCTTGTTTTGTTGTACTGCTCATCATGTTGCTGATCAGCATATAGATGGCTTAAGGAACATTAGGAAGAAGTGACATGTGTTCTTCTGGTTATTTTCATTTGATGTTTAACATTGTACTTCTGATGTACTGTAGGACTAGCTCCCCTGGCAGCTTTTGGGTGGGTCATGGCTACACATTTGTCTCTGTACCCTGCAATCTTGATTATCCCAGTATGGTCTTGCCTGAATTCATTACACAACATTTGCAGCATTTTCTGCAAGTTTTCTGTGTCTTCTGTCATTTTATTTAAACTTTAGATACATGTCTTTTCCCTTTCTCCAGGTGGTGTTGTTATTAGGTTATGGTCCAGATGCTCCTCCTAGAAAATTGTTACGGCAAAGGATAAATATTGACGATTCCTCTTCGGTTGATAACAGTTTTTTAGAAGAGGATGTGAAGAATCAGCTAAGGGTGCTGAATGTCTTCTCATGGAGGCCAGTCTTGCATTTTTTGTCCTGGATTTTGCTGTGGTCATCCTATGTTTTAGTTTTGTGTGGCATTTATGCCAGACAGCATGGTGGTCTCCAGGAGTTGTTTAAAAGGTTTTGCTTAAGTACTTTATCAGTATTTGTGCTCTACTACAATTTTGCAAGTGCCAAAAGATAGCTGCATATTGTTTTCTGTATATTGAGTCTGTTTGCATTGCTTAACAAGATACACAAATATTTTTGGAAGCATAGACTTCTTATTTGGTAGGTTTCAGAGTTGAATGTAACATTGCCAGGATTTTGGGTTGATAATAGTGAAGACCATTGCTTGTGAAGGCTTTTCAGCAACTAAAGAAGAGCATCTGTGAGCTATTGTGTGAAGTCCAGTTTTACATCATTAATATCACTTGGAAAAAATTAAGTACTGTGCTATTTTCACTGCTGTGTATGAATGGAGTCATGTAGGAGTTTGTAACAAACATCTGCTGTAATGTAGATTCTTAAGGTTAGAGAAGTCGAGAACCACAATTCTGTTAATTGTACTAGTGTAAGGGATGGTGCTACTAGTGTGAAATAAATGAAATTTATAGTTTGGAAGGTGATAGCAGTCATTGCTTTGAGTCATCACTTTCATAGCTTTTACTGCATATACCATGAATGGTTTTTTATTCTATTTTCAACAAATGTGGCGCATGATTTTCAATATCAGATGGTAAAAATTAATAATTGATTCTGGATTAATTGAGTGCAATGACGGTCAATGTTTTTACTATCTTTTTGTTGTAGATTTACGGCATTGTGCTTAACTGAAGAACATTAATTGTAATTAGAATTGTCTCAAGATTTCTTCGTTAGGTGGAATGGCTTGTCTTAAGTCTTGTTACTTTATGTTTTATTTATATGCCATATTGATTGGTTCTGTATTTGTGGCTTGTTTATGCAGAACCTATGGCTTCATTCTTACCATACCTGATCTGTCTCCAAATATAGGTGTTCTGTGGTATGTGACTACTCCTTTGTTGTGTGGTCTTGAATGTTATTCCTCCCATGAATTGTTGCACTTATATGGTCTTCTCATATTTGAATACAGGTACTTCTTTGCAGAAGTTTTTGACTTCTTCAGAAATTTTTTCCTGATAGTATTCCATGGGAATGTTCTGTTGATGATAGTACCATTAGCCTTACGACTTAATCACCGACCATGCTTTCTAGCTTTTGTATATACTGTGATTGCTTCTATGCTGAAGTCTTATCCTTCAGTAAGTTGCCCCTTTTTTGCATTGCCCTCTATCTAAACCTAGGTTGAAGTTTTCTATTAGAGTTTAACTATTTAAGCATAAATGTTTCCAACTTTTACTGTTCATTGATTGAAAAGATTCTTATAAATTAGAAGGAAAGAAATGTTATCATTATGCTCTATGATATCAGTATTTTGAAAACCAGGCCTGTCATTGAACTTGAAAGCAGAGCAGTTCAAGGATTGTCAATCCAATGGTAGTATATTAATTTTTTTTTTAAATTATGTTTTATAAGCTCTTGATATCAGTAAAGTATCTTTGTTAAATTAATTTTTTTATTATCCGATGTATATAACAAACACATTATTTTGCATAACTTATCACAAGAAGTATATTGAATGGGTGGCAGTATTCCTTACAGCTTACTTCCTAAGGTTGGGGGTTCAAACCAATTGTCCAAATGGGAAATGCACAGAAAAGAACATCTGTGCACTATTACTTGTACTTGCACTCACACGCGCGCGCACACACACCCCCCCCCCCCCTCCCCCCAAAAAAAAACACACACCCCAGCATAAAAGGAGAAAGAACAAGCAACTTAGTAGGAAAATGTAGGCCTGCAAATTTGAAGTAGTTTTATAGTTGAACAAATGCATCAATCACGATGCGTTGTTGATTTTATGTTCATTACTTCACTTATTGTGGATTTGCATTCTTTTGCAAGCTGATTAGTCCCCTTGTTATTCTGTTTTCGTTTTGATTAGGTTGGTGATGCATCTTTATACTTTGGTATACTGGGGTTATTTGCTTATGAACTCTCAGGTAAATTCTAGTTTTCTTCTGAACTTCTTTGACATCATCTATTGTCTTAAATAGTCATCCTTCCATGATTTTCAGATATGAAGTTTTCATTCTTCCTGTTTTGTGGTTATGTTGGTGTTTCACTCCTTAGCCCTGTGATGCACAATTTATGGATATGGCGGGTATGGATCTTTTTAGGCTAATCTACATTTTCAAAAAGATTAATTATCCTTTTGATCCTCACCTGTGTAATGAAATTGGCAGGGTACTGGGAATGCAAACTTCTACTTTGCAACTGCAATTGCTTATGCTTGCTTGCAGGTGCATTATTTCTACTTATTGATATTGTTTTTTTCACCTGGAGCCGCTTTTACTTGTATTGCTTCTTTTTTCTTTGTCTTTTCTTTTTGGTGGGAGGGGGAGAGGGAATGTGTGCATGAGTATAGCTGGAGTGCCCTATCTAGTCTGCATCTACTACCCTCTTTGATAGCAAGCACCTTTAAACTGCTTATTCTATTCACTGCTGAAAAATATTTAGCAAAAAAGCAAATCCAGCTCTAATATGTTATTCTTGAAGCTGAGCTATTTAGAAATATATAATTTCTCCGAGTTTTCCATTTCCATTGTAATGGATAAATAGATAAATGATTGATGCAATCCATCCATCCACCTATAGTTGAGTGCTTCAGTGCCACGGAAATATGCTTTTTTTTTTTTTTTTCGGAAGTTTGGGTTTGAAGTTCTAATAATTGATAAATGGCCCATAATCATCCTGTCAACTTATGTATACTTTTTACTTCTCATTGGCAGCTCGTTCTGGTGGTTGAAAGTGTTAGTGCCATGCTCAATCATGACAGAATGCTTACAAAGCTATCCGTGGCAAAGCTTCAAGATGTCAAACTTTAAGAACTCCTTAGAAGTATGCTTGTATATGTGACCATTGAGTTTCTCTGTATTCCCTGAGCTCCATGAGGACCACGAGACTGTGCCGTTCTTCAAGCCTTGTGTCAGTCCTCTCTATTTGCTCGGATGGGAGCCGCTGTTGTCATGGGTAGCTTTTAGATGCAACACTCTAATCTTGATGCAGATTGTCAGTATATGGATAGGATTTGTTATGAGAATAGAGAATCACAAAATCTTATCTCAGTGCCCAACACTCTTGTTTTTCATGTATAAGAACGATTTATCATGTTTCTGCTACAAATTACACTAATTAGGTCAACTTATATAAAAGTGAAATTTCTGGGTCTAATTGTTATTGATAATTTTTTACGTCAACAAGAAATTTCTGGGTATGAGTGCAGCTTCATTTATTTGTTTTATTTATTTCAGCCTATAACCAGTGGCATCTCTGACTGGTGATTAGTATTTGACTTGGGTTGTTACAAGTGCATGACTTGTAGATATGTGGGGAAGAATGGAGTGAAAAAAATGTTTCTCAGTGACGTCATGGCTGACTATCTTTTCCAATAGTAAGTAGCAGTGGGGCCCCGGAGCCCGGAATTTACTGAACAATGCGCTTGCTGGTCGGATAATCTGGAGCATGCATTGTGATCAACTAGCAGCTTACTGAATTATGTATGCTCCATCCATTATTCATGATGATATGCTGCTGTTCGCTATCTTGTGTTTCGTTTCATTGACCACATGCTTGATGCCATCTTCATGTGTTTGGACCACCCCTTAGATTGCATCATTTCTTTTTGTGGCCTATGCAACTTGCTTTGGGATCCTTTATGTGTTGCTCAGTTTGAGCAGATTTGATCCATTGCTGTCGCCATTGCTGCCATCTTTTAGCTAATTTCATGTTTGTCCCTTTGTTTAAATAAAAATGTTTAAATATTTATTATTAGATTTTTCAATTGAAACATTATATACAAATTAATTTTTTTAAAAGACTTAATTATATAATGATAAATTAAAAAAATATACATTTCGCTAAATCTAATAATAAATACCTAGAAAATTGCACATCAATTTTGTCTTTCAATGTAAGTGTATGTATGAACAATCAATAAGATACAAATAAAGTTTGAAGAGAAATGGCCACCCTCAAATGGGTCATTTGCAGTGCATTGAGAAGGAAACAAGATTGCTTTGCAGTAATTCCATCTGTAGAATTTTATTATTATTATTATTGTTGTTGTTGTTATTGTTATTATTATTATTATTATTATTATTATTATTATTATTATTATTTGTTTCTGTGAGAGTATTTCTCCCAGTCTTTAGATGTGAGATTAATTTTGCTTTAGATATTGAGGGGTTGTCCCTTCTCCTAAATATCTTTTCACAAATTTATACTTCTAAAATTGCAGAAGCTCTCCAATAGTTTAAACTTGCGTCACACTTTATGAGTGGACTTTGATTATTTTCCAAGGAATGGAGGGAGGCTTTCTGTTTAGAAAGTGGCAGGGAGTGGGGACTCATGTTTCCGGTTTCCATAATCAACTCGTGGATGACCGCATCCGCAGCTCGCTTGGCGCACTCGCTTTTAATTTTCTGTTCATTATAAAATTGATAGTAGCAGCTATATTCAAAAAATTTTTTATCCAAAGTATCACACTTATTATCCCTGTTTATCAAGCGTATGCATTGAAGATTTTTTTTTTTTTTTTTAAAAGCAGGGGAACAAATCATTTAAGAGTCGAAGAAATCTCTCTTCGCAATCAACACTATATTTTCTTGGCGCAAGGTCTATTTTCTTGACGCAAGGTCTGTCCTCTAAAAGCCAAAGATGAATTTGAAGGAAGATGTGCCAGAATTTAGGAACTTTTATACTGCGATTGTCAAAGGGTAGTTTTGAATGAACATATAGACCAAATGCGTGTGACGTTGAGAGCATATAAAGGGGCTTTGCTTGTACAATATTGGAATGGTCCTGGGGAAAAAAATAGACTTTCAAGGGTGTGGCTTGTATTGCAAATAAAGAGTCAATTATTTGTACTCAAGACCATAAATTGAAGAGATGAAGACAAGTTGCATCCCATAAATCGTGTTAGAAAAAGCAATATAAAATGCCCTACAGCTATTCCGAGGTTGACAGAATGGACTTAAGAAGCTTTTATTTTAAGGGATTAAACTTCCATTTATAGGACATACAGCACATTTATCGAGGAAACTCTTGTCTTTTATCATTGATATGGTAAATTATAGAGCTATACATTTCCCAAGCTTAGCTCCTGTTGATCGGGATGCTTACGCTTAATTAATCACTTTCAGACTATATAATATTCATCCTTCCATGCTAAGATGACGTGTCCATCATGTGTTGGGAAGAGCAGGGTATAATGTGCTTCCTGAGTATATGCTACACATTGAGCAAATGGGAGAGACGAATAGCTAGCCACTAAAGTCTAATATATATATATAATCATTTGTTGAATCTCTTCCCCACCACATCTGTGCATGTGCACGTGGGGTTACTCGGCAAAAGAGAAGCTAGATAGTTACGAGTTCACTGTATGCTCCTGTAAACTTAAAAGGCTTTAATTTCGCTGGTTAGTATTGAGACACATCAATTTAATAGACTCACAGCGTTGTTCACAATACATGTACCACCGCGCTAGTTAACATCAGAACCTAAGTCAGTAAGCTGCAGGCACTCGTTCTTTTTATCAGTTCAATGTATCCTGCAAGTGATGCTTCAAATTAGGAATTCATAACATAGGGCATGGATGCTTCTCAGAACCATGGTTGTTGTATCATAAAGACTCGGATTAGTAGTAGCATTAGAGATATCCAAAATTCGCCCAAGGTATTTGTTTCAGGGTGAATAAATTTACTGTTACCTGCTAGTTAAAATGTATGTATAAATATATAGGTATCTTCTTGCAAGTAACTTTGCTTTTTTCTTTTGTAACAAGTAAGACTTATATAGAGTTGAGTTGAGCCAAATCTTAACATGATTAGACTTATTCATTTAAAATAAAACGAGTTTGAATATTTGTTAGAGTTTTAATTAGACAAAAGGAGATAATCAAACTTGATTCACTATATAAACGAGTTAAGTTTGAATAGTTTACAAACTGTATAATAAATATAATATATATTTTTATGCACATATAAAAATAAATTAAATAAAAAAGATGCACTTTTATATCATGTATGAGTTATGTGTGTGTGAGAAAATGTTATAAAATATATTATAATATTTTAATGATGCATAAATTGTTGTATTTTTCAATAATCTTTAATTAAACAATATATGAATACAATATATGATCTAAACTCAATTAATTGAACTTGTTCACGAAGTAAACAAGTCAATAATCAAATTTTTAAGTTCAACTCATTTAACTAAATGAGATTAATAGATGATCTAAACTCAATTCAAGTTTCAACAAATTGAATTTAAATAATTTATGAATAATTTGATTCATTTATACGTTAGTAACAATGCTATTTTACCTTGTTAATTATCAATCATTATCCTTATGGTCCAAAAAAAGAGAAGGAAAGAAAAGAGAAAGCACTGACTAAGAACACTTGATAAGATATTTCTATAGAAAAAGATCACTAATTCAAAGGCTAATAAAGAGATTAACTAGTAATACTTGATAAAGTCAAGCTTAACTATACCTTAGCATGTCAAGGCCTACTATGATTTCTTAAGAAGCAAAAAGTGAATTATAACACAACATCAAGTTTCTTTTTTGTAAAATGTATCAGCAGTCCTACAATTGGGAATGTACATATATAGTTTCCTAGTGCACTAGTTGATGCAAAATAAATAAATAAAATACTAAAATCCTAATTTAGATATATTTTAATTTATTAATTCTAAAAAATAACTAAAATATCTCTTTTTATCTTTTTATTAATTTTTAATTATTTTTAAGATTAGGAATTCGATTTTAAATAAGATTAGAATTTTATATATTTATCTTTTATTATTAGAAATTATCTTTTGTTAGCATTAAGATTAAGATTCTATAAATATAAGTTTTTGCAATTATATTTGGAAAACCTTCCCTATGTTGTATTATCTATTTCGTGGGATGGAAAATGTTATTTCTTCTTATATATTGAATTTGGTATTATGAAACTTATTTCGCAAGTGATTTTCTTTTGATGCATTTTCAACTTCTAACCTATGTTATGGAAAAAAAAAAAATCTTACTCTATTTATTGATCTCTTTGCAAGTTACAGCGGTAGGCTCTTAATTATAATATTTAATTGTTACTGCGTGCTTCAAAGGAATTTTTTATATATACATTTTGAATGTCTACGTATTTAAAAAGACAAATTGTAAATAAGTTTGAGTTCAGCAATTGTGGAACTTCTGTAACGTTAAGATTTGAGTTTTACCTGAACAAAATTAATCCTATAGAGAAGTGTGAGAATAATCGTGACCAACCAGAAAAAAAAAAAAAAAAAGAAGGAAGGTTGACGTTGAAGAGCATATTTGGATCAAGTCTCGTGGATGGAATTTTGAATAGATAGCATATTGATTGATGAACCAATGACGTTTCATCATCAAATCTTCGGAGTCAACTGTATGGATACACACAACAAATGGAAGTGAATCGGTAGCATCAAGTGGAACATGGAGAAGGAGATCTGATTGAAGTGGACCAGCTCCGTATGGGAGCCCACCATAGGATTTTGTGCCATTTGACAATCAGACATGTAGGACCCTCTTATCTCACCCAATTCCCACAACAACATAACAATTTCCTCCATCATTTTATATAGGAAAAACCATACTTTCTCGTAAAGGGAAGAGAGATTGTGAGGAGAAGCAAGAAGAATAAAAGAAGCCTTTGCATGACCTTATAGTAGTATTAAATAAAGGGTTCATTGATTTTGTATTATTACGCACCTCTTTCACAGTGCCTTTCCAAGTTCATGCCAAAAAGTTGAGCAATCTATATCATCCTTTTGCTGGAAAGCACATTCAACTATTTCACCTTGCGGGCATTGAAGAGATCAGAGATTCATGATTAAATGGAAACTTTGATAGTTTTGATTTTTAATTGAGCTGTACTCATAATCTCATATAATTAATTAAATCATACTTTTGACAGCTAATGAGACATCTCTTCCTAAATTGGCTTTACATGCTAGCATTAGCATTGAGAACCTTGATGTTTCCCAACTCATGTAAAGGAATTACAAAACCTATTGCCAGATATTTGGGATTGACCAGTTTTATCTGTGCACATTGTCCAATTACTCTCCTTGATTATATGTATCCATTGAATTTCATCCAATTCTGAGGTAACACCTTATTCAAATCAAGATATTTAAAAAAGCAATAATGGTGGGTCTTCATTCACACAGTGACCTACCTATGTCATGGTAATTGATGCAATGTAGTCAAGTCCGTGGCTCAATGGGCAGATAGGGCGGTGCTCAATAACTAAACTTTTACCACATCAAGAAATAAAAACACGACCATGTATAGTAGTTGGATGCACTTCTAGAGCCCTCCAAGGGAATCACTAATGATGTATGCCTTAAGATTTTAAGATATGACATTTTACTTAATATGGGATTGCGTTATCCATTTGATTCTGGAGGAAGAAGATCTAGGAAAAGATTTTGCTACATATAAGAACGAAGGAACAAGAATCATCAACTTCTCATAGATTGAGTAATATTTAGCATAGATATTGGGAAAGATTTCAAGTTGGTTAAAGCATTAGGAAGTTGAAAACTTTTAAGCATTTAATGATCCATGGAAGATTTACTTGAGATGCTTAGTTTGGTCATACAGATTCTTTGAATCTCTACAACTCATGATCAAATCTAGGGAATTCCCACAAAATCTCCTAAAAAAATGCCATAATTCTGCCTCGTGCTTCTTCAGTTTCGTGTCAATTGAACTGTTTAACACAATTAGAAATATGAAAAATAAAAATTATTGTTTTAAGAGTGAAGACGCGGGCATCCGGGCAAGTTTCATATGATACAAGGCTTCTGAACACATCATATATGCCGACGACAAAGTAATTAGTACTGGTCTATACACAGATATAACTCCAATTATTCTATTCTATCTCCAACTACTTATATAGCTTTTTGAGCAACCAACTGCACGAAAACAAAGAGAAGCGCAAAATTAATATATTATTTTCCTTAACTGGTTCTAAGACGTGGCCTGCCTATTTAAGTAGATCTTCCGAGATGCATGCCAGCACTGTCTACTCCTTTCTGTCCATTCTTCCCCTTCTTCTCACTCTATGCTCTCTCCTTCTATTCATTTCTGAACCTGTTCCTTCCTTTTCTGTCAAAACCTTCACTGTTTTCATATATTATCTACTCTGAACAAGGGAACATTTAAGAGCATTTTAGAAAAATGTGGTGTCTATGTGTTGGAGCATTGGTTATTATAGGCATTACATATTGGGTTTACAGATGGAGAAATCCCAGTTGCAATGGAAAACTCCCACCTGGTTCAATGGGATTGCCACTTCTGGGGGAAACCCTTCAGTTCTTCTCCCCTAACACTTCTTCTGACATTCCTCCCTTCATCAAACTGAGGATGGAAAGGTAAGTTACACATAGGAAGCTTTCTTTTGTTTTACAGGAAACATACGTTTTTAATCCCATACTTCAATTATTTAGTCTCTAGATTTAAAAAATGCACTATTCAATCTCTAAAAATTTTTACTCGCTACTCATAATCCTTAAAATATTTATATTTACCTTATTTTTTACCAATAAGAAAGTAATGAGTAGCAAGCCAAATGTATTTTTAAGTCAAATATATTTCTAAAATTTGAGGACAAAATGGTTGAAGTATGCATATAAATCAAAACAAACATTTCCCCTTTGTTTTACTTGCATCCTCCAGTAAACTAAACTTTGTCATCCATCTTGTATGATTCAGGCATGGCCCAATATTCAGGACCAGCTTGGTGGGACGTCCAGTTGTAGTATCAACAGACCCGGCTCTTAATCATTTCATCTTCCAACAAGAAGGACAGTTGTTTCAGAGCTGGTACCCTGATACCTTCACAGAGATATTTGGGAGACAAAACGTTGGTTCTTTGCATGGGTTTATGTACAAATACCTTAAGAACATGGTACTATACCTGTTTGGTCCTGAAAGCCTTAAAAAGATGCTCTCTGAAGTTGAACAAGCAGCATGTACAACATTGCAGCAGTGGTCCTTTCAGGAAAGTGTTGAATTGAAGGAAGCAACAGCAAGGGTAATCAATAATACCAAGTTACTAACGGTTCCTTTTCTCACAGAACTTTCGCTAACAAACAGTTTGATGTGATGTACTTACAGATGATATTTGATTTGACTGCTAAAAAACTCATTAGTTATGATTCGACCAAGTCCTCTGATAACTTAAGGGATAACTTCGTTGCATTTATCCAAGGACTTATTTCGTTCCCTCTTGACATTCCTGGAACAGCTTATCATAAATGTCTTCAGGTAAATCTACCAAAACTAAGTCAATATCGTTGATCCCACATGTTCTTTCTTTAGCTATTTTGGATGAAAAATTCTGAGGGAAGCTTACTCTTTCAACTTTTCTCTCAGGGTAGGAAAAAGGCAATGAAGATGCTGAAGAACATGCTGCAAGAAAGGCGAGCAATGCCTCGGAAACAGCAGAGTGATTTTTTCGATTATGTGGTTGAAGAACTTCAGAAAGGGGGAACAATACTCACAGAAGCGATAGCTCTTGACCTCATGTTCGTGCTTCTCTTTGCAAGCTTTGAAACCACTTCTCTGGCTCTTACTTCTGCCATCAAATTCCTCGGGGACAATCCCTTGGTGCTCAAGGGATTAGAAGTATGTGAAAATTAGTATCTAAATTTTGCATTATTTTATGGTTTTTAACCTTTTTGATGTCCTACACTGTGCACTCCAAGCTAATTAAATAACCCTCGGTATTGTCCTTTGATTAGGGAGAACATGAAGCCATCCTAAAACAACGTGAAGATCCTAAATCTGGAGTTAAATGGAAGGAGTACAAATCAATGACATTTACATTTCAGGTGGGAAAAGATTTTTACTTTTTTTAAGACAAATTTGAAGCACCTTTCTTTGTACATGTATCATTAAAATGGGCATGACTTCTCGCAGTTCATAAATGAAACCGTGAGACTCGCAAATATAGTTCCAGGAATCTTCCGAAAGGCACTGAGGGAAATTAATTTTAAGGGTATGTGATCAGCATATCATATTTAGCCTAATATTTTATGCAATGAAAAGCACACCAAATCTGACAGCGTTACATATTTGGATGTGCATTTCAGGTTATACCATACCAGCAGGCTGGGCAGTCATGGTCTGTCCCCCGGCTGTACACTTGAACCCTGCGAAATATAAGGATCCTCTTTCGTTCAACCCATGGAGATGGGAGGTACGTCAAATATTAAACCTTAATTTCTCTCATTTTATAGCTGCTTGAAAGGATCCAAGAATATAGCTATTTCTTTTTCACTACCTTCTAGAATTATTGAAGTCAATCTTCTTTCACAATTTAGTGACCCACCCAAAAAAATAAACTGATGCTATTGCTAGCAGGGAGTGGAAACAAATGGTGCACCTAAACATTTCATGGCTTTTGGTGGGGGCATGAGATTTTGTGTTGGAACTGAGTTCACTAAGGTTCAGATGGCTGTCTTTCTTCATTGCTTGGTAACAAAATTCAGGTAATTAAGAATAAGATCATGCTGTGCCATGCACGGGTGTCAGCGTGCAATTCAAATGTGAAGCAGAGAGTAACCTCTTTTAGCATCTGAATATTTCAGGTGGCGACCCATCAAAGGAGGGAATATTGTAAGAACTCCTGGTTTACAATTTCCAAATGGTTTTCACGTTCGAATCATAGAGAAAGATCAAAAGAAGCAGGAACCAGAAATATGCAAGGGCGTGAATACGGTGGTATCATGATATAGAGGAGAATTATACTTGACATGTTCCCAACCATTGGTATTTTCAAGAAGAACATGACAGTAACCGGAGAGGTCCCTCACTCAAGTTTTGTTTAGGTCACTATAAACTTTGTGTTTCTTACTTGATTATATTCTCAATATACTGTTGAAAGAAGAAAGAAAGAACAGAAAAAAGTTTTAGAAACGTAGATCAGATCCCAAAACACAGCATACTTTCCCTTCGAGAAAGGTGGGAGATGAGGAGGAGGTAAATTTTCACCCTGTAACATGCGGTACATATGTGTCAATAATATCCTTTCTATTTGATTCTTTCACTTCACAACATTACATCACATTCATCTTCCAATAACATACCTTCCTCAGCTCTTGACCTTCCTAACATTAGAGGGAGAGGAGGGTCCAAGAAAAGAAAAGAAAGGAGAATTCAAAGACTGAAAGATGATAGTAACTATATATATATTAGGGCCACTATTTTCTGTGCTTAACCTCCAGCTCATCTTGTTTGTGTTTGTCATATTTTTCCTGCCTCTCTTTGTTATGTCTCGTCACTTTCACTAGTCCCTTTGAAGTGTCTCGTTCCTTTCTGCGCTTGTGGTTCCCAATGTTGTCATCAACATGCTGCATAATATCTATATCGTTCTTGTGTCCATGCTTTTGTATATCTTTTTGAATATTGTGTAGATAATAATAATAATCAGAGTCTCTTTGAGAATGCTTATGCTTGTGCTCATTATAGGTGCTTCTTCGCCTATAATGAGAACCATGCCTAGGATGCTTGAATTCCGGCTTACGATGTTGGTTATCATGAATGCGGAGGTGTCCCCTGCCACTTTTGAACTTCTGTTTATCCAAGATCCTCCGATCATCATCACCACAGGTATCTTCCCACCATTCATAGAGAGGATCAAATAATCCTTTCTCGTGCAAAAGCCACAATAATACAAGCACTGCAATTCAACAAACAGTATATATGATCCATGCTTTCGGCTAACAATATAATTACATCTAGTAGACTAATATACACTAAATAGAAGCCATACCAGTCGGAAAAATTGCCAAAAATAGACCAAATAACACTATCCAACTCAAGCATATGTACTGTATGTGGCACCGCAAGTCAAAAAACCCTGAGCATTTTTGTCTGTTCATTCATCCCAACAGAGAAAAGGTGGAGGGGAGTGAGGAATTGCATCAAATAATTTGTCGTGGAAAGTAAGTCAAAAATCTTATAAAGGTTATGGTTAAGTAACACAATAATAGACACTGATCTTCCCACATCCTGCTTCTGTAGATAGGTGATTCATGTAGAAAAATATTTTAAATAAAAAATAAGATAATCAGGATAGCTATAAAGAAAGAAACCATCAATGCAGATCAATTGTTATTTTCAAGAACATGAAGAAAAATAAGCACAGGCTATATGGCATAGCCAAAGTTTTTGAATTCTTAGCCAATGTCAATGTATTAGTATTGTATCACATTAGAAATAAAATTCAAGGTGATAAGAGACATATTTCAAACAAGCACACCAACAACATTTTTTTTTTTTTGGCTTTTGGTACTTCATAAGCTGATTTTTAACGCTAATGTTAATATAAAATATTCCTACCATCCTTCCTATATTCTTAAACTAACAAGGGAACCTTCCAAAGGCCATGCCTTCATTAAAACTAAACTCTTAACCGCAGTCAGTGCAGATGGAAATTTTCATCTTTTAGAACCGACAGATATTGGTTCTTCTGTATCAATTCCATATATTCTGAGGTTATCATTCCAAATTCTACATTTATAGCATTAAAATGTTGGAAACAGACAAGATAGGGACAAGGCTCTTCAGGAGTTTATGAAACCCAGTTCTGATTGACAAGCAAAATTTCCACCTTAATAGAAATAAAATCAAAATTCATACCAAGCGATGGAGTTCATAAACATTCAAGAAATACACATATTTCGCATATATTCTAGAAATCAAAATGGTGTAATCTGAGATTCCTAATAGAAAATAATACCTGCAATTTTTTCCAGTGATAAAGTTTTTAAAACTTGTCCATAATTTGTTCCATATGATTTCAATAGAATCAAAGAAACCATTTATACTGGTCTCTGGTGGTTGAAAAGGCATGCCCTGCAATAATAAAAAAATTGAATGATCCACAAATTCAAATGCTCTTTTTTCTGATGATCCACAAATTCAAATCCACCTTTTAACTAGCATTTTTTTGTTCAACAATTAAAAGACTGTTTTCAGGGACTATATGTCAGACTTTCTCTACTTAAACCTCTGGCATGCTCATTTGTAGCTGATGTAAAAAGAAATGGGTGGCATTTTTTCTTTTTTCAATAAAATAAGTGACATAGAAAATTGGATTCTTCCTAACTTTCAGATTCAAGCTCAATTTCATTTTCCTCGTTAAGGATAAAACTGCTTCTAATCCCTAAAATATTTGCTTTTCCTCTTTAAGTCTTGAGAATGTAAGATTTTATGGAACGGAAGTTGGTAGCTGAACACTCAGAGTAGGCAGACAAGTTTGGTAGCTGTCCATGCAGAATAGCTAGGTAAGTTTGGTAGCTGACCACACAGTAGCGTTTAGCCACAACTTATGCAGGATTGAGCCCTGACCAATCCCAGCAACGTACAAGTAATTTTATGCCTTAAATACGCCCAGACTAGCAGGTCATATAAAAAGAAAATAATTCTTTTTTTTTTTCATAATTTTATTAGTTTCAGCTTTTCATCTCATTATAATTTCATATACTGCTTTGAATTATTCAAAGCAAACTCAACAAAATTCAGATACAAGAAAAGAAAAAACCTGTGATCCATTGTCGAGAACAGTTGCTGTAGTAGTAAATTGGCACTCAGCTCTATCAACTTCACTATAATCAGAGTCCTTTAGTATAGCTTCAAGAAAAACACCCAAAAAAATAAAATAAAAAAATACAGTGTAGAAAAAATGTTCTTCTGACCTTTTGTCCCCAGAACAGATAACAACACAATACAATCCTGAGCATCAAATTTACCTGCACAGATGTATTTTGCAGCTTGATTTGTGGTTGGGTAGATTTTAAATGATCGGGTTGTAATCTCATTCGGCTTCATTATTAAGAATTGCTCCTAAAACCAAAAGAACCTTTAAAATATCAATTACAAATAGATTATCAATAAAATTGTAAAACTGGAAGGGGGAAAAACTGCAATCTGTTGAACATAAATGTTTCCATAAAGTACCTCCATCAAGGTGACATCCTTTGAGCAATTAAACTGAAAGACAAGAAAATACATCAAAGCCAAAACAACTTGTTGAACCCTTTGTAGAATTACAACTGTGCAAGCTTTATGCATACTTCAATCAATTAGTGCATCCTCAATAAAACATGTACTTCGAAATCTATTAGTTTCCCTTTGCCTCATTCATTATAGAAATTTGATAACCAACGTCAGTTTACAGACTAAAAGACCATACAACAAAAATGAGATTGAACAGAACTCCACAAACACCTTCAAGTATCAAGCAATTATCCTACATGTGTGTTGAAATTAAGTTAATTCATATCAGCCATATAATTCAGAAAAATAGATTAACAATTAATTAAATAGATATTTAAGAAACAGAAATAAATCCCATGAAGCTCAGTATAGGCCTTATCTAAATAATAGAAATGTGAGGAACTATGATAGGAAAAGTTGAACAGTGAACTACCGTCAAACTATATGATGCTTCCACCTCACCAGTATTCTTAGTAGTGATGGTAGCAACTCCAAACTGAGTTAAAGCTTCAAATGTAGGGACACTGACACTTAAAATTTTTCCAGGGCTCCTAGAGAAAAGCATATATGTTAACACAAGAGAAAGGAATTCTGCTGTAATTTCACAGAAAAGCAAAATCGTTTCCCCCAGAATCATCACAAACAAAATTGGCTACATTACAGAAAGTTTTCTCTGCCATTCTTTTTGATGTACCATCTCTATTAATTAAAACAAATATTTTCTTTCAAGCAATAGTACTTCCATATAAGACCAGGAACTTTAATGTCTACTTCATTTACAAAACAACAAAGATAAATTCTGATGATTAGATTGACCAAAAAGAAAAAAGAGATGTCAGCAAGTAAAATCAGGAAAGCTTCCTTGATAGTAGAACAAAAGAATGACTACACCATTCAGCCTCTCCAAATTAAAAGAGGGAGGAGGGGGGAATACTAAGAAACATGCAGGTAGGTCAGGAAGTGACGAGTGACATGTCAGCTTACAAGTTTATTCAGGCTAAAAAACCAATTTTTCAACATCAACTTCCCCAAACAGAAAAGCTATTCACTCACTAGAAATACATGAAGAGCTTAAAGCCTACAAAATACATAAATAGAATAGCCATGACAGATCTATAGGACCATATCCACAAAAAACATCTCTCTAGATGGAAAATAATATTACCTTTGGTAGACATATTCTACGTCATTGGCACTTAATTCTATCACAAGGTTTGTATTAAGAACTTCCGTGATTCCTATGGAGAAAGAATGGATCCCTGCATTCTGCAGCCAAGTCCAATTATAAACAATTTCCAATAGAAGACCCACACTAAATATAAACTACAACTATTGCAACATACTGGATGCTGGTTTATCCTTTCAAACCTTCCTTCCACACCATAGAGTGGAACCTGGCTCCTACTGATTCTGTTTAGGTCAGCCTGTTAAGGACAAGAGAGTTTCTTTCAAAATTACAACAGCTATGAGAAAACTATATATAATGTAAAAGTTAAAAATAGAATTACAACTCCGCAATACAAGGCGTTCAGAATTCTTAACAGTTATTTTTAGACCCCTGACTAACAGTTAAACTTATATGTCAGATGCTTCCTCCACATGGTAGAAAAACTAGCACACTGCCAAAAACTACTTCATGCATATCATAATTCCATTGAACTGCAGAAAAGGTGGATAGAAAAGGAAGGAAAGAGGACATAATTACTAGGAAAATTAATAAGAGAAAGCATGGTTCTTGCAGTTTGATTTCACCCACCTCCCGAAAATTCCACAACTGATTATGTAAGCAACTCCAAAAAGGTGAAGAGCAGAAGTTTGGCTGTCCATTGAAAGCTTCATAACTGACACCAATTTTATTACATTCAAGACCATCTAAGGTAAATCTCACCCTCTCTAGCAGCATCCATGCAGAAATGTTTCTCCCCAAATCCTGTGGTTGACCAGGGCCACCCTGCCATAAAAGAAAAACATGCAAACATCTATCTTTTTCAATATATTCCTTATAGCAGTTAAAATCAATAAGTGCCAATTATGGTTATATCAGTAAAACAAGCATACCTGCCTTGGAACAACAAGATAGAAATCCTCAAAAGATGGTATATTTGTATATCCAACAAAATCTCCAATAAGATTAACCCTCAAAAGGTTACCATCAGATGTCACTGTTCTATTTTCAGGGCCCACCACCACTTCCTGCTGGCCAAAATATGGACAGAGAAAATCTCTATTAAATTCAAATGAAATTCAGACAAAGGGTGACACACAATGAGCAGAAGACGCAGAGTTCAATGTCTCATGCATTCTGAACTTTTTTTTAACATATTAATGGGCAGATAAATACAATAGGAAATAGGGAGATTGGTCTCTGGTTTGGTTGACTAATTTGATCCCTAATATCATGGGATACAGATAGAGTAAATCAAAATTACAAAATAAAAGGAAACAAAATAACAGAATAAAGAAAAAGATAGGCAGCAAATAACTGCCCACATAAATAAGAAACAAATATAAAAATAATTATAATAATAAAAATAACGATATACCAACATTCCCTTTCTAGGTGGGGAGTATATGTTGAACATTCCCAACTTAAAGCTTAATTCTTCAAACTTAACACAAACAACTGCCTTTGTCAATAAATCTGCAACCTGGGAGTTGGAAGAGACATAACTAAATTCAAGTAAGCCAAAATCAATCTTGTCCTTGATAAAATATCGATTTATCTCCACATGTTTCATCTTGTCATGAAGAACAGAATTCTTTGCAATTCCGATAGTAGCTATGTTGTTACAAAACGCTTTCATTGGCCCATCAACATTAACCTTGAGCTCATTGAAAAGTCTCAATAGCCATATGCTCTTGCATGTCCCCAATGCTAAGACATGAAATTCAGCTTCAATACTACTTCTAGCAACCACAGGCTGCTTCTTGTTTCTCTAGATGATCAAGTTGCCCCACACAAAGGCACAGTAGCATGTGGTAGATCTTGTATCAGTTACAGATCCAACCCAATTTTCATTAGAGAAAACTTCAACACCCTTATGAGTTCCCTTCTTGAAAAACAAGCCTTTACCAGGAATCATCTAGAGATATCTCAAAATTCTATACACATCTTCTAAGTGTTCTTCGTTTGGACAATTCATGAACTGGCTAACAACACTCACAAGGAAGCTAATATGTGGACAAGTATGAGATAGCTAAATCAACTTACCTACAAGTCTTTTGGTACACACCAGTATCAACTGATGAACAATCCTTCTTGAAACCTAGTTTAAAGTTACCTTCCATTAGATTATTTGCAGGTTTGCACCTCAACATACTAGTTTCTTCAAGAAAGTCAAGAGTGTATTTCCTTTGGGAGATAGCGATGCCTTTTCTATTTCTCGTCACTTCCATTCTTAAGAAATATCTCAACTCACCGAATTGTTTTACTTTATCAACTTTTCAATCTCATTAGAATGATTACAAGTAATCTCAATATCATCCACACAAACAATCAAAATTGACATCATAACTAGATTTGATAAACGATTTGTAATCTGTTTAACACTAATTGTACCGATACTTTTTAATAGCAATAGTGAGCCTTTCAAACCACACTCTTAGAGATTGTTTGAGCTCATATAAAGATTTGTGAAACTTATGCACTTTAGTTGAATTATCCTCTGAATGAAGTCCAAAAACAATCTCTATATATACTTCCTCCTTAAGATCTCCCTTAAAAAAAGCATTTTTCACATCTAATTGATGAAAAGGCCACTCCAGATTAGCTGCAAGAGATATTAGTACTTTTATTGTATTAAATTTTGTTACTAAGACAAATGTCTCTTGATAATCAATGCCTTAGATTTGGATGAACATCTTAACTACAAAAATCTACTTATACCTTACAACACAATAGGCAAATCAACAATGTCTTAAGTTCTATTCTTCTCAAGAGCCTTTACTTCTTCATGTGCAGCAATCCTCCACTCTAGTATTTACAACCTTATAAAAATCATGTGGTAACTTCTCAAGAGAAACGTTATGTACAAAAGCTTGTAATTCTGGAGACAATTTGTTATAGGCAACAAAATTAGTTATAGGATGCACAGCATAGTTCCTTACCCCATTCCTTAGAGCAATAGGTAAGTGTAGCTCCTTATGATTTTCAGAACCTGGAGAAAGGGAAGTTGTCTGGTCATGCTTAGGAAAAATGCCTTGTTTCTTGTGTTGATTTATTGTCTTTGTACACTGATCACGTTGCTCTGCCACATTGGTTTTTTTCTATTGGGTATCAACCAGCATATTGTTCTATTGTGAATGGTTAGGGTAGGTCTCAAGTTCTTTACGATTGGTTATGTGTGGGTCAATGTCAAATGAGACAAATTTAGGTTGGGAAGTAGGCTGAAAATTGTGGGAAGGGGATTGGAAAAAAATTTAGGTTAGGGTTAGAAATTGCTTAAAGTGTACGTGCAACGTCAATATACATGTTACTCCAAAACATTCATTTATTTTGTTGAATGTTGCTATAACTCTCCCCCTAAATAGGTGTTTGGGAGTAGAATGGTTATTCAAAAAAAAAAATTAACATCTAAAGTAGTAAATATTTTCTTTAAAGAGGAAGAATAACATCTATATCCCTTTGTGGTAAATGAATATCCAATGAAAATGCACTTTATGGACCTTGGCTCAAGTTTATCCCCATGATCATGATGAACGTATGAGGTGCATCCAAAGACTTTTAGAGGTAGAGATGACATGGTTCTATTATTGGGAAAGACCTTAAGTAATTTTTTTTATGGTGCAAGGAAATTTAAAACTTCTGAAGGCATCCTGGTAATGAGATAAGTAGGAACTAACATGACTTTTTCCAATAAAAAGATAGAGTATTAGTGGTAAAGAGAAGGGATTTAGCTACTTCTAAAATGTATCTATTTTTTCTTTCAGCAACCCCATTATGTTAAGCTATATTGACACCTAAACTTTGGTGAATAATACTATATTGGGTGAGATAGAAATCAAAAATAGAGTTAAAAAAATCTCTACCATTATTAGTTCCAAAATTTTTTATTGAGCTTTGGAACTGATTTTGAATGTATTTATGGAAATATTGAAAAATGTTTACAACCTCAAATTTCTCTTTTAAGAGGTAAACTCGTGTGAGCCTTATATGATTATCAATAAAAGTGATAAGCCACTTTGCACCATCTAAACTTTTAACATTTGAAGAACCCCAAACATCACTATGTATAAGAGAAAAAGGATAAGAACGTTGATATGAGTGAGATAGATAGGAAGACCTAACATGCTTGAAGATTTGGTAAATTTCACAGTAAATAAAATCAATACTTTTATTACATAATTTTTTCAAGTAATGAAAGTTTAAGCGGCCAAACCTATAGTGCCACATCAGAACATCCTTATTATTATTTGAAGAAAGAAGTAGCGAAAGAATAGCATTATTACAACTAGTAGGTCCATCCATATAGTAAAGTCCAACACTTTTGTTAGTACTGTCAATCATCTTCCTCAACTTTAGAACTTGAAAATAACACCCATGAGTATCAAAATTAGTCTAGCAATTTAAGTCTTTTGCAAGCTTACTAATAGATAATAAATTGCATTTTAATGAAGGAACAAGTAGGACATCCTTCAAAATTAGCTTTGATGATAGTTTTACCATCCCAATATCAATAACTTCAGATGACATCCCATTAGCAATTGTCACAAATTTATTAGAATTAGAAACACTACTATCAAGCATAGCAATATTACCAATCATATGTTCAAAAGCATTAGAGTCAACTATCTAATTGTTGGAACTTTTGGAGTTGACTCTAGAAGGGTTACCTGAATGAGCCATAACCCCAATTTCAATCACTTTTTCAAAAACTTCTTGATTACTAATCATCTTTTACAATAACTCAAGTTGCTCTTTTATCTCCTTGTTAAACAGGTTCTGATTGTATTGCTCATGGTTTTGTTCCTCAACAATAGTTATAAGACCACAGGTCTCCCATTGATTTCATGGTTTCCAATTAGCCAGCTTGCGATGAAGTTTCCAGCAAACATCTTTGGCATGTCCAAACTTATGGCAGTGATTACACCATAATTTTCCTCCCTTTTTTGGCCTTAAATCAGTAGTAGAACCATTTTTTACTACCATGGTAGAGGTTTTAGGTACTGGTTGTGTGTTGGGCTCTTTAGACACAAGCCCAATCCTACTCTCTTCCCATTTGACTTCATAAAACACTTCTCTAAGTGATGGTAGGGGTTGGATAGCCATGATTCTCCCCCTGACTTCCTTGAAGGTATTGTCAAGGCCCCAAAAAAAAAAATTCTTTCCCTTTCTTCCAACTTTCGATCACAAGCTGCGTCAATGCTATAGCACCATTGGTGCGTCTCACATATATCTAGCTGCTACCATAACTTAATAAGGTGATTATAAAATTGAGTAACATTTTGATTGCCTTGCTTAGCCTCCCATAAGAACCCCTTAATCTAAAACATGGCAGCTGCGTTGTCAATAGAAGAATAAGAGTCTCTTACAAAGTCCCAAATCTCCTTTGCAATCTTGCAGAGGACAAAGTTCTCCCCAATCTCTAGTGTCATGAAATTTACCAACCAGGACATGATGGCATTGTTCTTAGGAAACCACACTTTGTCTTGGATCTATGATTTCAAGCTGTATGGCATCTCTGTAATCCTCCCTTCCACGGCTTTTGATATACATCAGAGCACTTTAAGACCAAGGAAGATAAATGTTGCCATTTAATTTAAAGCTTGTGATCATTATGGGCTGTGATTATTAGTGCCTATAGAAGAATTAGAGAGAGGAGAGACTTTTTTAGGCTGGTTCTGGTTCAACTTCCTGTTTGGTTGGGTTGCCTCTGATAATTTAGTAGTAGCGACATTGGCTTATGAGGCTCTCATGGAGTCGAAACTGATTGCCATCCTTGTTTATGTCACCCAAACTCTGATACCATGAAATTCAAGCAGAGAGTGATGCACAAGGAACAAATTATGCATAGCTCAATGTCTCATGTGTTCTTTATTTAATTTTTTTTTTCTTTCAATAGCAGGCAGACAAATACAATAGGAAATAGGAGATTGGTCTGTGATTTGGTTGACCAATCTGATCCTTAACATCATGGGGTACAAATAACAAAAATCAAAATTACTAAACAAAAGGAAACAAAACAACAAAATAAAGACAAAGATTGGCTGCAGATAAATGCCCACATAAATAAGAAACAAATATAAAAGTAATTATAATAATAAAAATAATGAGATACCAACAACAAAGAAACCCAAAAAGGAAAAGGGAAGTTTAGAAAACAAACCAAAAAAAATTCTAAAACAGTCATTTTATGTGAAGACAAGAAAAATAAAAAGTAATTAGAACTTTACCAAAGAAATGGGATAACAACAAATAGAGGGACCAAATACCCAATAACCTATAATGCCTAACACTAACAGATCAGATAACTCCACGATCAGTGTTGATTTCATGCTATCACTTATTCAAATTAAAGAAAATATATTACAAATTACATTGCTCATCAAAAGGTTATCCTTGGTAAAGAAACCCATCATGATGGCATGGAATACATAATTTGTGGCACAAGGTGATTAACATAATTAAATCTACTATTTATTCAAGGAAACCAATAATTACATACCGAAATTTTTATTCCAGTCTTCACCTGTATCCGAACACTAAATCCCAATGTTCGTCGCCCAATACCAAAAACATGAAACCTCAATTGGCAAACAAGAAAACAAAATTAAGGAAAGAAAGATGGTGTACATAGTCAACACATCATTATTTGCAAGATCAAATCAACCGCTAAAAGAAATCACAATTGGATAAAAAGGGTTTTTTTTTTTTTTCTTTTTTTGAGAGGGGGGGGAGCTTACCAGTCACCTGGAAAACGCACACAATGTGCAGTGTTGGCCTTTCCTTTTGTCAGTTTGTCAACTAGTCAAACCAATATCACCAAGACCTGTTAGTTCCATCTGGCCTCAAAATTTAAGAATGCTGACAACATCAAAGAACTTACAAAAGTTTCCACATGATGAAGGCATCCGGCGTTGAGGTCCACATGGGCAACAAATTGGCTAAATTAGATGACAAAAAGAGGGAAAATGTTACATATGAATTGAAAAAGAAAATTAAAAAGCATAACCAACTAAAGTGATCTAGCACTGCCCTTTTACCATTATTAATTTGAAAATTTTATCAATAATTGTCATCATAGGCCCCTAGCAGAGAAGTTGTAAATGGCAACTAAGATTGACTTCACAATATGTAAAAAGTGTGAAATAACAAGACAATTTTAATGCATAGGCATCAAGATCACCACAGGAAAGGAAGTGAAAATAGTTTCAGGACTGATCAAAACCTTAAGTCTATAAGAAACTACTCAAGAAGTAAAGACTTCAAAGTATAAAGCAGGTAAGAGTTTCGGCAATAACTATTTAATAACTAAAAAAAGTTGAAGTTCCTAACAAGGACATATAGGATTTCACATAAAATAATGTATTGCAATCATGTTAGCTTCTGGTAAGAAGATTTGAACCATATAACTCATTAATATGCAATAATTAATACTCAGGGCACACGCCTTGTTCATAGCCTTAAAAGTAGATTCAACGTATTAGAAAAATGTAACCTGAGTTTTCTCAATAATATGGCCCTCTTCATCACGCAACCTACAAAACAAACACCAAAAGTTAATCAGTTAAATCCATATCGCAACAGAGAGTGAGGCTTGTATACATCTCTGATTAATAATACTAATCAAATATGGCTTGCCTCTCGCATATCTTTACAACTTCTTCACCAGCATCTGGCTCACACTTCCTTGTCCTAACATAATACTCTTCAGGTTTATATGGAACATCCTGTTAAAATGTCATATCACAAATTTAGTGCTCCTAAAATTACAGATAGCAGGGGACACGATTGTTATACTTATCATATCATTCACTGCAGAGAGAATATCAAACTACAATAGTATTACAAAATCCAAACAATCCTTTAACAGACACATGCAGTGTGGCAACACACATGTAAAATGGTTTTCTTCAAAATATAAGTATAAAAAATTCATGGAAAAGTGAGTTATTATTATCACATAATCGTCTTGTACAATTGTTCAGGCACAGGTACCATATACATTCATTGTACATCTTTTTACAATGAATGTCAATAAGACGGATTTAAAGTCGAGGAGTTAGAAAAAACGTTAAAATGACAAGTCACATACCCGTATATATGTTAATTCATACAAAGCATAAGCAGCAGATTTGTTGACTGTTATCACTGGTGGTATTCGCAACGTCTGCACTTTGCTGGTTGAATTTTCTTCCACCTCCACTATTTCCGCAACAATTGAGGCTTCTCCTCCACTCTATAACATGATAAAACAAATGCGCATTTTAAAAAACAAAAATACCAACAACCTGAGAAGAAATAACTTAATAATTGATTTGCAAGACCATGATTACATCCGGCATTACGAACGTACTACTCTCATAACATTTTTCATTTACCTAGGGCCAAATACAAAGTTCTTCTTAAAGTAGGAGATTGCAGATAACTTATACTCTTGGCCTTCTGTTTCATTTACATACAATTTGCTCTTTCTGCCACATTTATATGCAAATCTCTTACATTTAAAAAAAAAAAAAAAAATCAAATGGGGTGGAGGAAAAATGTGTGTTCGCACAAAACTGCATGGGCAACACACAGAAACCACTAGAAACTAACGTGAACATAAATGTTGGAAGAAATGAGTGAGGATTACCGAACCACTTGGAACGGCCATGTTCACAACAATTTTCATAGTGCAATTGAGATTGTCGGAGTTGGAATTTTTCTCGCACTTCTCGAGCTTCGATTTAGAAATAATTTGAACTCCAGCAACATCTAGCGAACTCGGATAGCTAAGAAACCAAACGGCTAAGAAGATGATCGTGGTCGTATGCACTTCCATTTTCTTGTTTAGAATTTTCTATCATTAGTGGGTTCGACTAGAAAAGCCAAGGAACTATTATCGTAGCGTATGGCACGACACGGTTATGGAGGAATTGCGATACTCTATTGTATTGTTTGATACGAGTTAAACATGGGTCGAAACAATGAGTATAGATCAAAGAATCGCATTTTTTTGGCCTTACCATGCATTCGTAAACGGTTAATATCATTGATGAAGAAGACGGTTTCGACAAAGCAGGCAAAACTACATCTCATGCTCCTCGCTTTTGAAGTCTAAACGCACCGTCGCACCAGTGAGCGTGTTTTTTTTTTTTTTTTTTTAACTTTGCGGGCTGTTTTTTTCTTAAAAAAATAATGTAAATTAAAATAGCATTTTGATAATAAAATTTTATTTATTGTTTTAAATTAATTCTTTAAATTTAAAGTATTTTAAATTTCAGTTTTTTATATAAAAATTCTTTTATATAGAAAGATTTCATTTATTTTTTATTTATCTGCTTTCTATTTTTTCCACAAAATTGAAGACAAATTATTCTTCATAAGATTTACAGAAAAGGTAAAACTAAATAATTGCTAAGAGTTTTTTTTTTTAATGTTAAAATTTTAACATTATTCATATCTCCATTCTACTTTCACCACTTTAAATTTACAGGTATAAAAAAAATTATTTTATATTTTACAAATAAACTTTTAATTAGCTCAACCAAGTTGGTCTAAAGCGGAGCTTTTAGATCTTTTTTAACAAAAAAATTTGTAACTATATTTAGATACCAATTTATATAGTGCACATCAACCATAGAATGATTATACGGCAAGATTTAAGAAAAAAAAAAGTCATAGCTAAAAAATAATAATACAATTGCATCTATTATCAAAATCTAGTTGATTCATTGGATGATATTATTATATTAAACATGTAATTTTTATTTCTCAATCAACTATGTTCTTTGAATTTTGTTTAGTTTAATAGTTGATACTCTCACATTACTTTAAGCCTTCTTGAATGATAAATTGATAATAAATTCTATTTCCTTAAATGAAGTGTGTTTTCGGCTTACTTTATGTATAATTAATAAAGCAATTTCATAAAAAGTCAAGTTAAAAAAAAAAACACTGAAGGAGTTTCAAAGGTTGGGTTGGGCCAACATTATATTCCGAGAAAAAGTCAAGTTAAAAAAAAACTGAAGGAGTTTCAAAGGTTGGGTTGGGCCAACATTATATACCTTTCTCGGATAGATAGTCCAACCCTTACGGACTACCTAAGCCCATTTTAATAGCCTTACCTGAGCACAGATAGAACAAAAACCATATGCAAGTGACACGTTTTTAGACATAAGTATGGAAGAGCTTTGATGTATGTAAATTTAATTTTTGCTTCATTCCCTTTTCTTTTGTACTTCAAAGATATTTATGTCTCATTTGTAATTGAAAAATGAGCAAATCATGCTAATTTTTCTTAAGGTTTTGTTAGAGTATATTTAATATTGTTTCACCAAAAAAGAAAATACTTAATATTAATTTTGTTTCAAAAATTATACTCAATTATTCAAATATTTTGATATATATTGCAAAACCTTTCCTCTAATTCATCAACTATATAAGTTAACTTTATGTACTGTAGCTTTATTTTTAATATATCAATAAAAGTAACTAAATTAATATTAAATTTTAATATGAGATTATATTTTATTTTTTATATGATAGTAAAAATAAATAAATAATTTTATTTTTTAAAAAAAGATATATTATGTAAAATTTTAACTTCATTCATAAAAAAAATAAATTAAAGAGAAATTAAGTATAATTTTTTAAATTAAAAATATCAACTTTAATTTAACCAAATTTAATTAATATAATTTGCTTTAAAAAATGGCCATGAAGATCATCATTAACAAGGAGGAAGAAGAAACAATTCGCTGCCTCGAAGATGCAACACATTGTCCTCTCGGCCCTAGGACTAGAAATCCCGGCTAGGATCGCGAGCTATCATTCATTATCCCTGATACATGTTTTTTTTTTGGTCGCAGGTTATCATTAGATTTCTTTTCCTATTGTGATTTGATTTATTTGTTTTACCTAGCTGTTGATTTTTGAAAACTAGTAGATTTAAACATAATTTTTTTAAATTTGATATCGTGTTTTTTATATAAAAATATAAAATATATATTTTAAGAAATTAATTATATAATATTAAGTTATAAAAATATTTTATATATTATAGTTTTATTTAAAAATTTTAATAATAAATACTTAAACATTTATATACATTTTCTTCTCTTGATAAGTACTAGAACATGATGTGAGTTGCACGTGGTCGGGGTGTAGGGAAAATCAGAAAAATGGAAATAGATAAATTCCACTTGATTCTCACAATTGGAGGAAAAGAATTAGAAATTAGAAATAATAATAAATTTTCGATGAGGCGGAACAGGAGAAAAAACAAACTGAACGGACACGTATCAGGGTAGTTCCCTTTAAGGTACACAGAGGGCTTCGACTCCGTGTAATGTCCGCACTGTTTACTTACACAAAAGGCCATCCTCCTCGTCTCCTTCCAGTTTCCAAGTTCCACGTCCTCACTACGTGTTTCTCTCTCTAGAATGCATCTTGAAAGTTGAAGTGACCACCAGAAACCAAAACCATTTGCTTCTTAGAAGAAATGGGTAAGGCATCAAAATGGTTTCGCAGTCTTCTTGGTCTGAAAAAGCCTGACTCCTCATCTCCCACTCCCACTGCCTCAGCTCCAAGACCACCCAACGAGAAACGCAGATGGAGCTTCGTCAAATCTTACAGGCAAAACAATAACCTTCATGCCACCACTGTCAAAACCGGCATTGAGAATAATGACAATCATACGATCGCCGTCACGGAGGCGGCCGTGGCTGCAGCCGTTGTAGTCAGACTTAGCAACAGCGGCAGGTGCGCCGGAGCCATGGTGGTGGGCACGGCAAGCCGTGAAGAACGGGCGGCCGTAAAGATTCAAGCCGCTTTTCGCGGCTGTTTGGTTAGTTTTCATTTTATATTTCATTCCGTACCTTTTCTTTCTTTTGCAGTTACAGGCATGTGAACGCAAAATCCGTTGAATTTTCGGGATTAACAATTATATCACTTATCTCGCGTTATTCACAGTTTCACACCCAAAAGTAACCGTAGCCGAGAGTGCTTCGTGTGTGCCGAGAATACAATCTTTTTTTATTCCATTTTAATCTTGAACAAGCCTTATTGATTTGGTGAAGGAGAGGGAAGAGCGTGTTTTTTATTTTTCTTAAAAGGAAAAATAGAAATTAGTTTCCTATTGGCAAATTTGGCAGAGAACAATACTGTACTGACCTATCTTTGGATTTTCTCTGCTTCGAGTTGAATCGAGCTTTAGTAAGGAAGAAATGGAAAATCCGGGAACAAATATTTGTTATAGTGTCTACTACTTCGAAACTGAACTATTTTGCAGATTTGGTCTATTTGCGAGACGATGTCTTATTCATTTGGCTGTAGCGAAGATGATATTCCTTCTATTTCTCCTACTGATGAGTGGTGAGCTGTTCTCTAGTGTCGTTTTGCTCAGAAGTGATTTCCTGAAAAGTTTCGCTACAAGATATAGCATTCACCATTACCTTTTTCACACTTGATTCTGAGCCATTCATTAGGAGATAGTGGCTAAAACATTGACCTTTGGTTTTAATCTTTTGGTTTTGGGAGTTGTAGGGAGTGGGGACAGATAAGAGTGTAAAGGTGCTCTGGTGTGATGATCGGTATCCTTGAGGGACTCGTATAACTTCTCCCAGATAAAAGCTGGGCTGTTTAACGACCGCTATGAAGATTGAATATTTGTTGTTCAAATATTGCATAAGCGTTTGAATATTTGTTGTTCAAATATTGCATAAGCGTCTTATTTTTGTTACGTCCTTGTCTTCTTGATGTCATGTCAGGCCTTTCACAGCTGTAATAGAGGTTCATTCATTTTGGCGCCTGTTTACCTTTGAATTTTCACGTTGTTCCGTGCTGTACTTTTACTTGGCGCCATCTATCTGAAAGCTCTTCAAATGAATGAAACAGCTTGGTCCGAAAACTATGTCATACAAGTGCATGTTTGGGGTCCCTGGAGTGGATCCCAACTCTTTTGGCCCATCTCACTCCTATTACACAGAATAGAGTTACAATGAAATACCAGATAAAACTGTTTTACTAAAATCTTTTAGTTGTCATAACGTGCGTATGTGTGCGGTGATTGTCTGATTTATTTATCAGCAAGAGAATATGACTTTGAATGTGACTCTCGAAATTTGGTAGGCAAGGAGAGCACTGCGAGCATTAAAAGGATTGGTAAAGTTGCAGGCATTGGTGAGAGGTCACATGGAGAGGAAGCGGACTGCTGAGTGGCTGCAAAGAATGCAAGTGCTCTTACGAGCTCATCAGGCTCGAGTCCGTGCGAGGCGGCTGAACTCATCTTTGACTGCTAAGTCATCAAACGCCCACCTCCATGTAAAAATTTATTGGTCCTTCCGTTAATTTTCCTGTCTCTTCATTTATGCTTTTATTGTGGGTAATTTCAAAAAAATATAGTATCTGTTATAATTAGGTTTACTGCTGTTGAAATTGTTAATACCCGTACTCTCATTAATTAATCAAGTATCAAAGATATTACTGCTAGACTTTCACGTTCTTGATATGATTGTTGTTTAATTCCAAAATTTATTCCGTTTCCAGGGTCCAGCAACACCAGACAAATTTGAAAACCCAATCAGATCCAAGAGCATGAAATATCATCAGTCATCAATACTCCAGGTATTTTTCTTGCACCGGGGGATTCAGTTCATTATAACGTGTCTACTAACGAAAGCGCTTATACAACTGTAGAGAGATAATTCCAAATCCTACGTCCAGATCAGCGGCAATATAGAGAAATGTTGGAATACAACAGATAGTTGGGTAGATGAGAAATCATGGAATCGACAAAGATCGTCCATAAGAACTTGTGTAGACGATGAAAGAAATGTAGGGATCCTGGAAATGGATTCTGGAAAACCAAACTTGACCACAAAACGCAGGGCCAGAAACCTTTTCCAGTCCACTGATCATGCTTTAGTTTCTGATCATTATAATCAGAATTTGATTGCCACAAAGGACTCAACAATTCATCAGTCAGGTCCAATCCATTTTTGTGAAGTGCGACAATCTTACAGCCCACTAAAAGTGCATGAGGTTGAGGAGACCCCATTCTGCACAGCGAACAATAGTCCTCAATTTTTTTCTGCGTCCTCTAGGGATGGTAGCTTCAAAAGAAGTCCTTTTACTCCTACCAGGAGTGATGGCTCAAGAAGCTATCTAAGTGGTTATTCTGACTGCCCAAATTATATGGCTTACACTGAATCTTCCAAGGCAAAGGTCAGATCTCTGAGTGTTCCAAAACACAGACCAAGGTATGAGAGGTCTGGTTCATCTAATAGGTACTCAATTAATGGATTTGGTGAGTCAAGATTGGCTGCACAGGGGGCATCTGCTTTGCATGCAAGCTTCACTAGCAAAGCCTATCCAGGTTCTGGTCGTTTGGACAAGCTTGGTATGCCTGCGGGGTATAGATACTGAATATGTTGGTCTGAAAGGGTTTTGGACCTCGGTCTGATAGTGTAGGACAAGTTTTACGTAGATAGTTGTGATACAAATTTAATGCGGGTGACTTTCAAGACTTGAGCTTTTGGATTTATGGTGAGCTCTTCCTAATTCCTAGAATGCGACACTAATCGGTTTACTAATATGTTAACTTACTTCGATATGTTGTTTGAAATGGACATATTCATCTTACTGTTTAAGTCGAGGGCTTGTAATTTAACAGTTTGCGGGTTACACTTCATACTTTATATATCTAAACTAAGTAAAGTTATGCCAATTTATTTCTTTATTTATTTTTATTTAAAAATTAAAAATAAAAATAAAAAGATTAATTATTTGTCAATTATAACTTAATAATCCAAGTTGAAGTGGTTAATGTTAGGTGAATTAAAAGATCAAATCTCAAGTAGTTATACAAGTTAGTATAAGGTGCAATGTTTCGGACAGTAAATCTGTGAATGGAATAAGATGGGGATTTGATATATATATATATATATATATACATACTATTTGAAATAAAAATAGGAAGTTGAGTTTGAACATACACACAGCTGATCAGGTATGGCCGAGAAGGAAATTAATTATTAAGTGGTTCTTAGGTTAGGGAGATGGAGATCAAGGTAATTTACATGGTGTTTGCATTGAAAATGAGTAAAATGACTATGATCTTTGAAGTTGAAGAAAATGAAAAAACCAAAATTATAGATACACATATATGTATGCACTTTATCATTCAAGTATCAGGGTGTCGTGGTGTAGTTGGTTATCACGTCAGTCTAACACACTGAAGGTCTCCGGTTCGAGTCCGGGCGACGCCATTAATCTCACTGTTTTTAACTGTAGCATAGGGGCTGTAAGTACGCGTATACGCATCAGGTTCTATAACCTTTCTTCCCCTTCATAAAAGCTAATTTTGGTTTGTCTTTTAGGGAAGCTGCCTCGGACGTTGCCAATACGCGCCAGGTTCTGTAACTTTTCTTCCTCTTAAAACAAATTTTAAGTTTGGTTTATATTGTCTTTTTCACCCAAACGTAGTTGTGTGGTCTTCTTCATTAAATTTGAAAAGAAAATAAAGGAAAGTACTTTTATTCTCATAAACAAATATTTAATTATAAAATTAACATATACATCTTAAAATATAATAAAACATTCTCAGTTAATTTTAAAATACAAAAAACACTTTGTAAAATAATTGTTCAATGTTTAAAAAATATTTTATTACATTTTAAAATTTATAAAATATTTTGTTGACTTTTAAAATTAATGTATAAGTTTTGTAATTAAGTCATAGATTATGGAATAATTATCCTTCTAAAAAAAGTAATAATAATCGAAATAAAAAACTAAAATTATTAATATATATAAATATATATATAGAATTTTCAGATACTGTTTTTAAATTATAGCTAATTTAATAATTTTTTTTCTTTTTGAATGGTGGAACTCTTAAAAAAATTTGGGTGAGGCTCAACACTAGTTAATAACAAAGGAAGCTTAATTTAAAAATAATTCACCCAAAAATTAGACGCAGAAAGGGGGGAAAAAATCGTCGCCCATTGTTTCTTGCTAAATCTCCTCCTCTGTTTTTCTTTCCGTCTTTGACGGCTTGCATGAGAATAACGAACTGAGACTTGGCGCTCGTGAGAGTTCATGAAAATCCCAAGGAAAAGTTGTCATAATTTCAAGAAAAGGAGGGAGAAACTTATGTGTAGGACCCACCAATTCCGAGTACGAGTCTAACTCGGGCATCTCCAATTCACCATTTCTATCCTTGAGTTGAGTTCATGTTACAGTGTGCAAAACCATTTATTTTTCAACCTGCGACTGCGATACTTCATCCTCTAGTTCGCATATAATGCTCGATTTCCTCAACATTTTAAATACTCTCCGATTTTTCTTCTAGGCTGAACCCAGTCAGGAATCAAGACGTAAAGTTCCGATTTCAAGTCGGCTTTGATTCGAATCTTAGCCTATCGCCCTCTTAAGGGAATACACAAGACATGGCGACAACTAGGTCACCGAACCGTTCCTCTGACGACATGGTTGATACGACGCCGTTCATAGCAAATTCAGGTGGGTCTTCCGATGAATTCAATTCTGGTCGTCGACTTGTTCGCAGGCAGACCCTACGCCAAGCTGCTCGGTTCCTGAGGCAGGCCAGTGGCCGTAGGATGATGCGCGAGCCATCGATGTTGGTTAGAGAGACTGCAGCCGAGCAATTGGAAGAGAGACAGGGCGATTGGGCTTATTCCAAACCCGTTGTCATTCTTGATATTATTTGGAACTTTGTCTTTGTTGTTGTGGCCGCTACAGTTTTGGTTTTGAGTCGAAGTGAATCGCCGAGCATGCCTCTGAGGTTGTGGATTGTGGGCTACGCTCTGCAATGCATCCTTCACGTGTTCTGTGTTTGCGTTGAATATAGGAGACGGAGGCGGTTCCGGCAGCGCCAGTTTTCGCCATCTTTGAACGCAGGGCAAGGAAGGACTGGCAGCAGTGGGAATCTGAGTTCGGGTTCAAGGGAGGGTTCTGGGCAGTTTGTGGCATTGGCGCAATTCAACGAAGAGGGTACAAGGTGAATTTCTGCTATCTCTTGTTTAATTTTGGCAAATAATTTCTGCCCCTCCACTTTTAATACCTGTGTAAATAAATAATGAGGGATAATAAAAGCTGTCTCCTCATATTTACTTGAATTCTATGTTAATTTAGTTGTTACCTAAATTTTAAAAGCACAGGAGTGTAATTATACTAAAATAGAAACAGTCCTAAACCGCGAGGGAGTAAGTGACTAAATATAAGTCAGCCTTGGTTCTATTAATTGAACTGCAAATGGTACAATTGTTTTATTAAACTGATTTAAATTTTAAGGAAGAAGAGTTTCATAGTGCGTTTGCTCTAGGACTATCCACTTCTGAAATGTATTAACCTTCAAGTTCTAACTTGCTGTTTAATTCTGTGCATTGTGAAACTGTGTTGTAAGTTGATATAATACATCTAATATTTTTCAGCTTCTTTTTCTATTGATTAAGGCGCAGGGTAACAATTTTTTTAAATTTGTGAACTATCATCTATTGTTGACCCAAGTATTTGTCCTTTTCGTAAGAAAAATGCTTTCTTACGTTTGTCATTTCTTCCCTGCAGTGTAGCAAAGCATTTGGAATCAGCAAATACAATGTTTTCATTTATCTGGTGGATCATTGGATTTTACTGGGTATCAGCTGGTGGTCAATCTTTAGCCCATGATTCTGCTCAGCTATACTGGTTTGTGCTCTCTCCCAAGCAATTTGTTCATTCATATATTATAAAATATTGCATTTTTTATTACTCAATTGAGTCACCTTTCAGCAAATTTGCTGTTCCTTTTGTTGAATTTTACCTTTGACAAAATCAACTTGCTTTGCAGGCTCTGTATAACTTTCCTGGGTTTTGATGTTTTCTTTGTCGTTTTTTGTGTTGCACTGGCATGCGTCATTGGTATTGCTGTATGCTGTTGTCTTCCATGTATCATTGCACTTCTATATGTAGTAGCAGACCAGGTAAGTTTGGGCATTGCCTGTTTATTATTCTTGTTATCAATTTGGTATGGCTCTATGAATCTTTTGCATAAAAAGTTTGTTGGGAAGTTCTTTTTTGGTAGATATGAAAATTTTTGAGAGACTTGACAAATCTGACTATTTCAACGTATGTGCCCTAGCAAATAAGTGACAATAGAATCTTTGAAACATTGTTGAGTTGTTATGGTTTTAATGAACTTCAATAGATTGTTTTAAGATAAAGTACCTCTTACGTTATGGATCAGAAGAATTGGTCTCTAGCTTTGAATTTATTATCTGTGAAGCTTGGTTGAGGATTATTATCAACTTTCAGGACAAGTGTTAAATATGAACTCATTCATTTTAGTGTGATGGCGGAGCCCTCAGCTATCCTGCACCAGCTAATATTTCAATTCTGGCATTAATGTGTTGTACTACATAAGGATGCCAATGTCCTAGTTAGAAGCATATTATGAGCTGCAGAGAAAATTAGAAACACTTCTGGCTTGAAATTTTATGTATTCTTGAAATTAATGAGGCTGGATGATATGATGGGATAGCATGGAGCAAGAATTATTGAAATTGCTATTTGGTATAAAACAGGAGCCCAGATGATTGTTTTTGAGGGTTTTACTACTTTTGAGGTTTAGATATGGTTGGATATGGCCAGCATTCATTATTAAGTGGCCAGATTAAATATGTGAACATGTAGTTTATGTCTTAGAGACTTTCTAGAATGAAAAAATATGGGCAAAACTTTTTTGAGGAAAATATTTGGGAGATCGAAGGATTTGCTGGAAATATGCTGGGCAAGACTGTTCATGTCTAGAATCATAGTTTGTATTAAGACAACAGTTTGAGTTCTGACAAGGGACAAGTATCATATTTGTTTTTATTTGTAGATGAGGAAATTAAGATGAGTCTCAATATTTTTAAACTCGAACCACAGAATGCCATTGATGGCTTTTGAGGGGGAGCGAGCACCTATAGCAGACCAGAAGCAATGATTTTCTTAGTCATGTCTCTTGCTTAACCTATGCTAATAACAGATTTTTGTTTCTTTGGCTCATCTTTGCCTTTTTCCCAAGAGGATGAGAACTGTCTTGTAAAAACATAAAAAAGGGAATGAATTTTGCTGTCATAATTTAAACTGGGAAATAATTTAAAGGCTTCTGACAGTTATGGCAATGTGGTTTATGAAAAAGGCTTTATTCCTTGGCTGTGACAACTTTGAACTATGTGATGCTAAAATGACTTTGAGTAAATTATGTGGACTTTCTTTAAATTTTGCTGAAATTACACAAATCTCCCTCTATTTTTAAAATATACACCTTAGTCTAATTTTTAATTTTTTTTAACTAAAATACCTTTTTTTAATCTAAATATATATCTATATATGTATAAATAAAAATAAAAAATGAGTAGATTTTGTTTTTAGACATGCGCAAATAAAAATAAAAAAGAGTAGATTTTGTTTTCATTAAATTTTGAAAAATATGTATTTAGGCTAATGAAAGGTATTTTCGTTAAAAAATTTAAAATTTTACTAAAGCATATCACAATTTTTTATTTCAGGGGAAATTAGTGTATATTTTGAAAATAGAAAGGAGATTTGTATAATTTTAACAAAATTTAGGAGATATTTATGTAACTTAATCAATAACTTTTGTAGTTGCACTAATGATTTGAAAGGTAGCATGACTAGATATAGTAAGTGAAAGGTACTTTTTTAGAGTTTGATATATTAGGAAGGAAAAAAAATTTACATGTAGTTCCTTATATTCTTATTGTCAAATTTCATAATTAAAACATAACAAGTATATGATTTTTTAATTAAAACATGACAAGTATATAATTTTTGTAGGTAACTATTTGATTCTTCAATTAAATTATACACTTGTTATATTTTTATTGGAGAATTATATACTTGTCATTTTCTTTATTAAAAAACCTAATAGTAATGATATAAGAAACTGCACCTAAAGTTTAATCCTATTAAGAAAATCTTGAAGTCTTTTATGAACTTGTATCCCTTGAATTTTTATCGCTGTTGAGTCTGAGACAATTTATGCTGTTTTATACTGCTTATGATGAGAGGTTATAGCTTGTAATATGGTTGTATTATCCTGAAACAATTTTTCCTAGTTGCTTTACTTTTCCCTAGACTTTGTAAATTTCATTCCCATTCATAGAGGATAGATGTCTACAATGTTCTTTTATGAAAATAATGTTTACAATATCATTTTATTTTTCCTGGGGTTGATTTTGCTGACTTTCTAGAAGAGTTGTAAATAACTTTTTTACAACTCTTCTAGATTGTGACAGCATCACTAATTGTTGGTATGTTAATTCAATCTTGTTGGTTGCATGTTAGTTGGTTGCCAATATTAATAGAAGTGTATATAATCTGAATTTGAGTTTTACTGAAGATTATGCGATGTTGTGTATTTAATAAGGAGATATCAATTGTGATAAATTATTTGCACTGTTCTTGGCCTTAATGTTTCTTTTTTCCTTTTTGGGAGTAGGAAGGAGCATCAAAAGAAGATATTGAGCAGTTGTCAAAGTTCAAATTCCGAAGAATTGGCAATAATGAGAAACTTGCCGGTAATGCACAAGGACCAGTTGGTGGAATAATGATTGAATGTGGCACTGACTCACCGATTGAACACATTCTTTCTGAGGAGGATGCGGTATGTTGAACATTTTTCTTACATGTGGGATTACCCTTTTCTCCCTTTTGTGGAGGCCTTCTTGATCTGTTTTTCTCAAGATATTATCTAAATGCCAATTGTAAAGGGAAATCAATGTAGCGTTTCAAATACTAGCTTTCTTATAAGCTTATTCAATTATGTTACATGATTTTTATGTGATAAACATCAAATTTACCTATCAAAACACATTTGTACAGAGGAGGATACTATGTGTATCCATTTTCCCTGTACGTGTTCTTGCATTCCCTTTTTCTTACATGCTATTACATCATACATCACGAGAATTGACATGATGGTTCAAACTGCTGTTTTGTTCTGTCTGTTTTGGTTGTCTTAACTTTAACGCTGTAATTCAGTGGTTCGACAAAAATGGCTGCATTGTTCCTAGTTATCTATGAAAGTCTGAAGTGATTAATCTTTTTATTAACTGTAGGAATGTTGCATCTGTCTTTCTGCTTATGATGATGGCGTTGACCTAAGAGAACTTCCTTGTGGTCATCATTTTCACTGTGCCTGTGTGGACAAGTGGCTATACATTAATGCCACTTGTCCTCTTTGCAAGTATAACATCTTGAAGAGTATCAACCAGAGTCAAGAGGAAGCGTAGAAGACGTCAGAAAAATTTCTAGCAGTCATGTTGGTGAATCCGCGTAACTTTTGTCTGGGTGTATTATGCACAGCATGTTAATATACTTCAACACAGGCCAATTTTATAGTGGCTTTTTAGCTGGTTGTGTATATCGGGGTTGTTCAGTGCATATGCGCTATAATTATGTTATGGCGGTATGCTTTTCATGTCTATGTAGTAAAGTCACTGTGGTTGGCTGTGTTATCTGTCAATTTACCATTGGAGATTGCTCAGTCTAATCTGCCCATGTTCAGTATTGTAAGGTTCATATATTGAAGATAGTAGTAAGAGAAATTTCTGAATGCATGTAAGAAAGGACAGCCTGTTATGCAAGCTGACTGCAACAATTGTTGTTTCGTCTATGCTTTGGTAAAGGCTTCTCTTAGAACAGTCTAATCGGCCTAAATGGCCAAAAGGTTGATTGTTTCGAATTGAGTTAAGCTCTTGTATATTGAGAGACACAATCTAGCATAGAAATCCGACAAGACGTATCTTGACTCGGGAAAGCTCGAGCTCCTGTGGTCCTCTTCTGTTCTTCAACTTCCAATCTTCCTTCTCGTCAATTCCCTGCTCTGGAGTTTTGACAGAGCAATGGACTAGCAGGCCAGGATAAATTATAATATGGGTGAGTTGACATAATAGGCAGCCTGACAACTTGATAACATAAGATGTGTTATGTTAAATTTTAAAGATTACGTCAAAATATGGATCACTGCATTGATGAACAATTCCTCCAGCGCCTCCGTAGAATATACCGTTGGATCTGAATTGTGACAAGGTATAACAGGACTAGGGTACCAGTTGGTCCCAGTTTGGATGAATAGGACGGCATTGCACATCAAGGTATTGAAGGTTGTTAAAGAAAGCAGCTTTTTGGAAACCTTATCGTGCAAAATGAAAAAAATTATGGTTTAGAATTTTAAATTAAAGATATTTATATTGTAAAATTTTAAATTTTGAAATTATTTGAAAGGATTATAGAATTAAAAATTTTAATTTAGAATCTTATATTATAATTTTTTTTGTATAATTTAAATTTTTAGTTATAATTTTTTTATGTAGTTTAAATTTTTAATTTAAAGATTTTCAAAAATAATTTTAAATTTTAATATCCTTTAATATAAACATTTTTAATTTAAAATTCTAAAATGTAATTTTTCTTCCCATAGGGGGATTTGCTTCTTCCCGTGGACTAAACACCTATCCATTCCATCCCACTGCGTTTCCAGATCCCTGCTAACCTATAGCTATAACCTTGGCCAGTACCCTTTTCGCTTGTCAAACTAGATTCTCTGATCATCCTCTAACAATATAATGCTCTTTTTTTATTATTATTATTATTCACATCAGAAATGAATGGTTTAAATTTTTATTTTTTTTTGTTTTTTGTTTTTTTTTATTTTATAAAAATAAAATATAAAATGAAGATAATTTTTTAACTGGTAATTTTTTAAAAATAATAATTAAGATTAAAAAATAAATTTAAAAATTGAATCATTTATATGAAATCTAAACAATTTAAAAAGAATGAGCATTATGCTCATCTTTTAAAATGAGCAAAGAATCTAGATTTATTTACTCATATGTCCTCCCATACACAAGCCACCAATTCTCCATAAGAATGAATTTTGATGGAAATAAGAATGCGAAAGGAAATAAGAAAGAAAAGGGTTCTGATAATCCAAATTATGTTTGGTATAATTTATAGAGAAATAAAAATATAATTCTATTTTTATGTTTGGTTAAAAATAAATAGAGTAGGAATGGAAAAGATGAAAGATAAAATATCACAAATACCCCTCACTTCAAAAATAAGAAAATATTTTGTTTTTAATATTTATTAAATACAAAATTAATTTTAGTGATTGTGTGCCCTAATCAGACGAGGGACAGCCAAATTCGAAGACCCCTTTCGCCATTGATCCTCCTGGAGCTGGGTCTTTGTGCTTGCGTCTTGAGTGATTACTTTCTTGTAGGTTTCATCGACTTTCCGACACAGAGTGAGAACAAGTTTCTCTCTAATTATCTTGCAGTGGTTGTCGATTTACAAGGAAGGAGTGAACATGAAATTTGAGGAGGCTTCTTATACCATAAACGATAAAAATGCCGAGGTCTCCCCATTTAACTATGAATACAATTGTGCATCTTCCTTTTACTTCAGTGTTCATCTAATTTGATTAATGTTGTTCATTTATTGCTTCACTTTTTGGTTCTGTCATCACTGATTGTTTTATATGGGAGAAATTGCAGCAACTTGTGTTTGTCAACAGTTTCCACAAGCTACAGTGGCTTTAGAAAGAGAAAGATTCAATAGGGAGATGATTCACACACAAAGGAATGGTCTCTTGGGACAAAATTTGAGCAGGAGAGAGTTGATGGGGGCAGGATGGTAATCTGATACTCCTCTCCTTCGAAGCCGACCTCATTTCATCACTTCATCTGAGGAGAGCTATCTCCTCCGTTTAGTGGAATCGCAAATGCCGACAGAAAAGCTAAACCATGTACCAAACACAAAAAATCGAGTTTCTCTTTCCTTCTCCCTTTCTCCGTCGCAATACCCATATACCAAACACGCCTTAGATAGCAATCTTAATTTCCAGGAAAAGAAACAAGAGAGAGGATCATCTCCCGTCATCATATATTTTGTTGAAAGGAAAAAAAATAAATTATTCTATTGGACTTTATACTTTTATTTAATTTTAATTTGATAAATTTTATTATTGACATGGTTAACATGTCATTTGGGGAAATGGATCCCCTGCAATCACTTCAGCTGAAATGAGGAGAGAGACAGAGAGGGAGGAGTGTGTGGGATCCACATGCCAAAAGTGAGACTCACTCCTCCCTCTCTGTCTCTCTCCTCATTTTAGTTGAAGTGCACGGCAGAGGATCCAAATCTGTCATTTGGACTATGGGAGCGGATCCTCTGAAGTAAAATACGTCAGAAGTGCACCTGAAGTTTGCAGATCTGGACCGTTCAATACATCCAAGGTTAACATCGCACCACGTCATCATTTATTTAGATGAAAACACAGTGTTTAAGGTAAAAACAAAAATTCTAAAATCCCTCCTCTCTCTCTCTCTCTCTCTCGTGCATCATCTTCCTCGTATTGGAGCCATGGACAATTAACAGGTCCTATCTCGTGAAAAAAGAAACTTCTTGCAATTCAAGAGGGTTTTCTCATTGGCATGCCAGATTTTATATTTCATTGTAGCAAAAGATATAGCAAACTCAGATAATTGCATCAGATACATATAAGAAGCCATTATGTCAGCAAGTCATATATGCACGGCAGGTTCGACCTTGCAAAGAGAAAAAAATGAATAACAAACTCAAGCATTTGAATAAGATATAAGTAAGTCACCACACTGTTGGCATCCTTAAAATTCTAGTAGAAAATTGGGATAAAAGAAAGAAGCGAAAGTCACGACAATAGACAAGAGCAAGTCAAGATAAATAAAAATTCTTCAAATATTATACCTTCAATAGGCGAATAGCTTGAAATAAGAGGAGATTAAGATAAAAGAAGAAAGGGGAAATCAAGATTAAAAAAGCTTGAAATATTACATTCAATGACTCTTGAGGTTACTTGAAACATCGAAGTAAGCCTTGGTTGAACTTTCAGATGCTGCAGAACAAGCCCGGGTTCACAAAAGCCATGGTATGAGTCCAGATCCCTTGGCTCCAATTTGAGGAAGACGATGCACAAGAGAGAGAGAGAGAGGGGGGAGGGATTTCAGAATTTCTGTTTTTTTCCTTGAACGCTGCATTTCTTTCTAAATGAATGATGACGTGGTGCGATGCTAACCTTAGATGTATTGAACGGTCTAAATCTGCGAACTTCAGGCGCACTTCAGACGTATTTTATTTCAGAGGATCCGCTCCTCTGAAAATATACAAGCTTTATTTTAATAAAAGATATTGAAATTAGATAATGAAATAAAATTTACTTATATTTGTGGCACATGATTTTATTTATGTTATGTGATTTGGATAAATTGGTATGAATCAACGTATATTCAGAATATAAAGATGATAAATATTTTTTGTTCATATTAGCATAATTTAATAAGGATTTTTAACAGTACAAACTAAATTAAAAAATTAAAAAACTATAAGAATTTAATTATAAAATTTTAAATTATAAGAATGAAATAAAAAATAAGTAAAATTATAGGTACCAACAATATAATTCAAGTAAAAGAATAAATGAAAAAAGTTAAAAGCAAGCTTGGTTGATGATATTAGAAACATAGGATACTTTTTTTTTATATAAAAAAAAAAAAAGGATACATGAGATACTTGGCCTCCCATTGGTCTCCTGCAAAAGTAGATATTTTAGGAAACGCGCAACCCGGGAGCTATCCTTCGGGAACCACATCCTGTGCTAGTGCCTCCGTCCGCCTCCATTCATGAAAATATGGTTGCGAGGTTATAAATTCTATTACCTTGTGTTCAGAAGTGTTGAGAACGAGAAATTAGAAGTTTCACATAGAGCTTACCGTCCATGATATAACAATATATGTGTATACTTATGTAAATTAATTTTTTTATTTGTATTATTATAACTTATATGTTTATTTTTATTTTTATGATTAAATGTTAATTAATAAAAGTTATGATTTAAGTATGAGATATATAAATAAATGAGAATTATCTTTTTATTTCTCTTCTTAATTTTATTTTTTATTTGTATTATATTTCTTATATTTATATTAATTTTATAACAAAATTAAGCTATAAATGACTTTTTCCTCAAGACTTCAATATATCATTTTCTTTTATGTGTATAAACAACTAACTAATATATTAAAATGTAAAAAAATCTTAAACCCATTCTTGTAAAAAACTATTTTATATATTTAAAAAGAATATATGACGTTGTTAGAGATTGTGCTTTAAACCTATAAATTTACTGTGAATATTATCTTGATTTAATAAAAGAGTTTTATTGTTATTATATTGTTGCATATTTGCCATAAAATAAGATTCTTGAGTAATTATAATTATTTCAAATGTTTCTAGTCAATCATTATTGTAGGAATAATAATGAATTAAAACTAATATGATTTTTATTAATGATTATAAAATAATCATGTATGTAGATACAAATCAAAGTCATAGACAATTAGAAATCAAGGTGCTAAATTGACTTGTCGTGAGATAGTTATATGGATTAGGTTATAAATATATCTCATCTATAGTCATATCACCAAATCCTAAGACTTTAGACCGCCATAGATTTCTACATAATGATCATTGTATTTTGAGATAATCAAAAGTTGCCTTTAATCGGGTGATTATACAAGTTGTGATTGGATATAATAGGATCTATGTAGAGAAAGATGAGTGGTTAAGATGAGATTTGTTCCTCTCGTAGAGAGAGAGATATCTTTGGGCCCCTCAATAAATAAGATTGAAAAATGTATGATTGTGCTCAAATAAGAGAAGTTTCATTTGTTTTGACAGTCTATTTAGAGATCGAGAAAGCATGATCAAGCGATGTAAGAATGACGCCTACGTATTTTGTGCTTGACCTAGATATAGTGTGACAAAAGAGACTTGACATGGGTTATAGGATAAGTTGCATCAGATCATCGATCCTCATATAATTTGGGTAGTCATAATATTTTGCTAGAAACTACTTATGACTTGAGGGCTAAAAAGAATTTTGGGTTTACCATCAACATTATATGGACCTATAGGGTCGCATACAATAATGGGTCAACATAAGTTAAAATGCTCAAATTTATTGAACTTAGAAAACGTCTAGATTCAATGAATCAATCATTCATTGAATCTAGAAAAACATCTAAATTCAATGAATGTAGTGTTTATATTAGATGAATTTACTCTCTAGATTATTTTTTATTTTGAATAGGAGATTATCCTATTTTTTTTGTTAGGATAATATATTCTCTGTTGATAAAGTGGTGGACAAATTTAATATATTTAATATATATATATTAATTTTGGAATTCAAAATTCAATAAGTTTAAATTTTATTTAAACTTTAATTTCGAAATTAGTTATCTGATAAGTTTAAATTCTATTTAAACTATAATTTTGAAATTAGTTACTTGATAAATTTAAATTTGATTTAAACTATAATAAGATATATATTTAATATATTTGAATTAATTTCAAAATTGTTACTTGATAAGTTTAAATTTAATTTAAACTATAATTTAATATTAATTTTGGTTTGAAGACCAAGCAAAGCTCTCTTATAAGAAGAGATGCTACAATTTCCTATAAGACACAATTTTTAAGTCGTAACAATACACCATCTAAGAGAGAAACGACTTCTGCCATACATTATAGAAGTTGGGTGGTTTTGTGGATGAGTTTGGAGAAAGACATTCGCATAATATGGTATTAGCATATCATTCGTGTTAAAAATCTCATTCGCGTGGATACCGATAAAGGACATTGGTTTATAAAGAGCAACGTCTAGAGATCAAAACTTGATTAATATAAAGGAGACACAATTTTTTTTTTTTTGGTGCTAGGACTATAATTCTTTTACCTTACTTCCATTTAAGCAAATATGATAGATCTATGGAAGGGATTTTTTTACATGCTCTATTTAATTTTTCCTGAGTGTGTCTACAAATCCCAATAGACATATCTAAAAATGTATATAAAAACGTTATGTCACCGATAATTACATGTTTTCCATACTTAAACATGACGAAGGTGTATGAAATGAAGAAAATTTATTTATAACTACTATTTTGAAGAAGAACGTGCTTCTCAGTCAAATTTTTAAATAGTAGAAAAGACAATTTGTGTAAACAATTAAGCTTTGTCCAAAAGAATGAGAAGATAAGGAGGTGAGAACCTTAAAAAAAAAAAAAAAGACAAAAACAAGAAAAGAAAACAACTTACAATAATCTTTCGTAGGAGACAAAGCAAGCCTTTCAAATGTCGAATCCGAGATGGATGCTTCCGTCCCTATGCACAAGTATTTCCAAACTCGGCTTTTTTATTCTGACCAGACATACTAGGTTAAAATAATACTTAACCAGTTGATTTTGGACTGTGATGATCATACCAATTTTCCAATCATTGAACCCTCTCTTGGGAAAATGGCACGCAATTTCTCCTCCGTTTTTTTTTCTTTTGTGAAATCCTCTTTTTCCCAATCTTTTAAAACATTTTAAAACAAAGTTAATTCATTGTATATATCTTTTATATTGGTAAAAATTGAGAGAAAGCATAAAATAACATGTGTTGTTAATTTGAACTATACATAACTTTTTATTTATTTAATATATATATATATATATATATATTTATGTTTATTTATTTAATATTTTTCATCTTATATTAATATAGTTTTAATTAAGAAACAAAACAAAAAAACCGTATCTTACAAACAAATTATTAAATATTTTAAAAATATTGATTAAACAATTTTAAAATTTTTTAATTTAGTTTTTATTGTCAAACTTTTTAGAATGTTATGTTAAATTTTGATGATGTGATTATCATGTATTAGCTTAATATTCTGAATATGCCTAATCTAAACTAAATAAGGAGTAAAAATAGATAATTAAATAAAATTAACTCATACATATGAGATATAATGCAAAGTATATTAAGTAAATTAATTTAAATTATGTATATTCAGAGTATTAAGATTATACATGTTTTACCACATTAATAAAATTTAATATAATCTTGACAAAATTTAACAATAAAGACTAAATTAAATCTTTTTATACTGTAAAATTTTAATTATAAATTTTAAAATAACAAGAACTATGTTGCCATTCACACATCACGATCCGGCAATGACAACAAAATGGACAAATATTCCAGGACCTGCCCCTAATCTGAATTCCGATGGCCAACAAGCATTTAATTTCCAACAATTAATATGATCTATAAACTATTGCCTTTTTCATTTTGAAATCTCTCTCTCTCTCTCTCTGTTCTAAATTTTGTGCCAACTTTTTTTTCTTTATTTACAGGCCATTTTTTATTTTTTTATTTTTGTGAGATTCATTGAGTTTCAAAATTTATCCAATACACGAGTGTATCACTAATTAATCAAATTTGTTGTTGGGAAGATATTACGAATATGATTATAATTTAAAATTTCAATTTCTTTGTTGACCAAAAAAAGGTCTCATACCTTTCAGGTCTTTTATCAAAATTAAACTACTATAATTTCATTGGCCCAAAAAAACCCGTGATTTCAACTTTTTAATCCAGCTTGCCTGGTTAAAGCTGAAACAAGCAATAATATTGCAGTTGCTACGTAGGTTGTGTTTAATTTGATGTACAAGAGGAAAAGAAGTGAGTGGATGAGGAAAGAAATGAAAAAAATTTATATCTTAAATTGTAATTAGAAGTATTTATAAATTTGGTTTGATTTAGTTTTGAACCAAAATCAAATTAAATTAAATTTATTAGTTTAGCACTTTATTAGATTTTTTTTATTTTGATTTGTAATTAGGTTAGTTCGATTTTTGTTCAATTTTATTAAGTTTGGTTTGATTTGATTTATATCCTCTTTTTTTTTGCTCAAAAGTGATTTGATTATTTTTAATTTTATTTTTTGTTATATATAAAATTTGATCTCTAATATTATATATCTTTTAATATTTTGACCAATAATAATATTAGAATAATGTATTATCATTTATCATTTTTTTTGTAAGAAAAAATATTTCTCGTAATTATATTTAATTATTTTATAGTTGTAAATGAATGCCATATATAAAAATAAAGTAACCAATAACATTATCAAAATAACTTATTTGATAAGCTTATCTAAATATAAACAAAGAAGAAAAAATGTTCCTAATTTTTTTTATTAATAAAAAGGCCTAGACTTAGTTGATAGAAGAAAAAAAAATTAATGATTTGGTTTGGTTCAGTTAATACAATTGAAAATCAAATTGATTAAATTGATTTTGTAATGTTCAAAATCAAGTTTAACTCTCTTTTTATCAATTTATTTTCATTTGTATTGATTTGAATTAATATAATTCAGTTCAATTAATTTGAATCAATTTAGTACACCCCCTAATTGTAACAACATAATATACATTGTAAACTTCTGAATGAAGCTATGCAATAATGTCATACTCTTTACATAGATTTCATTTTTAATATTGATATATTATTATTATTATTATTATTCTATCACATAATATAATTTCTTTAAATTTCTGATTAAATTAAATTTTAAATTTTAGATACAAATCTTACATTGAATATAGTAAATATTTCCATTTACGTGACATATTTTCCATCTAGTTGCCGTGCTTACACTCCTGTTTTCATTTTTTTAATTTATTTATTTTATCTCATCCACGTGTTTAGCCTACCTAGTCTTTCTCATATTATACGTAGTTGACTAAAATATTTATATTCAAGGAGCATTTAGATATAGAGATTTAAAAAAAAAAAAATTTGACCGAGTCCAACTCTAAAGAGAGCGATGCTTATTGTAGGCCGAGAATCATGAGGTGTAAATATATATATTTGTCTCAAATATTACAACTAAGGTTACTAAAACCAAAAGCCTAACCACCCACTCCTTCAATTAACTCTTCTGAGATTAAACAATTTCAAATTATATTAATTAAATGTCTGAATAATATTAATAGCTATGAAACATTTATTTTTGTGCAGTTTTATATAAATAAATTTATGCAAACAAGTTTTATCCTAAAAAAAATTAGCATTATTTATTTATTTATTCTTTGAATCATTCAGTGCATGTTTGAAAAAATTTTCTCGTCTCCTAAATCACATTTTGTACATACAAAGCAATAATATGTTATTTTTATAAAATTATAATCAACAAAAATAATTTTAACCTTACACACTATCAGTATCTTGGGATATCCTAGGTTCATTACGTAGGACCTTACAGCGGTTCACAGGTCCTGAGGGAAAGACGCTACTACATCTCGCAGGAATCGAGACTAATCTGGAGTCCCGCTTTGTAGAACCTTACGGCGGCTCACAAGTATCAATGGGAAGACGCTATTGCATCCTGTGAGAATCGAAACATCGATCCTAAGGAATGCTGGCCAAGCCCCTTGCCATTTGACCAGAATCGGATCTAGATATTTAATAATTCAATTGAAAAAAAAGTGGATTAAGTTTGTTTCTCATTAGGACATAAGTTCGGGGATAATTTTCTTTTCCAAGTCTAAAAATAAAATAAAAATTAAATATCCTATACGTGATCATCCCTCCCTGAATATACTATCATTGTGTGTGTCCTCTACTCTATTATTTTCTTCTTCTTTTGTAATTTCTATACCAAATTAAGATTATGATTAAATTTATGTGTAGTTGTTCAAATATTTATTATCAAGTTTTTTAATTAAAACATAACAAATATATAATATTTAAATTATATTATAATAAATATATAGTTTAATTAACAGACTAAATAATTATTTATTAAAATTATATACTTATTATAATATTATTGAAGAATTATACGTGTCATATTTTAATTAAAAATTTTGGTAACAAAATATAAATAATTACGTATGCTTTTTTTCTCAAAATTATCCCAATTTTATTCATCAAACAAAATAGAAAGTCATGTTATCTATTTATGCTACTGTAAGCATCATGGTGTCCTAGTCTCTTTTTTCATGTCATTTTTTTCATCAAACAAATTGCTTATATAATATTTTATCACGGTGTTTTAGTCTTTTATTTTTTTTGAAACAGAGATTATGTCCTTTTTGTAGAAATTTCGAGGAAAGGATGCGATGAAGGTTGTGGCCTCTGGAACTGTCGACAGTTGGAAGGAGACTATAAATGCGAAATTCACGCTTTAAATAGTACGGATCCCTTGCAGGTCATATTGATCTGTTATATTGTTTTGGTCAGGTTTCTCTCCGGTTCATGGCAATAAAATGACGATTCAGTTGGACAATTTAAATTATTTATTTATTTATTTATTTATTTAATTAAAAAAATTAAAGATATATGAGACAGGATCATGTTCTTGTACCAAATTAAAAAAAGCCATTTCCATATTGTCTCATGCTAGATGAAATAATGTGTTTTATAGCATAATTTTTTTTAGCAATATAAAATCTTGTCCATCCATTATCAGATCTGTTATCCTTGCAAATCAGTATGATCTGCAGGGGATTCGTGTTAATGCTTAAAAATAATTAAAAAAAACTCATTTTAAATACATGTCATTTATAAATATTTTGTTAATTTTTAAAATTAAAAAATAACTCTTAAATTATTAGATCTTTTTGCCAATTCTTGTTAACTTCATTAGTTAGGACGTCACATTAAATTCTTTTATTTTTTACTTGACACGTTTGTTATTAGTTTGCTACAAAATTTCACTAAATTTTATATCTCACGTCATAAAGTATTCCTTTCTCCCGTTGTCAATATACATCATTAATATCTACTTCACAAATATTAAAAAAATTAATTAAAATTAATTTAATTAATTAAATTTATATTAAAATATAATTTTTTTTTTATATTTGTCCCTAATTAAAAAGTTTACATCCATTCTTAGTAAATTACATTAATCTTAATAATTCTCTATTTAATTAAATATATATAAAGAAAAGTCATTTAATGATCAAGATAATTTAAAAAAATAATTTATATTTTGAACCAAAATAACCATCCAGTAAGTGATTAATATTAGATAAATGATTAATATTAGAGATCGGAGGAAGTATCCAAAAAATCTTCCATTTCAACAGTATTTAATAATTCAAAAGCTAGAAGAAATTTTTGAGACCTGAAACTTGCAAACTAGTAGAAGTGTATTAGGTGATAATTGAAAGAGTTTAAAATAATCAATAGTATTAATGGAAGCCAGAATATAAATCTTGAACTTGAAGAGTGATATTTTGAAAATTGAAAGGCTGAAATAGAGTATTTGTATTTCTTAAAAGAAAAAAAAAAAAGAGAAGACAATAAAATCCCCCAGTTTTCTGTGTTAACTGATAGCAGCCTCGTTTGACACAAACGTAAGATGGGATTAAATTAGTGGTATTTACAATGATTCACCGTTTTTCAAAAGAAGAAATATTAAAACAAAAAAAATAAATCATATAGATTTTCTCTAATTTTTTTAAATTATACAGATCATTTTTTTATTTTAATATATATATATATATTATTTCTTTTGAAATAAAAAATTATCTTATATTTTAATTTAATTTTAAATTTTTTAACTTAAATACTTTCATTTAATTTAAATATATATATTTTAAACAAAAAAGATTAAATAAAAGATATTTTGGTCAAAAATTTAAAATTAGGTTAAAATATAAGATAATCTTTTATTTTAAAAGAAAGTTATTTTATTTTAAAAATATATAAAAAGTCTTAGTAATTATTTAGAAAAGTAAAATGTAATTTACTTAAACAAACCAGAGAGAGAGAGAGAGAGAGAGAGAGATACGGATGACAACAAAAGAAGACACATATTGGACCTAGCACATAGTTGCAATGTTTAAATATGCTTATGCTCCTGCTGTTCTCCGTTGATCCGTTATATTCCAGGATGAAAAGGATTGTTTCTGCAATACTTCATCATGAATAATCCTGTCTTGCAGATTCAGTGTCTCCCTTCTTCATGGTCCCAATGGGTTCCACGGGTATTCCGATAGCAGGAGCAACATCACAAGAAGTAGCCTTGAACTGAACAGAGAGGTTGATGATGGCGGGACCCCTGGAACCGTCTCTGGCCCGTAGCCGGTAACTGAGGTGGCGAACAGATGCGGCAGGTAGAGGGCCAAAGTCAGAGGCCGGAATCAGACACCAGCCCAGTTGAGAGGGTCCGACAATCGGACGCTTGGTGTATAGCTGAAGGTGTAGGCACGAATGCTTATCTGAAAGGAAGCTAGAATCTGCTGGCACGCGGAACAGGCCCCCTTCTCCTGATCCATCACCTTCCACCTCCAGCCTCGAAGTGTAAACGTTGGGGTGCTGATCACCATGCGATGGAGGGAGCTTTGTGAGGGAGATGAAGGGTCCTGTGATCATGGGGTTGGAATTCGACATCAATAACGAACACAAAGGCGAAGAAGACGAGTTGTTTATCAGATTCAGGCCTTCACAAGACAGCACTCTGATTTCTAGCTCCCACATGGGATTGGGTATGCTCATCATCATCTCTTCCCCTCTCTCTCTCTCTCACGCAGACACACACACACACACAGACACACACACAAAAGAGACAAGATAGGGATACCAGTGAAAGGGGTTGAATTAGAATATAGGAAACAACGTATGAAACTACAATATATTATGGGATTTGGTTGGATGTGGGGACTATGACTAGGAGAGGAAGAGTGTTGATAAGTTGCTGAGCAGTCACAGTGCAGTTTCCTGGGTGTTGGAATTTTAAAAAAAGCTAGCTGCTATCTGCCTGCTTCAATCATAAAAGCCGTATGGAAAATTTCCCGCTTTGAGTAGTCAACTATGAACTAGTGGGCTGATCGTGGCACATGAAAGCCATCTAAATTACTTTTAACTACTTTTCCCTACACTTTTTTTTTAGGCACATCATCTACTTTTCCTCCTTCCTACCACAATAGTACTGATCTGATATTTATTTAATTATATTTGAGAGTCCCACACTATTTTCTCCATTTACAGTACATTATAAGATTATAGTACATAGCGTATAAATGGCAGGATGGAACGTACATAACATTATCAATTTTCTTTGGGATCAATTATGGCTTGGAAAATTAAAATATATAAATAAGTAATAGACCTTGTGAATTAGTGGCGAAAGTTAAGACTTTATTTTGTTTAGAATAACTCAAATTTGGACTCATGTGATTAATGCGTGAGCAAGCAATTTTCCACAAAAACTATCCTTATACGGCGCTTGTACTAGTCTTAACTTGGACATTTTCAATTTGAAGCGGCCGGACTCCCGCAGATTACTTTCCATTCTTCTCAAAATGTGTTAATATTTTGGACTAAAACATAATTTAATGTCAAATTGTATTATTCATAAGATCAATGATTGAGATAAAATAGGAATTGACAAATTACAAAACTATAAATAAGGAAAAATATATAAAATGAAGAGGGTTTCACTTTCACCTTCAGATATTGTCAAGGCCGGAGGGTGCTCAAAGGTTTAGTGTGATTCGATTTTGAACTAAAATCAAACTAAACCGATTTAATCGATTTAGTATTTTGTTAGATTTTGTCGATTTTAAATTTTAATCTGTTTGGATTTTTGTTTGGTTTAGTCCGATTTGGCTTATATTTTTTTTTTGGCCCAAAAGTATTTTTTTTTAAAAATTTGTTTCTTGTAATATGTAGAATTTAACTTCTAATATCCTGTATCTCTTAAAATTTTGACCAATAATAATTTTGGAATAATTTATTATTTTTATCTCTTTTTTTTTTTGTCTAAAAAAATTTCATACATTCACAAAAAATCTTTAAAAAGTGAGAAAAAAAAGTAATATATTATAATAAAATAGTATAAATAATTTATATATTTCTTGAACTACATAAAGAATGTAATTTTGATACAAGTTTAATTGATAAAAAATCTTATTAATTTAAAAAGAAATAAAATATTAAATTTTAATTAATTATAAATTTAATTGTTTGGTTTGATTCGGTTAAACCGAATTAAATATAAAAAAAAAGACTGATAATTAAACTGATTTAATCAATTCTATAATTATAAAAATCAAACTAAATTAATTTTTAATCTATTTTATTTAATTTTTAATAATTTAGTTCGATTTGATTTGACTTAATTGATTTGATTGAGTTTTATTTACCTTAACCGGAAGGAAAGGATTGAATCTTCCAATCCCATGATGCCCTGCACTTTTTTCTCCAAAATTGCTGTTGAAAATTGATTATTAGAATCATTATCATTGTGGTTACTGCCAAGGAGCGTATTGCTTCTCTTCTTGGTAGAAAGAAGAAAGATTTCTTCCTCTCTATTTCCAAGAAGTTGTTAGTTCTTTTTTTAAATGAATATATTAAGGGTGATATACCAAGTCAATACTATCCATATATAGGACATGGCCACTCCCACGTGTCGGCCCCTAAAAGATTACTTAACCGACCATCTAATATTATTATGGCTCCATCACCACACGCCTAATTCGTCCCTACACATGCAGTTGTAACGTTTTCCTAGTTTATATAACATTCATTTAATCAAATATAATCAATATATAATATTCTAGTTAAAGCAACATAAATACATAATTTTATTAGGTAATTATATACTTATTATATTTTGATTAGATAATCTAATAATAAAAAAATAACAAATTATATATAATTTTTTTTCTTTTTTTGCGTTTGGAACGGATACAAATTGGATATGCCATATTCAGTTTTTAAGCTCCCTCCTTGCGAAATTAGTTCCTATAAGCAGAGAAAAGAATCTGCCTTCTGTGCGTGTGCATGTGTGTGTGTTTAATGATCTTAGACAAGTTCTCAGCATTTGCTGTATTTTGCATTTTGTTTCCTATAACTAAGGACACCGTCGGAAATTTCAAGGAGTGAGCTGGCAAAAATTGGCAATTTGCCCATAAGAAGAAGGAAGTTTGTCGGATCCTCAATCATTAATGTACCAACTAGAAGTTTGAGCGAAGTCTAAACTCAAAAATCCATGGGACCTCAATGTCCATTATTGTCACTTTCTGACTGTAAAAACTAAAAATCAAGGAAATACGACCATTGTAAAAAAGGCCCCCCATCCATTTCTATTCAATAAAGTCTTGGACGTGGGGGGACCAGAATCCACTTTCATCGTCAAGCAATTTGAAGTAACTATATCTTCACTTTATTAATTTGATACGTTTAATTAAGCATGGGAACAATATTCCTGAAAGAACTAGTATAGTGTGTATCTGTTTTTCTCCCCATCAATACAATTTCTTGGATAAGCCAGGGCCGCGTTCATTGAAGACAAAGAAGCAAACAACTTGGCATTGAGCTTGAAATTCCGGCACTCACCTATGTTGGACTTTGTCCTTCTCTTGAATGTGGAAATAGATGCCAATTAAATTTTACTCCCAGGCTTTTAGTGTTGTTATGTCGCTGCTTATTTTGCTTTGTCTGTGTTGGTTCTTGTGTTGTTGTTGTTTTTTGTTTTTTTTGTGATGTTATGTGGCAAATTAAAAAAAAAAAAAAAGGGTTCGCATTTGTTGGATTAAAGCGGGTGGTCAACCTGATCGATTAACATTTGAGTGAAAAAAAAAAAAATACATATCATTTGAAATTAATATTATATGTATTTTATGAAGGTTGGGCTTGGACGAGTCGGTCAGATTATGTCACAAAATATGTTTATTTTTACATATATTATATGTGTTCTACATCTCTGAATCCAATTAAATCGAATGAACTTAATTTTTTACATAAAATTTCATCCTCACTATTTCATTAATTTGCTTGAACTCAACTAAAATATTATATATTTGCCGAATTTGTTAAGATTGTTGAGTTTTGCACACTTCTAGGTTTTTTGTGTGGGAGACAAATGGAATGCATCTATCATTACACATATAGAAGAGGATTTCCATTTTTTTTTTTAATCTCATTTATGTTTTTTTTTTCTTTTTAAGAATGGGTCCTCAAACCTTAAAAGATAAGAATGGTAAGACAAAATTTATTGAGATGTGATGAATAGGTTAATCAAAAGATGATTTAAGAAGGAAGGTTAAATTGAAATTTTTTAAAAATTGTGCTTTAAAAAATCCTTTTTCGGATAAACTCAAATTTTCACATAAAATTTCACCCGCACAAACTCATTACTTCGGTTGAACCCAACTGAAATACTTTATGTTTGTCGAATTTGATCAGGTTGTTGAATTATGCACACTTCTAGGGTTTGTGTAGGAGATAAATGGAATGCATCTATCATTATACATAGAGAAGGGGGCTCCCACTGTTCTTGTTGTTGTTGTTGTTTTTCTTTTAAATATTTAACTCATTCACTATTTTTTTTCAGAATGGTCCTTAAGCTTACGAGATCAGGTAGGCCAAACAAAATTTACCGTGAATGTGATGAATATATTAGTCTAAAAATAATATAAGAAAGGGCGTTAAATTGATTTTCTTAAAATAATCATTTTTTCAAAATCTTTTTTTAATTAGGAGCTTCAGTTTTCTTTTTTTCTTTTTTTTCAAATGAGTTTGTATAACTAAAATTAAGCTAATGAAAACAAGTTTATTATCCAAAAAATTTAAACTATCGAAGTTTTTCTTTGAATATTATAAATTCAAAAAATGCCTTAAACAAGACATAAAGAGCATGGGAATGATAAGATTTACACAATTAAATTTATAGTAATTCAGACAAAAAATATCTTATATCCACTTGACAAATACATGGCAAAGCAATTTTATTAATATGAGAAATTACCAGCAAATTATAAGGTAACTCTTAATGATAGTCGATTTTCTAATGTTTACTATTTACTCACAATGTAACATAAAGAGATGGATCTTATAGTTTTTACAGTCTAAAATACTTGAGATATCGTTAACCACAAATAGTATGTTTGGATAGACTTTTGAAAGAAGCAAACTATAATTTACAAAAAATAAACTATATTTTGTAAAACAAACATGATTTCGTAAAACATAACCAAACATGTACAAAGTTGTAGCACTCAAACTTTTATCACTTTTCACGCCCTAGGTTATTTTAAAAGCTCTCTAAAAACTTTAGCAAGGCAAAAGTATAAAAAATGATATCACTCACAGGGAGGCACTAAGTTGATTAAGAGCACTATGAGTATTTTAAAGCTGACTCAATAAAAGCAATACAAATGGATTAAGTACAGTAAACTATGAAACTGACAACACTAAAGACAGGGCGTTCAGAGCTGTCTTTAACATTGAAAGTTCTTCTTTACATAGCAAACATCGAATCCCTATGACTGTAATACCGCAACTTTCTTCATTGATAAGCAGATCAAGTGCACCAAATCTTTAATTTTAATTTCTTCAACTCTCAGTTTCCATTCTAGATTTATCAGTTGACTTCAATTAGAGGATGGATCATTGTGATTTTCTGTTCACTGCATTTTCCGTCTTAGCTTTCGTGAAATATCCTTCAATATGTCTCCTCTTTTAGCTTCCTCAATTTTTGAACTTTTTTTTTTTTTTTTCATTTTCTGGCTTCTACAAAAAACAATTAGCACAATATAATACAAAAATTTCACCATATAAGGAGTCAGCACAATTCAGAGACCAGGAGCTATTTAAAAGTTATCAAGCCCAAATATGTTAAAACCACTCAAGTGTGGAAAGGCCCAAAATGACTTACTATAAGAAAAGAACCTTTTGTAAGAGGAACAAAACACTATATAGTTTTAGCCCATTTGCTCCAAAATATATATTTCAAGGAATTAATGAATTTTAAAATATTTAACATAATTAAAATAATAAAAACCTTTGATCCAACAGAATCCATGACAAAGTTCTCTACTCTTTCATAACTGTAATCGTTTTTTATTTTACAGGAACTATGCGAGCTCTGATAAGTTAAAAACCGAGGCAAATTACGATTTATTAGAAGATGCGATCCATCCAATGTCTATGTTAACTGATGCATTAAAGCCTAAAAATATACAAGACTAGTGTGATTTATGAATCCTAAAAAGTAGAAACATTCGTGCTTTGTAGTTTCCATCATGCTACGCGTCCATTTGCTATTGGCACATCCACACGAAGACAACCCACATAGATACATGAAGAAAAGAAAAACATCAGACTACTATGCCGCCCCTAGGTGATTAGAACTTGCGTCTTTTTTATTTTTTATTTGAAAAAAAAAAAGGAAGGTAAAACACGATCCAAAAGCACTATGATGATTAAAGAATCCTTAGGTGGGCGACAGGGAAACAACTCAAAACAAGAAAGAAATTTCTGAGTATCGATGAATGCAATTAACAACCTCCTACATCCGCACTAATTTATATGCCACCTACCCTGAATAAGTATAAAAGCTTACGAAGCTCTGACCTTGATCGAATTAGAGGGTAGAGGAGAGAAGAAGGGAGAACAAAAGTTTGGAAGAAGGAAATATTTTTAAATCATTATTTTTCTATTTTGTTATTTCCGTGTTTCTCTCTATGCAAAGAGAGCTCATAAAGGAACTTCATCCAAGACCCGGAGCCATATGGACTCCAACTTGTCTTCCTTCACTTCTGAACATACATGTCAACCATTAAGGAAGCATGCTTTTTACAAACCAGCCCAAGTTAGAATGGAGAAGAGCATATACTAGTCCATTGACACCACTCACACCGCACTTGCCAGTTTTGGCAGGTTTGTGAACTTCGATTCGAACCCATAAATCATTCATGTGGCTTCCATATGGGAAATCTCAACCCAATAACGACACAAATAAACATGCATAATAACAAGGACGGAATAAGTAATTAGCCAATTAGCGATCTTTCCTCCCGGTTTTTTTGTTTTTTTCCTCGATACCCTAAAAAGAACGGAAACCGGTGTGCCAATAAACCGTTATTTTTAATTATTTGATCCGAAATTCCTATTCCACATTATGAACCAGAATTTTATATTTTATATTAAAAGGAAGAACCGGTAATTAAAAATGTGACAAATACTAACAAATTCTACTCGGAAAGTTTTTCTTTAATAAATATAAAACAACACTAGAACATTATTGATTTAAACAAAATAATAAATAATTTTTTTTTTAGAAAATTACATCTTCCAGTTATTGATGGGTAAATTTAGCTAAAATATAGATAAATCACTTAGACTTTAACTATTAATTGATAGTAGGTTATAATAGGTTTCAATAGATATAGCGTTTTATCAATCGTTAGAAGTTTATACAAATATACGTCAAAACTACGATAGTTAAAATTAAAATGTTATTTACATTTTACTTTAGCCCATAGATTGATATCATGTCAGAAAATCATATTGGAAATACCGAGGTAAGGAAAAAAACTTGGTCTAAAATCTTAAATAATGGAAGCGTTTAAATACTTGAATCCAATCCGAAATCATCTCCGGTTTGAAAAACTACATCCCATTGCTCTATCCTACTACTGTTCCAATGTCCCCATCTTATCGAGATCCGTCATTCTTCTTCTGTCATTTGGTAATCATTTTGCTTTCAAAATGACCTTTTTTTTTTTTTCAGCCGGAAGCAAAGCACGATGACTTCTCATCTTTCCCGCTCCGACGGCAAGTTCTGGAAGCAACTGGTGCCTTTTATAACATTGCAGCAACATGTAGATGGGATTTCAAGTCACGTGCCTCCCGGCCCTTGGCACGTGAGCGTCGCTTTACAGCATCCAAACATGGTAGCTCAAGATGCAGGACCTCCCGGTTAACAACAATTTGCGGCCATTATTTCCCAAGCTCCAACCAGGGTGTCTCCTGATCATCGGAGTTGCTGCCATCTAGCGGCTCTGTTTTGACATCGGAGCCACCATCGGGTTCCTGGGAGGACTGTGTTTGATTTTGTTCTTCTTTTTCTGCGCCCTCTCCCTCTGAACTCCGACGTCGTTTAGTTCCAATAGATACCCCAAACAACTTGGGCACCTCCGCTTCTGCTGCTTTCGTCTCATACGAAGCGCCGCCTCCTACAACAGTTTCTTCAGCCGAAACTTGCATCGCAGGTAAAAGATCCAACGGCTTGCCTTGAGGAACACTAGTAGATTCTAATTGGCTTGAAGCATAATTCGTCATCAATGTCAGTATGTTATTACACAGACCCTTCAATTGACTCAATTCATTATTCAATTGCATGTTCTCTTTCCTAAGCCTTTCATTCTCTTCTAAGAGCTCGGGCGCAGTGGTGCAACTTGTGGTGCGCTGCACTGTATTATGTGCAGCAATTGGAGATGTGTTCGAAGAGATTACCTGTTCCTCACCGGAGTAGGTCGGAGACACCGCTCGGGCGACGGCAGGTACTGCAGCCACCGTCACTGTATTGGCCGCAGCTCCGGCCACCGGGGACGGCGATATTTTCCGCCGTTGTATATCTCGAAGCAGACTTCTCTCGCCTCGCCGGAAACAGTCATTAGCGAATTCCCAACGATCGGGGACAACCTTCCGAAATCCCTGCGAAATCAAATGTAAGTAAATAATAATCCGTTAGGCAGGCGAGAATATACTGGGAAAATCATATATTTGGATCCATAAAAAAGAAATGGAATAGTAAAAGTTGAGCTTACATAGGTGTTAAGTTGACGGACGAAACTGGAGAAGTTATTGTGTTTGAAATAATTTGGAAGCAAATCTCGAGCGAATTCAGCGGGTCGCCAAACTATGAAACTTGTTCCATCTTCGTTCCAGGAAATTAAGTCATCCACAGACGGATCATCCACGAGTTGGTAGGTTTTCGTCAGAAACGGCGTCGGAATAGATCTCTGCGAGTCAGTCGGTGGTGATTCACCAGTCTGCTCCACCGGCAATGGCGCCATAAACTCGGCGTCAGATCTGGAACTCAGGGCTCTCGTACCTTCATAATTATCCTTCAACTGTTTTACAAGGGTATTTGTTTTGCAGACAATTACATCCATGAGAAAGAGGATTACAGACAATATCAACAACATGAACTAAGAAAATATGAAAATTACAATCTCCGAGAAGGTCAAACTACCCGAATTAAGCGTAATCCATGTTCCTTTTAATCAGGTAAACTATTCTGACCTTAATATTAAAATAGATGATTAAAAATGTAGACAAACATAATCGAACACCAATACTATTATGACGATATGTGGTACCTTAACAGGGATGGATGGGTTAATGCTCCGAAATTTCTCACTCAACGAAGAGAAAACAAGGAACGCGGTCGTAACCAGTTGAACCAGAAACTAGCAGCAACGCCGGTTGCGGCAACAGAGGGAGGGAAGATGGGGTGGTAGGTATTTGTTGTTTCTAGAAGTTTCCGAGGTGAGAGTAAATGATAGAGAAGGGGGTGGCAAGAGAGAGGAGAGAGGGAAAAGAGCAATCGTGGATTCGAGAAGAAAAGAGAAGGGAGGAATTTGGGAATGACATTGTTGGTGGGTCCCACATATTTGATGGGTAGAGAGAAAGTGAAAGGATAAGAAGGCGCTAGAAACGTTGCGAGTTTCCGACCCGTGAGTTAATGAAATGAACCTGTGCCGGGCCGCTGCTTCATTCGATTCCCAGGCCGAGCCTTTTGGACCTCGACTCTACCCTTGCCATTATTCCAGAACCTTCTTTCTCTTTCTTCCGTTTATTGTTGATTTGTTTTCTTCCTGCTTCTTTTACGGTCCTATATTATGTGCGCTCTGTTTTCCACGTGTCGAATTGGTCGTGCACACTTGTCAGTGCACTGACCCCGTCCATTACGGACCTTAATATAATTATTAGTTGTGAAAAGGATGCTGATTAGACTTTTTTCATTTAGTTTGAGTTCTAAAACTGAGGTTTTAATTTGATTTTATTAATTTTTAAAAAAATCTTTTAAAAAAATTATAAACTATTTACAAAATTTTAAAAATTAAAATGTTTAATAGATTCATGATATTAAATTGGACAAACATTTACGAGATATCAATTTTTGGTTTTGTTCCGAGTATTTTTACTTTTTTAAGTATAAAATTAATCTTGTTTAAAGTACTAAGATTTTTTTTCTCACAAATATTTTTTTAGATTAAATTTAATTATAATTCCTTATATTTTTATTATCTTTTGTTTTTTTGACTTGAAGCAGTGATGCTAATTTAATTTTTAAGATAGCACAAGTTTAATCCACATGTAATAATCGCTGGTGATAATTTTGGGCGGCCATCATCGGCCCATCCTTTCTGACCCAATGCATTGCTTAATCCCAATGTGTGCGAGAACGTGTATACAGGTGTCGATAGCTTATAAAGCTAATGATCTTTTAAATATGGTGGAGTCCTGTGCTAATTAAAGTCAATCTCATCTCGATGCTTGATGTTAGCGTTAACCTCTATTTGGGTATATTATGCTATCGTCGCTGAAACGATATATATTAGTTTGATGAAAATAATTGATTATCCTCTTTCTCCATCCCCTCTCTTGTGCTTGTCCCTTGAAAGCCCTTTATTTTCTCTTAAGTAATTGGAGACTTAAAAAGCTTGGATCTACGTGATTGACTGATCGGATTTTAGCATATTCCATTGTATGGGTTAATATTTATAAATATTTGGCGCAAGC